>OU785235.1:10000000-10628226 GCA_917051295.2 Erebia ligea | reverse complement strand
GTGTTTGTCTTCTCTGGTTTAAGATTTTTATCTTGAATGTTATGCTTTGTTTACAAATATATAAAATTAGATTTATGTGACTATATGGATTTAGCTTTTTAAAAATCGCTTAGGATTCTTTGTTTAGGATAGCCTATGTAATGTAGTAATCACAGTTTAAGTAAGTAAGTATGTTTGATAAATAAAACTAAAAAAGTTTATACTTGGGTACATAATAATTGGGTATTTTTCGAGAAAAAATAATGGTATAGTACTTTAGTTGGTAGGATCAACGATGCCTCTGCATCATATTTATCATTAGCAAGATCTAAATCTTGTTCATCTAAAATCATATTATCATCTAAAATTTCGTTTGTATCTGGTCCTGATATCAGGATATGATAAATTACATATTATATCTGATCTTTATTATGCTATACTTTAGGAGTCAGTAGCCATATTGCAGTATTTGCCAAATGATCTTAACTTAAAACCATTGTAGTTAATTGTTGCTAAGTAATAACTTTGTGTTTGATGAAATTGGTAA
Source organism: Erebia ligea (assembly GCA_917051295.2). Taxonomy (NCBI): domain Eukaryota; kingdom Metazoa; phylum Arthropoda; class Insecta; order Lepidoptera; family Nymphalidae; genus Erebia; species Erebia ligea. Next base: position 10,627,700 of record OU785235.1, on the reverse strand, counting down.
AATCATATGAATTCTAATCACTGGACAGTTATTGAAAATATGTTGCTTACTTAAAAGGAACTTACTTAAGTAATTAATTACCATGTACCTACTTACTTAACTAAAAAAATAATTTACTAGTTTTTATTTAAACATTGTAAGTATATACATGTAGTGGGACCTGTTATGTCTAGCTAGCTCATGTATCTTCATACACTGGACAGATGTCTGACGCAGCAGCATAGTGTCAATACATCTTGATGTTACTTTAATTTATTAATAAGCTAGTGAATCACAAATTGTAAACATCTTGTATCTCATACAATACCCTTGATAACATTTCTTAATAAAACACAACTTGCTTATCTCCAATAGGGCATAATTTGTGTTCAATGTATTATTTCAATCTTTGTATTCAACAGTTTGTTATGTAAAAAGCATTCAATTGTAGCTTCTAACTGTATGATTCATATTTTGAAGTTGCAATGCTAAGTGAAATCTAGTGAGCCATGCGACTTACCATGAAATTGACAAATGTACTTTGCAGTGACATAAAAATGTGTTTCAATCACACATTGGAGAAGATGTTTATCCGTTTAAAAACTTGTAATGCATAGAAAATTGTGAGTATTATTTACATAACCTTAAAACATTTAGAGCCAAATCTTGAAGGGTTTGTAGCTTATGTGCCATTTAATTGGTTAAGTAACTAACTATAGGCTTTAAGTTCTGAAGATTACTTATAGTCGGTGTCACAAAAGAAGTGTCGCGGCAATGAGTGGAACTAATACATTTTCCATACACTAGGTATTGCATAAACATACAACTCCAATACTTCTTCAACTTCTTTCGTGACACTGACTATACCTGTTGGAAAATCTGAATAGATGTTAAGTTTATAAGCTGACATATTATTATTATTATTAAATAAGTAATATATTATACTCAATATAATAGGTATGTAAATAGTTAAAACTGTTTTGTATTACTTAAGTAATATCAACCCAGAATTTTTAGTTTTAATGTTATGGACTTACTTAATATGGTGTATCAAACAACCTGTTTTTAATGCAAGTTACCATTTGGTTACATTTGCATGCCCCAACTCACATTATATACTTACTACTTATAAATCCTGCAATATACTATATTGAAATACCTATAATATACAGACACATGTATGTAAATGTATAATACTATAAAAGATAAATCTTATTATTTTTTAGACTGCGGTTGATGGAAGTGCATCAAATAACTTTCACTTTTAAACTCAATGCCAATAACGGCTGGTATGATTCATTGCAGCCAATGTTAATTCTGCTGGTTTATGGTGTATTGCATGATTTTGTTTTGTTTCGTTACATTAATTACTTACTTAAGTAAGTACATACTTATTATTTTCAAATTTTATTTTATATCCAAATATCTCTTGTATTACTTAATAGATGTAGGTACTATCTTATCCAGATACTATTGGGATGACGGTTAGCATTCTATTATTTTCTCACGAGTGACTGTAATCAGAGGAGGAACAGAGATAAACCTATTTTTATTATCCTAATAGCCTCTGGATTGTTATTTGAAATTATTGTAATACATAGGTACTTAAGTAGTTGATAGGTTACCATGCTACAGAATTCATAATAGTAAGTAGTTACTTAATACTTACTTAATTAAGTAAGTACTTACTAAAGCCTAATTTACACGCATTAAGTTGTCAAGTAGTTAACTAAATTTTAACTTAATTTTAAGTGACACTAATGCATGTAAACAGTGAATTTAGTAATAAGTTGCAAGTCAAAATTTAGTGTGCAAGTAAACAAGCAGAATAGAATTTTGTCTATTTTCGGTTAAGTAGACGCACGCCCCGCACCCCGCGCAACCCCCGCCGATAAGTGCAGCACGTTTGGACAGGTCTAATTTTAGTGAAGTTCATTAGTTGCGACTTCGCGCGGGTCAAAGTTTACGAAAAAATGTCGAAGTGGTCGGAAAATACCACATTAAAGTTTGTACAAGAGTACTTAGAGCGTGAATGTGTATGGAACTTTAAATGTAGTACTTAATTACAGAAATAAAAGTGAGAAACAGAAGGCGCTCTCAGAACTTGCCGAAGTCATGGCAATTCCCAATTTTGGAATGAAAGAAGTGAAAAGCAAAATAAAAAGTTTTCTGTGACTTCTCTGAGCACATAAAGAATTATAGATTTTATTATTTCACGCACTTCGCTGTTCATCTCGGAATAAACTTGAGAGCTTTACTAAATTACTTGCCTGGATGTGTGAAAACACTTACTTAAAATTAAGTCACTTAAAATTAAATTAAAATTTAGTTGTAGTTAACTACAACTTGACAACTTAATGCGTGTAAATTAGGCTTTAAGTACTAAATGAATGTATTTAATTAAACTTTAGTAGTTACTTAATAAATTAGTTATAGTTAATTACTTAAGTACTACTTAGTCTTTTATTTTTGGGATAAAAAGTAGCCTATGTGCTATTCCAGACTATAATCCATCCCTGTTCCAAATTTCATCCAGATCTGTTCTGCCGTTCGATGATTCCCGCGACTTCGTCCGCGTGGATTAAGATTTTTTGATTCCCGCGGGAACTCTTTAATTTTCCGGGATAAAAAGTAGCCTATGCCCTTCCCCGGGATACAATCTACCCCTGTACCAAATTTCATCAAAATCGGTTGAGCTGTGAAAGCGTTGCAGACAGACGGACACACTTTCGCATTTATAATATTAAGTAGTATGGATGGAAGTATGGAGTCTTCCATATAATTATAATTATAAATGCTCATACTGTTTCATTTGTTGCAAATGTATTTGAATATAATAACTCTGAGGCAAATGTTTTGTTAATATAGTAAATCCATCACTGTTGTTGTAAGTTGTAACACAAACATAGTCATCTATTTCATAATTCATGACTGAAAAGTAAATCATGTTGCTTGCACACTATGGCACTAATAATATCTACACTTAATTATTAAGTAATTTAGTAAGTAATATCTAGAAACAATTGTGATAAATCTTAGATTTTGGATTTTGATGTACTAAGTAAAATATGTATATATCCAAATTCAGATCTTTTTATTCAAATAATTTTTTTAAGTTCTTTTGAATCTACCGCTCGTTCGGAATACCATTCCTACCGAGAAGAGCTAGCAAGAAACTAGGTGGTTGCTCTTTTACCCCATTCAAACAAATGACCTTCGGACTTTTTTTAGTCAGACCGAAAGAATTGCGAGCTTATTGTGGTTTCTAGTATGTCTATCGCTGTTTTTTTTGTAATCATGAATATCTTAACTTACGAATGTTATATTGTTATAAGTAAATTTAAAGTATATTGTGAAGCTAACCTATTTCCTTAAACTGCTCTTGAAGGGATTAGCGCGGTTCTAAATTTTAGATTGCACATATTGCCCTTTGTATTATTTTATTAACCTTACAATTAAGTATTTATTGTTTTAATGTTTTTTCTCACTAAGTAGTTTTAATGTCCATTTCTTACTAAGTTAATGGGTAAAATAGATTTACTTAAGTACATGTAAAAGACAGAGTTCTAAGAAGAGCTGAACCAGACATAAAATAGCGGATTGGGATTTATTAATCTATTTGGTGCTCTGTCTACAAACCCTAGGTTATACCTACTGTAGATAGTCCGTTTATAATTATAAATTTATATTATATATATATATATATATATATATATATATATATATATATATATATATATATATAATATGATTTTTGGCTTAGAGCACGCGCTTGTAATAGATAGAATTTCGCTAGACAAGTAGTCACCATAACCAATAAGACCTATCTAGGTAATAAACGCGGAAAAACAATGATTTGATCCACCAAGTAGGTAGCTATCCATTTAATTACTTACTGTTCAATAGCAATCATAAATTTAAATAATCTAAACATTGTAGCTAATATCTACCTAGTTTGTATGATGTACCTACTAATCTATTTAAATCGGCTTATTTGTAGTAGATTCATTAATATTAATTAAACCACCTTTTAGTCGACTAACAGTAAAGGCCATCCTATATATATATATATATATATACACTTAATTACGTAAACCGTGCCTTGACGTGTCCACAATGCTCCCGTACATTTGCAGCAAAAATAGGATATGCCAGAAACATGAGGGCACATAAAAGGGCAGAACATCAGATGCCCTCCAGATACTAGTTCTCCCTAAGCAGTCGCCGTGGCCGAAAATGGCCTGGAGGACATCATATTCATCATCATCATGTCATCACGTTCTAGACATAACGTTATTTACGTACTATTACTTTATAGCGCGTCTCCATCCTCGCTAATGGTGTAATATGACGTACGAGTATACCGAGGTTTTGGTATTATACCTGATTCCTGATAATACTTACTTATGTATGACTAGCTTATGCCCGCGACTTCGTCCGCGTGGTTTAAGTTTTTTTCCCCACAGGCACTCCTTAATTTTCCGGGATAAAAAGTAGCCTATGTCACTCTCCAGGTACCTCAACTATACCCATGCAAAAATTCACGTTGATCCGTTGCTGCGGTTGATAGAAGGACAAACTCTATTTAACGGCCTTGGGGATCGAATTTTCAAAAATGGTGAAACACGTACTTCTTCATATTTAACTGAAAGCTCAAATATCAAGTTGAATGACTTTAACTTGAAAAATGAATGACTTTGATACTTGAAAGATTCAACCCCTATTTTAATTAATATAAGAATTTTTAATAATGGTGAATTACGTAGGTACTTCTTCATATTTAACTGGAAGTACAAATGCTAAGTTTCATGGCTATATCTTGAAAAATGAAGGACTTTCATATAAACTTTCAACCCTTATTTTAACCCTTTACGGGTGGAATTGTGAAAAACTGTGACACATGATCTTCTTTATTTTTTACCGAAAGCCAAAATACCAAGTTTTGTTGATATGATTTGAAAAACGTTCATACAAACCTTCATCCCCTATTTCACCCCTTTGGGAATTTTCAAAAATGTTGAAACACGTACTTCATTATAGGATTTTTAAAAATTCTTCGTTATTTAACCAAAAGCTCTAATGATAAGGTTCATGGCTATAACTTGAGAAATGAAGGACTTTCATACAAAGTTTCAACCCCTATTTTACCCCTTTGAGGGTGGAATTTTGAAAAATTGTGACACGTACTTCTTTATTTTTTACCGATAGCCAAAATACCAAGGTTCGTTGATATAACTTGAGAAATATCTTGAGAAATGAAGGACTTTTATACAAACTTTCATCCCCTATTCCACCCCTTTGGCGGTTGAATTTTCAAAAATGGTGAAATACGTCTTCATATCCAACTGATATATATACTTAGATTACGTCCATTTACTTAATACAAAACCTAGTTGATTGTTAACTTACAAAGTATCCGAAAACAAGTAACTATAAGTATATTATGCGTTATTACTAACGGCCGTTTTCAATAACCTACTAAAGATTACAGATAGATAGCCATCTGAGATAACCTGTAACGTTCAAAGTATCCTTTGAATGCATTTCACAAGCTCCAGTAACCGCTATCATTCTCTCGAAAACGATAGATAGCCCAGACCATCCATGCCCTCCCATGCGTTTGGTCATTGCTATTATCACTCAAAACGCTTCTATTTAATATCAGGTTTTCCGGAATATTTTGTATTGATCAATAATATATACTAATAATTATTCATAGACACACATTTTTACATATTTTTATAATTGATTTGCCAAAAACCACGCGTTTTATGCATGATTTCAATAAAATGACAACCTTCAGTCTTCACAACAAAAACGAAACGCTTTTGACAACCGTGACGACTGACGTGAGATGTCGCGACAGCCGCCATCGCATTCGCGCATTTTTACAACACTGATTTGTTTAACTGTGTTAGTTTTGACTTCGTTTGGGTATTTCATAGTAAAATTAATTGAAATGAGTAACGTAAGTATATATTCCGTGTTACTTTATTGAAGTATGTGTCGTAATGAATCAAATAATCAAAAAAGTCGTACTTTTACAGTCAAAAAGTGTGTCGCTTACAAAGGACGAGGCATTGCTGTTGGTAAACCTTGTGGGGGCTAACACAATAGTCACAAGCAAAGTTACTAATGCCACCAATAACCAGTTAAAAGATACAGCCTGGTCAAAGATAACAGAAGAGTTCAACTCTTCAATTTCTAGTTGCCCCCGGGAAACAAAACAATTAAGACTGAAGTGGGAGAATTTGAAGAAAACGGCACGAAAACGATCCGCGAATATAAGGATGAATCAATATAAGGTAATGGTTTATTTCATGTGGTTATTGCTAATAATACCTCAACTTTTTGTTAGGGTTGTCAACATTACACAATACACTAGTGTGAGCAAGCTGTCCTGGACTCAAACATGTTTTTTTTTTAAAAAGTTTTATTTCCAGCAACATCAGCAACAAGCTCATTTTGTTATTATAGTAGAAGATCCGAATCTAAATCGAAACGTACCGGTTTGATAAGAGAATCAAATTTATTTTATCATAAATTTCATATATTAGAAAATAAATTAAAAATGGGTAGACAACAGAAATCCTGGACAGAATATTTTTAATTACTTTTCGAAAAATGATTTTTCATAAAATGTTGCAAAATGAAGATAATAATAAAATTTTATACTGGACTTAAAGTATAGAGCATATAGAATGTGCAATCGTAGGGTAGACTATTATTTCCATTATTTATCCAGGTAAATAATAGGGTAGACTATTATTTCCATTATTTATCCAGGTAAATAATAGTCTACCCTACGATTGCACATTCTATATGCTCTATACTTTAAGTCCAGTATAAAATTTTATTATTATCTTCATTTTGCAACATTTTATGAAAAATCATTTTTCAAAAAATAATTAAAAATATTCTGTCCAGGATTTCTGTTGTCTACCCATTTTTAATTTATTTTCTAATATATGAAATTTATTATAAAATAAATTTGATTCTCTTATCAAACCGGTACGTTTCGATTTAGATTCGGATCTTAGACCATTAGTAATACTTGTTTCTATGTTACATAGAACTACTAACAAAAGATGTGAGCAGCTGTCCCTGCACCATTCTGTTAAAACAATGCACACTTCAATCAAATTTTATTTTCAGACTGGTGGAGGCAAACCAGACTACGCCCCACCTGATGAAACACTGGATCTAGTGGCATCTATCCTAGGTGCCACTTGTGAGGGTTACAGTGTACCATTTGGTGGAGATGCTAGTGATGACACTATTTTAATCACGGAGCCGGTTGCATGTTTGCCAAGTGCTGATCCTTTGCCAAGTGCTGGGGGTCCTGATGTTGTTGTTGGTGATGGGACGGGTGAAATTATTGTAGTAGAAACATTACCTACAGTGACCAAACCAAATAGGAAATTTCTGTTTGAGTCCTCAAGCAAAAGAACAGGTTTGATAATAAAAGCCTATAATATTATACTAATCCAATATTAAGTGTAAGTTTTAATCAAATACATAACTCATGACTCTTTTGTTGTTAGCAAAATCTCGCAAGATCGATGAACTAGCCGCATCCAATATCCTGCGCAACACTGCTGTAGCCAAATATTATTCAAAAAAAACGGAGCTGCTAAGTACAGCCTTTGAAGAGCAGAAGTTGAAATTAAAAAGAATAGAGCTTGAAAATGAGAAATTAAAAATTGAATTAGAAAATTTGAAAAATAGTACCTACATGTAAGTAAGTGCTATTTTAAAATTTTCTAATTCAAATTTTTAATTTCTCATTTTCAATATCTTCTTAATTTCAACTTGGTTCCAAAAGTGTCTAGATTTGCCGTTGCATAAATTTAAATATTGTGTTGTTATTGTGTACTAGCTGATGCCCGCGACTTTGTCTGCGTGGATTGAGGTTTTTCGGTTCCCGCGGGAACTCTTTAATTTTCCGGGATAAAAAGGAGCCTATGTGCTATTCCAGACTATAATCTATCTCTGTGACAAATTTCATCCAGATCCGTTCATCCGTTGGAGCGTGATTGAGTAACAAACATACATCCATACATCCATCCATCCAAACTTTCGCATTTATAATATTTATATTTGATATTTGATTAAGTTACTTGCACTGTGTACACATTTGCAGCTAGTAATGTTTCAGTTATTTTCTAGTTTTAGTTACTTGAACTCGCCATGACTGAACTTATACAAATTTTATTGATAGAGGACAAGAATTTTTAATTTTTTCATTATAATATAATAAATTTATTTTCATTTCATAAGTTCTCTGCTAGTTACCTTAGATTAATAATAAGATTATTATCAATAGTCCTAATTAATAATTTTTATTTTTTTATTGTAAGTATACTTTACAATAATATTTTAGGTAAGATAATAATAAAAAGAGAAAGAAATTTATTTTATGGTTTTATTTAGTCCCATTTAAAAAATAACATCACATTAGTTAGTATTTTTATGTCTAGCTTGACTCTTCACAACCTGAAACAATAATAAGTTATATTTTATTTTAAATTATAGTAACAGATAAATTAGCTAGCTAATGCCTGAAACTTTGTCTATATTGTGGAACTTGGATTATAGCAATTAAAATACTATTCAGTTTTCTAGCTATTTCAATTAGTAGCAAAGTTAAAATATGACAAACTTTCACATACCCATGTGTTAAATTGAAATTGGTTCATAATGTACACTTTCATTAGGGGAAACGAAAATTTTGATCAATAAATGTAGGTACTGTATGGGCAGTATTTTTCTTTCAGTACAAGTTAATTTAAAATCCATACCTACTAGTTTAATATGAGTTAAACCATCTATCAGTTAAACTATTATCACCTGTTAAAATAATTATCAATCAATCCTTGACGTTCAGCATTTGCCTCTCCACTGCCTGATAAAATGTAAGATTGCACATCTCCAACTTCAGGCAATAATTCTATCTCTGGTTCTACATCCTCCAAATTACATATTCTACATATATTGTGTAGTACTGCAGTAGCTATAATAACAGCTTGAATGTTTTGGAGAGCTAGTCGCATCTTCAGTGAGAGGACTGGGAATCTTCTTTTCCAAACTCCAAAGCATCTGTAAAGATAAATACATGCAACTAAGCTTAAAAAGCTGCAATTAAGCTTAGAAAACATAATATAAAAAAATATCTTTATTGCTTAGATTTACAGAAATTTATTTCAATTGGTATCCACACTAGGAAACCTGTATCACCGAGACCTTATTAAGATTACCTAGGTACTACCTGCACATAGTAGTGAACTTAAGCATTTGGGCTAAAACAATATCAAGTTTTTGTTACATACTGTACCTATACTTTACCTTTCTATTACATTTCGCGTTTTTATGTGTGATTCATTATATAAGCGTTCAGCATCTGAGTTGGGATTAAGCAATGGTGTCAATAGATAAGGTTTGCATGGGTAGGCACTGTCCCCAAGCAACCACCGATTCTCAAGGAATGCATTTTCACACTGAGCTGAAATTCAACCTGTTAGTACATGTCACAGTAAAAAATATTAAAATCAAACAAAGCAAATCAGATTTTTAGCCCTCTTGATGAAAATAACCTATGGTCACCTATGAACATCAGCATTTTGCATTTTGCTGGAGGAATGTCCCATGTAATGCAATGGAATAGTACATTGTTCACCGAGGGGAGAAAGTGACCGATTACTATCGAGGGTGTAGTTTGAGGCCCGAGGCGTAGCCGAAGGGCCGCAATACACGCGAGGTAGGAATCGTACTTTCTACCGAGTGATACATAGTGCTTTATACTACACCTGCGAGGAAAATAAGCGATAATTAGTGATTAAACGAACTTACAAAGGTTTAAAATAATAAATAAAATAAATATTTTTTTTTTCAGGCAATTTTACAAACCCATATTCAAAATACAGAAACATAAAAAAAAAAAACAAAAAAAAAACAAAAAAAAAAAAGAAAAAAAAAAAAGAAAAAGAAAAAAAAAAAGAAAAAAAAAAAAGAAAAAGGAAAAAAAAAAGGTTTAGGTTAATAGTTAATAACAGTTAATAGTCCTTAATTAGGTTAGGCTAGCTAGCTTTAATTTCTAATGTATTGTTTTCAAAAAATTTAAAAAAAAAAATTAAAAAAAAAAAAATTACGTTCTATCATAACTATATGAGTCGCTTCAATCGAAGCTTCACTATCACAACTAGACTACATTTTGAGGATTATTTCAATATAGATTTCGATATCGACAATCGACATCGATATCGACAATCGACATCGATACCGACAATCGACATCGATACCGACAATCGACATCGATATCGATATCGACTATCAATATCGAATATCGATATCGACTATCGATATCGATAATCGACGTCGATGTCGACAATCGACATTCACCATAATAATTGACTTTTCTATGTCAAATATGGTGAAGCTGCTTCTAATATTATATTTCCTTAAGGTAAGACATCCAAATTCTCAACGTCCATACCATATTTACTTAAAATTAAAAAACAACAGCGCGTTAGAAATGGATTTTCATACAGTTTTCTCCCCGCTTAGCACGTTAGAAATGAAATTTCATACATCTTTTCCTCCCGCTTAATTGGTTTGTAGCAATGACGTACTTTCTACCTCGTTTTGACAAAAGCAAGAGGGTACTTTCCGAGCGGGTGTAGTATAAACATAATTATCTTACCTCTTAGTTCAGAGTTGTTGAAAATTGTGGCATCATGTGTAGAGCCTGGCCAACGAGCTACCACATTTAAAAACATTAAGCTTGCATTGCAAACACCCTGTACGTTAAGTGAGAAATATCCTTTCCTATTCCTAAATTCTTCCCCAATTTCTGAACCTAAAAAGACATGAAGATGCCATGAGTGTGATGTGTTACGAGTACAATAATAAGATTATTTTAAACATACTTTTATTTACAACAATTCCATAATACTTACTTGGTGATTGAATAGGAATATGAGTTCCATCTACTACACCGTGGACCCTTGGGAACCCAGCGATATTATAAAACTCTAGCTGAGTGTGTTGATTTAGTTTTACGTATCTTGGGTAAAGACTAGCAATAGCTGCAGATACTGATGATACTATTCTGCTGGCTGATGCTATCGAAACACCAACAAAATCAGCAACTGAGACGAGCATCGTACCCAATGCATAAAACCTTAATGTAAGAAGGAGTTGGTACAATGGTGGTATTCCATGATTCCTAAAACAAGTAGGCAGACGCATTAATAAATATGAACATAATATTCTAAAATATTAACACAGCATAAGTAAGTATTAACAAATTACCTACCTTGTTGAGGTTACTTTTAAACTGGGCTGTATTTCAACCAACAGATCACTCACTCACTACTGTTTTACTTAACCTAAATCTATAGATAAAATCGTAATTATCTAACTCCACCATGTAATTTATTCTTTGTTTAATATTTTGACTGCTTCCTTGTATTAGATCTTGATCTTCATTGTCCCAGTCAGATAGGACTTCTAATAACTCCATATCACTTTCGCTGCTGGAACTCAAATTCGCCATTGGTAAAAGGTATTAATTTCACGAAATAAACGATGAAAACAACACATAAATAAAACCACGAATAAAACAAAATCAAAGATGAGTAGAGGTTAACCGCAAAAAGTGACAGATAAGCTAAAATGTTATCATTGGTTATTTTACACACTGACAGATAGCTGTAAAAACGTTATTGAAAAGCAATAAGGCGCCATTTCATACATTATGCTATCACTAGTAAGCAGTTATCCCTCCCAGTGATAGATAACTGCTGAAGGTAGAATTTGCTATCTATCTGTGCATTATTGAAACGTATTAACGTGCCCATGGTTAGATTTTGGTACTTTAGTAAGGGCAAACAATAGATAGATAGGTTATTGAAAACGGCCGTTAAGTCTAGTTCGTAATGAAGACCTACTAGGTTTTGAAGTAATTAGGTTGAACTCATTTTGACACTTGCTAGGTTTTTTGATGTAAACTTAACTATTTTCTAAGAAGTCTACACTATTTACCTACCTTCAATACTTTGGTAGGTATTATATCTGATTAATTTGAGGTTGTATTACTTAAGTAAATAGTAATTTATACTTAAAATATATGTATTATGTTAAACTTTTACTGGATAAGCTTCGATTAAATGTATTTAATATGTCTTTTATACATACTGTTAAAATAATTATACATGCCTATATATAAATTATACTTATTCCTCTTAAACCCTATATGCACCTAGTTAGATTATAAAAAAAACTCCTTTTTAACTATTTTAGCCATCTTTGTACATACCTATCAAGTACTTACTCTATAGTATTATATATATATAATATATACATGAATTATGAAACTTTAATATGCATTACTTAATACATATTAAGTAAATACTTAAGATTAAAGATACGTGATTTTATTTTTAATTAGGTATTGGAACATAAAAATATTGTGTGATGCATTGCAAACTTTTTGGACATCAATTTCATACTTTATTATGTATGTTATCTAAATTTTAATGTGTGATTATATTATGAATTTATTATTCAGAAATTAAAATTCTCGATGGTGGGCTGTGGACGACTTATGGCCTACGGGTATGGAAATTTTGTGTTTTTTATTTTTCTTTCACAAAAATCACAAAGACAAAATTTTCACGACAGCCCCTCTATTACGAAACTAGTTAGTGATTGGTGCAATGCGATCATCGCAATCGCTGGTATTGACTGAATGTCTCGTAAATAACTAAGTACTTTTGCTATAAATATAATAACGCATAATATTTATTACGCACTTCTACAGCCCATAAACGGTATTTTTAATTTCGAAGAAGAGCGGACGATAGCTATAGCTGACGGAGTAATAACGAAATATACAAACAATACAGTCAGGGAAATATATCGTCCAATAGACGCATATTATGGCTCTGCAACATTCAATTCGGTCAATCATGAGTCATGACTCAGGTATTGACGGAACAGAAAGTCATGCAACAATCAGTTTAAATCGCATTAGACTTAAGTCTAATAGCTAGTGGTAAAACTGTCAGTTAAAAGAATCTCGTGTGGACGGCGTGGCTTAGGGCAAGAACTTGTCAGAGATTGCAATTATCGCATTGATTCATCCCAAGGGTTCGTAATACAGGGGCAGGAAATTTTACATGTTGCAACATTAGTTCCGACCAACCGTACTTATAGTGGACCATTTTTCCTTCCATGTTTGTCCTAAGTACTAACCTTCTAGTAGGCACTTAAATTCAGTGGTTGGCTGATAGGAAAGTTAGGTTTTAACAATCACAGTCGCAACATATGAAACTCACATGCTATGTACTAATTAATCATTTAAAAGAAAATGATTTATATATTATTATAAGTACTTAATTCTTTTAAATATATGACGTATAATCTATGAAAATTTTCTTTTGACAATGTTCTCGCAGTTGACCGTAAACCGTCGTGCAGGCTAAGATGAAGCGTGCTATTCTGGATGAAGTAAATTCTTTAATAAGTTTTTTGCGCCTAACTTCTTGTTTGCTCTGAGAATAGTTATTGACAGCTGAACGCTAACAATAACGCTTCTGTTTCCAAAGAGATGTGCAAGGGATATTTGTGAAAACAGCAATGGAATCGCTTTTCTATATTCATAGCTTAGTAATTAGCTGAACAAGCTTCTTTATAGTGTCATTTTTGAGTATCTGAATATGATTGTAACATATTCAATTTAAAAAAAGTTGAGATAACCTAATCCGTAAAGTGAAGAGATTTTATTGATTTGTTCCTATGAATATATATAATACTTATATATATATATCTCTATATTACACGGGACCTTCAGAGAATACAAGAAGTTTTGCGCGACTTGCCTCAAGTTAGGGGTTTATTGGTGCGTATGAAAATAACGCATACGTTTAAATTACAACACTAGATGATGCCCGCGACTTCGTCCGCGTGGATTAAAGTTTTTTGATTCCCGCGGGAACTCTTTGATTTTCCGAGATAAAAAGTAGCCTATGTCCTTCCCCAGGATACCACCTATCCTTGTACCAAATTTTATCAAAATCGATGGAACAGATGAGCCGTGAAAGCGTAGCAGACAGACAGACAGACAGACACACACACTTTCGCATTTATAATATTAGTATGGATTCTCACGGGACGAAAAACGCAACGTCATGCTAACGCTGCATAATTTAGCATAATATCCAGTGTTTATTACACGAAATATACGTTGCGTATATAGTATTGCGCACCAAGGAACACCTAGGCCGGCCTCATATCAGAAATCCTCGGTCAGAAAAATTACAGACGTATACCGGAGTCCGGAAGGCACTTTGCTCATATGTATTTTTGGACTACATGATTCTAGATCCCATACTGTCAGGCCAGATCGCGTCGGCCGTGTAACGCCTTTGCGTAGAAAGAGTGCGACAAAAAGATTTCTAACCGCTAATTTCTGATTATAATATGCTCTTCATACAAACGAAGTCTGATAATCTAATTGGAATTATAACCAATCAATTCAATGTTACTTTTGGTCCAAGAGAAAAGCTCTAGCTGTGTCTGTGGTTTGTCAGATTTCCTCAAAAATATTTACTTTCAAAATAACACAGGTTCTAAGATTTACATAATAATAATAATATGAATAACTATTAAAAGTTCGTGTAATTTTGATATTATTACATATTTTTACCAAACCACATAATAATAATTCGATTACGGAAAACTATGTCGACAAAATTTCATTAAGTTTGATTGGTTCAAATGACATTCAAGCATCGTTTATATGAGAAGCCTTCGGAAGCGTGAACTCTTCAAAAGTTTACGGTGAAAAGGGGAGCTAGTTGTAAAGGTGCGTGCACAATGTTGCAGCGCAACTGGCGCGGTGGGCGGGCGCGGCGTGGGCGGGAGCAGCGCGATGCACACGTCGCGGCACTCCGTCACCTCGTCTTCGGGCGTCCTCATGGTCGGGCCCAACTTCCGCGTCGGCAAGAAGATCGGCTGCGGGAACTTTGGCGAACTCAGGCTTGGTAAGACTTTCTATAAAAACATCCGAGACTGTATATGTGTAGATCAAAAACATATCGACGGATAGAAGAGACAGTCAAACAGTAAGCTTACTCCCAGTTTTAACATTGCAGATACGATTGATCGACGTGAGCGTTCGATCACATTTGCGTCAAACTAAAATGAACCTTAATTGCATTGATTTAGAGCCACAAATCCAGTGCAAAAGATTTTTTTTTTTTTTTTTATCCACTACAAGTTAGCCCTTGACTGCGATCTCACCTGATGGTAAGTGATGATGCAGTCTAAGATGGTAGCGGGCTAACCTGTTAGGGGCATGGCAGTTATATTAAACCCATACCCCTATTCGGTTTCTACGCGGCATCGTACCGGAACGCTAAATCGCTTGGCGGCACGTCTTTACCGGTAGGGTGGTAACTAGCCACGGCCGAAGCCTCCCACCAGGCCAGAGCAGGGAAAATTCAGAAATTATAAATTTCCAAACCCTGCCGGGGATCGAACCCGGGACCTCCGCACGTTAAGGCAACAGCGCTCAACACTGCGCCACGGAGGTCGTCAAATTAAATTTAAATTTCGAAACGTACCGTTTGGAGCGCTCACTGTGAATGCATACACGAAATTGAGCTCTAAATCAAAGCAATTAAGGTTCATTTTAGTTTGACGCCAACGCGATCGAAGGCTCACGTCGATTAATCGTATTTGCCATGTTAAAACTGGGAGTAAGCGTTCAGGTATCGATGGATAAAAGTAGTGACAAAAGTTTATTATGACAAAGATCATCTTAAACTGCTTCGTCATTCATCACTTTATCAAGTAGGTAAACCCCAGGTGAGATCGCAGAGCTTACTTGTAGTAGCATAAAAATAAAAGAACGATCGCAAAGGAGTAACAAACTCAACTAGTTAGCGTGAACACAGAAATTATGAATAATTTTATTTCAATATAAAGCCCGAAAAAACGAAAAACAAGGAACCAAAAAAAAAATTGTATTTGGATGCGAACTGCCAAGGCAACTTATAGAATGAATAGGTATTGAATACTGTTAAGAGATTGAAACGGTATGGTTAACTCAGTCCGCTGGCCACTTGAAATGGATGATATAATTATCTATTCGAACGATGAGGAGGAACGATTCTTTAAAATTACAATTAATAATAATAAATAAAATGTTTATTGATCAAAGATACATAAAAACAAATATCTTCTGCATTTTACAATCTTACATAATATTCATAAATAAAGTATGTAGTTACAAAACGGAATATGTATATATATACAGTGGCGTGCACAGGGTTCGAAGCCAGGGTAAGCATTTATTAGGTATGAGGATGAAACAGCCAGTTTCCAACTCCAGGCTAGTGTTGAGAATTTCTTAAAACAAAAACCTAATATCGAACTAGGTACCTACCTTATCTAGGTATTTTTGGCCCGACCTGGGAAATAACCCAGGACCTCTCAACTGCAATCGAACATGCTTATCATGCTAACAAATCATACTCAACTACCTACTAGGACTAGGTACCTACCTACTTACTATATTTTATTAGATAATCGCGAGCGATAAGTGATGCAAAAAAGTGCTTACACCAAGAACTCTCTCTCGTCTTACACCCCAAAAAGGTAGTAGGTACTAGGTAGGTACTTAAAATAATAATATTTAAGTAGATTGTTTGTTACGTTACCGATTAATACTTCGAAGATAGGATTTCTGAACAATTCCAATAATTTTGTAATCACTAATCACTATTAAAGTTCTCACATGATGTTCTCACAATAATTCACGTGTTTTTTTACAAAGAAATGTCCTTGAACGTGTTACAAATTTATTAAAACGGGACGCAATTCGCAATCAAAACAATAACATACACGTAGTAGGTACCTTGTAGCAATATGGCGCGCGAGTGCCGTGTGGTGGCCGGCGGAAGTCTCGCTTAATAACTCTTTTATTAAAGTATTTAATTTAAATACTTTAATTAGGTACGCTATTATTTGCGTGAAAAAATATGTAATATACTATTTACCCTTTTTTTTGGATGTTTAATCGGTGGCCGTATTATGTTTTCTTTTTAATTTGGACTGCATTTGATTTGATTATTTAAATTTTGTACTAAAATACTAAAGTAATAATTTAGAATCTTTATAATTTCTTAGGATACAAAACCAGTAGAAAGAATTACGGTACAAAATTTTAATCTATTTAATAATTTCAAAAAGCTTTTTGGCGTCTAGGTAAATACAGTTACTTAATTTTCATTATTAAAATAAGTCTTGAGTTGATTGCGCCGCTTCCGCAGGCTATGCTTTTTATTAAGACGTACTCACGTGCGGTCATGACTGAGTGATGACCCACACATGTAAACGTGTTGTGTGTTGTATTACTGAATGTGAAACACACACACCTTCAATCATATCCAATTTTAACTCGTGCTTGTTCCGTGGCGCTAGCGTCGCGTCGGTTATTGGTACCTACTCGAGCGTATTCACTATGGATAAAATTCACGACAGCGCCATCTTCGTAATAATTACAGAATTACTACAGCAATAATATAGATACGGGCGGTGATTTACTATAGATGGCGTTTTTATGAATTTATATTACAGTTGCTGTTTTATTTTTTATTAAGTAATTTAGTTGAGTGGTTTAATTCAGCTGGGGTAAGCAGTGCCTTTTTGCCTCTATGTACTGCACGCCACTGTATATATACAGAAAACCAACTGTCCCTAAGGTAGGTATAGACCTGTGTTTTAGGCGACAGTGCTCTCCTTAAATAAATGGCGCATTTTATACACAATTATATGCAATCTACAGGTAAATAAGTATGAACATGTTTAAGCTATATCTAAATAATAAAATTGAGGTTTTTTTTTAGTTCTCTCCAATCTGTGACTAGTTGATAGCCATTAGACTCGTTCGGTCCGTTATTCGCTTGGTTATAACCTTAACCGAGATCGACGTCAATCGGATTTTGCAATCCGTTTTGCATCCTTGCCTTAGCACTAAGGTTGTGCTGAACAAAGACAATTTGCTAATAGCTCCATTATATTGCCAAGAATCTGCGTACGATGTTTGCGCAAAAGCATGGCATGATCTCTTCCTCAGGAGAAAGAAATCTTAAACCTGTGATACGTTTGTGGTTGACAAGTTCGATCTGCTATTCGGGTGGTCGGGGCACAGAATAGGTAATAATAGTACGTTGTACGTCGGGGGCTCTATACTCGCTCGCACTTCAAACATTTCTGAGTTACGTGCAGTGAAGGAAAACATCGTAAAGAAACCTGTATTCCTGAGAGTTCTTCATAACGTTCTTAAAGGTGCGTGAAGTCTATGGCCCAACTCTTCAACTCTTCTAAGTATGAGAGGAAACTGGTGCTCATAGTACTGAGCCTGCAGTGGGTTGAAATGATGATGATGAGGAAGTCTTGTGTCATCCGGAAAGAGTCGAAATAAAGGCAAATTGGAAAGCTGGTACCATTTGAACTCAGGGACTTTCCAGAGCCCCCAATTTTTTGGAATAGTCATCAAGAGAAACCACCGAGAGAAAAGATAGACATTAAAAATCCATTAACCGGGTCTTTCATGCGTTACTCTTTGGCGCTTCTTTTATGATGAATTTCTAAATGGTCATCTTAGGTGAGAAACTTGGCTCAAATGGACATCTCAAAATAGTGCATTGGTTATGGCGTTCGGGTGATTTAGAAACATTCACTGGTTCCGATCCCATGTTCCAAACCCAATTTCCCTCCCAATCGGTCACGTAAATATTTCCCTCCCGTAAGCAAAAGATGAAGTTTGATATTATTTTTACTTTCATAAGAGATGACATAGCCGCCTACCCGATATGCGTCTCCCAATCAGGGCGAAATTCTTGCTGGAATATCTCCTTCACTAATGGTCATGATAATCGATTGGTTGGTCTTAAAATATCGTATTTGAATCATGCCTTATAACTAGAATAGGTATATACTAATTCCTTTGGAGTAATGACTTTACTTTCAGCCCCGCCAATTTTATAATGTCCCTAATAATATCACCATTTAGCACCTAAAAACAGTAAATCAATTGTTTTATTGTGACACTAAAATCCAGGTATAATATTTTATCGATATCAGATTTGCGCTTGACCTTGATCTAACCTTGATCTGTGATGATGAAGCAAGTCTAGCACGTTAACCCGGCAAAAAGGTTTTTTTTTAACTTCTTAATTCTTAATTTATTTCACTTTACTCAGCGTAACATTCTAAACAACACAAATCCGTTCAACTTATCTGTAACAGGTAAAAGTTAACGCGTCACCGACTCTTTACAAAATAATAATAAATGTAGGACTGAGTCATCCTTTAGCTGTCAGTTAGCGGAACTTCTCGGAAAACATGTTCAGCCAGGATTCGAGATCGGGGCTAAAAAATAATTGGACAATGAGACAGCGTTAATATTAGTATGTGGTTAGTTTAGTCTTGATTAATAGTAACTATTTGCTATTAAATGTTGCGTGTCATGTGCAAGGGTTATTCACCCTTTTATATGAATGTCCTGGTTTTTTTTCAATAGGTTTGTTGTGTTTGTACAGTGATTTTCTATTTGATAAGCGTTTAATGTAGTCAGCTGCCCTAGAAACCTAATACCGGTAACGCGAAATATTAGAGGTAACGGTCAGGTCTCACTTATAAGTAATGTTTCTTCTATGCCCCCTTACATAATTCATTGTGTATTACTTTCCTCGTAGAAAACAAACTTCAGCCAAATTACAGGCAAATCGATTCAGTAGTTTGATCATGCATATAGCAGACACCAAACATAGTTACTTTAGTATCGTATTAATTACTATTTACCTATTACAGCTATTGCATAACTAATCTGTCTGTAGGATGCAGTGTGAGTCAATACGGTATAGTTTGTATTTCAACAATATACACGTGATATGAACTGATTACTATTGAGATCTAGTTTTTGATCTGAGAATTATATTGTTTCACGTGATCCTATTTGATAAGTCGATTTTATCAATATATTATGTTTACTTAATAGATTTTTTTGCACTACACACACATTTGCCTTTAATACCTCAAACTTATTTCTAGCTATGCTTCTTATTAAAGTTACATACTTATATAATGTGGCTAATTCATTTCTACATAACTCCTAATCTAAACTAAAATAACAGGTAGGTAAATACATTGCTAATTGCTATCCCTTTCTTAGTACTGCGAGGTAAAGTATAGCAATTAGAACAAAATTTAAACCTCTCAATTAGTGCAGAGAGTAGCAGATTCCCTGTTCCGTGGAATATAAAGTCACAATTAGTATTTGACAAGTCAAATCAGCAACTCTATCAAATGTTAAAAAGCGCGGTTACATAGTTTGGGAGTTTGTATGAACTACTGACTATTTGGAGGTCATCAAGATTCGACGCACTTTTTTACTTTATTCGATAGTTGAAAGTAAAATGGTAAGTAAACTTGAAATAACAGAGGACGTTGATTTTACGT
Source organism: Erebia ligea (assembly GCA_917051295.2). Taxonomy (NCBI): domain Eukaryota; kingdom Metazoa; phylum Arthropoda; class Insecta; order Lepidoptera; family Nymphalidae; genus Erebia; species Erebia ligea. Next base: position 10,607,192 of record OU785235.1, on the reverse strand, counting down.
CTTTTGGGAAAAATATTTTTTACATAGGAAACTTCTCAATTACTTACTTACCTACCAAATTAAGTAACTGTCATTTGCGCAATAATATGGTCGCTTTGCAGATATTGTATAGTTCTGCGAGCGTCATTGTATCTTCGGGAGCTTTTCAAGACTTCGATTTTATGCTTTTGTTTCAAGATATAAGTTAAACTCAATCAAGTATATTAACGAACCCCTTTTTATCCAGTCATATATTATTATCATTTTGGTAAACGAAGTGGCGCTAATCTACAAATTATAGAAATTAATAAAGCGATATAGATGTCTAAATTAAACTCATATACGTTCTCCACTCATTTTGCTTTGACCTTAGCCGCGCAAGCGTTGTCACCTACGCCATAAGGTTTCATTTCGCTAATACTAGGTACCTGAAAGTCGTACGGCTTCAGACGGATGGGAATTGGATTGAACTCGCGTCATTCGAAATGTCATTAAAGCGAGCACATGTGAGGCGATAACTCGATCAGGGAGTCCACTTTCTGTAAAGTCAGGGAAGGTTGAGGTTGAGGATCGACGAAAAAACTGTAGGAATTAAGTTAACCTGATAATATGAAATTCCAATTTCTCCAGGCATTTCTCGGAATGTGACAATAATATGATGAAATTGATACCGAGAAAAAAAGAAACGAATTTTAGGAATCGCAGTCCGGATGGATCTGATTTCTGATAACCCGTGCAAACAAATTATTTTATTAAGTACTTATTTAATAATTTTTATACAGCGTAAGACCATGCATGCATAAGATAATTCGGTTGTGCATAAATCTGGAAAATAATTGACTAGGAACATTGTGAGAGGGAGAACATACCCTACTTTTGGACTTGTCAATTTGGTTCAGAGATTTGTTGGATGTAGGTACAGAATTAGTACCACTAGGTACACATAGTTAACTATTATTACAATTGTTTCGATGACAGAGTTATCTGAAATGGTTAAAGATTTGGAATAAATAGATCCCTCCAGTCTTATTCCACTTTTTACGGGAAATGAAATGTTTTTAAATAAAATAAAAAATACTTTGTAACGATTTTTTATTTTCCTCAAAAAGTGGATATGCGTGGGGAGGGGTAGAATGGTACAGCTTGATATATAATCCGCTTTAGTAAGGCTATTTTAGATTACTTGCAAACTATTTTAATAAAACATTAAAACTTCTTATTGCAGACTCTATTGCTTTGTTCAGTCACAAAATAGTTAATACACATACTGTGTTACCACCAAACCTTTAACCGCAGATTAAATATACGTTAAACCCATCTATCCCATATGCAATGCACGAGTGAACGGTACTACTGTAAATAGGGCCTAAAGTTTTATAATAACCGAGTTTAGCTATAATATGTATTTATAATATATTATATTTTCGTATAATAATAAATTGTCGTTGCTATAATGTCGCCCGACGTATTTGGGTGACCGGGTTTCGATTGGACTGCATGCTCAAAGGAAACAAGGTCCTTTACAATATGGGATTTTGTTCACATTGGAACGGATGTGTCGCGAATTGATTTCGTTGTAATAAAAATGCTAATTGGAATGCAAAATATTGCTCTCGAGATTTCTTAAAAAACACAATCTTTTTCGATCAACTGAGTGTGCGCTAGAACTTGAACAAGGTTCTGCAGCGTTGCTTTTAAAAAAACAACATTTGCGTAAGTATTTTTACTTACGCAAATGTTGTTTTTTAAAAGTAATACCAGTAATGCAAATTTTTTCTCTTTCGGCGTAAAGTTTATCCAAGTCCAACTGCACTATAATTATTTTGACTAAGTACTATAGCTTTGTTTGCTTTCATATCAAAATTATTTCGTAAACATTAAGTAGTTTCTTTCGAAAAAATTGTATAACCTGATGATTATTGTAAAATACGGTTATTCAGGTAAGAGGTACCAAATATTTGACGTCATTGTGACGTATAACATCATACTAATTACTAATATTATAAATGCGAAAGTGTGTTTGTAGGTTGGTTTGTCTTTCAATCACGCCGCAACGGAGCAACGGATCAACGTGATTTTTGGCATGGGTATAGTTGAGGACCTGGAGAGTGACATAGGCTTTATCCCGGAAAATTAAGTAGTTAATTAGTAGTAGCGGAATCAAAAAAACTTATTCCACGCGGATGAAGTCGCGGGCATCAGCTAGTTAAACATATTTTGATGCGTGTGATAGCACCTGAAAATATAATGTAAGCTTTAAACTGTGTAATTAACCAAACAATCCTCGCACTTAAATAGATTACGATTATTATTATACAACTGCACGTCGAAGCCTCAATTCAACTGATAAGACAATTAGTTTTTCTAAATAAAAACAAATAATGCGAAGTAATTGGATTTCGCTACCGTAATCTTTGTTAAATGACTGAAGAATCTTTTCCAACACAACTTACTTAATACACCATCCAATTCTACTTAATTCAGGTTAGGTAACGTAGCAACTTTTGTGGGTGTAGAGTGTAGACTCTAGAAGTCTAGAATAACCGTCAAATATTGCTCTCCTAATTATCAAAACTGCGATTGTCATAATGCGATTATTAGTTATCTGAATTTGTGCAAAACCTATGTTTTAGTTTATAGATAGTCAAAGAGTGTCAGCCAAGCAGTTGCATTCTTCACATTAAAGGCCTATTATACTTAAAAAGCCTACTTCCATTTTAGACTGCATCGTCATCATTTCACTATTTAATGACGATAACTAAATTGAAAAGTCAAAAAGTAGGTAAAAGTTTGCTCATTATACTTTACGGAAAAGGATGGCACTATATTAGTCAATTTTGCCGTTTGAGTGCACTACTGAAGCATCTTTTGCTATTTACCACTCATTGTCTAACAATGTATCTAATACCTTTAAACGAGCAGTTCTTGTATAATCTGAATCTCGGAAACGGTTCCAACGATTTTCATGAAATTTAGTATGCAGGGTGTTTCGGGGGCGAAAAATCGATCTAGCTAGGATTCATTTTCAGAAAAGGTAGTTTTGTCCGTGTTTTCAGGCAATGAAAAAGTGCTAGAATATCATTAGAATACGAAGGTAAATTTCGCCATAATCTACAAGATTATAATAGCTCAGGTGGGAAACAGGTCGGTCACGAAAACAGAAGACCCTGGTTCGAGTCCAGTGCCTGATTATTTTTCCCTTTTTTTAAATATAATATTTTATTAAAAAATAAAATATAATTTATTATTTAAATATAATTTCCAAAAAACACGATTTACCAAAAAAAAATATACCGAGCAAACAAACTCGGTCACCCAGATACTTATTGAAAATTAAAGTATGTAAATAATTTAATCATACGAAATATCAAGTTTATTAGATTCGTGATGTCTTTAGCCATTTATTATATTCGCGTCTTTCGATATAAGTAGGTATTGAATTAAAAATGTATATGAGTAGAGATAATGAATTAATGACGTCATATTTTTCGAATGAAAATTTTTTTATATTTAAGGGTGGTACTGCATGTAATGCTGACATCATCACAAAAAAATAAGAGTGGGGCGCGTCTTTGTGGATTTAATGGTGGGATCCATGCAGGAGACCTTTGTCTAGTAGTGGACATCAGCTATAGGTTTGCCGCGCTTATTGTATTCGTGGGTACAGACCTCAATTCCATATCAGGACGCGGCAGAAATGTTCTGCAAGCGTCTCGTGTTGCTAGCCGCCATCTAGCCGCGTACTTGCCGTTTTGATGTATGGACACAACATTAGGATAATGGCGATACGGTAGTTGTAGTGTAACAACTTACAACACCCCCTTCAATGTTTAGAACTTAGATGCAAATTGGTGGCGATGCAGTTCAATCTATTTCCGCGCGAATGTTTTATGCACACTCAAGTACACTGCCGCTATCCGCTTCATTAGCATATTGCATGCATGATAAGTGCTAAGTCTGACTTAGATTGCCGACTTTTCACATCTCTGTAGGTATTCTGACCCTCAGAAGCATAGTACTATTATCTAGATTCTAGATGATGCCCGCGACTCGTTGATTTGAGGTTCGTTGATTCCCGCGATAACTTTTCAATTTTCCAATATAAAAAGTAGCCTATGTCCTTCCCCGGGATGCAACTTATGTCCGTATCAAATTTTATCAAAATCGGTTGAACAGAGGAGCCGTGAAAGCGTAGCAGACCGACAGACAGACATAAACTATATTAGTATGGATGGATAATTATCGACTATAAGTCTGTTTTGAAAAATGCGCTTAGTCTTTTTACATCTTGCAATATGTGACCTCAATATGCGAGGTAAAAGGACAACCCTAATTATATCTGTACAGGAGTCTGAATTCGTATTGATGGTGACATAATTATTTTGTAACAGTAACTTTATTAGACGCCATTATCATATTGTGATCTGACTCCGAGACCTCAATGAGAAGTTCACTTATTAATGTGTCAAGTATGTAGGTCGGAAATGGCAAATGAAAGTCAAAGGATAAATGTGTTTGGGAAACTTGAATGAGAAGTTGACTTATTGTGTCAAGTACCTACAGAGCTCGGAGGTGTCAGGTGGCAAACGAAATTCAAAGGGAAAAATGTCGAGGAAACTTGTCCACTGTGTCTGTTACCGCTAAACTTGTTAAAGTTCACATAACCGCGCTAATGCCTACTACCGTACCGGGTCGGTTTTTTTTAATCTGTAAAAATCTCTATCTGTAGTTAGACAGAGTTCCGTCCACAGTGCTACGAAATCCCGACCGGGTTCGAGTTTCCCTTGACCTCGTTCCACGCCATTTCTATCCTAGTGACCCCTGCCAGAACTGTTCGCTGTCAAGTTTGTTTAGGACGGACGGCAATAGGAAGCATTGCGGGTTCTCGTCTTGTTATCTCGGTATGTTGTTGAAATCATTTCTTATCGTAGGTCTTATAATCATAATAATAATATTTATTTGATGATTGTAGGTTAGTCTATATTAATAAACTTGGATCAGCTGCTCAGAACATGTCCTCAAGCATCGCCCAATCTATATGCTTAAAACCGATAGTTGAAAACTTGTTCTTAGCTGATGTCGGCTGATTAATACTTGCCTTACTAGACACTAGTAGGTATAATATGAAATGTTAACATTTTGATGCGCCTGTTTCACCTGTATAGGTTACGTCGAAAAACTTGACGTTTTAACCTAAAGAATACTTTATTGGTAAAGTAGCTGATGCCCGCGACTTCGTCGGGTGGATTGAGGTTTTTGGTTCTCGTGGGAACTCTTTAATTTCCCGGGATAAAAAGTAGCCTATGTGTTTTCCAGGCCTCTTCTCTTTGCCAAACATCCAGATCGGTTCAGCCGTTCTGACGTGATTGAGTAACAAACATCCATCCATACATCCAAACTTTCGCATTTATAAAACACACGCCACACGGATAAAGACCTTTTGTACTATTTTTAATTTAAGCTTTGTGTACTCGCCGTTGGTAATACCCTAATACAATAAATAAAATAAATAAGAAAATAAAAAATGTATAATATTAGTTTGATGGCTTTCTTGCTAGAATCCTGTATTATTCGCCACACTTTGCAGTTATATTATACAACTACAAAAAGTTAAATCGAAGCTAGACTCTGCTAGCGATTATAATTTCTAATCTTATCATCTGTAATATATGTACTTGTAAATAATTTTTTGTACCCAGCAACATTCTAAACGGGCTACATTCAATGAGTCATGACTATGAATGTGTTATTTGCCTTGACCCTGCTCATCTTCGTCGTATTCAGGAAAAAGGTTCGGTTCGGGTCTGGGGAACTGAAAGTATAATATCAACTTAATATTTTCATACTTTACAACGAAGCGCCTTAAGTAATAAACTTACTTCGTCCGGTCAGCTACTGTAAGAGGATTTTTACCATTGATACACTGAGGGAAGTGACTATTGTTTTCGAGGGAGAATTCCCACCATTTTTGGAGGCGACATTGGATTTTAATCTTCAGTGAGGCGCTCATATAGAGACACTGGCTCGGCAACTTTGCCTACTTCCGTCTGCTGTCTGATTTTTGTTTTTTTCTATCATCAGAGGAATCCATTCTTTTTCTAATTGTAGAGCCCTTCTTCTTCTTCATCAACCGATAGACATCCATTGCTGGACATACGTAAGTCTCTTGCAAGGACTTCTACATGCCGCGGTCCTGCGCCGCCTGGAATCTAGATGTAGTGAGGCTGCCAACGCTGCGCTTTCCGGTGCGGGGTCTTCATTCCTGCACTTTTGGACCCTAACGACTATAATAATATACTATAACAGCTATAAACATATTATGTTCTTCGGGTCTCTTTTAGGCCACAGTCCACAAAGCTAGCCAAGTTCGTACTGGAAGACTTCACACATCGTTGAGATCATTATGGAGAACTTCCAGGGTTGCAGGTTTCCTCATCCTGAGGTATAGCCATATTAACAAACAATTCCAATTTAACGAATTGAAATGAACAACTGAAAAACAATTTGAACTCAAGTCTAAACGTCTAAGCTATTACCGTCTTACATGCATACATACACCAAATACATGCTCATTATTTTTTTGTATAATATTTTTATCTGTCTAGCCTAGCTATTTGTCGCAATATAAGCGAAAAGGATTCATAATTTCTTATATTCATATCGATCGCTATAGTTAAAACGTGTACCGTCTGCAATCTGCATTGAGTTATTGTTCCGTTCAATTTGTCGATAAGATATACGAGACCTTTGAGATCCGATAATGACGATCTTTACTGCGAACGATATCGCTTACTGAATCACCTTGTGACGTCACAATGAACGTTTCAATCTTCACCAAGTTTTTGTATATATATATTTTTATACATGTGCGTTAGAATCTAAACTTAATTTATCTAAACTTATTTTTTTAAAGGATAAAAAAATAAGTTTTTTGTGGCCTTAACAGAAGGTCGTAGTCGCATAAGCTACCAAGCCCTTTAAATAAGGATTTAAAAAAAGAAGGTTTTGTAAATCACTATTATGTGACTATGGTATTAGCCGTTTTTCAGTTATTAATATTCCCACACTGTTTACGCGGACGCATAGCATAATTTTCTTTTAAACCTCTTTTCACTTTTTATCTGTCGCCTTTTCACGGATCAACCACTGAAAAATGTTGACGAAATTCGGCAGAGATAGCTTGGCCACCAGTCTTAATATTACTCAAGATTTTTAAATATTTTTTAACTTTAAAAACAAAAAGCAGTTTCATTTGAGCTAGTATCAGTTTAATGACTTTTATTTCCACTTAAGTGTGTATAAAAAAAGTGTGTCAGTCAGTGTTAATAACCGGCCATCTGTTGTACTCTATAGACTATCTTTGAGCGCATGGTGTGGATAACGCTTTTATGATGCCAGCACCAAATCCATTCGTAGGCTCCAATAAGTAACTCGGCTTATATCCTCGTGAGAACGACGTACACGCTGCGTCTGCTGGTGTGCTCTCTGTCTAAGTACCGGTCCACTGGGTCTGAAAAATTTACATACATATTTTATCAATGATGTGAGCAATGAGCAGCAATGTGTGACTTTTTGTTCTATTGTTTGTGTTACGTTAGTTATTGACCGAGCGAAGCGAAGGTCTCTGAGTCTACTTGAGTGAATTTGCACTTGTCCGTCCGTCCGTCCGTCCGTCAGTCTGTCAGAGCCTTATAACTTCTGAATTACTGAACGTAATTACTTCAAATTTAAATATATGTATTATATAAACTGATGGCCTCCAGCCGAATATGGCTTAAAAATTTAAAAATCTTTATTTCAGGGGGGCTCTCATAAAAGCGAATGCGAAGTAAAATATTTTTTATAGCGTTACATAGGGTTGCGGTATATCATTTTAAAGATAATTAGGAATAGAGTCCAAAAATATTTCTTTTAAAATTTTTCCCCTAAACTGGACGAAATGGGGGCTATGTGTGGAGATTTTCTAACGTCCAAAATTGACCTCAGAAGTCTCAATTTTCTGAAAGGCTGAGCCTGAAACTTGATCAATTATTTGAATTATATCCTGTACTTGAACAACAAGTACTGAAATTAGATAAATATTATAAGGAAACGAAATTATTTAATTTTTAATGAGCTTCAGTATTTTTAACAGAACTTAACAATGATGTCAATAGATGGCGCTCTGTGAAAGTTTATGGATACCGCGAGGTCTGAGTTCGGGACGAACCACTAGTAGTGACGAAGTTAGTCACAACGTGTGTTACAACAACTAAAGGGAATCAACAAACAAACCAGACACTGTCTTTATTTAAATTGTAGCACGAAAAGACTATTGCGCTATTATAGTACTATTTTTTTTTGATGAAACGTCTCAAAATGAGGTCCCTTTTAAGAACACAATTGTGTTTTGTACTCTAGAGAATGCCACTCATTAGGTGTAAAATTAGAATGTCTGCCCGTATGGAAAAAGTTACTATATCCATGATGTCGACTCTGAGCATGCGTCTTACTTGTTGGCAGGCAATTTACAAAATGATAATGAATTTTCTCTAAATGCGCGTACGCTGGATTGCGTCACACGTAAATCTTATGAGATTTGTTGTTTTATCCGAATGTTGATAAAATGGAGGCTGCCGAACGATTTCTGTATTCCTGGAACGTCCTGTTGTTACCGAGAATTACATTCGAAATGAAGCAGGCGTACCCTACCAAGCAGGCCTATTACGCAGGAAACATTAGTACAGTGCGATCGCAATCACCTCTGATTAGTTAACAATACTTTGCTATTGGCCAAAATCCATTGTCGCATCAAGAATCTTTCTATCTATCTATCTTCTATATATATATAATCGTTAACTAATCAACGCACAGCCTAAACCGCTGGGGTTAGAAACTTGAAATGTTGACAATAGGTTCCTTTTGTGAAGTCGGCGCACACTAAGGAAGGATTTTTCAAAATTCCACCCCTAAGGGGGTGAAATAGGGGGTGAAAGTTTGTATGAAAGTCCGTCATTTCTCAAGTTATATCCATGGAACTTGGTATACGAGCTACCGGTTGGAAATAAAGGAATACGTGTCTCACCGTCTGAAGGGGTGAAATAGGGGATGAAAGTTTGTGTGAAAGTCCTTCAGTTCTCAAGATATTCTCAAGTTATATCAACGAAACTTGGTATTTTGGCTTTCGGTAAAAAATTAAGAAGTACGTGTGTCACAGTTTTTCAGAATTCCACCCCCAAAGTGGTAAAATAGGGGTAGAAAGTTTGTATGAAAGTCCTTCATTTTTCAAGTTATTGCCATGAAAGTTGGTATTTGGGCTTCTGGTTTAAAATTAAGTAATACGTGGTTCACAGTTTTTAAAAATTGTATCCCCAAGGATGTTAAATAGAGAGTTTGTCCTTCAATCACGCCGCAACACAGCAACGGACCAACGTGATTTTTTGTATGGTTATAGTTGAGGACCTGGAGAGTGATATAGGCTTTTTATCCCGGAAAATTACACGCGAACGAAGTCGCGAGCATCCGCTAGTAATATAATAAGAAGAAACAAGGTAATCAAACCATCGAGATTGTAGCAATGATTGATGCAGCTTTTTCGAAATAGGGCTACAAATTATAAATTACAATGCATCATTCTTGCATAATGTTTGTGAGATTAATAATAGTAGAAACCCACATGGGCTCTACAGGCAGTCTACGCCTACTTGGTGATATTTTTTTTTAATATTTTGAATCGAATATTCCAAAAACATTATTGTTACTTTAAGGCGCAACGCACATGAGCAGAGCCAAAGAGCGGCGTCTTATTTGATAATTCAAATTCAAACTAAGCTGTATTACATTAGCCTGACATTTGTTCAAGTATGTATTTATCAGAAAGACGTACACTCTGGTGTTTTGCGCATGCTCTTAAAAGTCTGTATATTGTAAGTAAAATTCAACCCTCTTCAGTTAAAAGGGAGGCTCTTTATTACGTAGAAATCTTAGCAGGCTGTTAATTTCGCGTCTTTGATCCTAAAGACATCGTTAAAGTGGCGACACTTATGTCAGCTTCTTAGCTCTACACAGGAGGTTATTTGAACTATTATGCTGGCGTATTTTAAGACTTAATAACTGTTAAGTACTTACTGTACGACTAGGTATGTCGCGCTAGAACTCTACTAGACTTCGTGATGACTAGTCTCGTCTTTCGGAACTGTCCGTGCAGGGCATAGCCACAGTAAACAGATACAACCAGTATGGAAACTACCCAGTAACGCTCGAAACAGCTCACTCACACAAACACGCATCCACGACACGTAATGACGCGGCACTCAGTACTGACGGCACCGCGACCCGTGCTTATGGGTCTCGTAGATGCGCATGTTTGAGTGAGTGAGCCGCCTCGAACGCCTCTAGGCAGTTTCCATACTGGTTGTATCTGTTTGCTCTACATTTCAATTTTCATCACCTTAGTAAGAACTTCTCTTCTTCTTCTTGCCCTTGTCCCACGCTATGTGGGGTCGGCACAACATGTTTTCCTCTTCCACTCACTTCTGTTATTCGTCAACCTATCATTCACCCCTTTTATACGCATATCTTCTTTTACACAATCCATCCATCTTTTCTTTGGTCTCCCTCTACTCTTTTTTCCTTCCACATGCATATCTATCATTCTTCGCGTGTTTCCGATATTCAATCCGGGCTATATTCCGTCAAACTTAGCTGACCCAGTGACAGCGTCGCTAATATCTATTGAAAACTAATATTATAAATGCGAAAGTGTGTTTGTTTGTTGGTTTAATTGGTTTGTTGGTTTGTCTTTCAATCACGCCGCAACGGAGCAACGGATCGACGTGATTTTTGGCAAGGGTATAGTTGAGGACCTGGAGGGTGACATAGGCTACTTTTTATCCCGGAAAATTAAGGAGTTCCCGCGGGAATAAAAAAACTTTAACCACGCGGACGAAGTCGCGGGCATCAGCTAGTTAATAAAAACAAAAACTTAACAGGCATACTTAACAGGCATAAATATTTGTTCCAATTTTGGGCACCGAGTCAGATAAGTTTGTCGGACTGTACTAGACATCAGTTGAATCAAAGCCAAGAGTGTAAGTTGACAAACAATAAATTATTTAGGTCGGGTAGTTATCCCCAAAAGTGCTAGTTTTATGTTTTTAATTTAGAGTTTTTAACTTGAGTTTTGAAGGTCCCCAGTGGTGCCAGTATCTAAAGACTTGGATAATCAACTCTCAGTTAAAGCCTAAATAATTAATAAGCAGTTATTAAAAAAAACAATAAGTTACTTATTGCACGATTACGATTTACGACTGATCTCGAATTTTTCCGCAATACGTCAGCAAAATTATTCATTATCTTTTTTAGTGTACTTCTAATTTATTTGTTTTTATTTCGCAGGAAAAAATCTCTACAACAATGAACACGTAGCGATTAAGATGGAGCCTATGAAGTCCAAGGCTCCACAATTACATCTAGAATATCGGTTTTACAAACTATTAGGAACGCATGGTAAGTGTTTGAAATTAATATCACATTTTATTTAAATCGGCTGTGACCTTAAGGCCAATTTGTAAATTGACAAGTCAATGTAATGTAATGTTACAAGTGTAATGCCATCCTATTTCCACATAAAACATTATAAAAACTGTGAGAATAATATTAGACCTGTCAATTTAGTTAACAGTAATCGGCAGAAAAAATTACACATCGATCTTTAGACAGAGATAATCGACATAGAGCCCTTCTCGTAAGAGACGTTCTACAATCGATGCTGTCGAACATCTCTTTCTAAAGCGCGATGTGTAATATTTACCGCCGGGTAACGTATGTGTAGTTTATAGATTTTGTAAAGCCGAAACAGCACTATTGTAATTTTGTTATTACCTTCATTCCTACCGGCTACCTTTAGGCTTTTAGAACCTTAATATTAGAAAAAGAAACCCTTCCTTGAGAAACCGAGCTTAAAGTTTGCCTTACAGTGACCTTTTTTATTTGCTCCTTCCTCCGTTATTGCGTTTGTAGACTTCTAGGTCGGTTTTATAAAATTAGCATTTCTTTATTTTATCTTTTTTACCCGTTGTTGAACGTAAGTGTCTTTTTAAAACATCTAGCGTATTAAATCGATACACTTTTGCTTGACGTATAAAAAATGTTGATGACAGGTGACCACGGACCATAATAATATTAGGTATGCTAGGTTGCATCCTTCTTGATATTGAAATCTAAAGTATGCTGGATGTATAAAATGACCCTATAATAACTAAAGTACAAGGTTCCCATAGTTATTTAGCTACTTTTTAATTAAAATAAAATAGATATATAATAATATCATTGTTTCTTATAATATGTTGTGTTTTCCCGGAAATGACACCGATTTTATGCGCTATAAGAATGCTTTTAAACGAACTCCGTGAGAGATCGGATATATGTAGATGTTTTGAGATTGCTTCGACTAATACGATTCGCTTCGCTATAAATTTAACACTTCATCAGCAGAGCGGGTTCAAATTATACCATATCATCTACAGACAGGCATTTATAATATATTGTTTAATTAGTTGGAGATTCTGTACATAGATTTATTAAAGTAGAGTTAATAATAGTAGTGAATTGTAATGCATAGATAAGTTAATAAGACAAAGCGGGCAAAGTTATACGTCAATAGTAATAAACTATCCTTAATAGATATTAGAGTGATAGTTTTAGGTAGGTATTTCGTTTATCAAAAATGAATCATATCTCCAGGTTATGGGTGCTTGATGCTAAGATGTCCATTGTTCATCACATCACAGAACACTTTTAAATATCATTTTTGATTTATCACACCGAACAAGTTAAATACTATGTTAGAGTTTGATATTACCCCGCTCTTGCGATGAAGTGTTAAGTTTAATTTTAGATATCCATGTCGGTAGTACCTACTCTGTCCATGATTAGGTGTAATTCGTGGCGAAAACATTGGCGGTATTTTGTTCAAAATTGACAAAACGGTTTTTAAAGATCTAGATATTAAAGTTTAACCGTAATCTTACTTTAAGAACCTGTCGTACCACTGAACCGTAATACTTTCTTACTTTCTTGGATAAATATTAATAGATTAATATTATTAATATTATAAATGCGAAACTATATCTGTACATCATGTCTGTCTTACTGTCTGCAACGCTTTGACGGCATGTCTTTTCAATTGATGTTAATGAAATTCGTTAAGTATAGAGGTAGGTCACATCCCGGGGAAAGACATGGGCTACTTTTTATCCCGGAAAATGAAGCAGTATTCCCGGGAATTTAAAAAACTTAATCCATGCGGACGAAGTCGCGGGCATCATCTAGTTCATAATATTTTTAGGTTGTCCATTTGGATGAACACGTTACATCGTCATTGTTTACAAGTTTAAACAGTGTGTTTAAACTTTAAACACTCAATAGCACACTTCAAAAGAGATTTCTTAATTATTGCTATATTTTTCTTTTTGACGCGCCAATGCATGAGCACCTGTTCCAACTTCTAAAGCCTCGGGTGTTCAAATAATAACGCGGTTGTGAGCACGCAGTTCACTCGGAGAAGTCTGAGAACTGTCCTGGGTTCGATACCCGGCAGGATATTTTGGGGATTTATAATTTCTAAATTGTCTCTTGTCTGGTCTTATTGGGGGCTTCGGTCGTGGTTAGTTACCAACCGGTATATATGTAGATATCTACTCCAATCGAGCGTTGCCGCATAGAATCCCATAAATAAAATAAAATAAAATAAAAAAGCCCTTTATTCACTATTACGTTAATGTCATACAAAGATTAATTACATAATTTAAAGTTACATATAAAGATTTACATTAATTTCAATTGATAAAAATAATAATAATAAACATACAGGTACAATAAAATTAACTTAAAATTAAGATTAAGATAATATAGAATCCCATACCATAGCTTTAATACTACCATACTATTAACAGAATTAGCCCGCTACCATTTCACACTGCATCATTACTTAACACCAGTGAGATGACATTAAAGGGTTGACTTGTAGTAGTATAATAGCGAATAATAATAATTAATTCATGTAACGCAACTTGTAACTAACTACGTTGTTTTCAGCCGCCAATAAGATTGCATTGAACTACACTAAATACTAATATACCACAGTATCAGCTCTAGTGAGCGATTTTTCTTAAAGCAAACACCAACACTCGAGGCTCAGTTTCACACAACTTCCAAGGGCTCAATAGTTTTCATTGAGCAGCAAAAATGTACTAATTATGCAGAGTTACGTATATGGAATTAGGTCACGGATGACTTAACAAGTGCCTAGCAGCAGAAGTATTAAATCCTGAGTTGTTAATTATAGTTGGTTAAAGTTATAGTTAGTTAAAGATTAACGCGATGCACCCTATTACGGTTTAGTGGTACGACAGGCTGTTAAAGTAAGATTACGGTCAAACATTAATTTTTATTAAAAAAAATAGAGTAATACAACCCACTCTGCTTTTTAATAACGGTCAAAAGTGCGTATTAATCACAATAGAGTCAATATTTATATCTCCATAATTTGAACGTAAGGTAGGAAGAAGCCTATACAATTATAGAGTACAAGCACAAAAAAAAAAGAGGAAAAATTTCGTATCTTTGATCTCCAAAATAGTCTTCACTCAGCGTATTACGCTGTATCTGTTAGGACACAGGCCATAGTGCTGATCTTCCGTGGATACTACTAGTACGTTTGTTCGGACTATGTTTTGATTTAATTACTTTCAAGTAAACGAATGGCCTAGCTAAAGTTGAGGAACGAATGGCCTAGCTGTGACAACGCATATCAGTCGATTGCGATTGTTAAGCAACGTTAACACAAGTTGGTAACTTGATGGGTGACCGAATTTGAAGGTTCAATTTTGGCCTTTTCGTTTCCTCCGTTCCTCAGAGAGCACGTTAAGCCGTCGGTCCCGGTTAATTATTAATACTAATATCTGATAATAATCATAACAAACCTAAGAGTTTAAATACTCTTAGTCGAGTCGTATGCGGAAGGACGTGGGAACCCACCGCATTAATATCCCAAGAAAACTCCTACCATTAAGTGATTAATGGAATGGGGTCACGACCCTCAACAATGAGGAATACGACGCACAGAGAGAGAGAGAGAAGTAAATCAAAGCATAGTCCAAGCAAATGTTGGTCCGAAGTCATCAAACCCTGGCTCTAATGACCCGTTTTGCTTTTACTGACGGTACAGTATTATAACTAGAACCGTGGATAACTTAAACTTCGTTTCATGCAAGTGGACCTCAGTCGCGATGAGACAGGTAGACTAGCATAGATAAGGAGCGGCGGAAATGTCGTTATGTGCATTCATTTCTTTGATATCTGTAGTCTTAGGCGTCCAGTAGACGATAGGTACTGCATCAGTCAATTCCTTTAAATCATGGATTGATGTATGGAGAGATATTATTCAGATAACTATTTGTCATGCAAACATGTTTTCTGTCAGTCTCAACATCACATCAACGACTGTGACAAAACTAATCGTCTATGGACAGACTGTAAGATCTTCAATGCAATTCGGGCGTACTCAATAATAATATATAAATAGTTCTAAAAGATTAATTCTTAGCTGAAAGGGGTTGTTTCAAATTTATATGGAGCCTGGGCCAGGTATTTGTACGGTATTTCAAAATGTTCGGGGTCATAAAATAGTAACATTTTTTTCTTTATTTCTTACTAAAAAGTTCAATTTACGAGGTACAATGCGAAATTATTTTGCAAAATAAAAGCGCAACAACATGCGTCCATTTTGACATTGACATATATTACACGTGTCATGATGACATTTGACATAAAATTACCTGGGAAATGTGAATTAACCTTAAAATATCCAACAGCAGTCAGATGGATGGATGCGCTGCGAGAGTTGCTATTGTACAAATGTAGGTACCTAATTAAACATTTTATTTTTTCTAAAACTGCCAAAAAGCATATTTTATTTTGTTTTCTATGATTTTATACTATTTTTTGGAATACTGTACAAGTACCTGGCCCAAGATGAAACAATCCCTTTTATTATTAATTTAAATTAAATAAGATCTTACCTGAAGTGACACCATTTGCACCACTCTATCGTAATTCGCAATCATAGACAAAGTAGCATAAGGCTGATCAGTGATCACTGATCACACATGAGACGAGACGAACCGCGAGAACCTTTTTTTTTCCAGTTATATAAAAAAAAAACTTAATCGGCGAATTCGAACTGAGCGGTTGGAATTCGAACTGAGCGGTTGGCTTCGGCTTCAGTGTGCGGTCAGATTTATTTGTCTCTGATCGTAGTATAATATTATTACAGTCCCATTCAAACTTTGTGACGTCTCGGAAGTTAGCCGCGAGTGTAGGTTCGCGCAAATACAGTCAACATAAACCGTCCCGCTGATACCTAATATTGTATTCCGTGCATCGAAACGCACAATGTTCCGAGAAGCCGTAAAGTTTGAATCGGACTAAGGGGTAAAACCAAACAAACAAATTGAGGTCCTTTAGTAGTTCTTGGTATTTACAAAGTAATATTGCATAGAGGGGATCCCTAAAGTGTACTACTTGGGGACATGTGGTGGCCGCTACAACGCCATGGTCTTGGAGTTGCTAGGACCCTCTTTAGAGGACCTGTTCGTGCACTGCGGACGAAGGTTCAGGCTCAAGACGGTCCTAATGATCGCTATGCAGTTAGTAAGTGATCGACTGTACCCGATATGTACCTAAGACGGCGGCGTTACGCGCTCAGTTTGGTTGGTCATCGGTTTCATCCACAGAATTTACCTAATCTTGACCTCGATCAGGATGACACTGATTGACGTATGATATGACCAGCTCGGTTAGGTTGCACTACCAACAAAATTTTCTGAAGATGCGAAATGTCTACCGAAGGCTAAATATACCTAGCATTTTTTATTTTCTTAGTTTAATTCAGCTTGTTCTGCAAGTGCTAAAAGTATGATGAACAAAGATATGAAAATGAACTTATGAAGTCATATTTCTGGTGGGAATTGACATTTTCACGCCCCTCCCTAGATCCTTGCAGTTTACACATCTCTTGGTAACACAGCCTTTACCACCGGTCTTATATCTGGTTAGAAATCAGGGGCTAAGTTTTATTACTTATTAAGTACTCAATGGGTAGGTAGATATTTTGATGTTGTTCGTACATCAATCTATTGATGAATTTACATTTTAGAATCCATCAATCTGTCAGTCGATCGTCGACAGGATAAGACATCAATCATGGATTGAACTGACGCCAATCTGAACGTGTAACCTCCGTCTTTAAGTAGATAGGTGATTGTTCTTCGGACACAACGCCGCAACCGATATTGAATGCTAAATTGTGGTTTTCCTATCGCGCGACGGGCGACTGCCGTGGTCATGACGTTGTTAGGCCGCCACGCATATTTAACTGTATTGTTTTATTTTTTTAAATTAAGAATTTGATGTATTGCTCTCGATCAGTCGCCTAAGTTAAAACGCCGATAGGGTTTTGGTTTTTCCATGTGGCCATAACGGCATTCTTTTTTTCTTGAAAGTCATATTTTAGTCATTGATATCGGCTTCAGCGTTGTGTCTCACAGGTGCGAGCGAGAGCAATGCTCTGTCATCGGTTGTGCGGCTCTAAGTTAATTTTGCTATGCGCTTGAAGCTTTGAGAAAAGACTTCATCAAACCAACAGCTTATCAAAATACAAAGGAATCTTTAACTCAATGAAAATCGCGATATCAAGTATCTTATCGTCATATATCTACTAACAATCTAAGTAAAATTATTGCTGGTGTAACGATAGCAATAAATTCCGCCTATCACGATTGGCATTGTTATAATAATTGATGTAGTTTTTTCGGAAGAGGGCTACAGATGTTTACATAAGTACTTAATATATATGACGATGCGGCTGTGAAATAACTTATTACAATGAAAGCTAGACACGCATAGCGAAATTTTCTTAGACCCGACCAATACGTAGCCGTTCGTCTAAGGTTTTATGTGAGTACTAAAGTTTATCTTTTTCCTCCACCCTTCCCTACCCGTTTATATCCGTGGCTCCTTAGCTCCGTCGACGGCGGAAGGCATCCCCGAGGTGTATTACTTCGGGCCCTGCGGTAAATACAATGCGTTGGTCATGGAACTGCTGGGTCCGTCTCTAGAGGATTTATTCGATTTGTGCGGCCGACGCTTCTCCTTAAAGACTGTGCTGATGATCGCTATGCAGCTGGTGAGTGATCCAGAATCCATTACCCTATTTCTTATGATTTTGGATACAGCTCCTGCTCACGCACTACTTGGTTATGTTACTTATCAGTGGTGTGCATAGGGCTTAAAGACAGAGTAGACATTAGATGAGGCGAATGAACGAGAAGTTTAATTCGCTATAATCCGCCACAGTAGACAAATTTAAATTACAATCGTGCATTGTCGAGTCGACATCTCCTGAGGATGCTCCGGTTTCGGAGTGAAGCGTACGTTGGGAATGATTTGGAGGATTTGTGTGGTGTGGTGCTGTGCCGGTGCGAATTGCTGGGTGGTGGGTGTTCGCATGCTATTGGTGAAGGACACGCACTGTACCACATAAATTTGTCTACTGTGGCGGATTATAGCGAATTAAACTTCTCGTTCATTCATTATCATGGACTTCCGAAAAGTAACGCCTGCTTCGATTCAATATTAGATGAGGTATTAAAAGTTATAATAATATACTCATCGGCATTATCAATCCGTCACTGGCCCACTACTGCGCACGGGTCTTTACCCAGTATAAGAACGGTACTGGTCATAGTCCACCACGCTAGCCAGGCGCAGATTGGTAAATACACACCTTTGAGAATATTACGGCGAATGCTTAGGCATGCAGGGTTGAATTTTGAATTTTGAATTCGAATTAATGTTAGACGCGTGCTGAGGGGTCAGCGTGTTAAACTCTCAGGGGTCGAACCCTGGACTCCCGACTTTTCTAAAGATGCGCACCAATTGCGCTATTTCGACTAAGGTAAGCGGCGCTTTTAAGTCTATATGACCTGCACGCCACTGGTTACTATGGATTTAAATTGAGATTACCATCTTCAGGTACTCCGTAAGTTCCTAGAGTAGAAAACTTTTAAAATTTATTATACTATCCTAATAATTATGTGATTAATTGATAAGTATAATCTTAATCATCAGGGAGGACCTCGTCCCTTAATAATGAGGAATACAACACAAATAGAGGTTCCTGGGTTCGATTCCCGGGTATAAATCCTCTAAGCAACATTTTAAGACTCATTTGCATACAAAGTCGCCCGCCCTATGCAAGATTTTCAAAACTTAAGCCTTTTCTCTCCCGCTGTCCAAGGCCGGCGCGGCGTGCAGATAGTTCAAAGAGAATTTAACGCTCTAAAAATTATATCGGAAACTACCAAATATTTATAAATGCACTTCGTGGTACATTTTTGTTTGTTTACTGTGCTTCTATGAAGGCTATGCATAATTTTAATTTAAAAAAGCGCTGAGCAAAATCAAAATGTCCTAACTTGTAAGTTCGAATCTTATTCATTGCACTAATGAACCTACTTGTAAATAACCTGTACGCCGACCGACTAAGTGCCGATTTCACCAACTCCGAATAACGTTTAAGATGAATGACAGTAATCCTATACAACTTCTTTTTAAACATCACATTATTTTGGTAGTTGGTAAAATCGGTGCTTAGTCGTTGTCTCAACAGTTAGATGGCCACTGCTGGACAAAGTTCTCTTAAAGGGATTTCGTGTGACCATTGTGTCCCACGGCTACACTATACCAGTGTTAGACTTAGCAGCTTTGTGCAAGACGACGCCTTAGTGTAAAAACCAAATATCAAATATTTATTAAAGATCATTTTTTCTGTTCCAGCTACATCGTATCGAATATGTCCACACGAGACATCTAATATATCGGGACGTTAAGCCTGAAAATTTTTTAATAGGTAGAGCTACGAGTAAAAGGGACAAAATCATACACATCATTGGTAAGTCGGTTTTATTGTTGGTATAGCCTTCTAACACTTTATATTTTCCTGGTATTTAAATCATGGCCTAGCATTCCTAAATAATATTGGCACCACACTTAAATCAAAGTGTTTATCTGAAGAATGTCTAACATTTAAAATAAAAAGCAATTAATAGGGCATCATACAAATCCTAAAGTACATTGTACGATTACCAAAAGTGTCATACCATTGTAAAGCATTTGTACGGCTCTATATTTTGACTTGGAATTTAGCTTGCCCTAGCATTTTTGTCTTACCTAACTTCTATCATCTTGCTCTCTTCTTACGATATTACTGTTACAACAAGCATTATAAATATTAAAATAAAGTCAGACCACCGCGCTTCTTGCTCCACACGTTTGAAGGTGCTAATCTCAAAAAGTACTGGATAGTGAACAGTAAGTTTTTACTATTTAACACCTTTGTGAAAATCCATACACTATCCGTTTAAAGTAGTAGTAACAAGTTTAAATAATTGTTTTAAAAAATGAGAGAGAAAGGATCAAACAGTTTTAGGGGGTTACCAATCACCTAGGACCGTATTATGTCTTCTCTAAACTCTCTAGCACTCCCACAACAACTTTTGTTTTATGTAACCGGTACATAATCACAGTAGGTATTATATAAATCAGTCCCGCAGTTCTGCCCGCCACCTTGAATTAGCCGTGGCGGGTTTTCGCGAATCGATAGCCGCTTGACCTTCATATTCCCATTATGCACTGCAGACAATGTAGATAGGAAACCGTTAGTTACCACGTTGGCTGACTTTCGGGCCTTTTTTTTTTTCAAATGATAAATTGCGGTCCATTTTATTCGCATTAGTTGCTTATTTTGACCGTAATGTTAGATTGATTTTCTAATAAACATTAAATTCTGCAACGAATCATGAATTTTCTAGTTTCAGAAGTATATAATTATCATAGAAAGGTTTTTTCGTAGTAACTGCCAATACATCCAATATAACTTTATAATGACCGTTTTATCGAAAAACTTATACAATTTGCTGAATTACTTACTGAAACTTATCTTTATATTTTAGACTTCAGAGCTATATTTAACATTTTAAATGTCAGCTGACTGTTTTAGTGCATTCAGTCCATACAATTTCTGCGGATATGACTGGCCTTGATTAAACTACATAGTGAAAGCTTCATCTAGTTTATATTTAACTTGCTGAATCTTCTTAATTAAGTATTCGTAATATATGCATACTAGAGAATAGATAGTAGATACGCGAGAGATAATATGTTGCCACGTGGGAACATAAGACATAAAGACCACCAGAACTTAATAACAGAAAGATTTCATCAGATCGTTTACAACAATACGTTTTTGATACTACGATAGTATGAACTGGCGCAGTAAGGGCGAGCGCAAACTGTACATTTTTTCCCCCTCTGTCTTTTAATAATTGGTTTAGTAACGTGACAAGGAAATAATACAATGAAACAAGTGAAAGTGAAGATGCCGTTGCACACTAATGGTATAATGAGTTCGATTCGATCTAACTTCTAGACTATAGTTATTTGTTATACAAGAGTGAAAAGTTGTTTTTTAACCGCGTGCTAAATTTTGATGACCGAGCAAGCCAAGGATTCTAAAATTGAATCACGAGAGGAGCGAGTGATTCAAAAATTAGAATCCTGAGCGTCAGCGAGGGAATCAAAAGAGCACGAGGTGAAAAATCTTTTCACTCGAGTGCAACACGTAACTTTTCATCCCACCTCAGCGAGGAAATGACTAAATGCAAAAAAAATCACAAGGTAACTTTTCATCCCACCTCAGCGAGGAAGTGACTAAATGCAAAAAAAATCACAAGATTAAATTCAATCCTGTTAATTTCTTCGTCACTAGAATCACTCATTTTATGTTTTTCACTTATTTTAAATTTTCTTGTTTTTAATCGGTTTTAATTTTAAACAATATGACGTGAAAGAAAATGGTGCGCGCAAAGCAAATTAAAAAAGTACCTACACCAAGAAGGTTACGAGTGTGAGTTTTTAACAAATTAAAAACGATTGTATGGAAATTCGGCACCATAGAGGTACAAGTAAATAGGTTTTAATGATGTTTTGAATTCACAAACTTCATAGACGAGTGATATTTACTAACGTGCACACGATGTTCTAAATTCAATTTACTTTATCCTCTAGAGGATAATAACGGCTTTTACCTTCAGATATCGAAGAGTAAAAATACTCTTTTCGAGATGGTGGGATGAAAAATATATTACCATACTATTCATTTCGAAATATACTTATATATATTTTCATTTTGAAAAAACTTGATTTTAATTGTTTGAGCTGTTTGGCGAAATATTCAATCTACACCAATATAGTTGATATAATGATGTCCTAAATTACTTAGAATTACTGTTTCGATTTATAAATAATAACCGTCATCTGTGGCTCATTTTATGAGATTATAAATCCTAATAAGATGTTATGGTCTGTTGACAAAAAATAGAAATTCGCCCTAAAATGGGCGTTTCAGTATTCGCTTGGTATCTGGGGGTCTACTCTCTTTCTCGCAAACGAAACTTCGCAAACGAACGTAATTAGTCTGTTATAAGACCCACTCAAAATCGTTCAATCCAATCGGTCACGAAAATTTTCTATGGATCCGTACTTCGTCTGCGTGTACGAAAACGAAATAGAGAGGAGCATAGAGATAATATTATGTAGGAGAGGAGTTAACGAAATTTCGTTCGTTTGTTTGCGAAGTTTCGTTTTAGAGAAAGAGAGTAGACCCCCTGGTCTGTTGGTGTGCGTACGGCTTTAGTATTGTTAGGCAACGTACATTGCATACAGTGGGGTAATTTAATCTTTGCTACAACGAGGTTTGCGGTTGAAATATCTTGACAACTCAATGAATATTGCTCGTAAACACTGCAGTAAAAGTTTGATTTTATTTAAACGTCTGAATTAATTTAATATCGATAATAAATAATATAGTAAAAGACAACATTGTTCCAAAAGCTATTTCAGTCTAGAGATGGAATTAGCTCCATATATCTGCTGTAATAATGTGAACCAAGCTTAACATCATACATACATACGAGATACACTGACACTGTCTTGAATTCTGATAAATTTTTCAATGTAGTTCATGTGCAAATGATAAATGAAGAAATATGACTCTAACTCTACTAATTTAATACGAGTTATTATTATATCCCTGAAGATAACTTTATTCAAAGGGCTATTGTTTCCCAAGATTTTTCCTTGAGCGTGAGATTCTAAATGTTTTTATGTAAGGAAAGTACCTAGTAATGATGATAATAGTTGTTATGTCATCTGGGCATTACCTGGTCATAATAACTAAGTATAAGCATATGAATCACATGTTTGCGACCAAATATTTGTGACTAATAGAATGTTTCATCCCTTTCAGATTTCGGATTGGCCAAAGAATATATAGACTTAGAGACAAACAAACATATCCCATACCGGGAGCACAAGTCACTGACCGGGACTGCGAGATACATGTCAATAAATACACATTTAGGAAAAGGTTTGTATGAATTTAGTTCATAGTTACTATTGTGCTTTGGCCATCTTATATGGGCTCACATAGTATGGTCATTGGATAGATTGCTAGGCCCGTTTTAATAAACCGACATCAACTAACAACACGTATTGGTCAAGTATCAGTCAATCTGCTTATGACCGGTCTTAAGCATAAAGGGGTTGTTTCATCTTGGGCCAGGTACTTGTACAGTATTCCAAAAAATAGTATAAAATCATAGAAAACAAAATAAAATATGCTTTTTGGCAGTTTTACAGTGAATAAGAGGTACAAAAATAAAATGTTTAATTAGGTACATTTGTAGAATAGCAACTCTCGCAGCGCATCCATCCATCAATCTGACTGCTGTTGGATATTTTATGGATAATTCACATTTCCCAGGTAATTTTATGTCAAATGTCATCATGACACGTGTAATATACGTCAATGTCAAAATGGACGCATGTTGTTGCGCTTTTATTTTGCAAAATAATGTCGCATTGTACCTCGTAAATTGAACTTTTTAGTAAGAAATAAAGAAAAAAATGTTACTATTTTATGACCCCGAACATTTTGAAATACCATACAAATACCTGGCCCAGGCTCCATATAAATTTGAAACAACCCCTTTACTGAAACTTAAGAACCTGTTCTTAGCTGATGATTTATTAATACGGGCCCTAAAGTTGTTACCTCATGAAAAACAAGCCCTAAGACCATGGGCCGCTCGCAATATAGTCCATTCATTCTAGATTTCAATGTATGGGGAAAACGGCAAAATTAATAATTAATTGAAACTACTGTTGTTTTATACCTATGAGTGAGTACATTAAAAAACACAACTCTCCCCCCCCCTCCGGTGGTGGCTTCCCCCCTCCCCGCCTTGAAAAGTGTGCCATTTTGCAGATTTCCTAGATTTTCAAGAAAACTATACAAGCTAGGACAAAACTGTCAAAGAGAGTATTGTTCCTTAATAAATTACCTACAAATAAGTTCATGACATTTATTATGATAGGAGTTATAGTTTACAAGCTATGGTGCGTTAAAGTTGACTAAAATTCGCAGCTCAGTAAAATAAGCCTTAAATTAGTTCAAAAACACGCTTGGAATCTTTAAAACAAACCAATTGAGCCCATACTCGAGGGGCTTACTGATAATAATTGAAGAGTTCCCCTATACACCTCCTGGTTCCATCATCAGATCAGCTCTATGCTGGAGCTGGTGACTTTGTAGTATGTATGGGCGAAAAAAGTTGTTTTTTTCCAGTCCCAGTTTTCTAGACTCAACAGTACATTTCCTCGCCATTGTTGCACTTGTAGTCCAGTCATTTTAGCATAAAAAAACCGGCCAAGTGCGAGTCGGACTCGCGCACCGAGGGTTTCGTACAAACCTGTAGTAAGTTTTAAATTATTAAAAAAAAACTACATACTAGATCTCGTTCAAACAAATTTTCGGTGGAAGTTTGCATGGTAATGTACATCATATATTTTTTTTAGTTTTATCATTCTCTTATTTTAGAAGTTACAGGGGGGGGGGGGGACACACATTTTACCACTTTGGAAGTGTCTCTCGCGCAAACTATTCAGTTTAGAAAAAAATGATATTAGAAACCTCAATATCATTTTTGAAGACCTATCCATAGATACGCCACACGTATGGGTTTGATGAAAAAAAAATTTTGAGTTTCAGTTCTAAGTGTGGGGAACCCCCAAAATTTATTGTTTTTTTTTTCTATTTTTGTGTGAAAATCTTAATGCGGTTCACAGAATACATCTATTTACCAAGTTTCAACAGTATAGTTCTCATAGTTTCGGAAAAAAGTGGCTGTGACATACGGACGGACAGACAGACAGACATGACGAATCCATAAGGGTTCCGTTTTTTGCCATTTGGCTACGGAACCCTAAAAAGGGGGCATTAGGTAATATGTGTTTATTATATATCTTAAATTTTTTTTTAATTTATTCAAAGTTAAAATCAAAGCACAATCGGCGAGATGTTTGAGAGAGGGGAGGGGGGAGGGGGGTTGGGGGAGTGGGGAGGAAGGATGGCATCATTTGGGCCTAAAATAAAAAAAAAGTTTATTTATTTAGGGGTTAATTTCTATTCATTCCATACTATTATGCTAAGTCAACATGACTACCACCGGTTCTTACAAAATAGCAAGGTATATTTCAAAAACTATTTGTCCTATCAAAATAAACTAAACACTATTTTATAGGTAAATTAATTATCTTTGTCCTAAGTCCTGACAGTTTTTTTCCTAGCTCTAATACTTCTTCTTGAAATTACAAAAAACATTTACGGATTTTACAAGGGTTTCTTTTTTTATGCAAGTTAGACAGCAATATTTCCGAAACTATTAGTTCTGTCAAAATAAACTAAAAACTATTTTGGAGGTAATTTAATGAAGTTCATTTTTGCTTCTGATATTTTTTTTCCTAGTTCTAATAGTTTCTGTGAAAATTACAAAATATATACAAGGTTTTTGAAAAAAAAAATTTTTCATGTAATAAAGGTAGTCATATTTTTCGAACTATTGGTCCTATCTAAATAAACCATAACATTTTTCTGTAGGTAATTTAATGAAATTAATTGGTCTTCGAAGGATTTTTCCTAGCTCTAATAGTTTTTGTGCAAATTGCAAATAACACAGGATTCTAACAATTTTTTTATTTTTCTTCGTATACAATACGTGGATATATATGCGAAATTATTAGTCCTATCTTTATGAACTAAATATTTTTTTGTAGGTCATTAAATGGTGTTTATTTTTACTTTTGACAGTTTTTGCCTAACTCTAATAGTTTTCTAGAAATTACAGAATACATATAAAATGTTGAAAATTGGCTAATTTTACTGAGCTGCGATTTTTAGTCAACTTTAACGCACCATAGCTTGTAAACTATTACTCCTATCATAATAAATGTTATAAACTTATTTGTAGGTAATTTATTAAGGAACAATGTTCTCTTTGACGGTTTTGTCCTAGCTTGTATAGTTTTCTTGAAAATCTAGGAAATCTGCAAAATGGCACACTTTTCAAGGTGGGGAGGGGGGAAGCCACCACCGGAGGGGGGGGGAGAGTTGTGTTTTTTAATGTACTCACTCATAGGTATAAAACCACAGTGGTTTCAAAAAATTATAAATTTTGCCGCGAAAAAATCTAAAATGAATGGACTAATAGGTCACATAGATTTATTCTGGACTCGTATACCACAAAAGGCTTACCTACAGAAAAGGCAGAACAGCGCAGCATGTATCGGTTCACAGAAATGCCTTATTTACTACACCTTGTAGTAAATAAGGCCTTCGATTTGATCTGATAAAAATGAAAAAACCTGTAAGTCGGCTACGTTCAGCGCGTGCAACTCTTGTTATATCTGAAAATATCATCATTGTTTGTTTGCCTTAGTCATAAACACTTTACTGATTGTATTAACTTTGTGTGTGTGTAATGCAAAGAAAAACAATTTGCATAAAGAGTTTCTTGATGTCTATACAATCTAATTTTTTACGCTGTATGTATGTATGATTTTTTAAAATTAGTTCTTACTCATGTATTTTAAAGTAATAATTCCGACGTCTTAATTTTCCAGAACAATCGCGACGCGACGACCTAGAAGCTCTGGGGCATATGTTTATGTATTTTTTACGTGGTTCCTTACCCTGGCAGGGTTTAAAAGCTGATACTCTCAAAGAAAGATACCAAAAAATCGGTGATACCAAACGAGCTACTCCTATTGAGGTTGGTATATGACTTAAACATATTTCTTAACATTGTATATATGAAGACAAAACAGATCGTACGAGTTTTTCGTCAGGCAAATGTGATCAATTTGGAAGGCGTCCCTTTGGATGCTCCGTTGGCTGGGGTTAACGCCGGTTACTCTGGTTTTAAAATACCTAGAGATGATGCCTCCCAAAATCAAAAATAAAATATTTTTAACTGATTATTAGGTAAATAGAGGGTCTTCCAAAAGACCTAAAATTCACATCCTCGGTTAGAAAAAAAGTGCGTTGAAAATTGATGACGTCATAACTGTAAATATCATACCACTTCCATACTAGAAGTGCGTTTTTCAGTTGGATAAAGAGTTGCTGATTTGATTGAGTTGTCACCATCCCTAATTAGATGCCTCACTAGTCACGTATGCGAGAACGGCTATGCGAAACACATCTGGGTATCCGGTGTTCATGAAACCATCGGCAGTCTGAACCCAGTCGTTCCGCAGGCACAAACTCTGCAGTATTATTTTTGTTTGCGCAAAAATTGACACCACTCGGCCAGTACGAACTGTTGTTTCAATTTTTTCGGAGCGTTGAATGTGTTACAAGTACGTGGCAACAACAGATTCGTATGGCGCGTTTTTATTAGGTCATGTTCGACTGACTGCCTCGTTGGTTGATGGTTGTCATGTTTGACTGCGGCCAGCGAGGTCTCGGGTTCGAGTCCCGGGTCGGGCCATACTTGAGTATTGGGTATTTCTGACTAGAAATTCTCAGTACTAGCCTGGAGTTAGGAAGTAGGCGGTGTTTCAACCCCGTGCCTCGGTGAGCACGTTAAGCCGTCGGTCCCGGTTATTATCACTAACATGATAATAGTCGTTAAAGCCCACCAACCCGCATTGGAGCAGTGTGGTGGGTCTAAGCTCTAATTCCCTCTCTCCTGTGAGGTGGAGGCCTGTGCCCAGCAGTGGGACGTTAATGGGCTATAGTGGTGGTGGTGGTGGTGGTTTTTATTAGGTCAGTAACCGAATGTGTGAAATTTGATGTTCGACCAACGGTAAGTTACCAGAAGTCGGTTTTGACCGAATAGAGCCAACCGTAACAACTTTTACACCGCACCGTCGCTTGTGGCGAGCCTAATTACAGTTTAGCCGGTGACCGCAGTCGAATACGGCCGAACCGACTTTTATTTTATTGCGATGATAGGCTTGCGCTCGACGACAATCATGCTTAGTGCAAAGCAATGATGAGGTCTAGGTTGGAACGCGCTTGAAAAAGTAAACGCGTCAGTAGTCAGTGGATAACAGTAGTTTCCGTTGTGTGCAGGTGCTGTGCGAAGGGCACCCAGAGGAGCTAGCCACGTACCTGCGCTACGTGCGGCGGCTGGACTTCTTCGAGACGCCCGACTACGACCAGCTGCGACGCATGTTCCGCGATCTGTTCGAGCGGCGCGGCTACGTCGACGACGGCGAGTTCGACTGGACCGGCAAGACCATGGTAACGTCCTCCATCGCGCTCTCTTGACACCCACACTACACCCACCACTGATATAGACGCGTCCGAACAACACGGCTACATCGCGCGTCGATTGGACCGGCAAGACCATGGTAACGTCCTCCATCGCGCTCTCTTGACACCCACTCTACACCCACCACTGATATAGACGTGTCCGAACAAGACGGCTAAATCGCGCTACGATTGGACCGGCAAGACCATGGTAACGCCCTCCGTCGCGCTCGCTAGACACAATATACACCCCACCACTGATACAGACGCGGCCGAATACAACGGCTATATCGTGAGTCGACTGGACCGGCAACACCGTAATCTCTATCAACATCGCGGTCTCTTTATACCCACTACACACCCAACACTGATACAGACGCTTCCGAATAAAACGGCTATATCGCGCGTCGATTGGACCAGCAAGACCATGGTAACGTCCTCCATCGCGCTCTCTTGAGTCTTGACAGTTGACACTTGACGCCCACTCCACGTCCATTATAATATAAATCGTCGGAATTAACCTCCTTTACCACGGCCATCACGTGACACATCTTGTAGACCACTTTTCGAGACCGACAGAAAGACTGGCTTGATAATATTATTGACACAAAAAAATCGCCCACAAAATATACTAGAATGGGTCTCGAAAGGTAGTCGAAGGTTAGAGATCAGTAGGTACCTCATTGGATTGAGTGTTGTGGTAAACTCTATTGCGCTTGGCTTTTTATACATACACTGTACACCTGTTTGAAAACCCTAAGCCTTTGGCAAACACAGAGCGAACCAAATGCTAGGCGAAGCGTTTTTATTTTTTTTAATGTACGGTGTCGCTTGAACATTCTCACGTAGAAATTAGCTTTGCTTTCGTATTTTGTGACGACGCGCGTCTCGTTTTTTGGATCGCCTTGTTTGACAAGCGCTTTAGCCTTTAACTACGTACAGTTTCCCAAGGGTTTCTTTAGGTGCTCGAAATCACCCTCCTTGCCCTAGTGGCAACTAAAAATCAAATGGCTGACGTATTCACGCATAATGGCGTGTGAAATTTAAAACACACACAAAGTAATTAATTATATGGCATCTTTGGCTTTGGATGTTAACATGAAAAGCGGCATGCGTGGAAACGCCGTCAAATTGATATCAATCATAAGTGTAGAGGGTCCGATCCCTCTAAACTTATCATTGCATAAGCATGCTTTTATTATATCCTGTGTAGAGTCGACGTCAAAAGTCCATACTTAGCTTAAATGCTAAAACCGAGTGCAAGCAATGAGTGAATTACTCATTCATACGAACATGTACTGTCCATAATATTAAACTTAAATTAAGATCAGGTTTTATACCATTACTATTCATAATTCCATTGTCATACATTGGGGCCAATTCTGTTGCATACCATATCTAAACTAATCAAAATGTCAGCTCTGTTTATATTGCACCCCTTTCATAAAACTCCCTGCGGAAAGGGGTAGCACTAGTTTTAAAGCTGTCATTTTAGGTTAGTTTAGAGATTTTGTTGTACAGAATTGGCCCCATTGTCAACCAACAAAGTTGCATATTTCTGTAAGTGTGAGAAGGACTAGCTATCGTGTTTGTTTATTCTGTTCGTACTTTTGACGTCGACTGTACATGTACTGTACTGTACATGTACTGTACATCTAGAATTTTTATACACTTGTTTTTGTACACTTGTTTTTGTACACTTTGACTAAATGAAGCACTGTAATAGCTTGGTAATAAGTTTAAAACTGCATTTGGATTCCAGACTAATCAATGACTTTGTACCACATATACAAAATGTATATGGAATACTTTAAATACTCTGTCTGCCTGGAGCTGGCGTTAGTCTTATTCCAATTGCTTGTGCCGGTCTTCATTTGTGTTTATTCATCACATAAACTAGCAATAATAAAGGCTAAAGGTGCAAACAAACTACTGTGTTATTGGGTATTGGGCGTGACATTAGGCGATCGCAGTATTGACCAAAGATTTTTAAATTTGAATGCGTCTGAACCTCATTAACCACCATTTGGACATAGTACTGATCAATTTTAGAGCTTTTGGGTGTCTTTCCACCAGAGATGTGCTAAACTGCTAGGCTAAGTGTGTCAAACCCATCAATATCATCTAACGTCTAGCCATCTAAGCTATGAAACTAAAACGCTCCTATCAGTGGGCCACATCCTTAGCTTAGCAACTTAATACATTTCTGGTGGAAAAGCAACCATATACTCTAAATGATACGGGTGTCTTTCCACCAGAGATGTGCTAAACTGCTAGGCTAAGTGTGTCAAACCCATCAATATCATCTAACGTCTAGCCATCTAAGCTATGAAACTAAAACGCTCCTATCAGTGGGCCACATCCTTAGCTTAGCAACTTAATACATTTCTGGTGGAAAAGCAACCATATACTCTAAATGATACGGGTGTCTTTCCACCAGAGATGTGCTAAACTGCTAGGCTAAGTGTGTCAAACCCATCAATATCATCTAACGTCTAGCCATCTAAGCTATGAAACTAAAACGCTCCTATCAGTGGGCCACATCCTTAGCTTAGCAACTTAATACATTTCTGGTGGAAAAGCAACCATATACTCTAAATGATACGGGTGTCTTTCCACCAGAGATGTGCTAAACTGCTAGGCTAAGTGTGTCAAACCCATCAATATCATCTAACGTCTAGCCATCTAAGCTATGAAACTAAAACGCTCCTATCAGTGGGCCACATCCTTAGCTTAGCAACTTAATACATTTCTGGTGGAAAAGCAACCGTATACTCTAAATGATACTGTGAACTTCGATTAGTTCAGTAAACAACTTTTTTTTACCACAACAGTACTTTGCTTGTAACTTCATGTGTAAGACAAGTCAAGACAAGACGCATCACAATATATTATTGTTTGCTGTATTTACGTTTAATAAACCATCCCTGATGGCGCTCGGGAACCGCCAAGAGGGCGGGATAAGGCTATACATATAACACGGAGTCCAAGTAATGCTATGGGAAGCGCACAATTGGGTATTTGACAATTAATAGTCAAATCAACTTTTTTTCAAACTTCTAAACGCGTCCTAAGTATAGGATTTATATGAAATTCTGAAATGTGACGTCATTAAAGTGCGACGCACTTTTTTTACTTTAGTCGATTCTTTAAAATGGTTATTCAACATAAAACTATCAGGGGACGTGGATATTACGACTTTTGGGAGATCCTCTATTTACTTAATAATCACTAAAAATAATTTATTTGAATAGTAGTCAAATACCCAGTTCAATAAAATTAAGTCGCGTATAATACATCTGTATATTAATTAGTGGAGTTTTTCAATTAACTCTGTCAGGTCCTAAAAGAGATCTGTCGCGTCCGCAATGTGCTTTGACTCTTTGAGTATTTTTACGTTGTAATTGCTTCAATTATGCCAAATTCATGCACATTATTATTTTACTATTGAATGTCGTGTGTACTTGTAAATATCATACTTTTTTTTGCTAGTTAAAGACAATTGGATCCTTAAAATATGTGCAGAATGATCTAACGACGGATATATAAAATGTAATATTGTAAATGAAATGTACCATCAAATTAGTATAATATGCGGAGTTGAAACTTAGGACATAAAAAATTAATTATTATATCCTAAGTTTTTATTATTAATCGTTAATTATTCCGAAATTTTTGTTCGGTTCTGATATTCAATATTTTTTAATTAATATTTAGACTGGTTTAATTTGTTTTGAAGTCAAACTATTTTAATTTTTTTTTGCCATTTTATTGAGCTATATAAATAAAAAAACTGCAAAGATAGTTTATATTATTTTGTATATCTGTCAAGTGTTTTTTTGTAAATGTGTTTATTATCCAAAGTTATAGATTATAATTAAACATGATAGTTCAATGATTTTATAACTAGAACTAGATTTTAATTGACTCGCCAGTTGTTTGTGCCAGAAAGTAAACTACTTTAAAAGTTGCATCAGTTAAGTTTGCCTCTTTCATTGAGTGTAAGGCAAATTGTCAGCGCCATTTTAATTTTATTAGTTATTGGCGCTAGATTATAGAAATTACTATTTATTATACTTTGTCTAATAAAGTTTGTATTTAATTGTGTGTTTTAGTGTAGATTTTAGTCTTTTGATTATGTGTGGTAGTAACTTACCATCACCTAGAATCAGCACAAGAACTTGCTTTTGATATCTACACTAAAATGGTATGAGTTATCCAAAGCATTTTTTTATCACCTAAAGACATTAAAAATGTAAGGTGAATAGCTTTTCCTCAGTCAATATTTTTTATTTTATTCAATAATTTAACATGTACAACAACTTGGCAAGGTTAGAAAGACATCAAAATCTGTGTGAATATTATGAAATCTCAGGTTGGTATTATGTACAAAAGTAAAATTAAATGAGAGTAAAACGGCACTAAGGTGGGGTAGTTCCCACTTATTCAACTGATTGTTGAACTAGTAGAATTTTTGCTATTCTCGCAGCCTGAAATTAGTTCTTGAAACTTGATTTAATTCGTTTGTTAGTGTCAAATTCTCTCATTTAAACTATGCATACATCAGTTATATTTAGCCGCATAGTTCAATGTAAATTATGCATGAATTAATCTTAACATTGCATGCCGCATGCTTACCGCTTTAATGTCGACGTCAGCCGGCCAACATGCATGTGATGCGCATATTACGTCACGCGCCCCCCTCCAATATTGTTAAGAACAAATCTGCAAAGGTCAGTTTCAGTCAAATAAAGTATGTTGAATGCGCATACACTTCCACTAGGCTCGTTCTTTGTCATATTTTTATTCAATAAATTTTATCATTTTTTAACACAAGTATGTTATCTTCGCCATCATTCATGTTTTGTTCATTCGTGTGACTCAAAGAACTTTCCATCAAGTCTCATTTTCCGTACTTCTGTATATCCATAACATTATAACAATAATTGATTTTATGAATAAAAAATTGGCAGTCATAGGGACTGCCGATAGAAGTGAAAACGAATATGTATTTAAATATTTTTTTTAAATTTTATTTTTAAATATAAATAAGTAAATAATAAATAAACATTAAAACTAAGGCATAATTACGAATGTAGTATATTTATATTTAAGACCTTTTGTCTTCGTAACAACGCGAGCACGGGGCAGCGAGTTGTCGGTTCGGTGACGCGATCCACAAGTTTATTCCCTACCAAAAAGTGCTCAACGCGGCTAAAGAAGTTTTCACTTCAAAAATATTTTGTTATCGATTAAAAGTAATCTCATTATTTGTAATTGGTAATAGCATTATCCGAAATCACTAACTTTGTTGAAGTACAATGTAGGTACAGTTTTAATTGTAAGTCTTCTATGGATTAGGTTTCATGTAGACTGTAAAATAGTATTAGAATTTTTTAGTTAATAGTCGGGTTTGATTCAATTCCGTTGGACCCAAAATTATTCTGTAGATTGACGATGTCAAATTGTGCTATCTTTTTCTGCTAAGAACTTTGCGAAAAATATAGCATTATTTATTGTCTTTTAATTATGTGTTCAAAGGAGTTCAATATTCTATCTTTCTCTTACTGATATCATTATCCATTTAGATTTGAGACATCATATAAGTATTTAGATTAGAATAAGCCGATTCTCACGCGAGAGAATTAACTTTCAACTTCGACTCTCAAGCCTCAATAGTTCAATGGTCAGGGACTCAAATACGAAAGGTAGAAGTTTCAAACCTTATCCATTGCACTATAGTCGTATCTACTCCAAGCACAAGATTTACGTTTAGTTGTAGAAATAAGAAAATAGGAAAATATTAATCATGTTTAAACATGTTGTCCTATTATTTAAAGAAAAATAATTAATACATTCCTACACTAATCAAAGCACTAATCAAATAAAGCGAAACTAACGCGAGGTAAAGCGTTTTTATTTTATAATGAACGGTGTCGCTTGAATCTTGTCACAGAGATTAAGTTTGCTTTCGTATTTATAGAGGTTGACAACATTTCGATGCGCGTTCGGTTTTTCTTGTGTTTGACAAGGGCTCTAGAATCTGAAATGTAGGTATTGCTATTGGGGCGTCGAAGTTGGATTATTTTCCGTGTGAGATCGGCTAAAGTCGTGTAAAACATAGTTTTCTGTGTATGTCGACTTGGGACATGTAATGAATATATTGTTTATGTTTTCAGTCTACACCGGTGGGTTCGATTCAGACGGCTCATGACACAATCGTATCACCAAGCAGAGATAGGCATGCTCCGGCTTTCCATAAGGTCAGTATGGTTAACCATCCATACTCCATACAAATATTACAAATGCGAAAGTGTATCCGTCTTTTACCTTTTCACGGCCTTTCTGAATAACCGAGGTACAGAGATAATAAATGTTGTATCCCAGGGATGGACATAGGCTACTTTTTTTATCCCGGAAAGCTTTTCCAGGATAAAAAATAGCCTATCTTTCCTAGGTCATTTAAAAAAATGTAAATCCACGCGGAGTGAAGCTTGGGTGTCATCTTTTTGAAATAATATTACATAAAATTGATAAATGTCTTTAAGTTGGCTTAAATAAGCTTCTAAGAATAAGGCTTCATGTACAGAAAGCCTAAGGCTCCCTTCAAATTAAGGCGTGTAGTAAAAAAATTCAAGTAAAGGTCGTCTAGTAATAGTTATTTATGCAACAGTTGTGTAATAAGGGGTATTAAAACACGAATGTGGGACGCGTAGCGGAGTGTGATAATAGTATCATATGAGTGTTTTAATACCTAATTATCAACTGTTGCATACAAGACTTTATCTACACTCATAATATGAATCCTCTATAACAGATTCTGAAATAGTTAGCTTACTGCTAACATTAAAACATCCAGTCCTAGTAACCTAATATCATCAAAACTCAAAACTTGAATCGCTCATTTTTTTTTTAATTTTTTTTTTTACTTTTTTTTTTAATTTTTTTTTTTGAATTTTTTTTTGAATTTTTTTTTTTGTTTTTATAATTTTTTTTTTATTTTTTTAATTTTTTTTTTATTATTTTTTATTTTTTTTTAAAATTTTTTTTTTGTTAACTTTTTTTTACAGCGCGCGGCGTTCTGGTAGTGAAACGCGCGTGTATGACAATATTCTTTTTTTGAAATTCGTACAGATGTTCTTTTTTTGTAATTCATACAGATACCACGCATCGAGCAGATGTGGCAGGGGTGTTGTAATGTGTGAAACTGTTTCAGAACCTGTTATAGAGGATTTATAGCATGGGAGTAGATAAAAAAATAAACGCGCCTCACAAGACGTTCGATTGCGTATTGCTTTACACCTTACATGGGAGCGTAACACATTGGGAGACACTCATTTTCCGACTAGGCGACCTCTACGCATAAACCACTTGCGTACTATATGCTCTAATTTGTTGGCAGCTTTATTTTACTTCTAGTAGTAACATCAAGTCAGTCACAACCTATAAATATGTACATTTATATGTATTTATATGTATACAGTGCTCTTTACGTTACTAATTTTATACGTAACCTAAGCACGTCGAATTCCTAAGCCACTTCCACTCAGTTTATTATTATTTTTAATAGAATTCGTTAATGTGAATTATAAATATTAAATTGTCGATCAGCCATTTTGTACAAAGGTTCCCTTTAAAAGTAGACAAGGAAAAAGATGGAATTTTTCGAAATATCCACGAGGGCGAAGCCGTGAGCGGTCGCTAGTAAGGTATATTAAAACTTTCGTAACCAAAAGGCATATAATATATGAGATCAAATTACTTCATCGTACCTATGTGTAGATTGAATTCCTTTGTACATTTGTTCATGTAAAATGGGGGCGCAATGGCGGCTGCTACAATTCTTGTATAACACTTCCACGTACTACAGAAGCACGTGGAAGTGTACAGGGTATATACAGGGTTATTTATAGGGTATTAACGCGATGCGCGGTCGGCGAACCGATTATTATAATCGATAAATAATTAATTATTATCGATCTAATGCGCACCAAAAATAGTCTAATAAAGCTGAAGAGTACAGTACAATGTTTGAATTTTTGGTGAATATTATTAAAGTATAAAAGTAGAATAAAAGTTTTTTCTGTATTAAGTTGTATTATGTAAAGATGTTGCCAGTAAGAGGTTGTTTATTAATATTTTCTAGTTAACCCTGTATATATAGTGAATTATGCATACGACTCGCAAAGCCGTGACTGCGCCCGCAATTTAATGTGAACAAAACATCGATTGAACAAACAGACAAACTCACACGTCTTTTTGTCGGTGCAGGATGAATTGTGTGATTATATGGTTGGTTTGGTTGAGGACGATGAGACGGCGCTCATATACGGAGAGGTTTGGCCGGCAGTACCTACAGTGTGATGTGTTTTGGTTTTGTCACTTATCCCATTAGTCGCTATACCCGCTACAAAACATATAGCCACAAATATCTACATTGAGCTGTGGTTTTGTTTATAGGCTCCCAAACTCATGTGCACAAGCTTTGGGAACCTAAAAGTGTAATTAACAGTATGAATCCAGCTATTAGACGAATTTGATTGTTTGAGTTTTGTTAAAGGTTTTTTGTTTAACTTTCCTACCCAGATTCAAACATTATAATTCTCACATAAGTCATTTTATGCTATAAAGTCTAAAGTAGAAAGTCATACCTTTAAGGCAGCTATGTAATTCTGAAGCGTTTTTATGGAAGCCTAAGATGCTAAAATCTGATTTTCAGCTGCTGTAAAGAAGGGATCCCTCAGGCGATATCAGCCAATAGGCGTCCAGGATTTGGCACGCGGTACATACATCATTATGACACCAGTGGCGTGAACTTATGCAAACGCTATATAAATAAAATAAATAAATCTTTATTTAAGATTTCAAATAACACAGAAAAAAACAAAACAAACATATTACAAAAATAGAAATAAAGAAAATGAAACTTATAGACTAACAATCTGTGTTGTAGAAAATCCCAAAAATCCCTATATCACCAATTGGCATTTTACCTTTTAATATAATAATATCATTTTAAATGTTGTCATATCATATTCCTATACGAATTGATAAAAAATGATGATTAATGCATTTTTTTGGATTTATAATTGTGGCAGAGGCTGAGGAATTAATTTACTAACCTTTCCTAGGGCCAAGTTTGCCTATTGTTTACTTCATTTTGACTAAAACCCTATGCATGCCACTGGTTCGCTATAGATTATGTACCATATTATTATCACAATAGTATGTTTTATAGAGCTCGACGCATACATTTAGTTAAGTCACCCCCCAGAAGCCCATTCATTGATAATTTAATAAATAATACCAATTATGTTACAAAATATCAATTAGCAAAGAGATTTAAATCATCGTATCATCGTATTCCATCAGAAGTTCCGTGTGATACTGGGATCAATCGCTAGTAAATTGTACAGATGTCAACTATTAGCGTAATAACACTGCTCGTAGTCTCGTCATATAATAGTGTTTCTTCTATGCCAGGCTCATTATTTTGCTGTGAATCGCTGCAGCAATGGTTCACACAAGTTTGGTTTATTGTTACAAGCAAGGTTTCAGTTGCTTTTGAAGCCATGCAGTAAAGGCTCTCACAAGATAAACTTATTGTTACTAATTCCCCTCGTTACTTCAAAACTTCTTATTATTTTGTAATCTAATTATTCGAACTGCTAGGATACAGAATACACTTATAATATAGGTACCTTCAAATCAAGAGTGAATAGGCATCTTCTAGCGCGCTCCACTTAAGCTGCATCAACACTTGCGAGCAGGTCTTATCCTAAATAATAAAGACCGGACAGACCATAAGGCAACTACAAATTCAAATCTTCAATACAAATCTACCATTTAGGTACGCCATCCTAAAGATTGATATCCGTATTTAATAACTAGATAAGTAAAAACACCGGTTGCGCATTCCAGGGCGTCGTAAAAGACTCCGGTACAGGCGGCACGGCAAACACGGGCGGCAATTGGCCCCACAGTGGGAAGGCGACCCCGCTCACCGCGGGACACCTCACCCCCGCCGATAGGCATGGATCTGTACAGGTCAGTTTGTATCATGTTGCATTATTTATTATAACCTGCTATACAAGAAAACGACAAAGTTCAGAGGGCAATCCTAATATTATTGCGAACCTGTTCTATGCGTTCTAAAGAAAACGAAAAGTTTGGAACCCCACAAGAATTCCACTATGTTTGTGTTCATAGAGGATACGTACAGTTGTTTTGTACCCAGAAAGATCGTCTCATGGGGAGCGCAGCTTATGAGTCTACCGTGTTCGCAGATATTGAGGCTAATCTGTAGTGCACAATCTCTAAACTAAATTAAAATGACAGCATTCAAACTATTGCTAACCCTTTCATAATATTCCCTGCGGAAAGAGACACAACTAGATTTAACGCTGTCATTTTTGTTTAGAGATTGTGCTTTACAGAATCAGCCTCAATGTGTCTATTTCATGGAACTATAGAGTTCTTTTATTTGTCTATGGTCTATATGAGCACTTCATCAGTAGACATTTTCTAGGCAAGCGTGACCTCATGCTGGTTGTAAAGCGCAAGCCTTTCTAATAAAATAAAATGAAAAGTCTTGACTCATTCACTCACTCACTGACTGACCTAGACCATCTTTATAACGCAGATAAGGAATAGGGATGGATTTTTCAAGCCACAATTGTGAAACCGCGAGCGGTCGCTAATTTTGCAATTAAAAATAGTTATTGAAGGGCGAAAGATTACATATGGCGGAAAATATCATTAGTCATTAGGATATACCGCTCCGCGCTGTTGAAAGTCCAAAAATTGCATTGTAGCCAAATGCATAATCTCTATTTTATAATAAAAAATGCGTAGGATCGAAACATAGTATGTATTCAACGTACGTGTACGTTAACGTGTATGTTAATGTAATGCGTGTACTATATATGAAGTTAAAATATGGATTGTCAATTTTTGTCACTATTAAAGGTTATTTTGCACTTAGTTGTATGTTAAGTTAATCACTTAGGTAACTGCACAACCTTAAGGTTTTAAGAATAAAATTTCACTGTCTCATTTGGGGATTCAAAAAGTTTTATGTTTAATTGGCCAAATTTTTTTAAACTTTAGACTTTGCATGGCAAATTTTGCTAAACAATTTTAAAGTTAAATTCTATAAGCATGTTTTTGATGTTACAACGTACACTTCCATTTATAATATTTATGCAGTTGTATTTATCTAAAAAAGAAAAGTGTTTTGAATGTATATTGGTGTATTTATTTTTTAGCTGTTGAAGAATAAGCATTTTCGGTATGTGAAATTTCCTGGATCGGTGTCCACGGTCAGTTGTGAACATTTTGCGGCGAATTGTGTGAACGTATGCATGTCGCTTCGATTGAGCTAAAACAGTGCTGCACTGACTTTGACTAAGATTTCTTAAGTCTAGAGAACATCAATGCTCTAACGATTCTAGGCTTTAGGCCCACTTGCACAAGGACTCTTAAATTGATTTAGTTAAATATTTTAATGCTGCTCCTTTTTGGCAACTGCAATATGCATTTACCTAAAAGGGATAGCATTAAAAAATGTAACTAAATCAGTTTAAATGTCCTTGTGCAGATGGCCCTGAATGTTTTAGATCACCTAGAATAAATTGGTTATTTGGTTACAAAAAAATTACCTGAAAACGAAATTCGGTTCGGGATGTTTCAGGTCATAGAATAATAAAGCAATATGGTTTTACCAGTCTAAGTCAATGTTGCAAAAAATACGTGTAGATCCGCTGTATAATAATGACAATAGCTTTTGCCGTGGCAGTGCCAATATTCATTCATAATATGATTTAAAGTAAAGGACGCTTTATATTACACTCGAAAGCTAGGTTAACACTCGATGTACATATCACATTTAAAACGCATGATTATGATTATAATAAATAATGAATGGATAGTCAACCTATGTATTCGTAATAACCTGTACCTGTAAAAAGACTCGAGATTAGCCGTGATAGTTGCACAGTATGAAGTCAAAAATTCTAAATCAATAACTTACATTTTTTTAAATTTATTTATGTACCAATTGAAAATATTATCTCCAGAGATTTCTTCCAGTTCTCCAAGACTGCATAAGATGTAAATTACAAGTTGTATATTAGGTCTTACGGAACGTAGAAAGAATAAGAAATTTAAAAAAAATACCTTAGTTGTTTTATAGCATACAATCAATACTACTACTACACGTAATTAAAGACGCAATGGAGAGAGTTGTTCCCCTCTAGTGTTGGCCATAGTGAACCTTTTTGTTGTTGCTTATTAAAACTTTGGAATAGTCGTAATTCATACATGTATAGGTGTGGTATAAATGTTGCTTGGATAGTTTTCGAGCAAGCGACTATTTAGCACGTTGTAAGTTTTTGCACACAATCGCTTATTAACCCTTTAAATGCGTTGTTTTGTGTTGTTTTTGTTTAGAAATTAAACTCGAGGTTTTTTAAAAACTCTGTAGTTATATGCACGAACGTTGCAAGGGGTTGTTATAGAAGATATTACTATACCAAAGCAAATCTACGTAACTATATTTTTTTAATAATAAAATGTTGCCGGGTCAACAAGGCAAAAGTCACAAAAATCAGTGAGTTGTAACATTAATTAATTTTAACTGAAACTATCGCCTTTTTACTCAGAAACTCAGCGTTAGCAAACATTGCCCCCATTTGGAATAATACAAGTACTTACATGGTAGCAAAGTAAAGAAAATATTAAAGTAGTAACAATATTTAACAATTATTGAACATGTGTGCCATACAGTGACACTGTTAAAAATTTAGGTGTCACTTTTGACAAATTTTTATCTTGGTCTCCACACGTGAGTGAGGTGAGTAGGAAAGTGTTTGCGTCTGTCGGGTCTCTCCGTAGGTTGGCCAATTTTCTACCCATACCAACTAAAATTACGCTTGCACAGTCTCTTCTTTTACCAATTCTCGATTATGCTGACTCTTGTTATGTCAATCTAAGTGAGGAGTTGCTTAATAAACTTGAGCGCATTCAAAATCTATGTATACGGTTCATATTTGGACTTAGGAAATATGACCACATTTCTGAATTTCGCGAAAAACTCAAGTGGCTTCCGATCCGTCTTCGCAGGGATACTCATATTCTTTCTCTTTTATACTGTATTCTATTCAATCCTACTACTCCCCTTTACCTCAAAGAGCGGTTTGAGTTTCTTAGTGACACTCACGGTCGCTCTCTTCGTTCCAATGACAATCTTATCTTAAAAATTCCTCCTCATAATACTTCCTTCTACTCCAAATCCTTCTCTGTTGAAGCTGTAAGGCTCTGGAACTCCTTACCGCTTCATATTAGGCGTGCGCAATCTCTTGCATCGTTCAAAAAACTCATCAAAGCGCACTTTCTTCCTCCCTAAATTTCCTAGATGAACTATTCCTAAATCAACAAATCCATCCTATACTGTCTACGTTAATATTTGTGGCTTCTATTTTTTAAGTACTCTTATTTTATTGTGCCTATAAGTGTATGTAAGTATATATTATAAGTATTATAATATTTATATCTACTCAATTTATATGTGTATTTATATAATATATATGTATGTATAACTTGTATATATGTATGAATGTATTGCTGTATGTAGGTATGTATTGTATGCATTATTTGTGTGTTATTTATTTATGTTTGTGTGTATATATTTATATTATAATGTTAGTTAGGTGCTAAATTTGTTTTTTTTTATCTGTTACTTTAACGTACACCCTTATCCCTCTCTCGCTGGTTTTAATTACTATGTGACTTGGTTGCCTGGCAGAGATCGCTTAAAAGCGATAAGGCCGCCAATTGTACCGATTTGTATTTGTTTTATTGTTTCTGTTATTTAATTATCTTTGGTGTACAATAAAGAATATTTCATTCATTCATTCATTCAATATTGTGGCACTCATTACAATATCTTATATGGGTACACAAGTATTAATTATCCCAGTGTGTATATAACGTTCCTGCTGAAATAATAGGATAACTGCTAAGATAAAACTTCTTATGTGTAGGCGTAGCACAACCTGATCTATAACTGAATATA
Organism: Erebia ligea; assembly: GCA_917051295.2. Taxonomy (NCBI): domain Eukaryota; kingdom Metazoa; phylum Arthropoda; class Insecta; order Lepidoptera; family Nymphalidae; genus Erebia; species Erebia ligea. The sequence goes on along the minus strand of OU785235.1, from coordinate 10,564,383 downwards.
TTATATTGAACTTATATATTGAACTATAGTTCAATATATAAGTTCAATATAATATATTCAGTTATAGACTTCTTCTACTTCTTTCTTAAATTTATAACTTTAAGAACGTCCTTAGCGTGTCTGATTTTTGACATTTTGTCCATAGAACTAAACTACTACAAAATATTCAGCCGATATACGATATTCAGCACATAGTTTATATAATGTAAGAGCACACAAAACGCTAAAACTACGGTTCTCTAGGAGAGCTGTGCCGCCACATGTAACTATGCAGCAGTGCCATTTTCCTAGGAAATTGTAGCTGTAGCCTGTAGCTTATCCGAATGTACAGTAATCGGCCGAATGTTGCGTATACAAATTTTATAGTTCGTTCAATTTGCGGAGACGCGCCCCACTCTTATTTATTGTGGATGTAGGACATGGCATTTAGCGTGCCCTTGAATGTAGAAATATAGTTTTAAAAAATCAGGCCATCACCATCTGTAAATTAAAATGCCAGCTCTATTTATATTCCTATCCGTTTCATACACTCCTTGCGGAAAAGAGAAGTACTAGATTTAGAGCTGTCATTTTAGTTAAGTTTAGAGATTGTGTTAAACAGAATTGGCCACAATGGGGCTGATTCTGTAGTGCAAAATCTCTAAACTAAACTAAAATGACAGCATTAAAAATATTGTTATCCCTTTCATAAGCTCCCTGCGACAAGGGGCAGTACTCGATTTAGAGTCATTTTAATTTAATTTAGATATTGTGTTAAACAACCAAATTGGCCACACTACCCAATATCGATTATAAAAATAGTGTTTGTAAAGCAATATTATTGATGAGACGTAAAAGAGTGGGGCGTGTCTTTGCGGATTGACGTCCTCGTGGATTGACCTACCTGTAAAAGGAGGTAAAACAGAAAGTGGTGTAATATATCTGTGTTGGTGTTGGGGCAGGTGGTGAGCTCAACGAACGGCGAGCTCGGCGCGGACGACCCCACGGCCGGCCACAGCAACACGCCCATCACTCAGCACCACGAGGTGGACGTGGTCGACGACACCAAGTCAGTGTTTCAACTGTATGCATTGCCTTTTTTATTTCCTTTTATTATTAGCTTTAAGTTCACACGCACACGAATGGGTATTTGACAATTAAGTTTTTTTTTTAAATTATCCACTACAAACTGCGATCTCACCTGATGGTAAGTGATGATGCAGTCTAAGATGGTAGCGGGCTAACCTTTTAAGGGCATGGCAGTTATATTAAACCCATACCCCCTATTTGGTTTCTACACGGCACCGTACCGGAAAGCTAAATCGCTTGGCGGCACGTCTTTAGCGGTAGGGTGGTAACTAGCCACGGCCGATGCCTCCCACCAGGCCAGACCAGGGAAAATTCAGAAATTATAAATTTCCAAACCCTGCCGGGGATCGAACCCGGGACCTCCGCACGTTAAGGCACCATCATGTTTTTTAAGTAATTGGACGTCAATAAGTGTACACTGTACCTAATATCTTCGAGTTTTGAGTTTTAGATGTCGAAAAGAAATTATTTGACTAGTTGTCAAATACCCAAATGAAGGGTACACGGAAAGAAGGGTCAATTTTAGTTTGTCATGTATTAAAACGTTATTGAATAAAATGTTTGTTATCATTACTCTTACTTAGGTTTAAGTGAGACGTATAAATGTCAAGTATTGCCATAATAAATTAATATCATGAAGTATTGAATACGTTTAAAAATAAATCAAATAAATATTATAAATGCGAAAGTTTGGATGGATGGATGTTTGTTACTCAATCACGCCCGAACGGCTGAACGGATCTGGATGAAATTTGGCACAGAGATAGATTATAGTCTGGAATAACTACTTTACTACACTTTATAGCTACTTTTTATCCCGAAAAATTAAGGAATTCCCGCGGGAAACGAAAAACCTCGATCCACGCGGACGAAGTCGCGGGCATCAGCTAGTTCTTTATAAATTACTAGATAGAATAATATATGATTTAAAAAATGATCACATTGTGACAATGATCTTTCTTTCCTTATATCCTTCAAATGCCACATATACGATTACAAAGACACATTTTTTTATACGCACACGTAATGATGATCGAGCACGCACTCACATACACTCAACAACGTACATGATCAAATGCTCACAAGGTAACCCACAAGAGTAACAGTATTTACTGTTAGCTTATAAGGAAAAAATTTAAATGGTAAAAGTATAAAGTTGATTTGAAAAAAAATAATAGTATTTATGACACAGAAAACACCACAACCACCACCACTACAGCCCATTAACGTCGCACTGCTGGGCACAGGCCTCCACTCTCATAGGAGAGAGGGAATAAGAGCTTCGACCAACCACGCTGCTCAAATGCGGTGATGGGCTTTAACGACTATTATCATGTTAGTGATAATAACCGGGACCGACGGCTTAACATGCTTTCCGAGGCACGGGGGTGCAAACACTGCCAACTGTAGTACTGAGAATTTATAGTCAGGAAAAATCAACACTTAATTATGGCCCGACCCGGGACACGAACCCGGGACTTCGTCGCCTGCAGACGATCATGCTAACCACTAGTTAGTTACACAAACTATCAAGTAATCAACACAAACTACAAAAAACAACACCTGTTAAGGTTATATTTTTACCCAACTTTAAAAAATGTGTATGGTATGGAACACGATTTCTTCGTAATTTTAAATCAAAGTGGGATTTCAAATAAAAAAATTCAAACAGTTTATTTTTCCCTATCTATATAATAATAAATCGATGTGCTATGAATATTTTTATATGTTAGTATTTTATTTTGGATGTGTTGTTGTATCGTAAATGTGTATTTTGTCTATATTATGTATGTCAGTGGTTTTTGTTTGAATGTTATTTACGTTGTTGTAAATATTCTATATTTATAATACGTCTTATCTTGTGTATTTTCGATTTAGATTTATTTTTGCAAGATATATTTTATATTACATACTATTATAGTTTTAAATAAATATGTAACTAGAATATGCTAAATTTGACCGGACAGGCATAGTCGTACCATAAGGGTTGCAAACCTACTTTTTAGGTACGCAACACTAAAAAAACTAGCTATGGATCACCATCACAGGTCCATGACGTGAAAAGCTAACGGACAGACATTTATATTGTAGTTAGAGTAATATGAAATCCACTCAAAAAATTGTTAGCCAAATTTAAAACCAATACCACCCGCTTCGCGCTTATATTTGTTCCAAACAGACCGACAAGTCGTCTACTGTTGGTAGGGATAGGGATACCCTTGCCACGAGATTTTAAATCACATCCGACGTTGTTCTTATTCAAACGTCGAAACACTTGGCGTCAAAACAATTGACGAATTTCTTAATGACAAAGTTGTATGGAAGCAACCGACTCTGGGTCAAGCTCCCCACAGGACAAAATAATAACTTACACTATTGTATTTCATTCACATACTTAACTAAGTACCTACGTAATTTAATATATATTGTTTACAAAAAAAAAAAAAGAGCAACTGCTGAGTTTCTTGCCGGCTCTTCTCAGCAGAATCTGCTTTCCGAACCGGTGGTAGAGTCAAAACATAACGTAACATAAGAGGCACCTGTATGTCCTACATGTTTTAAATAAATGAATTTGAATATGGTCATAAGTTCAAATCATAAAAAAAAGAAGAAATATGGACCCAAACGCCCTTGACTTAAAGTCTTAAATGCATTACCACTGATTTTAATTTAACAACGTTTTCGCTTGGAGCTCCTGCTTAGTAAGCACTCTTACTCCAAGGTAATAAGCTGTTACCAGGCAGACTATGTAAAATCGTCATGAAGGCAATCTGTGTATTCCAGATGCTGTTGTTTCTTCAAGCGCAAAAAGAAGAAGTGCGCGACGCGCGCGTACAAGTGACGCGTGTGCGCGTGACACCCGCGCGCGCCCCGCGCCCCGCGCCCCCCGCACCGCTCGCCGCCCGACCACCCGCAGACACCCCCCCGCACGCGCCACGGGTTGCCAACACTATAGCGGTTTTTACGTACGAAGTCCCTTTTGAAACAATTTGGATGATACCAATATCAAAAATAAATTATTTCTAACTGATTATTAAATAGAGGGTCTTCCAAAAAACCTAAAATTCACATCCTCTGTTAGTTTTAAATTTGTTAACCATTTTAAAACATAGATTAAAGAAAAAAAGTGCGTTGAAATTTGATGACGTCACAATTGTGAATTTCATACAACTTTTTTTTTTTTTTTTTAATTCTCTACAAGTTAGCCCTTGACTGCGATCTCACGTGGTGGTAAGTGATGATGCAGTCTAAGATGGTAGCGAGCTAACCTGTTAGGGGCATGGCAGTTATATTAAACCCATACCCCTATTCGGTTTCTACACGCGCTACTACGCTTGGCGGCACGTCTTTGCCGGTAGGGTGGTAACTAGCCACGGCCGAAGCCTCCCACCAGGCGCACTTCCATGCTAGAAGTGCGTTTTTAAGTTTGATAAAGAGTTGCTGATTTGATTAAGTTGTCATCATCCCTATTGGGTATTTGACATCTAGTCAAATCAGCAACTTATTTTCAAACGTCAAAATGCGTGCTTTTTGTATGAAATATTGAATAGTGACGTCATCAAAGTTCGACGCTCTTTTTAACTTTAATCGATAGTTTAAAATAGTTATTCTACATAAAACTAACAGAGGACGTAGATATTACGACTTTTGGGAGATCCTCCATTTAATAATCACTAAAAAATAAATAGTTGTCAAATACCCAATTGCCATTTTGTTCCATTTGGCTCATATACGAGTATATCTTCAATATTTTTAATGTAGGTACTTTTCTTCCAAGTTCCGTTCGTTTTAAAATATCAATCGTTTTCGTTTTATTTATTGTACGTTGAATCGAATAATATTCTATAAAATATCAAATGTCTCCTTCGTATGAATTCCGTACAGATGTGACATTTGATATTTTATCAAATATTTGAATGATCTTTATCGTTCGTATTGATAAATAAATTCGACGTATTTGCATGAATGTGCTTATTAAATTAATGAAATATAAATTGATATTAAAGTGCAGGAGTGTAATTTTAATTCGATAAAAAGCTTTGGTATGTTCAAACATAAAATTCTATATTGAAAGGCCTAAAGGGAATTCGTTCGTGAAAAATACTATACACATACAGAACATCAAATACATTTTACAGGTTCATTATCCATTTAATCATTAAATATTAACACGATGATTAACAATTATGTCGTGATAAACATTATGTTAATTATCATGATAATTGTTATTGATAATTTTAGTATAGTGAACATTTTGCAAAATTATAATTATGTTAGTTGCAATTTTTCTTGTAATCTGAACTATTCATTGAACTGAACTGAATTGTTTCTGAACTTTAGGAAATCTTGTGATTTACTGTTAATAAATTTTATTAATCACTTGTAAGTTGTTACTATTCAATAAAATTTATTCATTGTAAATAAATGACTTTTTCAAAATAAATAATATGTATGTTTTGGAAGTTCAACTACTAGTAAATGGAGGTAAACTTGAATGTTGAAAATAAAATAACAATTATTTTGATAATAGTTGTTGATAATTATCACTTACAACTATTTAAATGATAACTATCAATAATAAAGTTTGAAAATGTCCTTCACAACGTCTCATATATTTAAATTGTGAATATGTGACGAATGTTTTGTAAAGTAAAGTAATTTTTAACCTGCCGTACTATTTGACCTGAAGAGTCTTTTGTTTCAGTTCTTCGGTTCCCGATCTGATAATCTATGTAGTTTCTCTATCTATTATAGTATATATGTAGTATGTCTGTATGTAGTATGTATGTGTGTATGTAGTATGTCTGTAGTATGTTTACATGGCTGGTTTTTTCATTCAGTTTTGACTTTTAATAAAAGTATTGAATATTTTATTTTCTTGTCAAAAACGAAATCCTCTGACGCATATAGTACGGCTAGGGATATGTTTTTGTTTGTAATTGAATGGTCGTAATAATTCAAAAATGTATTTTACATATTGTTCTAAAATGTTGGCAACTCCTTAATATGATTTCAATGCCCCTTTAGTTTATTGCACATTTATGTTATGGATGGATAAATGCTTAGCTACTCTACTAAAATGTGTTTCTTATGTTGATGACAATATCAATGAGGTCTTCTGAATAAAGCTAGTGTGCGCATATTCAAGCGGCTCGTAATGATAACATAAGTTGTTTTTACCATTATACGAGTAGTTATCTGTTGCTCATTGAGATGCATCTAGTTAATCGGTACGAATCAAGATTTGAGGAATTTGTGCTATTATTACAAACTAGCTGATGCCCGCGACTTAGTCCGTGTGGTTTAAGTTTTTTTAATTCCCGCGGGAACTCTTTAATTTTCTGGGATAAAAAGTAGCCTATGTCACTCTCCTGGTCCTCAACTATACCCATGCCAAAAATCAATCCGTTCCGTTGCTCCGTTGCGGCGTGATTTAAGGACAAACCAATAATCCAACAAACAAACTTACGCATTTATAACATTAGTATGATGCGAAAGTGTCTGTCTGTCTGCTATGCTTTCACAGTCCATTTGTTCAACCTATTTTGACGAAATTTGATACAGAGATAGATTTCACCCCGGGGAAGGACAAAGGCTGCTTTTATCCCCGAAAAATCAAAGAGTTCCCTCAGGTATTTTCTTTCTTTATTGCCGCTGATGAGTCCCGGGCATTATCTAGTCTTTAATAGGTACATGTTTGTGGAGCTATCAATAGGTAAATCGGTAACCGACAAATCCTTAACTAAATTGTATAACTATAACTAAGTGTATAATTAAATTAGTACAATTTTAGTATCGATCGAGGTCAAACAAGTGCGGTTCGGTCTAAGGGCTCCCACACAAAACTGCGAATTCGCATCGCATCGCAAAAATCTGCGAGCTCGCAGGACGCATCGCAAAAACTTCCGATTTGATTCGCATCGCACGTTCCTGCGATGTTACGTCACACTTGGTGACCCCATTTTTAGTCCGCTCTGAGACAGCGTGGGGGCAAGGCGCCGCCGTCGTTGTGTGGAAAAATGGCAAACGTTGACGTGGATTTTTTAATAACGTTAATTGAGGAGCGCCCCGTCCTTTGGGACTAATAAAGATATGCTCATTCTAAAATAATCAAAAAATGTATCTTCCTCTGTTCTCAAACCATTGTATTTTCGAATAAAATAGTTCCCATCAGCGTTCATTATTGTAATAAGTGGATGAACCAAAAATCTTCTTTTTTTTCTATATCTATTTAACAATAACAGCACTGCAACACGCTTCTTTTCGATACATGTCACTACTTCTAAAAACACGTCCAGTACGTAGACTACCGTCGAGCGGTCACCTGAACCAACGCTTTGCCGCACGAAATCGCATCGCAGCAACCTGCGATGCGACATCGCATCGCATCGCAGTTTTGTGTGGGAGCCTTAGGTACATGAATATGCACAAGCTTTAATGTAATTTTCTCCTACTCCTACCATTATGTGATAATGAAGGGGTCGCGACCCTCAGTAATGAGGAATACGACGCAGAGAGAATATAATTTCAATATGACTTCAATGTAGGAAATATCTCAATTTAGGTGTCTCCAAAGCCAAACAACAGATTATGAAAAACATTTCCTTCATGAACACATTAAAAATTAAACCTTATTTTGATGTCAATACTACATTTGATAAATATGTATATTATTTTATATGAAACACTTACTGAAATACTTATGAAAACTTACCAAACAAATTAATATTTATTTCGCAATAAATTAAATTTTATTTACAAAATATTATGATGTTGAGAGATACATACTCGTATAATAACAATAGCTATTGTATAAGATTCAATTCTTGTTGAGTTATTTAATCCTTCAGTTAGCAAAAAATTTATGAAAACGTTTTCGTTTGTACAAACTTTTCTGGAATAATCCGCTAGAACCTGGTATTATTTGTATACGACGACGCCTTGAATGATAAATCAAAATACATTAGCTCCTAATCCGGTATCACTAACAAGTGAATATAACTCAAAGAATTAAAAAATACGGCTGCCATAGTTAAATGATATTTTTTTGTGAATCACTGGATATTGAAATATAGTCTTATATATTTTTGGAATCTACTCATCATTTTCTTGATGATGACAATATTCAAAATATAAATAGTTAATCTCATTTTGGAAAAAAAAAATTCAACTTTAGTCTTTGATGCGGGACCATGGTCACCCTATAATTTTTTTTGATTTTACTAGCCTATGTCACCCGGAATAAGCTAAGGATTCTAACGATACCTCATTCGTCAAAATCCGTTTAGGCGTATAGAAGTTATGGTGGAATATACAAACTCACATACATACATACATGAACCCTGAAAGCAATATACTCCTTTTTTCAGGCAGTCGTATAAAAAATAGACTATAATGAGGTCAATTCTGTTGTACACCATCTCTATACTGAACTAAAATGGCAGCTCTAGCAGAAAGTAATATGAAAGGGATAGGTAATATAATTCATATTGCCTATCCCTTGGAAAGAGGCAGCAGATTGATTTAGAGCTGTCATTTTAGTTTAGAGATTCTGTTAATCAGAATTAGCCCCCATTATCTAAGCCGAAATCATTTGGCGAAAAAATTAAATATGATTCCAATTCCAAGTTTAATTAGTTTAACATTCGCTCGTTTTTGCTTAATTTAGAAGTCTTCAATTAAACCAAATAAATTGACAGTAAAAAACACGATTTATAAATAGTGTTTTTACCCGTTTAATTCAATTTTGGGCAGCTACCGATATTATTATACTTAATATAAGTAGCTTTAACGGCCTTATTGATAAATAATACATAAGGTGGGCATAGTTTATATTATACTAGCAGATGCCCGCGACTTCGTCCGCGTGAAGTAAGTTTTTTAAATTCCCACGGGAACTCCCTAATTTTTCGGGTTTAAAATATAGCCTATGACACTCACAAATAATGTGGCTTTCTATTGGTACCAGAATTTCCAAAATCGGTTCAGTAGATCTAGAGATTACCCCCCTAAAACCTCACAAACTTTACCTCTTTATAATATTAGTATAGATTGTATTGATCGCCATGAATGCTTTACAGCGTTGGATGAAGATACGATACCAAGTAAAACTTTTGTGTCGTGTGTTTCATCAAAATCCACGAATGTCCGTTGAACACAAAAGCTTGGGTTTTCACAAAGACGTAATAATAGAGAGATTAAGAGTGGACAGAATTTATTAAAAGCTCGAAACACGAACTTTACATCTATGATTTTTACCTTTACCATCGTGATTCGACAGTCTAATTTGATTATTCAATATATACATATATATAATAATGCAAGACATCCTACGTATAAATTATCCTAACCGTAGGAAATGGTGTACACTTGAAAACAACTTATTTCAACAGTTTTTCAAAGTTGACCCTATTTCTATGTATTTTCATGTTAAAGATCACTCACTGACTGACTCTAAATACTGGCTCAGAATATCTATTTTATTTTATTAATAAGGCCGTAAAAGCGTAAACCATTCAAACCGATATGACGTCCAAACACGAATGTACAATAACCACAAACAAAACAGTTATATAATATAATGAATATAGTTTTGTATTAAAGATAATTCTCAAATTAACATAAAAATGCGCTAGAAAACATAGAAGTATTATTTGTCAATATAATGAATTTATTTTTTATTTATAGTCTAGATGAAATAGCTAATCGTTAATCTGTCAAATGCGACTGCTCATATTTTACGGAACACATTTTTGTTTATCTAATGGTGGATCCACACATGGCGCCAACATCACATACAGCGAACTTTGACTTTGCTTAGACTTATGACATGGTTAAAACGAGACAGATTTATGTTACTCACATAAGTCCATCTCGTTTTAACTCTTAAGTAAAGTCTGAGCCAAGTCAAAGTAGAACGTCGTTGTCGAGCCAAAATACTAAAAATCTACGAACTTTGATAGCTGCCGCGTTAAACTGATTCTTGTCTCTATTTATATTGATGTTTCACTCCACAAATGAGCTAAAACTTTTTAGGTTAGACCTGAGGTGCATTTACTTCATCTATCATTCAATCTAAAATAATCTTTTGAATTTTATCACTTCTGTATTTCTACTAAATTAAACAAATAATGTGTTACGTAATAAATAAGAGCACTTTTATAGTAATTTATTTTATTTTTATACAGTAGCAAATTTACTTTTTTATTTATTTATATCAATCAACTTTTTAAAATATTATTGGACTTAACAATAATAATTGCTAATGTTTACTGAAAATATTCATATCGATCCAAACCCTGTGAAAAATAGCAGCGAATCATTTTCTGCCAAAATACTACGTTAACTTCTCTACAAACACTAAAACAAAAGTATGGAACTTTCTAACATTGAAACTAAATTATAAATCTGTTCTGATTTCTGATTCTGGGCCAGCAGCGCAATTATTTATTGCATAGCTGTTTCGGGCGGATAGTGAAATATCGACCTTATATCCAATTCGCATAGAGTACACTCTGTGAGGTACCACAGTGGAATAACGATTTGGAAATATACTGCTTATAGGCGCGCGAATAAGGCAAACGCGGTATCGTTTCGGTAAACCATATCGCGCAATGCATCAATGGCTTAATCTAACAAGTACTAATAATATACTCGTTATAATTCTGGAACTTTCCATAGACATAAACGAAAGTTTCTAAATGAAGTACCAAGATTATTCAAAATGCTCCAATATTGTACATAGTCGCAGACGAGGTGCGGTTGGGCGTTAATGTTTGTGTTCCCGTCCGTAGCGTTTTACTTTACGTTTTCATTTCATACACCAGTCCTATTTATTTTGTCTCATCCGAGACTAGATTGTCATGACATCATACATTCATTAAGGATCCATTCCAGTAGGCCTTGTCAATGTGCAAACGATTTGTGACTTAAGCCCGAAATCGACTACAGCCGAATCGATTCGAGTTGCATATGTTCCGTATGCGCAAAGACTCGACTGGGCACACTCCAAATCAAATCAAATCTTTTTTATTCAAGTAGACTTAACAAGTGCTTTTGAATAGTCGATTAAATCTACCACTCCGCTAATCGACTCAGATTCGTTGTACCTAAATAATAGGAGTCGAATTATTGAGATTCGATTCGACGTCATTCTTAATTTTTAATCGACTGCCAGAAAAGGCGAAGCTTCTCGATTCGGCACGTATCTTTTTTGTTTTACCACGGATTCAAAAATTTCAATCGAATGTGTACTAACCCATGTATATAGGTACTCGTACCTTGGATCCCCTGGGGTATTTGAGAAGTCTCAAACTAGGTTTTTATCGGTATTATCACCGACTAGTTTATTGTCAGTGGTTAGGGCAAAGTGTAGTCGGAGTTTCCTTTTACATAATAAAATAAAGCTGAGATTCGATTATAAATTAAAATTCAGCTTAATTTTCACAAGCATACGATTGAAATTGTTTTGTATGAAAACGAAACAGAGTAGCCAATCTCGTCCATGTTCTGTTGCTGATTTGACGTAATCAATAAAATATATTGTCTTTTCAGTATTCGGTTGTCTGCATTTGTTGCAATGTCTATGATAGAGAAAAATTGCAATTCTTGAGACCTTAGGGCCGCTTGCACAAGGACATTTAAACGGATTTAGTTAAATTTTGTAATGCTGTCCCTTTTTGGCAATTGCGTATTGTTACTTGCCCAAAAGGGACAGCATTAATATATTTAACTAAATCTATTTAAGAGTCCTCACGCAAGTGGGCCTTAGTATGAATAATATTTAGAAAGAAACGAAAAAAACGTTTATTAGCAAATATTACCACGTAATATTGGTGTGTTTACACCGAAAGGAAAAGTGTTTGCATTTGACAAGTCCTACAGATCATTCTCGAACAAATCAACAGTACATTATCATTTCTCCATAAAAGCCCGTAGTTATAAACAAGTAGTAGTATCGCTTCCCATTTTATTAGAAAACAGTGGTGTTTAGGACCTACTGTGAGTTCATGTTAGTTTTACCCCAAGAGATGGTGGAAAATTTTGAGGTCAGAGGTGGTACTCGGTATAAGCTTTAAGTTTTTTATTTACTAAGCTGAGCATTATAAAACGTGTCTGTAAGCTATTGAAAATTGAATGTCAAGCAATGCCTGTTGAAATGGTAATGGGCATTACTTGACAGCTCCCGCTAACTTCATTCTTAATAATGTAATTAGTGTTCCTGTGAAATATGCAGACGCAGCAAATTGTGTGAGACGGAAAATGGCACCTGTTGGAATTTGAATGGGGTTCTTGTCTATATAGTTATTTTGAATCGCTTCTTCCGCCTTCCATCGGATCTAGATCGGACAGATCTCGATTTTACTGCGACTTTTGTTGAGTATCTCTTCAATATTTTCCACCAGCTCTCCGGACATTTCTGTCAAGTGTAATTATACGATTTTGTTACATAAGTAATGAATTACCATAACATTAGATATCGTGAATATACTAAGTTTGTGTGTTGTTGAAACTCGTGGCGCGCTGAGTGTTGGACTGTTGCTTTGGTTCAGGTTTTGTACAGGTTGTGAGTTATGTTTAACAGGTTAAAAAATTGTAGAGTTAGGCTGCGCTTCTATCAGAGATATGCTACGTTGGTAAGCTACGGATGTGTCAAACCCACTTATCGCTTGATCTAACATCAAGCTATCTAAACTATGAAAATCTAGTGCTCCTATCGATGAGTTTGACACACATCCATAACTTATAGCGACGTAGTACATGCTCTAGTGGAAACGCAGTCTTCTACTAAACTCAGCTGAAATAAGTCTACTAACTGCGTCAGAAAGGGGAAATGCAATGGTTAAAACAAATGGTAAAAAGAAACGAAATGTAAATAAAATAAATTAAAAACAAGATGTAGATAGAAACCAGTGTTTTGTTGCTAGGATATATTGGTCTAAGCTAAACAGTATAGGGGGACACGACGTCTTCATTTGAGAAGTCCCGTTTAGTTAGAGAGGGTGCGAAATATTCGCGGCACCGTTCCGACGTTTTGGATTATGTTCCGGAATAGATTGTCAGCTGAATAACAATTATTGCAATATTTTTCCTGGTAGCTTATTCGAAGGGATGTGGAAAAATGGTTCCATTTTTTTGAAAGGCGAAGTCCAACACTCTAGCCGTTGATATGCATATTCTAGGTATAATTTTATTTAGTCATTGTATAAACTAAGTTCGATTTGTGCGAGAAAAACAATTATTATTATGAATATTAATTAATCGGCTCCGTTCCTATAGTGATGCCACCATATTTTCCTATGTTTATATATATATTTATAACGCCTATAAAATATATAGTATTAGTGGGTGATATATTATGTACTTGCAATTACTATGACGATGCTAATTCCGGTACAATATGTGAAAGACAATGGACGATAGGACGATATAATATGATTCGTTAAGGGTATGATAGTAATTACGTCACAATTTTTTACCCGTCCCGCCTCTGGTTTTTAAAACTATAGAATTCGAAACTAAACATCAGTGCAAAACTAGACTTAGGCCCAGTTGCACAAGGACTCTTAAATTGATTTAGTTAAATATTTAAATGCCGTCCCTTTTTGGCAACTACAATATGCATTTGCCAAAAAGGGACAGCATTACAAAATTTAACGAAATCAGTTTAACTGTCCTTGTGCAAGCGGCCCTAAAATTATATGATTGTTAAGACGACCTTAAAATTAAGTGACTGGTCTTTCATGTTTCATTTTTGGGCAAAATGTAAAAAAAAAAAACAATAAATTCAAGGTCATCTTTGCTTTTAAGACAAGATTTAAGAAAATGTGACGTTCTTAATGTATCGTGCCGATTGACGTAAATGTTATATAAATAACGTGCAATAATTTTATTTCTATGTATTTAAATTCATTACAATAGTTTTAAAAATTATAGTTTGTTTCAATCGGAGTCCCGAGTGAAGGCTACGTTACCCATAAAGACTGATTGAAACATCATCGCATGAGCTCGGCCCGTGTCAATTTCTATTGTAATAGTTCCGTGTATGAGTAAGTCTGTATGGTAATATCATTTTTAAAACTATGAGACATGACATATAGTACGCGTGCGAACTGATCGCATTGGACTTATCAATGAAGGAAATCTATCACTGGCATTTCGAACCAGTAGTAGATTCACTTGAAGATTCAAAAGCACTTGTAAAAGTTTATATGAATAAACATTTCAATTTGAATTCGGGCCTTGAGTTAAATGCTGAAAACTAAAAGTCTGCTGTGTTATCCTCGACATCTTTTGCAAGTCGATGAATACTAATTATAGTGTAATTTATCGACATTTCCCAGCACTAAACCATTCCTCAGAGTTGAATTCAGTTTGCTAGCGTACTGTGGGTCGTACAGGGGCCATACTGCCTACGCTTAAAGCAATACTTAGGCAATATTACTCAAAATGACAGTTTACCTTGACCTAAAATAAGGATTATAATAATAATTCTAAAACACGAAAGTCAAGAATAATGAAACAATATGGCTTTACGCGTTGACAGTATGGGCTGTCGCTTGGATCGCGCCTAGTGTTACATTTTGTGTCAGTGTGATCTAGCACAATCGGTGCAATAATCTTCCGGAACATTTTGTCAAAAGAAAGAGCCACGAGAAATCCAAAAGAAGGCATTGTAGCAATTGTGTTTGATCTGCTGAGAACAATAATGTACGTGTGCCATGTCCTTAGAGAAACCACGCAAAGTTCAAGCTTTTGATCAATCGACAATACAGTAGAAGTTTGGTATGAAGACAGATGACTAAGTACGCAGATGCAAAGATTTTTCGACTTAGTACGCTAACTTTAAGGGCTGCTTAATTTGAATTTAATTTATGTGTTTAAATTTTGTTGGTCGATTAAAAATCTTTTGCAGTTTCTCAAAGCAAATAAACTGTGCTCGGCTTTAATTGACAAGGGCATTAAACTAATTTGAAGACTTTTTAGAGCGACTAAATTTTTCCTTGATTCACGGCCGCAGCTTTCCATCTAAGTTCTAACTAGGGGAACTTCTTATAAAACAACTCCTATACATATTATGAGCTTATCAATAAAGTAATCCAGAAGAGCTTTCTCTATAGCCACTAGAAGCACAGAATACTACAAGAAGTCTGGTAGTCATAAATCATCATTAAAATCTTTTAGATGCTTTATAGTATCAAATATGTATAGACTGAGTAAAAAATATCAGTTGAGCCTTGTTCCTCATGAATATGGTCTTTCCTATATAAATGAAAATATCATTCATGTCATTTGCTTATAATTCAAATACATCCACTGATTTTGTGAATTATACTAATGTTGAAAACGAAAATCTTAGCGATTTTTCTGTCAAATCAAAGAAGTTTCAGAGAATTCTTAGTTTGATAAACTATCGTAAACATTCTCGCTAATTTTGCATTTGTAAATAAAATTACAAAGTCATCTACTGCATTACCATGGCCGCTCGATGAGAGGTCGCTACGTTTATTGGTGTAAAAATTGTACAGCTTAGAAAATGAAAACACGTTTGTATATTTTTGCTCGGAGACAAATGGCAAAGATTCGAATCGTGAATTGTGTAGAATAAGGTTGCGGATGTGATTCTTATCGGAGTAACGTCGATACTGACTCTGTAAATAAAATAGAGAGAAAAATGGTCACTAAAAAGTTTTTTTTTTTTTTTTTGGTCGCACGCTTTATAATTTTTCGCCTCTCGTTCGCACTGAGGGGCTCGTGGTTATCTGACCGTTTTTCTCTCTATCTAGTCGCAGAATATAGTCTAGTATCTCGATTGGGCCTATGTGATACGGTAGTCCGTGCGTCGGTAGTTTATGTGACAAACTAAAGTATAACAGGACGCATCGGCGTTTTCGTATGTGTATTTTTAAATAGTCACGGATATTGTAAGTAGTCATCACAAAATTGTATCCCCCATAATAACTCAAATAGGCTTATTACTTTCGGGCTAAGTGACGTTGGAGTGAAGTGGTTTTTCCAAAAGCCATCTTGTTGTGTCGTTTAAATATTTCTAGAGGAAAGAATGTTACGCTCATATCGAGCGGTGTATAAAGAAGTGAACCATTTCAAAGATCATGATGAGTTTTTTTTATGTATTTAAGTATATTATAATAATGTAAACAAAATTATCGCCCTCGTTGAATAGATCGTAAAAAATAAACTTATTGTACACATTGCAGTTTAACCGAAATGTAATAAATTTAAGTCTTAAAAGTAATTTATAGTTGTACCTAATTGTTACTTTCTATTTGCTAGATAGAATAATCAAATTAGTGTGGATATTGAAATTTAAAGTCAAATTGTGTGATCTCTAACGGCAATTGATTAATTCTGAGTGTGTAAGGAGCGATGACAGTGAGTGTAAATGTGTCGTGAGCAGTAATATGTGGGACGTCCAAACGACTACCGAGCAGACATTGAGGACGTAGCTTGCCTGGCGAACTAACGTCAGCCGATTTTTACCGATTCGAGCGTGTTGACTAATCTGTAGAGCGTATTTTGACTTGGCTCAGACTTTACTCAGAGTTAAAACGAGATGGACTTATGTGAGTAACATAAATCTGTCTCGTTTTAACCATGTCTTAAGTCTAAGCAAAGTCAAAGTTCGCTCTATAGATCTCACACTAAGATTTGTATGGAATTGTCTTGATGAAGGATGACAGACAGACTGCGATTTGTTTAAATCCATACAAATCGCCGTTCACTTTAACGCGATCGAACAGGTAAAAAGTCTGCCATAAAGTCCGCTAGTTCCAATATTCTGTCTATCTATACCTCCCTAATGTGTCATTAAGTTACTTTTATCGTCGTTTTCACCGAGTATTACTAAAAAGGGACCGCCTATGCCCAATTGACAGCGAATTAGTCAACATATTATGGAATTAGCTTAGGTGTTCTCTCGATTGAATATTGAAACCGGACATAGGTACATCAACGGTACGGTACGGAGGTGTGTCGTATAAAAAGATTGAAAGTTGATGTGATATGAAAAAAAATCAGGCCACGCATGCTACGATCTTAATGGGGTAACCGGCGATCGCGTTTCGAACTAGCTTCATTATCACAATCGACATAATTAAAAGCACATTATTTATGTTGTTTCTTATTTGAAGTAAATAACACTTCGGTGGTGACTTGAAGTGATTATTAATAATTATAATAAGTATTTGAATCCGCCGTATAGGCGAAGTATCGCAGACTGTGTGTACTAGTTAATTTAATTTATAATTTTAAAAAAATTCGCTTACTAAGTAAGTCAAACAGTCGCCGGCTTAAGGACGCACGAGGGAGTTTTTGTGCTAGTTATATACTTATTAACTTTATGTATACATGATGCTTTTGAAACTGAATTGAATTCTATTGTTAAGTATATATTATATTATTATAAATAAATATTCATTATCATAGAAACAGTACTGTTTATTTTATTTTTCTTCTGTAATGTGTAAAGCATACGCAATTTGACTTATATTCAGTTTTAAGGTCACAACCTGTTTTCAAAAATACGAAAATATTTGTTAACTCATAATTAAATAAAGCTTATTATAAGATATTCGTTTTATTCATTGTTTTAATGCACTCTTAAATCATATTCATTTCTTTCCCGCCATGGCATTTTGGGAACACTTATAAAATCCATTCTAGAGGGCTATGATAGCTCTGTATAATAAATAGAACTAAGCATAAGTGCTATTAGATACTAAAAAACAGGAATCGAACCTTGGACTTTCTCAATGACAAAGTTGTACGAAAGCAACCGACTTTGGGTCCAGCTCCCCACTGGATAGTATAATAACTTACACTATTGTATTTAATTTATATACTTACATTCGTATTGTAATATATTGTTTTAAAAAAAAAGAGCAACTGCCGAGTTTCTTGCCGGCTCTTCTGCAGAATTTTTTTTCCGAACCGGTGGTAGAGTCAAAGTCAGAATACGTCGGAATACTTTACAGATACCTACCAGATAGATTACCTACCTGTGGTGGTGGTACCATTGAGCATGCACCCCTGAAAATAAAAATATTGGTGTACGATTAGGAAAGCCGAAAGTTACGAATATAAAACGTAAACTTTACAAAAATTGTTTGTGTAGACTGTAGAGCAACTTTCCTCAGGAAAGTTCCTTTTGCCTGATGGGAGGCTTCGGCCGTGGCTAGTTACCACCCTACCGGCAAAGACGTGCCGCCAAGCGGTTTAGCGTTCCGGTACGATGCCGTGTAGAAACCATTAGAAGTGCATTTTTAAGTTTGATAAAGGGTTGCTGATTTGATTGTCATCCTCCCTAAAGACAACCGTTACGCTACACGCGTCGTCTCTTAGTACGGACCTTTTATTCAGAAATCAGAGTGATCAGTTCGTAATATATTTAAGAACAACCAAGCAGCAGAATGTACTCTGTGGCAGCAGGGGTCTTCTCGGAGTTGGCCCGTGAGGGCCAAGCGGGGGTACGGGCCTCGAGGCCTGCCGAGCGATCGCGTAATTTCTGCATCAATCATTGATACATCGCAATCACCTCTGATTGGTTAACACTCTTCCACTATTGGACATAATCCATTGACGCAGCAAGAATGCCATAAATTCAGCCAATTACAACAATTGATACTGTAACAATGATTGATGCAGAAGTTACGCGATCGCTCGGCTGGCCTCCTTAATCTGTGTCCTTAATCAATCAATCTATGACCGTATCATTCGTTTTCAAGCTGTTACACTAATTGGCGCATATGTTACAAATAGGTTCCCGCTTTTCAGACTAGATGGCGTTAGTAAAATAAGTTTTCATTTACATAGACTATGTCATTGAGGTCGTTGGACATAACCCACTAGCCGTCTCGTTGCGTCAACAGTCTCGGAGTAATACTGATTTTCGATATTTCCACGTCATTAAAGTTGATAGGTACCTATTGATATAGATTTGGCAGTGAAAATGCTCTCTGCTGCGCCTAGACAGATATGCGCCATTTGGGGTTCGAACCTTTTTGTATGGAAGCTGGCATAGCGACCCGCCGCCATTTTCATCAGTCATAATAATAATCAACCTGGGAACGATTATTTGGATACAATCTGACGCCTGTAGACACGTAATAAGTCTATTTTTAATGATTGTCGTTGTCCTCATATGTCTATCTTTACCTCCAAATATCTCGGTAACGTGACACTTTGGGGTACTATGTTACATGACATTATTTGTTCGTCTATGTCCTCTACCCATACATACCACTTTCATCGTGCGCCGCGAATTCGAAAAAAAATCAAAATGGCGGCAGGTCGCTATGCCAGATTGGTTCTATCCCCTTAGCGAAATTATTATGAGTTGGCTCAAGTTTTTTTGATCGCGGAATTTTAGCCGCCTTTATTTTTGCATAAAAATGTCCAGACCTACACGTACAGGTACCACAAAATGCAAGTTAAATTGTTACTGTTGCACGTGTCTGAAAATACGCAACTCAACAATAAAAACGGTCAGTCAGTTCAACGGAAAGTGCATTTCAAGGGTAATATTAAATAAAAAATAAATAAATAAAAAGGGTAACATTGAAAGACCAATATTCTGTCATATTTTATTTTAAAATAACAATAGTTGCATTCCGAATTCATCGGTCTCATAATTCGACACATTTCTAAAGTACCTAACTGTAAAGGAATAAAACTTACAAAATAAATATAATTAACTTAAGTATCTAACACTGAAGGATGAAGATCAGTTTACTTAAAAATAATTGCACCAAACTCATAACATCAAAATGCTATAACATATCTTAATCGAAATTAAACCTGTGAATAATATATTAATATACCAAAACGGTATAAAATCTAGATAAAATTTATCTATATATTACTTTTGCTTTCATATAAAATAAATATAGTCAACGAATTTTATTATTATGCTCCAAGTCTTACTTAAGAAATAATACTTAAACTAAAATTTTCACACTACAATTCGATGTTTCTAGCAATTTTTACGACAAAACCATCGAATGAAGTCGCACATAGAACCTCAAGCTTAAACCAAGGAATAATTTCATCGAAAAAAAAAGTAATATTAAAATAAAATCTGCGTAAAATAAGTATATAATCAATATCTCATAGGAATAACGTGCAAAAATAGCGGAATATAATGTATGTATGGTAAAGAATAGATTTTTTAGAAATTGCCAACTAGATTATTATGTAAGTAATTTAAAAATTTTATTTCTAATTTTTTGTACGCCCTTCCGAGTTTGAAATAAATAAACATAAAAGTAATGAAAAAACTTGGTCAGTCACATTGATAATAGGTTACATAGTAGCCAATTTCTAAAAACTCAAAACTAAATCTAATTTAGAATTCATTCAAAGTCCCGTTGACAACGAAACTTTTAATATCTGTAATGTTATTTCTCGTATCGAAATCGGATATCTCCTCTACGAGTATATCTTCATTTCTGACGGGTATTGGAGGAAATGCTTCCAATAGTTCACCTAATTTCCTTCCAGTAGAAAGCAGTGTATTAGTCAAGAAATCGCTGTCAAATTTTACGTCGTTGTCCTCGATTTTTGTTGATTTGTATGTGTTTTGATAGTTTTCCTCTTTGACGATGGGTGGTAGGTAGTCTTTGCCGTCCTCGTAGTCGAATTCTAACTTTTTCATCCGCTTCTTGAGGTTTGGTGGCCAGTCCTCGTCTATCGGGAGGTCGACGTATCCGTTGGGAAGGATCTTGCCTTGGTTGATACTCTTGACGACTTGGTAATCGTGGTCGGAGTGGGCGCGGTTAAACGTTATAAGTTCATCCATGTTGAATTCTCCGTCGTCTATGACGGTTTCGTCCAGGCCCATTTCTGGAACAAAATAATTAATATTATTTTAAATTGCTTCAGCCTTCAATAGCTTATGGTATACATAATTCACAGATCCAAGACCCCTTGGTCTTGGATCTGTGAATCCTTAGTAAGAAAATTCCTGTCCTGTGAAAATGTTAGTCCTTACTAAGAAAATTTTGTATGTATTTAAATACGACACCCGTTTAACACAATCTGCAAAAAGGAAAGAGCCAATAAGGAATTTTATAAATTTCATTGGCTCCTTCGAAATATATTAATTTTACAAAATATACAGTTCGCAAGTCAAGTGTTAAGGAGTTCCCGCGCGTATAAATAAAAACTAAATTCACGCGGACGAAGTCGTGGGCTTCATTTAGTAAACAATATAGAACAGCCTCCATAGTAAATTGGTCATGTTTTATTAGTTTAAAAACATGTTCAAATGATTGAATATACTTATAACCAAGAATTCTTATACATAGTATGACTTCATTTAAATAATATAGGTAACTATGGACTTTTAAATAGTATCTTGATGTGTGTTATGGTAATGTTTATTAGGTTATCGTGCCAGTTTATCTTTGTTTCCAAGAGACTTCTCGTAATTATTTATCTTTCAAGTTTAACAACAAATTTCCCGATCGCAAATATAATTATCTAGATCCGTAGTTTGTTTTGACTTTTGATACATACTAAGTATTGATGAATATCTACAACATTGTCCGGTGTCCGCATTACTTTTGGTGCCCTTGTTAGTAAGTATATAAGCTAATTTATAAGCTCATTAGTCTAATTTTAGACTAGATTGTAATTTTAGTGAGTAATGGTTGTATACCTATACTTTGGTTGGTTAGAAAAAGAAAATTTGGTGCCCGCGACTTCCATATGCTAAGGTTTTCGGAAAATTACGTGGGAATAATACGTCTTTAGGATGCTATTGTGCACAAATTTTGTAAAGATCGGTTCAGTGGTAGAGCCGTGAAGAGGTAACAGACAAATAAACTGATAAACACACCTTCAATTTTATATTATAAAGTAGGTTCACCGCTAATAAATTATTTTAGGTATTGAAATTAAATTATATGTATAAGTAGTTAACCGTCTAAGTAAGTTAACACAAATATGTAAAGTTAATTAAAAATATAACAATGGAATAGTTAAAAATAACTGAAGGTGAGATGAACGCGAGTCACGGTCGACTTGACATTTCAACTTGGGTTTTACGTCATTGTAAGTTAATACTCAAGTGAAACGTATCGACTATCGAGTTACGTAAACATTAAGCGAATGTTTGGCGTTATAAAAGAGAAAAATAGAAGACTAACTATACATAGAGAAAAACTTTACTTAAATACTAAAGAAAAACTTGATTTACGTAAGAAATTAATCATTTACAAACCCATCGAGTATAAACAGTTATACACAATATCGTTACAGTTTTGCAATGCAGTTTTACGACGGTTTACGAAAAATCGATTTACTGAACAAAGAAATTTAGAAATTGATTTTGGTATTCACTCAGACGCCATTTCATTGTAAATTTGGCAAAGAGGATGTTTAATTTATTTTTGTCGCAAATAACTTACTATAGTTGTTCGAATAATAATTATTATTATAGCTAAAATAAATCTCAATTACCTACTTTCTCTTTATTGGTTAATAAAAAACAATTATTAAGCTGACATTACGCACTTGAAGTGATATGGAGCTTGCGAAATAAACTTGATATGAGAGCAGATAAAAAGTAGATCATTTAAAATAAGGACAGTCGTTAGTAAGCTGGTTGGTATTTGTATACTTAATTTTTTAAATCTTGTTTTTTTAACATTCCCCTAATAAACAAAAAAAGTTTAAATCAAACCCCTTTATTTGACATTAAAAGTCAGACTCTTATGTCAAATAAAGGGGGGAAGAAAGAATTTCGCATATTTCATGCTTGGGCTGCTGCAGGCCCTCGGAGTTGAAAGAGGCTAACTATAAGTGCTAGCGGGTATGTTGGTAATCTATATCCTGTTTGGTAGAACGAGCAGACGCATGGACGGCAGCGCCTTGCCGCTCGAACCCGACGTTACACCAGCTAGCACGTTCTGCAGTGAATGCTACTCACTGTTGGTAGCGGACAGCAGGGCGCGTGTGATGGCGGGCGACGCGGCGCGGTCGGGCGCCTTGCCGCGCACCTCCTCGCGCATGGACGGCAGCGCCACCAAGGCTACTGACAGCAGTAGCACGAGCAGACACGTGGCCGGCTGCGCCTTGCCGCTCGAGCCCGACGTTACACCAGCTAGCACGTTCTGCAGTGAATGCTACTCACTGTTGGTAGCGGACAGCAGGGCGCGTGTGATGGCGGGCGACGCGGCGCGGTCGGGCGCCTTGCCGCGCACCTCCTCGCGCATGGACGGCAGCGCCACCAAGGCTACTGACAGCAGTAGCACGAGCAGACACGTGGCCGGCTGCGCCTTGCCGCTCGAGCCCGACGTTACACCAGTCAGCACGTTCTACAAACAAAACAAATAGTTCAGACTTGATACCGCAAAAACATTTTCAGGTTAAAAAGAACAAAACTAAGTATAGACACGATTAACTATTTCACGGTTGTTCAGGCTTACCTGCAATCTCTTCAGCTGTTGTGTCAGGGACTGGTTCTGTGACTGCAGAATCTTTATCCTTCTGATGAGAGTCTGGTTTTCAGCCGTGCACTGTTTAACCCTGCGAACAAAATAACTATTGGATAGAAGCAGGCGTTACTTTGCGGAAGTCCATGATATTGAAAAAACTAGAAGTTTAATTCGCTATAATCCGCCACAGAAGGTAAATCTATGTGATACAGTGCGTATCTTGAACTGGCAGCCCGCGATATTCTCCACACCACATAAATCTTCCAAAATACCCTCAACGTACGTTTCACTCCGACACCGGAGCATCTTCAGGAGATGTTGACTCTACAATGCACGATTGTGAAGTCTAATAATCTTCACAATCGTGCATTGTAGAATTCACGAATTAAACGACTAGTTTTTTCAACAAAATAACTTTATGAGTTTTCTTTTTTTGTAGTTTTTTCGCCTTGAATCCCGGTTCGGGCCAATAAGTTCGTGTCAAGAAATTCAGAACATTACGGGAGTTGTAAATATGGCGGTACATGTTTACTTAAAGCCCTTGGCGCCTGATCTCTCTCCGGTCGTGTATAATGTGTTAAATTGCCGAAAAAAGAGAGTGAAACTGTGCACAATAATATCTCTTGCGTATAGAGTGAAATGCATATAATATGTTGTCTTTTACGACCTTATCTGTTTAACCAATTTAAACAAAACTTGGCACAGACTACTGAGATAGAGATTTTTCTAAGGCATTTAAAATAACTTAAGTCCATGCAGCTTGCAGAAGCAGCCGGGGGCATCATGTAGTCTCAAATATATTTGCGGATAAATCAGATTAAATATAAATGATAACAAAGTTTTTATAACATGAGTGCTAATTTCTATTATAACTGTAGTCACGTAAACTACATTATTGTGATAGTTTAGCAAATTGTTTCACGACTTTGGGTGTATTACACTGGAACTGTCGTAAAATTTGGCCATATTTATTTTATAGCTAATGATAAATACATGACTGCCTCGTTGGTCTAGTGGTTGGCATGTTCGACTGCGGCCGACGAGGTCCCGGGTTCGAGCCCCGGGTCGGGCCATTATTCATTATTGGGTTTTTCTGACTTGAAATTCTCAGTACTAGCTCGGAGTTAGGAAGTTGGCGGTGTTGCACCCCCGTGCCTCAGAGAGCACGTAAAGCCGTCGGTCTCGGTTATTATCACCAACATGATAATAGTCGTTAAAGACAGCCAACCCGCATTGGAGCAACGTGGTGGGTCTAAGCTCTAATTCCCTCACTCCTATGAGAGTGGAGGCCTGTGTCCAGTAGTGGAACGTTAATGAGCTGCTGTGGTAGTGGATAAATACATGTTGCATTTTCAGTTATCACGATATTACTTGATTCACATTTCCCTTTCAGTCAGAAAAAAATACAAGAAATAATCGAATATAGGACATATAGGTCGAATGAAAATCTTTTCATTTTAGGGTGCCTTCAAATTTGCCGCAAAGCGTAGCGCGGCCGCAGCGCGGCTGCAGCGCTGCGGCCGCGCTCCTGTCGCGAGGTTCGAACATCATAGGGTTGTACCTATATTTATTTTCACGATGGACTCTGACGAAGAAACACTGCTCTGTGTTACTATTAATACGAAACAACGAAAATATAAAGTAGTTGTGTTAATAATACATAATATTATACTTACATGCTTCATTTTTTTCACTTGGAGTCTTGTTTGTGAAATTGTCAATAAATTTAATGCATATTTCTTCCCAAGCCTTCTTCTTTTCGATTTTATTGCTGTACTTGTCGGACTTCGAATCCCATATTGCTGGACGACTCTTAACCTCATCGATAAATTCTTCTACCTGATTTTCGTTCATGTTTAGACTTGAACAAAAATACGTGCGCAGTCCCGTCACTAGTCGATCGATGAACTGATGCGCGGCCGCAGCGCGGGTGCAGCGCTGCAGTCGCGTGTTTTTTATTTATATGGATTTACAAAGCAGCGCGACCGCAGCGCTGCAGCCGCGCTGCAGCCGCGCTGCATCCGCGCGGCACTTTGCGGCAAATTTGAAGGCGCCCTTAAAGTTATGTAAACACAATGAATTCACGCCTGCAATAATAACTATCACGTATTTAATCAACGTAATCAACACAATATGACCTCGGCGAGATATGGATGAAAAAAAAATAAGTACTTGTATATAAAAGATAACACCACATAAAATATTTATGTGCTCTTATACTGTGGTAGAAACGAATGGTATTGACTTAGGATTAAATACAAGAGATAAGTAATATTTCTAATTAAGTGTTCATAAATCTTAGTTAACAGAAACAGAGGCCCGATTGTCTAAGCAAATCGTGATCATTTGACAGCTTAAGGGCTGATTTTTCAATCGTCAGATAAAGTTTATCGGAGGAATAAATTTGACGTTTTGACAGGTTTTGTATTGAAAATTTGCCAAAACGTCAAATTTATTCCTCCGATAAAATTTATCTGACGATTGAAAAATTAGCCCTAAAACGTATTACTGAACTATATATGGAGTTCATACATGCTGTTTGATGTGCAAGCATCTATGAACTCCATAAACAGGTCGGATTATCCGTTTGACAAACGATTACGATTGCGATTTTCTTACACAATCGGGGGACAGGACTAACTTGAAAGAGAGACAGATGTAAAAAATATTGACGATATTCCTCGTAAAAAGAACAGAAGTACAGGTACAGTCCCACAAACTTATCTGGTTCAGTGGCCAAAATTGGAACAAATGTTTATGACTAAGTAATAGTTTTTGTTTTAATTTTATTTTTTAATATTTATTATCAACTTTAGGGCTCCCACACAAAACTGCGATACGATGCGACGTCGCATCGCAGGAATCTGCGATGCGAATTGCTGCGATGCGATTTCGTGCGGCGAAGCGTTGGTTCAGGTGACCATACGCTCGACGGTAGTCTACCGTACTGGACGTGTTTTTAGAAGTAGTGACATGGATCGAAAGAAGCGTGTTGCAGTGCTGTTATTGTTAAATAGATATAGAAAAAATAGAAGATTTTGGGTTCATCCACTTATTACAATAATGAACGCTGATGGGAACTATTTTATTCGAAAATACAATGGTTTGAGAACAGAGGAATATAAATTTTTTGATTATTTTAGAATTAGCATATTATCTTCATTTGTCCCAAAGGACGGGTCGCTCCTCAATTAACGTTATTAAAAAATCCACGTCAACGTTTGCCATTTTTCCACACAACGACGGAGGCGCCTTGCCCACACGCTGTCTCAGATCGGACTAAAAATGGTGTCACCAAGTGTGACGTAACATCGCAGGAACGTGCGATGCGAATCAAATCGGAAGTTTTGGCGATGCGTCCTGCGAGCTCGCAGATTTTTGCGATGCGATGCGAATTCGCAGTTTTGTGTGGGAGCCCTTAAATGTGATAACAGCGACGCTGTCACCGGGTCAAGTTAGTTGGACTTAAAGATTTACTATTTTCTCCTAAAATAACAGAATGTCTAGTAGTAGAAACTCATTAGAATCTGCTTTCCGCAAGCGATGGAGAGTACTATAAATCGCCTAAAACACAAGTTGTCTTACATGAAATTTATTTATTAGGTATTTACTAGCGGGCCTGGCAGACTTTGTCCTGCCCTGAACCTAGAACCCGATTGCAGTGCCACCTACTGGTCCAATTGTGTTTTCAAACCATCCAGGAACCCATTGAAATATACACGGGTGTGGTCGTAAAAAAATGTACAGTTACATTCATGACATCGTAACAAACGTTACATACCTGACTCAATGATACATTCATGATCAACATAAAGCTTAGTTCAGAATCATACAATATTATGATTAGAATATTAGGTATATTATTTTTACAATATTATATTATTATTGAGATATCTTTAACAATTTCGCGAACTCTCGGCGTACGAGGGGCCAAAGCTAACTCGCAGAGACCCCATTAGACATTATACACTAGTTTTTTTTACATTAGGTGATACCGCTTTTATTAAAACGATTAATTCTGTCGAACATCCTTTATGAGGGCACCGAGTCGAAACTAGCGTTAGTTACCATCACATTTTTATAAATTTCTCTTATTTACCGGGTGACGTAATAAAACGATTAACTCTGTCAAAATTGAATTTCTGAAGAAGTGTATTCTCCGCCTTACAATCGGTCATGACCGTAACGTTACACATTTCGTTACATATGTTACAATCATGACAGAAAAAAGCGAACGACATAACCTCAAATCAAAATATCACTGTACAGCGAATAATTACAGACAGAGAAGTAGTTTCATTGTTTTACGCGATGTCAAAGCTTTATTAACCTTTATTTATTAGTTCGAAAGAATGTCCATTACTCACCCTGCAATTCAACACAAGAAAAACAATTTTTGGCGACAATTCTCGCGTCGACACACACTAACAATTTTCCACCTAACAAACATGGCCGTTTTTATTTTCTGAATGTTGGCGCCTTGTTCAATAGTGTTGCCAATAAATGAAAGGCAAAAGCAACCAAATTATTTATGTAGTATGGCAAAAATAGGCGTTTTAATGTCGTTACATTCATTACGTTACACACGCAACAAAAAATTGGACACATTTTAGAAGTTGAACAAAATTGTGGTTATTGTTAAAATAATGGTAACCTTTTGTAAATACGTTGGAAAAGTAATCAGAACTTGAACCCAACTTACAAACGCAATATTAGGACAAAAGTTTTGTTAAAATGACATGCTTTCGATAATAGTGTAGTAGTTGGACAAACAGTTTTTGTATGGATCAAAAATTTTGCCAATCGGAAAAAAACTAAAATAATACAATTTTGTAAGGATAGCTGAGATTTCATGGTTTTATCTAAACTACAGAGAGGTTCTATTTAGATCAATATGGAACGTATATTCGTAATTAAAACAGCACTGATTTTATGACAAAAATAAAACCAGGACAACAAAAAAAAACTAATGTACATTTTTTTGCGACCGAACCCACACACAAAATTTCATCCAAATCGGTCCAGCCGTTAAGGAGGAGTAACACACGTACACAAGAATCTATACTAATACTATCTACCGTACCGAAGGGACAAACGTCAAATGTTTGACAGGAAAGTAGCAAGAACAGTTTATATGGGAAAATGAAATTGTTGTTTTTACTATCTTCCTCGCTATTTTTCCATATTTTCTCAACGTTTAACTTCCCTGGACTACGACAAACATTTCAAAACCAAAATCAGCTAAATCGACCCAGCCGTTCTCGAGTTTTAGCGAGACAAACGAACAGCAATTGATTTTTATATATATAGAGATTTAATAAATAGTTTGAGTTTAAATTATACTAAATAAATCCTAACTTACCTACTAATCTTATTAATGCAAAACTGTGTTAGCCCAGGTGTCAACCTATTAGGATAAAATTTGGTACGGAGATGGGTTGCATCCCGAAGAAGGATATGAGCTACTTTTAATCACGGAAAATAAAAGAGTACCGCATGGGATTTTTCAAAACCATTTCAAAACCCTATCTATCCCCACGTGGATGGAATCGCGAGGTACTTTTGGTATAGAACCCTAAAAAGACAAAAATGTTAACATACACACGTTATGATGACACACATGGAAAACCCATCTGATTTATAAACACCTATTTGATAACTATAGCAGTTATTGCGTGAATCACACAGACCTGCAAATGCATCGTAAAAACATGCCACGTAGCCGGCGTTCGGTTGGAGCTGATGTAAGGTCGACGGTCGGGCTGGATTTCATGACTCACGAGTCTTGACTGATGCAAGATTACTTTCCATTTAGTATGACTTTGTATATTCAAATGATGTGACAAAATGATGATAGATCTAGCCTAGTCGTATAATCTAACTCGGGGATTATCAAAGTGGTCCCAGGGGTCGACATAAACGAAAACTGATTTTGGGGGTCGACGAGGTCTAAAAATCGACCCCTATTTTAATGTTTTTTTTTCAAAAATAATTACCTACTTAAATATTTTTACGTAATTTGTATTAATAATAAAATATTAATTTGTATTAATATTATAGTTAGTTGTAATAGAAGTAGTTAGTAGGTCGTTTTAATTTTTCTTTTAGAAATTTACACGTGTGCACCGCCCTGTCATCATGCAACCAATCTCCTTTCTTAGAAAGGTTGCCTGGAAGAGATCACTCATAGTGATAAGGCCGCCTTTACACCGTAACAAGTTGTAAATCCTGTCAACATTAGTTTTACCTCTGTTTTGTTATTTGTTTGTGTGTAATAAAGTGTTTTTACTTTACTTACTTACTTTAATAATAATAATTACACTTGATATTTACTGAATTTATGTCTAAGTATTTATTTTGTTAAATTTTGATGAGAAAATGATGTCAAGTTTACTCACTTATCCAACCGCAAAGTTTTTAAATTGGTAAGTATTTTGTTTCAATAGGAATAAACTAGAGATGGGATTTTTAAAGTAATTTGGCTATGGGGTCTGAGGTATCAGTTCATTTTGAAAAAGGGGTCTCTTGCCCAAAATAGTTTGGGAATCCCTGATCTAACTTATAAAAGGACTTGCATAAAGGATTGATCTATAAACGCTCAGCCTAAACCACAGGGGCGCAATGTACATGTTTCTAACATGCGATTTGTACAATTTATTTACAAACTAGCTGATGCCCGCGACTTCGTCCGCGTGGATCGAAGTTTTTCGGTTCCCGCGGGAACTCCTTAATTTTCCAGGATAAAAAGTAGTCTATGTGTTATTCCAGACTATAATCTATCTCTGTGCAAAATTTCATCCAGATCCGTTCAGCCGTTGGAGCGTGATTGAGTAACAAACATCCATCCATACATCCATCCAAACTTTCGCATTTATAATATTTATTTGATGACACTTGGAAATTACAAAACGTTTGGTGTGAAATTAATAGACTACTTTTTGCAATTGCAATTGCAAAGTTCTATCATTGATTGCATCAAGTTATGCCCAAGCAGTTTCGAGTTGTATTTCTGTAAAAATTGCGAGATTTGAAACAGTGAAAAATTTGGTATACTGACGATTATTATAGGTTTTTTCATGGATTTAAATCTCTGGGTTTTTTAAAATGACAACAACTCTTGCCGTTCTAATCTTCATGTCTTATTTTCGTTGGTTCAGTCATTCATATTTAAATAAAACCGGCCAAGTGCGAGTCAGACTCGCGCACCGAGGGTTCCGTACAAACCTGTAGTAAGTAAGCTTTACGATTAATGAATTTAATGAACCGCAAAACTAACTTTGTTTGTAGAAGTTTATTGTTAATATAAAAAAAAACTATGCTAGTTAGAGCGTTGGTTTTATTTTTCCTGTAAAATATACATAAGCTTCTATTGACCACAATTAATTCAGATTTTTCAATTGGTAAACTTCGGAGATAAGGGGGGGGGGGGACGGTATTTTTTTCGACCTTTTGCCCGATAAATCAAAAACTATTATGCATAAAAATAAATAAAAATCTGTTTTAGAATGTAGAAGTATAGCCCTTTCATATGATATCCCACTCAGTATACTTATCATACTTTGAAATTACAAACCCCCGATTTTCCCCCTTTTTAAATTAAACTTAAAATAATTTTCGATTTTTTTTTATTTTAATGAAGTTAGGCCACTATTATACACAACTATTCCAAATTTCATGTCGATAGATTTAATAGTTACTGGAATAATCGACTGTGACAGACGGACGGACGGACGGACGGACGGACGGAGAAAGTCGCACCATAAGGGTTCCATTTTTACCATTTTGGTACGGAACCCTAAAAACGCATAAGTATACTTAACCAAATCAAAAGTTGTTCATATAGTTTTTTTTTTAATATTTTTTTTATCCACTACAAGTTTTTATTTTTTTATCCCTTGACTGCGATCTCACCTGATGGTAAGTGATGATGCAGTATAAGATGGTAGCGGGCTAGCCTGTTAGGGGCATGGCAGTTATATTAGACCCATACCCCTATTAGGTTTTTTAATTAAAAACAAATGTAAGTATACTTCATCTGCTTTACCTAAAAGCCTTCATAGAGTCCGTCAAATGTACGGGGACTAGTAAAGACATTTCTCTAAACCTTTACTTAGCCAGCCAGGCAGCGGATGATTCTGTTGCTCATTATCTCTAAATTAAACTTATATGACACGTCTTAATATATTGCTATCACTTTTATAATTCTCTATGTTTAAAGGGATAGCAAAATAATTAGTGCATAATCCACAAACTAAATAAAATAAAAGGTCAAATCTATTGCCTCCCCCAATGCCATAATGCTCCCTTCGGAAAAGGACAGCACTAAATAAAAAATGGTCAACAGGGATGATGACAACTCAATCAAATCAGCAACTCTTTATCAAACTTAAAAACGCGCTTCTAGTATGGAAGTTTGTAGGAAATACATAGTTGTGACGTCATCAAATTTAAACGCACTTCTATTCTTTAACTATTAGTTTAAAATGATTATCAAACTTAAAACTAAAAGAAAATGTGAATTTTAGGTCTTTTGGAAGACCCTCTATTTAGTATTCAGTAAGAAATAGTTTATTTTTGACATAGGCATCATTCCTACTTCACTTTGTTCAGAAATTGTGTACAAAAAAGTTAAAAGCCATAATGCTCGAATAAAATATAAAAAGCCAATTTGTTAGAGCAGTGCCGTGAAAAATACTAGTACCATCTGAATTAGCGTACCGAGACGAAACTGTACTTTCACTGATTTGTGTGTGAAAAGTGATTGCTACAGTGTAACTATCGCAATGAACGCTGATTGGTTTTTTTTTTTTTTTTTTTTTTTTTTTTTTTTTTTTTTTTTTTTTTTTTTTTTTATATCCCGGTGGTGGGAAAATGCAGTTACGCATCCCTACCGGAACCGGGGCCCTCGCCTCCCGCCTACTGCGAGCACTCCGGTTTATTTTTGACATAGGCATCATTCCTACTTCACTTTGTTCAGAAATTGTGTACAAAAAAGTTAAAAGCCATAATGCTCGAATAAAATATAAAAAGCCAATTTGTTAGAGCAGTGCCGTGAAAAATACTAGTACCATCTGAATTAGCGTACCGAGACGAAACTGTACTTTCACTGATTTGTGTGTGAAAAGTGATTGCTACAGTGTAACTATCGCAATGAACGCTGATTGGTTAACACTCTTCCACTATTGACAAAAATCCATTATCGCAAAAGGAATACTATACCTAAATTCAGCCAGAAGAAGTCTAAGGAGGAGATTCTTCTAACGGTAAAAAAGAGGAAACTAGAGTACCTGGGTCATATACTTCGTGGTCCTAAGTATGACCTACTACAATTAATTATTCAGGGCAAGATACAAGGCAAAAGGGGCGTGGGATGGAAAAGGACATCCTGGCTGAAGAACTCACACCATTGGTTCAATAAAAGCACCCGATCAATATTTAGAGCTGCAGTGTCGAAAGTTCAAGTTGTCAATATGATCGCCAACCTTCGATAGAAGAGGTACCAAAAGAAGAAGAAATTCAGCCAATCACAATATTTGAGACTGTAGCAATGATTGATGCAGATTTAGCATAATAGGGATTCATTCAGTAATGACGTAGCAGAGTCAGATCATACATTAAGACTGGTTTCAGAGTAATGCGTGTGCATGCTCCGCACGGACTTTACGCACACGTATAAACTATAAACCAACGTGTCCAAAACAAACCAAAGAGTCCAACGTGCTCTAAAACGAGTATTCAGTTTCAAGGAAGTTGACAGCTCGCAAGAGCTCGGCGCGGAGTAATCCACGTCACCGAAAGGGTACGGGTGCTTAGTATGGGATTTTGTATGAAATATTGAATAGTGACGTCATCAAACATTATTCAACATAAAACTAACAGGGGGGCGTCGATATTACGACTTTCGGAATCACTAAAAAATAATTTATTTGAATAGTTGTCAAATAACTATCATATGGAGGTGAACGCACCTGCGAATAAAATTCGCTCGAAAATAAAATCACTGGTTTTGATATTATAATTTCACGCGGTGCGGTAAGTATTATATGCGCGCGAATAATTTGTGCGGTACAGATGCGCATGGCGCTCACCACATTCGCAGTTTGAAGTATGTGAAATCCGTACGCGAAATATAAATCGCGAGAATAATATTCGCGCGAATATTTTTCACAGTGCGAACGTATCCTTAAAGAGTGTTTTAACTCCTAACATTTGTTTCCGAAGTACAAACAATGCTCTGAAACCAGTCCTAGTACGTATCTCAAATGATAAGGTAAACTACATCCATATCCATACTAATATTATAAATGCGAAAGTGTGTCTGTCTGTCTGTCTGTCTGTCTGTCTGTCTGTCTGTCTGTCTGCTACGCTTTCCCGGCCTATCTTTTCAACCGATTTTGCTGAAATTTGGTATAGAGGTAGGTTATATCCCGGGGAAGGACATAGGCTACTTTTTATCCCGGAAAATTAAGGAGTTCCCGCGGGAATCAAAAAACCTTAATCCACGCGGACGAAGTCGCGGGAATCATCTAGTTTATCATAAACTGAATCGCTTTGGATAGAGATACCGTAGTAGGAATTAAATCTGAAATAAACAGAGTTCTAGGGCAAATAAACAAAACGGCTAATTCATGTCTTCCAAGATCTGTATATCTTGACACTTGAATTATATAAAAAAAAAACATACGCGCCGAATTGAGAACCTCCTCCTTTTTGAAAGTCGGTTAATAAGAGATAATAGGCATTTTTTAATCGAGGCAAACGCGTCCCATCTTAGACCACTTTCCATTAAATATACAGTACCTATGATAAAAAAAATCGGTTACCTGTCTTCCAATCCGTCAACATATTCCTTCTTGCGTTTACGGGAATCTTGAGCGGAGATCTTATTTCTGATTTTACGCCTGATTCTTTTCAATTCCCTTTCCTCGTGCTTAGTAAGGGGGTAGCTTTGGGGCAAGGTAATGCCCTCCTTTGCCAACAACCGTCTCTCCTCAGCGGTTAGAACGAGACGGGGATACCCGTTCCTGCCGTCGTTGATTTGGGTCTCCCTGTGGTCGTCTTCGTCGTCGCTGTGATCACTGCCTGAGTCATCTACAAAATATTCGATGATTTGAGCTTGCGTCATCTTAAAGGGTAATGTTTAAAACAGACCAGCAGTGGAAGTAACAATCGCTGTTTTAAGAAAAGAACAAAACATAAGGAAGTCTTGAAGCAAAAATCTTATGTTTTGTTATTTTTATATAAACAGGTTTAAATATTATAACACAAAAGTTTTAAAAAATTTACAGATCCTAGGGTTTCAAACTCTACAAGCAAACTTTGAAGCCTAAATTATTTTTTATAGAACAAAATGATAAAATTGATAGTCAACTTTATATTTAGGATCAATAAATTCATATGTACCTGTTTTTATCGAGATAAAAAAATTGATGCGTCTGACATTTTGTTATTAATAGAGAAAAACTAGAGTTTGTAATGTACTACGCATGCGCATAGTTTTTATCGTCGATAAGTTGTTATTCGGAACCGGTACTAGTTAGCTAACAAACAGGCAAGCGGAACTAAAATATTTCTTACTGCGACATAGCCACATTAATTGAGAATGCATAACCTACTGCCTACCTGACGCGATAAAGTAGTTTTAAGTCGGTACTTAAATCATTTTAGCAGCGAAAACCATTATAAAGCTAGGGCGTCATAATTGACGCCCTAGCTTCTTTCCCGCAATTTCGTCCGCATTTGAAAAGGTCTCCTTGGAGCTTTTGCTGATCCAGATTAATCCATACTATAATATTACATATTATGCGAATGTGTGTCTTGATTCAGTTAGCCAAGTTCCTTTTAGGTACTATATTATAGTGGTCGAAACCGTGATGATGAAAATTTTTCTTTATCCATATATAAATATTATAAATGCGAAAGTTTGGATGGATGGATGTATGTATGGATGTATGTTTGTTACTCAATCACGCTCCAACGGATGAACGGATCTGGATGAAATTTGGCACAGAGATAGATTATAGTCTGGAATAGCACATAGGCTACTTTTTATCCCGGAAAATTAAGAAGTTCCCGCGGGAATCAAAAAAACCTCAACCACGCGGACGAAGTCGCGGGCATCAGCTAGTGTTAAATAAAGAAAGATTTTTTCATTTAGAATACTGAATATGCCTGATGTTACCCATATAATATTTTATCTTGTACATCCAATACGACAAAATGGCGTACGCGAGTTCAAAAATACCATAAAAATATTTACACAGTGCAATGACCGAATTCGGACAACGGAGTGCCTATATAGTAGGATATTTTCTTCCCATTCGATCGCGACAACGTTAGCTACGATTTGTATGGAATTGTCAAGCGCTTGACAGCTGGCGCTCGATCAA
Organism: Erebia ligea; assembly: GCA_917051295.2. Classification (NCBI taxonomy): domain Eukaryota; kingdom Metazoa; phylum Arthropoda; class Insecta; order Lepidoptera; family Nymphalidae; genus Erebia; species Erebia ligea. The sequence goes on along the minus strand of OU785235.1, from coordinate 10,528,469 downwards.
TCTATACTAATACATATTATATTATGCGAAAGTTTGGATGGATGTAATGGATGGATGTTTGTTACTCAATCACGCACAAACGGCTGAACGGATCTGGATGAAATTTGGCACATAGATAGATTATAGTCTGGAATTACACATAGGCTATTTTTTATCCCGGAAAATTAAAGAGTTACCGCGGAAGCCCAAATAATCCACGCGGACAGAGTCGCGGGCATTAGCTAGTTCCTTCCATATAAAATTATAAATGGTAGTTAACGTTGTCACGATCGTATACGTAAAAAAACTCCCACTCGGCCTGCTGATTAAAAACACACACGTCTTAACTAGACAATTGACACCAAAAGTGGCGCGCACACTGATTGATGAAACACAAATTGTAAACTAGATGGTACCCCAACTTCGTCTACAGTCTATTCAGTGGAACATTCATATAGAACCTTATATAAACTAAAGCCCCAGCTGGCTTGACTGTTGTTATGAGAGCCGGTGCTGTAAGACTAAGGTTTCATTTCAGCTGAGTGTAGAAATCATGCAGTAGAGATTCACGTAAATTAAGTTTTTTTAGCGTAGCGTAATTTAAACGAGTCTTTGTTGTCGGAAATTACTTCAATTAAGTAATTTAAATTATTTTTTTGGAGACTACATTTATCTAATTTTTATTTATTCAGCCATCCATATAAATCTTAGATAGTCGAATACGTCTGAAATTTGCGATTATATACCTACTTGATTACGTTATCAACACAAAACAATATATTAGATGACATTTATTAGCTTCTAAGAATATTGTTTGTTTTTATTTACGTGTCTGTTTGTTTGTTAACTTATTGTAAGGCGCATTCTTGTAATGACCTTTCTGTTCTGTTAATTATATGGAATTTGAAACCACATAAGCGAAACCATCGGAAAGAGTCGCTCGCTAATAAAATACTAATAAAACAGCCCAATCATTACGCACGCTACTGAAAAATACACTGTCATTATGACAGTTGTTTCTACAAGGCCTTAAGTTGTTCATCGCAGTTAATGAAAAGTAAACCCTACGTTCAAGAAAAGAAAGTTTAATTAAAAGTCGCGTTACTCACCCAAATGGCTGCCATTTTGTTCGTAATCGCGATCGTCTCGGCTATCCATTTTGAGATCTTGCAGTTTACTCTGCGAGAGAAGGTTGGCCGCGGCGATTTTGATATTTGATGCATTCTTTAGGTCTGCTGCATTTATGATCTTGATGGACTTTAGATCCTTCATGTCTTTGAAGGTGACTGGGAGCAGTATGGATCTTGGGTTCCCGTGCATTGGCGCGACTCTGATCAATCGCCGCTGCGGGGCAACGCTCTCTACCGGCTTGGAGTAGACTTTAGTTTGTGGGTTGATGACTTGAATGTTCGTGAGCTTGAGGGGTTTCTGAGGTTGCGCCTTGACAACTAGCTGAGGCTTCTGTACGGAGGCGGCCGGTAATCTAATCGTCGGTTTCTGGACTTTCGGTTGGACGGCTTGCGTCGTTTGGGAGAGACGACGTTTTCTGCCAATGTTACCTATGAAAATTATGGCAGGTTTATTTTCGATCCGGTATGAGGTATGTGCAAAAAATAATCGAGTTAAATTCTGGATAGGATACATTAAATAATGATTTTTATAAGTTCACAAAAAAAAAAAAAACTGGCACGTAGACGTGATTTTTGGTAGAAAATTTGCAGTTTTCCGATTCGGAAGGAAATAATAATACCATTTGAAAGGAAACGCTTTTGGAATGAGAAAATCAGAAGGAACCTTAGAAATTTCTCTCAGTGTAGGTAAGGTGAGAGAAGTGTACTTTATTAAAATTGTAATATTCCTCTGTAGGTGTAGCTTAACAAATGAAAACAGGTCTAGGTAAACTAAACAAAACATTTTTTTTGCCAAAATTATGTAAGATACCCCGAGCACCACTTTTTCAGGAGTTAAATTAATTAAATAAGCTAGACGAAAATTTTCACCTTGGAGCATTATGCGCAAAAAGAGATTATTAAGAGTTGTATAATGACCTATGTAAGTTATATTATAACCTGTATAGCATGTCTACATATATTCAGCTGCTATTGTATTTGAACCCCATGAGTCAAACATGTACAACTGTGTATCTTACGCAACAATAGAATAGTTGTGTCACGGTGTCAAAAAAACATTAATATACTTACCTAAGTATGAAAAAGTATGAAAATACAGTATGAAATTACGAAAAATGTCATTCAAGGGCTTTTTCGGTAGAATTGTACGTAACACTTAATTAAACACGCCAATGATAAAGAATAAATTTTATTAGGTATGTTGGATTTATGCAAAAGTGTTTAAATTTTTTATTTCAGTAGTAGTCCGGAGAGTTTATATTGAAATTATAGGAAAATTCATTCGTGGCTAGTTACCACCCTAGCGGCAAAGTCGTGCCACCAAGCGATCCAGCGTTCCAGTACGATGTCGTGTAGGAACCGATTGGGTTTAATATATTTTACCTGCCATACCCTTCATATGTTAGCCCGCTACTATGTATCTTGGACTGCATCATCACTTACCACCTGGTGAGACTGCAGTCAAGGGCTAACTTATATACTTGTTGTAGTGGGAGGAATTTTTGGAGTTATGTGAATTATGTTGGGTAGATATCATATCATATCATACTGATGTTATAAATGCGAAAGTGTGTTTGTTGGTTTATTGGTTTGTCCTTCAATCACGCCGCAACGGAGCAACGGATCGACGTGATTTTTGGTATAGTTGAGGACCTGGAGAGAGACATAGGCTACTTTTTATCCCGGAAAATTAAGAAGTTCCCGAAGGAATCAAAAAACTTAAACCACGCGGACGAAGTCGCGGGCATCATCTAGTACTTCGTCGATCCCCCTAACGTGTGACGTACTTTATGGATGACCCCCTAATATTGTTGCATGATATTATTGATTTAAAAACTTAACATTATTTAAGACAATATGTGGATAATTTTGCACACTGCCACCGGCAGTAAATTGTGAACGGGACTATTTCAATAAAAACAACCCACAATTTGGCAAAATAAATAAATATGAAATATATGAGGAGAAAAAAAACTACTCACCATTATTATTATTATTATTTTGGAATGTATAGCTGTTAATGAACCCGGGCATAACATTTTGCTCGAAGTCGAGCATATCGAAAGTGTCCTGTTCCGTTGAGCTGTTGGAATCGCTCGTGTCCTGAATGATGACGTCCTGGGCGTTGCCTGGACTCATGGGGTCCAGGACTGTCGTCGGCACATCCTCGTCGCATGAGTTCTGGATGAGGAACGGCGATAGTTGCTGCTCGAAATCGCTGCAACAAACGAAAAAATAAATGTTGAGGCTGTATTAATTTACCCGGTTCAGAGAGTAGATATACCAGGGTAGAGGGTCAACTCCATACTTAAGCAAAAAGCATTCAAAAAATCTGCTTATCATAACTGGTACGCCATCAAGAACAATAAACAAGAACTACAGAGTACCAGCGATGATAAGCAGATTTTTACACAAACCTTTCGTTTTAACGATATCAAGAACAATAAACAAGAACTACAGCGATGATAAGCAGATTTTTTTAATGCTTTTTGCTTAAGTACGGAGTTGACTCTCTACCCTGGTATATCTACTCTCTGCCCGGTTTAAAGAACTCCAAATCGCGGTTTCTTTAACAAGAAGGTATTAATAAAGAAATAAAATAAGGAATAATTTGTAATCGTGGTGGGCTTACAGCCAAACCTTCTTCAGTGGGCAGACTCGCACTCAGCAGTGAGTCCATAATGTGTTGAAAGGATGATTTTGGTGTTTTGTGGTGGTCATAGCCTGTCTGAAGTCTGAACTATGCGGAAGACAGACAAGCATAATATCACTATTACCTATTCTGTGATAATATACGTATGTCATGTACTCATATCCCAACAATACGAAGCTTATTAGGATTTGAACTCTAGGCAGGTAATTACGTAAATAATATGACTGTTTTACAGTTATTAATTGAACTTGAACAATGCCCTTTAAACAATCATTATTATCTAACCTTTTCATAAAATATTTCCTCTTAGTTGTTTCATTACCAGACAATATTTCGTCTCAGATAGAAGGATTACAGGACGGTTCATTACAAAACAATTATTATTATTCAGCGAAATTGGAGCATCCTTCCTTTAGATTTCCAATACAATAAGTGAAATTTATACCTACTTCGTTTGTAGGAAGCTTTATACAGGGAATTCTTCAAACAAAGGGAATTAAGGGAAGTACAGAGTAATAATTCCCATTTTAATTGCGAATAGCATCTACTATAATTCGTAGTAAGACCATACTGTGCGTTCAACTAGGACATTTCTTTATTATTAAGCTATTATATTACTTACACTACAGCCCATTAACGTCCCACTGCTGGGCACAGGCCTCCACTCTGATAGGAGAGAGGGAATTAGAGCTTAGACCCACCACGCTGCTCCGATGCGGGTTGGCGGGCTTTAACGACTATTATCATGTTAGTGGTAGTTAGTTAGTTAGTGGTAGTTATTATCATAGTTAATAACCGGGACCGACGGCTTTGTGCTCTCCGAGGCACGGGGGTGTAACACCGCCAACTTCCTAACTCCGGGCTAGTACCGAGAATTTCTAATCAGAAAAACCCAACACTTAATTATGGCCCGACCCGGGACTCGAACCCGGGACCTCGTCAGCCGCAGTCGAACATGATAACCACTAGACCAACGAGGCAGTTATATTACTTATTACAGATAGATTACTGAATAGGTTTTCAAATTAGTAGGTGACTCGGAAGTAGTAGGTACTAACTTCACCTGAAATCTAAATTATTGTTGATTTTATTATAATATTGTGCAGAAATATTTAGCGCTTAGCCACTAAGCGCAATCCAATTTAAACTGCTTATTGGGTATATTTTATAATTTGCACTTACATTTAGGTCGACTACGTAATTTTGCAGATTTTATCAATTATTAATATTTATGTAAGTAAAACCTCATTGGCAACATAAATTGTATCAGTCACCAGACTATGGCCTGAATTTAAATAATTGTTACTCGTGGTGTCTGATTTTTTTTTTTTTTTAATTTTTATCGTGACAGTACAAGGATTAATGCAAGTTTGATTGTCTAAGTCAAATAGGCACTGACCACCTAGGCCCTCTAGGATATACTCTACCTTTTCACAAGACCATTCTTTAAGATATATATAGCTGCTCGTGCTGACTGACTCATTGATCACCTCTCCTGTAAAATTTTGTATGAACATTTTTTTTTTCACTCATCGTTTCGTATAGAAGACAAAAATTCATTAAGAGGAAAAATACAGAGAGAGCTGATGATTGAGGATTTCGAAGAAGGATGAAGAGCACCAGCCAGGGTATCGAAGATAGGTGGGGGGTGCTCGACCAAATGTCACTCGAAACTTCATCCAATGGGGACTATCGTTTCTTTGCTCACCAGTTGGCGCCACTGTTGACTAAGGTCAGAGGTATAGCTGTCAAAGGCGACTTTATAAGATCGGCGCCGAAACAAAGTTTTAAATCTTGAATCTCATTATGTTTATTAATATTTATAACTATCATCATATCGAGTAGCTAGTTCCGCAATGTTGTGCAGTTCCGTTTTGTTCGGAAAAAAAGGAGAACACATGTTTCCAAAAGATAAAACTGTTCTAAAACAGTGGCTAGTGGCGTTTCGCAGGAATTCGCAGGATTCTGAGGAATTAATTATATAGGCACTTAATAAATAAAATAAAAATAAATTAATTACTTATTAATTATATTTATCCTTCCCTTTCCCTTTAAAACACACTGCTATACAAAAAAATATTAATCATTGTACTTAAATCCATACAATGGATATGATACTGAAAGATGGTTGAGTTGTTAGTTGAAACTACTAAACAATGGTAGATACTAGATTAAGCTGGAAAATTTTCTAGCAATAGCAGGTATCATGTATGTATGATAGTAGGGGCTACTTTCTTTCAAACAATAAGTATTCATTATTGATCGTTTTTATGTACTTATAATAATTATCACACTGATAAACTCATCTTTTATAGAGAAAGTACATTTCACTTCCAATACTGTTAGTTAGTTCTCCAATTAATCCTTCTGGAGAAACCTGAAATGAAACATCTAATATTAATCAAGAGAAATACCTACTATTATTAAATTCTGGTCATCTCACACATAGTAATCTGATCCCAAGATAGGTGTGTTCTCGTTAGTGATACCTACTGTGGGTACATAACCAGAGACATAGGTATATTTCAATATCATGTAGTAAAAGTGTGTCCTTGATGTGCATGAAACCCTTAACCTTTCATGCAGAAGTCTTAGTAAGTAAATATAATATATAATACCTATATTAGGTAAATATATGTAAAAAGAAAAAACACAGCTGTTACCTCGCAAACAAGCATACTTTTGGCAAAAAATAAGTTTGGAAACAGTAAACAAACTAACCTCTGAATTAGCTGCTCTTTGAGGCCGCCTATTTTTGCGCCTCTTTTTCTTAATTCCGCTTTCAAAGCGTTCACATTCATCGCCAAATAATCCATATTTGCGATAATTTCACGAAGGAGATCACTTTTCAACAGGTAAATTAAAGAAATTATAATTTATGTCACGAAACCCGCCAAAACCAGTGAAAAGTGAATGATATTGGCCCTCACGCGACACCAGCGCCCCTAGCGGCAAATTCATACGCGATAGCCCCCATTGACAGTGAGCTGAAAAAAATTTCAAAATGGCGGATTTAAGATGGCCGCCATACAAATTTCGACGTTGCCTATCTCGGAGAGTATAATAGATGGAAGAGTGCAAAAGATGATCAGGACATGAGGGTCTACTTGATGAACAGGAAAAAAATTCAAGATGGCGGAATTTATTTTTCCATAGAAAATATATGGCGGATATATCCTTTTCAAAGTTTGTTTAAGAATTCTCATTTTGACGAATGGTTCGGAGAAAAAAATATGGAGAGAGATGATGATCGAAGGTTCGGATGATGGGTGAGGAGCACGGTCAGGGTATTAAAGATAGGTACCTACTTAGGGGCTGCTCAAACAAAAAGGGAGGGGCGGGGGGTTGGTGATCTTTGTTTTATGTTTTTCCTTTATGAGAATTTTCTTTTACGTCGGACGCTTGGCGTGCTGGCGCTTCCACTGTGCTCACTAGCATAGCAGTGTGTTGTTCAGATCAGAACACGTAGACAGTAAACCAGCTGCCCAATTATGTAAGAATTGTCGATCAAATCGTAAAAGTTCGGCGTCAAAGTAAAATAAACCATAACAGCATTGAATTAGAGCTCAATTTCGTGTTTCGAAATTGAGCTCTAATTTAATGCTGTTATGGTTTATTTTACTTTGACGCCGAACTTTGACGATCTGATCGGCCATTCTTACATAATCGGGGGGCAGGATAGTAGGACAGCGAGTAAGTAGACAGTTGACCACGCGGTCCACTACGCGGTCCGCTGTTGCGGGCCGCGCAACCACGCGCCATACTAGTTAATATATATATAGCTGCTCGTGCTGACTGACTGACTCATTGATCACCTCTCCTGTAAAATTTTGTATGAAAACTTTTTTTTTCACTCATCGTTTCGTATAGAAGACAAAAATTCATGGGGAGGAAAAATACGAAGAGAGCTGATGATTGAGGATTTCGAAGACGGATGAAGAGCACCAGCCAGAGTATCGAAGCTAGGTGGGGGGTGCTCGACCAAATGTCACTCGAAACTTCATCCAATTGACAGTGAGCTGAAAAAAAATTCAAAATGGCGGATTTAAGATGGCCGCCATACAAATTTCTTCGGTGTCTATCTCGGAGAGTATAAAAGATGGAAGAGTGGTTTCTTGGCAAAAGATGATCAGGACATGAGGGTCTACTTGATGAACAGGAAAAAAATTCAAGATGGCGGAATTTATTTTTCCATAGAAAAGGGTATTGAAGATAGGTGGGGGGTGCTCGACCAAATGTCACTCGAAACTTCATCCAAATGAAAGTGAGCTGAAAAAATTTTCAAAATGGCGGACTTAAGATGGCCGCCATACAAATTTCGTCGGTGTCTATCACGGAGAGTATAAAAGATGGAAGAGTGGTTTCTTGGCAAAAGATGATCGGGACTTGAAGGTCTACTTGATGAACAGGAAAAAAATTCAAGATGGCGGAATTTAAGTGTAGAACTATGCAAGACTACGGTTCCTTTTCAAGATTTGTTTTTATGGAAGAAATCTCATTTTGACGAACGGTTCGGAGAAAAAAATATGGAGAGAGATGATGATCGAAGGTTCGGATGATGGGTGAGGAGCACGGTCAGGGTATTAAAGATAGGTACCTACTTAGGGGCTGCTCAAACAAAAAGGGAGGGGCGGGGGGTTGGTGGTCTTTGTTTTATGTTTTTCCTTTATGAGAATTTTCTATTACGTCGGACGCTTGGCGTGCTGGCGCTTCCACTGTGCTCACTAGCATAGCAGTGTGTTGTTCAGATTAGAACACGTAGACAGTAAACCAGCTGCCCGATTATGTAAGAATTGTCGATCAAATCGTAAAAGTTCGGCGTCAAAGTAAAATAAACCATAACAGCATTGAATTAGAGCTCAATTTCGTGTTTCGAAATTGAGCTCTAATTTAATTCTGTTATGGTTTATTTTACTTTGACGCCGAACTTTGACGATTTGATCGGCCATTCTTACATAATCGGGGGGCAGGATAGCAGGACAGCGAGTAAGTAGACAGTGGACCACGCGGTCCAGTACGCGGTCCGCTAGCGGGCCGCGCAGCCACGCGCCATACTAGTTTTATATAAAGGTAAAGTTCTTTTTATCAAAGAAATCTTCGGTAAAACCCAGATATTTACAATCCGGACCCCACTTGAAATTAATTGCCGACCCCAGGACCCAGGGTAAATAATAAATAGTAATATCACTTTGATAAGTATCCTAAAAAATTACGTATTTGTAGTAATTTAAAATTTGGTTCAACAGTTGAAGTCGGTAAACTATGTCAAGGTCTTTTGAAATTAAAGGTCCATCACTACTATCCCATAACGGGTGGTAGTAATTATGGATGCCCTTTTCATCGGTATTATACCAATTACTTATGTCTCCGCATCGAAACAACCAGGCTTCTTCCTTCAAGGCTAGGTAAATACTTTTAGCGAAAGGCCGTGATGACAAGGTACTAGGTACTAGGTCGCCATACTTTTCTCCATATTTTTTGCTGTCCTAGCTGGCGATAGTAACTTTTTAAGAGATATCTTCATCTATCTAAGATTGATATTACGAGTTTCATCATTACATTTAATTCATCATTTATTTCTTTAATTTCATGATATGAATTTTATTAAGGTTATGCAATAATTAATTTTTCAAAAGCTGATAAGCAAATTACTTTAATTTTATAAAAGTCTTAGAAATAGGCAAATTATCGAAATATATACGTCGTACCTTACGTATGAATAATAATTACGTAACGTAAGAAATAAGAATCTTAAAATAGTGATTTAACAATAACGCAGTAAAAGTTAAAGAAAAAAAAAGGAAATCAATAATCGTAATACCTAATGTAAGTTCATAAGTTGTTGAACTTGATAGTACTTATTTTGTTTAAAAAACGTCTCAAAAACCATGTTCTTAACTGGTCTAAAACAAATTTTAACCGATAAATTATAATTTCCCCCGCGTTATATAACCAGTATAATACCAGTATAATCTTGATGTTCAACATGTAAATTTTATATATTTTGTAACCAGTTTACGGCAAGATAAAAATGTCGTTCCCGCGTCCACGGCAGTTGTACCTATCCACTTTTACTTTTAGGTTTTATATATTTTCGAACGAATCATGGGTAGTGAGTACCATTTAAGGCGCCAAGGAAGTATTATTGTAATCTGTTAAAGCCAAGTTTCAGATACCCCGAGGTTATAATAATATATACCTAACTACCTATATCATTATCTTTTATCAATAAATACATCACACACATGCCATTTATATTATGTGTATATATTTTCATCTTCTTCTAATTTTTTCTTTACATCTTGCTATGATATTAAAGCAAATGACTCCAAAATAATAATCAATGGGGCTGATTCTGTTGTATACAATTTCTAAACTAAACTAAAATGACAGCATTAAAAATATTGCTAACCCTTTCATAATACTCTCTGCTGAAAGGGACAAAACTAGATTAAAAGGTGTCATTTTAGCTAAGAGATTGTGTTAAACAGAATTGGCCCCATTGTTCACCCAAAATTAGTACTAATGACCGAATATTTTTTTTTACACCTTTTATTGCTTTATCGGTGAAAGAAAACCTGCATGCTTGAGTGCGCCATGATGTTCTCAAAGGTGTGTGAAGTCTGCCAATCCGCATTCGGGCGGAGTGGTGGACTATAGCCAAAATCCTTCTCATTCTGAGAGGAAACTCTTGCTAGCGCCCGACATAGGCTACAATAATGAACCTGTAGGCAGACTGTAACGTAGACCATTGCCTCGTAGGCTCAATAATTAAAAAATAAAATTAACGCATATAGCTGCCGCTTGTGGCGCTGCTCTCTCTCTCGTCTGCCATGTTCGCATTGTGCATTAATGTCCTCGTATTGTGTTATAATAATTATTAGAGTAATTAAACTGTGTTAGCTATTGGTCGGGACTTTTATTTCTATAGAACCTGTTTTTAACATGGTTATTTATTTAATAGGTATCCCAAATACCCCTTTCTCAAACCTCCAAATATTTTCTTTCACTTTGAAATGAAGCCTAAACCACGCGTATTTGATATAAATGCCAAGGTGAAGTAAATCGCAATCGATATAGGTATGCTATACGCTTTCTGCGATGCAATGCCAATATATTAAATTGTATTACTATGTGTTTCCTACACGTGGTGAGTTGGTGACCTCAATATGATAAGATATTCTAATTATCTTATAGTTTCAGGTTAGGCGGCGATAAGGCCTTGAGAATAATATCAAAAGATCATGAACGTTCGTAAGCGCTTTGCCAATACTATTAAGTTTAGCTTTTTATTCCATGTTTATCTTATCTATATATTAATTCTCCGTGCCTAATCAAGTAGTTAAAAATAAAATATGTTTATTTAAGTAGGTACCTAAGTTGCAAAAGTTCAACACAAAATCTTTGGATGATTATTTCTTAAGTATGTAATAAGCAAGTAAACGTGGAAGCAGATTTTTATTTTGTCAGTTGCTCATGCAACAATATTAGGGGGTCATCCATAAAGTAGGTACGTCACACGTTAGGGGGGTCGACGAAGTACCAGATGATGCCCGCGACTTCGTCCGCGTGAATTAAGTCTTTTCAATCCCGCGGGAACTCCTTAATATTCCGGGATAAAAAGTAGCCTATGTCCTCGGGATACAACCTATCCCTGTACCAAATTTAATCAAAATCGTTGGAACAGGTGGGCCGTGAAAGCGTAGCAGACAGACAGACGGACAGACAGACAGACACACTTTCGCGTTTATAATATTAGTATGGATTATAATTTTCACCAATTTTTCATCCATATTTATCAGACGAATCATCCCTATTTTGTGTAATTTTTAAACGTATTTTTGCGTTTGTTTTAACTTTTGAATAATATTATGATTATTTCCGTTACTTCCGACAGCCCGAAGGAATTCGTAGAAGGAATACCTTCAAGTAAAAACCTAACCAATCATAACTGTTGTAGGTATTCCTGCAACGTTCAATGGTTTACCACGCTGCCCAATTGTTATTCTTGTGGCGAAATGTTTTAACTTAACGGAAACCGACTGCAAGCTGCATTGTGTTCCATTATATTCCTACTAAGTAGATGATGCCCGCGATTTCGTCACCGTGGATTGAACATTTTTAATTCCTGCGGGAACTCTCCTTCTGAATTTCGAAATGTCCTTCCCCGGGATGTCAACTATCTCTGTACCAAATTTCATCAAAATCGGTTTAGTAGTTGGGCCGTGAAAGCGTAGCAGACAGACAGACAGACACACTTTCCCATTTATAATATTAGTATGGATTGTTCATACAACACACATACGTAATACTGGACAAGTAGGTAGGTAGTGTACACTACAAAACACGGTGTTTTATTGTCTCAAAAATAAATTATGGAAATTTCATAACAACAATCTCTGTAACGTTTTCCTCATTCTAAGGATAATCTGATCCTTCTAAGAAATTTATTTATAAAGTTTTAAATTAAAATCGCACGCCACTTTCTGGTTTTTTTGTAATTTTTCCTTGACTTCATCTCCAGTTATTGGAATTTCTTATTATCCTGTCTTCGTGTGTCTCTGTCTACGTTATGCAGAGAACTTATCTAGATCCAGACTGAAACGCTTATTAAATTTTCCAGATCATCATCATCATCTTAACCCATCGCCGGCCCAGAGCACGGAATGGGACCCTCTCAAAATGGGAAGGGTGCTATTATTATTTATTAATAGTGTTAGTAACTTTACAGATACTTTAATAAAATAACGAGATGAAAAATAAAATAAAAACCCTAAATAAGTAATTGTAGTAACTACAAGTGAAATAAACTCATCGTCAGCTACAATTAGTTAATTAGGTGGGGTATTTGAACTTTAAAGGTGTCTATTAGAAATGGAACGTAACGTTCTGTGCTATTGGTAAGTTACATGGCGACAACGTTTTTCAATTCTAATCACACATGCTTTCGTCGTGGAATGTATGCTTTACTAAGGCTCTGACTCATTTGTCACAGTAAAGGCTAGGTACATTATGATCAATTACTGTTATTAAATATTTACCGTTTTAAGTGTGAGAGAATTTTATTTTTATTTTAAATAAAATAAAAATAAAATAGAAGCATTAAATAATAATTCGTGAAAAATAAATCAAAAAACAAAGTCTCTATTCCTTTCACAAGTCACTAACTTAAGTTCGGTAGTTGGTACTAAAAATATACGAAATGAGTAATTTTAAATGTGAAGGTGCCACACAGTTTAAAAATTGTGATTGCATTAGATGGAGTTACGATATCAATTTATTTATCTGAGTCAGTGTAAGATCTATAGAGCGAACTTTAGACTTTGCTTAGAAGACATGGTTAAAACGAGACAGATTTATGTTACTCACATAAGTCCATCTCGTTTTAACTCTAAGCAAAGTCTGAGCCAAGTCAAAGTTCGCTCTATAGATCTCAGCATAAGTGCAAGCGCCTTTCATTGCTTTACAGTTTCGACTGATTTACTGGTCACACTACTTTGTACGAGTAACCACTAACCACGCTTCACTCACTCACTTCACAAAATCTCTACTTTCGTGACACATACCTACTCTACTTTTTACTAATTGTTGAGATGACTCTCTTTGTAGTCATACCCGGAAGGGCCTGGGCACCCACTATACATTCTTATGTACCTACTTTAATTTTATTTTCCCAAGAAAACTCCCTACCATTACACGATTAATGGAAAGAGGTCACGTACGAATTGTACGTGCTTTATACCGTGTACCTAACAGATATTTTTTGCATGATCTGTAACTAAAATACTTAAGTACCTACTTAATTAAAAAGTAAAAGTTATGCTTCACTTACAATTCTGCTGGGTCGCTTGATAATCCACTGTCTGAACAAGAACTGCTAAGGCCTTCGGGTTGCGTTAAATTGTCGGTAGGTAAATTGAAGTCTGGCAGTGACTCCTCCAAAAAGTTCAATGACCCCTGGTCCAGAGAAAATATATTTTCCAGGAGGTCGTCGGGAGCCTGCCAGGAGTCCGACTGCAACAATTAAAAAACAACAATATATAGCATGATTACCTACGTTTGTGGTCAGACCCCCAGCAGATTGCAATTTGCAAATAAGACGATCCTACAGGGCAATGGTACTTCTACCAATGCAATGGTAGAAGTCTTCGTATCCAAAAATGAAGGCCTCAATAAACGCAATGCACCTACAAAGTTGGCCACCCAATCCGGCCGTAGTATATAGTACCACAAACTTATCTAACCGAGTGACAGTGTTGCTAGTAAATATTAAAAGCTAGCTATGCCCGCGACTTATTCCGCGTGGATTGAGGTTTTTTGGTTCCCGCGGGAACTCTTTAATTTTCCGGAATAAAAAGTAGCGATGTGTTATTTCAGACTATAATCTGTCTCTGTGCCAAATTTCATCCAGATCTGTTCAGCCGTTCTGGCGTGATTGAGCAACAAACATCCATCCATCCATTCATGCAAACTTTCGTAGGTATTTATAATATTAATATACCTAGATAAAATAAAAACTAAATAGGCATAAAAACAAATAAGTTCTAATTTTGGCCACTGCAGATTGGCAGAATTCATCCTTTCCTTTGAGAATATTATAGAGAACTCACAGGCATACATATAATTCATTGCTTAAAAACCACCAATTGCAGGATTAAAATCCCAAACCCCCTGAGTAGGCGGCTGCAGACTTAAGCTATGCTAAGGCTTCTGTTACAAATCTTAGGGGTAAATGACAATTCATAATCCAAAGATTATGGATGATCCAAAGGATATGGATTCCACGTTTCCTAATGGAAACGTGGAATTTACATGTAATGCATTTAACTATTAAATAGGTAAATCACCCCTTAGTAAACGATAATTCTTAAGGAATTCAAAGTGTTTACTGGTTTTCATATTAAATTATGCATATTAATATGATAATGTAGTTAATTACTTAACTATAATTAAGCTAATGAATGACTAATTAGAGATTTTATTTCCTGAACAAATTAAGTAAGTAAGTAGGTATTTATTTTTTAAAAAAAAATTTAAAATTCCATCCCTGAAATGGTTAAATTGAAACACAGTCATTATTCAATTTAGGTATATCCATGAAAGTTGGTACGTTGGTTTGGACTTCTTTTTAAATAAAGAAATATCAACTCTACATTGATTTTCAAAAATCACACCCAAGTGAAGCCAGGGCTGGTCATTGAGTTAAATTAAAAAGTTACTTTCTAATTTGATATTTAAATAGCCTTAAAACTGGGTCTTTTATTACGATAATAGATGTAACTAAAACTTGATATCTTTCTCACTTTAAAATTTGTTTATACATATCAATTTACTTACTTATTTAAAAATTCTAAAGTTTCATATTGCATTAAAAATTAAGATCAGTTTCTGATTCTGGTTACCTTTTACTTTTAATCATATAACATACTTTCATTTGTAACTTTTACTCTATGTTGAAGAGAAAGGAGATGCATTACATGATTATAATAATATATATATATATATATATATTCATCTCCTTTCCATAATTAAAAATATATGCATTTGTAATTATGTTGTGGGCTGAATTATTTCCTAAAAACCTTGAATGTGTAAATATCTTATCATTTATCAAAATAAGAATGGCTTCACCTAATTGATATCAGTTTACATCTTCTTCAGGTTTCCTTATTTAGTTCCAGATACTTTATTAAAAAATTACATCTATTTCTTAAATCAAATTTGCTTGGTAAAAAAGCATAAAGATCATTGTCGTTTGCATTTCCACCTGACAAAATTCTGACTATTCAATAAGTATTGAACTAAATAGGAAGTAGGTATACCTATGATGTAATAGTACAGTAATAGCAAGTTTCATATGACCAAATAAAAGAATGAATACTAATACTTACTTACTATAATTATTTAACTTAGAAATGTCTACTTTTAATTGGTCTTGCCTATAGGAGATAAGGTACTTTGTTATAGGAATTTATCCATTACATATCTATTTATTGAATCAGTTTTCAACTGCATTGTCAACACTCTGCTAGGCATTAGTGATTAGACTATAGTATCCATTGCATGCAACTTTTTGAATTTTTTTTTACTCTGACATCAGGAAAGTAGTGATTTAGTAGTAAAAATACAACGATAACGTAAGTTACTAAGTAAGTTAGCTAAGTTTACTTACTTAAGTAATCATATTATTGTTTTATTTTTAATGTAATAAATGTTGCTGAAAATAATGATAGCATTAACTATCCATTGATGCACATGTACTTAATACATTCCAATACAAATCTAATAAGAGCAACTTAAGTAAATAGGATATAGATAATGTAACATCATGAACTAGTTACTTATTTGGTTACATTTTTAATCACAAAACCTATAAAAGCTACTATGTTTAAACTTTACCTCAAATAATGACAGCAAGTCTAGTTTTTTATCCATATTTGCACAGGGTTTTCAACACATTCCAACATAAATTGACCACTAAATTCAACCAAGGAATAGTCGCTCACTTCACTTAAATCCTAGTCTTAAACGGTCAAGTTCTAAGTCAAATACAATTTATTCACAGACTATTATTCATGAGGCATATGGAAGAGAGACCGACCGCATGGTGCTACCGTGGCACTATCGATGTTTACGTAAAGATCACCGGCGCCGTCCAACACGCACGCTGACGACTCAAGACCTACTGAGGTAAAATGTAAATAACTTAGTACACTCGTTAGGGTAATACCGCGACGTTATTACTCTAATTAGATAAGGAAACCCGGGACCGATTGGTCTATCTATAACTTGATAGTGAAAGAGCCACGTCCAAAAACGAAATGAACGTCTTGTCTAGCCAGATAACGGTAAAAGTGGGAGCGTAAGCCCACGAAAGCTGTGGAACAAGGTGTAATGATTGTAAATTCGTGACTTCATTGCTTCACCGGGCGTCTACTAAATCGCTCACTTGTACCCTTCACAATAACGTTCCATTTCTTTGTCAGATGGCCTTTGAGCCGACAATAGCCGCGTTGTGATAAGCTATCAATTATACGATTGCGAAAGTACAAACCAGTATATTCTCGGGCGGGAAGCTGTCCATATTTTCTATTTTTGATTTATTTCCGCCCTGGTCGAAACCCTGGTCATTGATTGACAGGTATTCCAAGATTTTATTCATTTCATCATTATTACGAGTCATGTTTTTTTTATATAATTCCACACTATATACATGATGGTTTCTGTAAACACTTTCACTGTTTGTCTTGGCTAGTTAAACATTATTTATTGCAGTCAGAGGCTTCTGAATTTTGATGTACCTATTTTTATTATTATTTTAAACATTAGTGTTCTAAAAAAATTCAAACTTTCATGAATTCATGACAGCAGCTTCCCTTCCAACGTGGAAATAATGACGTCATGAAAGTACTTCAAAGTGATGTCAAAGTAGGACACTTTTCGTGAGCTCATTGGTGGAAATTAGGTTGACATTTGACGTGCATTTGACGTACGCCATAGACAGTGGGTGCGTTCCGAAATACACTGCGACCACTGTAAGTCCCCAGTAAAGAGCACTGCCAGTGCTCGCAGTGCTTATATCGGAACACCCACAGTGTGTATGTTCAAACGATGTTAAAGCAGCAAGCTGCAAGTCTACGAGCGCCGTCTATTGGCACTCTTTCGAAATTATGAATAACTTAGTATCTTTTAGTATCCTAGTAATCTATGATTGCAATATTGTTCTGTGGTGATTGCTATAAACATAAACGATAGCTCGATCAAATCACAGAGGATCAAATTAGCACCTAAACTTGATCTTCAGATTGAGAATTCAAACATCAAGTTTTCAGAGTCAGAGTTTAGGTCTACTAGGTACTTACTTGAATTTTTACGGTGGTTTTCTCGGAGCAATGAATGACAATTTGTGTTTTTTCTGCACAAAGCGCCTTGTAAATTTTAAAGACAATTATGAATGAATGAATGAATGAATGAAAAAACTTTATTGCACACCAAATAGTTACATAAAGAAATAACAAAATATATAATATCTAAAACTAACATGGTAGTACGCAAAGGCGGCCTTATTGCTGCAAGCAATCTCTACCAGGCAACCCTTGGCTAGAGAGGAAAAAATAAAGATAACAGGATAGTGCAAGTAAAACATAAACACATAGATATAATAATAATTATTAGTCAAAAAAAATATATATATATACCTACTAAGATACTATAAATAAATATACTTACTCAATACTATGCTCAATATGTATATATACACTCATACATACATATATATATATATATACATAAACATATATATATCTATCCATAAATACTTATAATATATTTTTAAATAAACATAAATATGGTACACGACTAGTAATAAAAATATATGCATAAATAGTTGAAATAAACTAATTTTAACTAGGATTGTATAGAAAGGTAATGCTTATTCAGACGATCTTTAAATATAGGGAGCGATTTAGAATGGCGAATCTCAAATGGAAGGGAGTTCCACAATACGACAGCCTTGAAGGTAAAAGAATTACCATAGAATTTAGTAAAGTGTGTAGGAAAGGACTTGTCCAAGATTGGGCCTTGAACATGAACCAAGATGATTTTAATACACGTGAATAGAGATCCTAAAATATGGCTTTTAGAATTATTTACACATTTTTAAAGGACCCCAATTTGGAGAAAAATATATTTTTATTTTGTGGCTTTTTTAGATCTTTGTCTGAATCATAACAACAGTAAAAAAAAAACTTGATTTTTTTTGTCACGTATGTCATTGGGTGTGTGTTCCGTTATAAGCACTGCGAGCACTGGCAGTGCTCTTTACTGGGGACTTCCAGTGCTCTCAGTGTATTTCGGAACGCACCCTATGTGATTGTCAAATGTCACTGTCAGTTTTGTTTTAGTTTATAAATTGGTGATTTATTGTTGTCTAATAATTATTTTACGAATGTCTCAAATACTCAATTATTATTTATTAATTTTATAATGTTGTATGTACTACCTATGTAGTGGAAAATGGGTAGTTTATCGAAATGGAATATTAATATAATCACAATTAATGCGCATTACCCAAGTTTTAGTGTTGCCATCCATCGAAAAATATTTTCTACAAACGATATTTTTCATAATTAATTTTTAAAAAAACGGGGTTTTCTAAAATTATTATTTAAATGGCGTTTAATGTTATATTTTTTTCTCTTTCACGTGATGGCAGTTTGGTTCTGGTTCATTGACACTCAGAATAAAAAACCACCCTCCATACTGAACTGGGACATGTCCTTTAAGGCGATTATCAAAGCGAGACCTAAGATAGTGACCCGACGGGTTATCAACACCGAGGAAAATGAAGCGTTCCTTGAGGTAAGAGGGAGTAGAGGGATTATAAAGGATTGAGTAAAGAAGAGTCAGGACATGTATGTTACGCCGCTGCCTAATCGGGAGCCACTTAAGCTGGGCGCGATAGCTGGAAATATGGTCGAACTTGCGTAGGCCAAAAATGAACCTGATGCAGAGGTTTTGTAGCCGCTCCAGCTTATTGAGCTGTTCTTCTGTTAAGTCAGGGTAACAACAGTCAGCATAGTCGAGTAAGGGGAGAAGAAGGGAATTAGCTAATGCAGTCTTAGTTTTGATAGGTAGTAGGTTTTTCCAACGCTTTAACGACCCAATTGTGGCAAATATTTTACGGCTCACCTCAGCTAACTGGGGGACCCATGAGAGTGAGCTATCAATAAGAATACCAAGGTTTTTGACGGTAGAACTAAAAGGTATGTTGGTCGCATCTACTCGGATGGGAGGCAAAGCGTTGAAGTTCAGTTTAGCTAGTTGACTGGTACTACCTATAACAGCTACCTGGGATTTATTAGCGTTAATGCTGAGACCGTGAGATTTACTCCATACGCAGATCTTGTCCAATTCATTATTTAATCTTTGAATGGCCACATTGATGTCATAAGCAGGAGCAGCAACGTAAACTTGTAGGTCATCAGCATATAAGTGAAAAGAAGAGGAGAGGAGTTGAGTGACAGTATTTATAAAGATCGCAAAAAGGAGAGGAGAGAGGACACCACCTTGAGGGACACCAGCCATGAGTGAGGTGAAAGAGGAGAATTTATTGTTAAGCCTCACACACTGCTGGCGGCCACACAAATAACTAGAGAACCAAGAGATACTATTACAAGAAATATTAAGGGATTCTAAGACAGACAGGAGTAGCTCAAAGTCCACAGTATTAAACGCATTGCTAAAGTCTAGCAACGCAATGACAGAAACCAATTTGCGATCCATATTGGCACGGAGATCATCGCATACCTTAATAAGAGCCGTAGTAGTACTATGCCCTGTTCGAAAGCCAGACTGGTACGGACTGAGAAAATTGTTTTTGGATAGGTACAGATTTAGTTAATTATACTAAAATAAAACGGATTACGAAAGGTAGATGTAATAAAGGTAGATCAGAAGCACGTATATCTACTCATGTGTCAGAAGGCATACTTCTTAAGTACTTCTTACCATTCGAGCGACGCGATGGTAGTACCAGCATGGGCCGGAGATAAAAAATTCATCCCCCGATTTTATCCACTGACAAGAGATAAAATTAACATATTATCCACTTCTCAGAGCACGGCAACAGGGGAGAGGAGAAGTTTATCCCCGTTTGACATTTCACGGGGACTCGGGGGACTATTTATCCACCGTTATTTAGCGTTTTTATTTATTTATTTAGGAATAAATTTTCCTCGGGGAGAAAATTGACTCGGCCCATGCTAGGGAGTAGGGGGGCAGGCCAAGATAATGTCAGGCACGTGGCTGCGACTATAGACAGCAGAATATTTAGGTACTTATGGTAGAATTATATCGTATTTTACTTTATAATTTCATAACTCTATGCCTCTATGTTGCGAACTTAAAGTTACAGTAAATTACACATAATATTGTTGTTACAGAAAAATAGATGAGTTACCACGGAATTATGAAACCGGAATCATAGTTTGTAAATTGCATTTTGAAAAGCATAGTTTATAAATGGTATACAATCACCTTAATTAAACAACAAATCAACGCAATATTGCTATACGTTCAACATCAGGAGTCAGTGACCATGATAATAACAATCGCAGTCGCCCGCAGTCCGCACTTCGCAGCAGTTACCAATTCCAAATCAGCGCAAGCAGAAATCAGGCGTGAAGATCTGGAAACTCAAAAGTGGGCAATGAACAGACTGAATATCGAATGTAACTGTCTGAATCTGAATCTAGATCTCATTTATGTCATCGGATAACTAGTCTACGATCCGGATACCTTTATAACTAGAGTGTTCAAAATTTCGTAAAGGTAGGTACATAACAAAAGCAGACTTATAAGAGGAGGGTAAGAGCATAGAGGTATAATATTATACCCCTATGGGTAAGAACGTCAAGTGTAAATATTATACACTCTGCGTCCGCGTGCTCTACTTAGGTTGGAACTTGGCCTGACACTGCCGTGCGCCTCACAAAAATGTTAAAACCATAAGTTATGATGAAGTTATGCCGATTTCACACAAGAGCAGAACAGTGAGGTAGAGTTATTGCGAGCAGAACGGTATAGACTGCGTAGGTATTCTGGATCAGAACAGCATTCTTCTGATCCTAAACGCGTGTTCACTTATTATAGTCCATTTAGAGTTATGGGCGGCCGTCCAGTGGTCGTATTTTTGAAGAGATGTCAGAGTCTAGAAAACTTTTTAAAGCTAAATTAAAATGGTGTCAAGACAGACAGGAACAACTTAAGATGGATATCCTTGCGACAAATCACTCTTCTAAAGACTTTAAAAGCTTTTGGAAGAACACAAATAAATTGAATGTTAAGCCGAGCTTTCCGGTGAGTGTTGGGGGTGCTTATGGTCACAAGGACATTGCGGATGCATTCAGGTGTCATTTTACAGTAAGGTCGCCCTTAAATGTAGTTTCAGATTTGAATGTGAGCGCGGCTGAGACTATCATGACCGAACGAAATGAAAAGATACCTGCTTAAACCATATAAAAAATTATTAATGAGATGGTAAGAGGAAAATCGCCCGGCTATGATGGTGTCAGCATCGAACACTTTAAATATGCTGGAGTACATCTTCCGCGAGCCCTTTTACTGTTTTACAGCTTGTGTTTGGGTCACTCTTACTTACCAGAACCCCTGATGAGGACTATTATAGTGCCGATTGTCAAAAATAAAACTGGGGACACATCTGACTTGAGTAATTACCGACCCATTTCGCTTGCGACTACGGCAGCCAAGGTATTTGACAGTGTGTTAAATGGGTGTCTCAATAAATATGTATCAATAAATGATGCACAATTTGGGTTTAAACCGAGTGTATCGACGGAAAGCGCCATTTACTGCAAGGCGGACGCCGGTGTACGCGTGTTTCCTCGACTTATCGAAAGCTTTTGACTTGGTCTCATACGACGTGCTGTGGGGTAAGTTGAGGGACGCGGGTGTGCCGGCGGAGTACACGGCTCTACTGAGATACTGGTATGCTAACCAGCGAAACCAGGTGAGGTGGGTTGGTGCACTGTCGGATGAATACAGGCTGGAATGCGGTGTGAGGCAGGGTGGTTTAAGCTCTCCACTTGTGTTCAACCTTTAAGTTGATCAATTGATTGAACGACTGAGCAGCACACATGTCGGCTGCCACATCGATGACATATGTGTCAACAACATAAGCTATGCTGACGACATGGTGCTGCTCAGTCCTTAGATAGCAGGGCTTAGGAAGCTGCTTTCCATCTGCGAGACGTATGCGAAGGAGCATGGCCTGACATATAACTCAAGAAAGAGTGAAATATTAGTATTTAAGGCACCGAAACAGCGGCCACGCCATGTGCCACCCGTACGTCTCGACAGTGTACCTCTGAAGGTAGTTGAGAAATTTAAATATCTCGGTCATATTATCACGTGCTATCTAAGAGATGACGAGGATATTGAACGAGAACGTAGGGCGTTGGCGGTAAGGGTCAATATGCTTGCCCGCAGATTCGCCCGGTGCGCTGCAGACGTTAAAGTACCTAACTTTATTTAAAGCGTATACTGTCAGTCCTTCTATACCGGTGGACTGTGGGTGACATATAGGTACGCGCCGGGCCTACAATGCCCTGCGTGTTCAATATAACAACGCCTTTAGGATGCTGTTGAGGCTGCCGTGGAGCTGTAGCGCCTCTAAAATGTTCGCAGACGCACACACGAACGACTTTTTTGCTATAATGCGTAAAAAAGCAGCGTCTCTCCTACAGCGCTTACGTATACCAGCGACAACGGCATCCTGAAGATATTTGCTGCCAGGCCCAACTGCCCCATACTACGTCACTGTGTGGAGGTAGCTATTGGGCGATTATAATAATTTGTACCTACCTGCATTAATAAACTAACAATACTAACTTAGTAATTAAGGAAAAATTGTTACTAACATACTACCTAACATACTAATAAATTATGGATGGAAACGTCTGAAATAAATGTATATTTATTTATTTATTTATTTATTTATAGTTCGGGGTCCCGCTGCAACTTATCTCACAAGAAACAAATGAATTCCCGTTTATTTAGATATTACTAGCAAAATTATAAGTAGTGAAAGTAATTACTTACTGACACTAAACTGTATTATGTGCCATTCCGTAACCTGGAAGAACTATACTTAAAAAGACAATTTTTCAGCCAGAAAAAAATCTGCCAGGCTCCCAAACCATTGTAATTCGTGATGAGTATATTCAGAGCTAACAACATGCACTGGTTTCGTTCATATATCCGATGAGGTAAAATCATCCTACCTACTAAGTATGACACCATAAAACATGGCTGCTGACTGAGGCACGTGCCAAGGCTGGCGGTGGCAACTGGCAACCATAGCTGATTGTGGTCTCTATTAGGGTCTCCTTTTTAGGGTTCCGTAGCCAAATCTGGCAAAAACGGAACCCTTATAGATTCGTCATGTCTGTCTGTCTGTCTGTCTGTCTGTCTGTCTGTCTGTGTGTCCGTCCGTATGTCACAGCCACTTTTTTCCGAAACTATAAGAACTATACTGTTGTAACTTGGAAAGTATCTGTATTCTGTGAACCGCATTAAGATTTTCACACAAAACTAGAAAAAAACAATAAATTTTGGGGGTCCCCATACTTAGAACTGAAACTCAAAAAATTTTTTTTCATCAAACCCATACGTGTTTGAATAGACCTATCTATGGATAGGTCTTCAAGAATGATATTGAGGTTTCTAATATCATCTTTTTCTAAACTGAATAGTTTGCACGAGAGACACTTCCAAAGTGCTAAAATGTGTGTCCCCCCCCCCCCCTGTAACTTCTAAAATAAGAGAATGATAAAACTAAAAAAAATATATGATGTACATTATCATGCAAACTTCCACCGAAAATTGGTTTGAACGAAATCTAGTAAGTAGTTTTTTTTTAATAATTTAAAACTTACTACAGGTTTGTACGGAACCCTCGGTGCGCGAGTCCGACTCGCACTTGGCCGGTTTTTTTATTTTGAATTTACGAGCTACGTTTGGCTACGAAATCAAAACCACTCAATCGAACCCTAATAACTTATTCCGTTCTCGTTTCCTAACGTAATACATTTTATGAATTTTCTTCTGCTTTTCTATACGAGCCCTGTTTTGTATGATTTTACGTTCGCGGGAAATCCGGGATCTCATTGCTCCCTATAGGTTATAAAATTCTTTGAAATATTGCAACTTGGATATTTTTAAAACTGGCGACGATTTTAGTAAGCTGTGGTTTTTAAGTGGGAGGTCAGGGTCCCGGGTTTGGTTGATTTAGGAATTATTTATAATTTCTGAGTTTTGCCTGGTCTGGTCGGCTTCAGGTGTGGCATTAATGTGCCGCCATGCGATTTTGCGTTTCGGTACGATGCCTGCGATGATGATTTATTGGCGAGTGTCAAAATATGCGGCTTATACTCGTAGGTACGGCCGTATCTTTTGATTGCGTTGACTTAGAAGCTTGATTTTTTTTACAGCTTAAAGGGACCGTAGACCTAAGTTTTGGATATTAATTTTTTTATTTTTTTATCCACTACAAGTTAGCCCTTGACTGCGATCTCACCTGATGGTAAGTGATAATGCAGTCTAAGATGGCAGCGGGCTAACCTGTTATATGCATGACAGTTATATCAAACCAATACCCTTATCGGTTTCTACACGGTATCGTACCAGAACGCTAAATTGCTTGGCGGCACGTCTTTGCCGGTTGGGTGGTAACTAGCCACGGCCGAAGCCTCCCACCAGGCCAGACCAGGGAAAATTCAGAAATTATAAATTTCCAAACCCTGCCGGGAATCGAACCCGGGACCTCCCGGACCCGGTCCTGGTCGGTGAATTATCAAGTTGATAATTTCAACTTGATAATTCACCGACCTGCGTTCCTGAGAAAAAATGGCGCAGAGGCTGACAGACAAACAGACGCACAACGAAGTGACCCTATACGGGTTCCTTTTTTACTTATGAGAAACGGACCCCAAAAAATTAATTGCCGAAATAGGTACCTATTATATGTTCTCGCATCACTTCAGAATTCAGAACGTCTGGACCGATTTTGATGGTGTTTTTTGTGTGTTTCAGTGGGTCCCGGGATGGTTTATATTTTCAGAATTGGACTCGGTAGGGGGCGTTGCAATCGGGTTCTAGGTTCAGGGCAGGACGACGTCTGCCGGGCCCTCTGGTGTGAGTACACGACATAATAATTTATTAATTTATTGGCCTACTAAGTTATTCACTTGACTTCATCAAAACTTGTGTGATAAAGTGCAAAGTAAAATCTATATTCTATACTTACTAATATTTTAAATGCGAAAGATTGGATGGATGGATGGATGTATGTTTGTTATTCAATCACGCCAGAACGGCTGAACGGATCTGGATGAAATTTGGCACAGAGATAGATTATAGTCTGGAATAAAACAGGCTTTTTATCCCGGAAAATTAAAAAGTTCCCGCGGGAACCAAAAACCTCAAGCCACGCGACCGAAGACGCGGGCATTACCTAGTATAAATATAATAATCCAATCTACGAGTAGTATACCTACAGAGTTCTCAGAAATTATTTTGTTTAAAATGAACGATAACAGCCGGAACAGAATTGACTTTGCCCTCAAAAGCCCTCCGGAACGTGGGAAGGGCCGCGCCGGAAGGATAAGGCGAGGTAAGGCACTATTTATGTACTTTTACTAACTTAAATCCGGTGAAGATTAATAGTACAATAATTACTATGGCTGGCATGGCAATCTGCAATAAGTATATTGTACTAGCTGATGCTGTTTTTAGGGTTCCGTAGCCAAATTTGGCAAAAACGGAACCCTTATAGATTCGTCATGTCTGTCTGTCTGTCTGTCTGTCTGTCTGTCCGTCCGTATGTCACAGCCACTTTTTTCCGAAACTATAAAAACTATACTGTTGAAACTTGGTAACTAGATGTATTCTGTGAACCGCATTAAGATTTTCACACAAAAATAGAAAAAAAACAATAAATTTTGGGGGTCCCCATACTTAGAACTGAAACTCAAAAAATTTTTTTTCATCAAACCCATACGTGTTTGGATAGACCTATCTATGGATAGGTCTTCAAAAATGATATTGAGGTTTCTAATACCATTTTTTTCTAAACTGAATAGTTTGCCCGAGAGACACTTCCAAAGTGTTAAAATGTTGGTCCCCCCCCCCGTAACTTCTAAAATAAGAGAATGATAAAACTAAAAAAAATATATGATGTACATTACCATGCAAACTTCCACCGAAAATTGGTTTGAACGAGATCTAGTAAGTAGTTTTTTTTAATAATTTAAAACTTACTACAGGTTTGTACGGAACCCTCGGTGCGCGAGTCCGACTCGCACTTGGCCGGTTTTTTGATTCCCTCGGGAACTTAATTTTCCGGGATAAAAAGTAGCCTATGTCACTCTCCAGTATTGCTAGCATGCGCACTACGAGTAAAATTATGTCTACCCGTTATCTCTCTCTGTCTACCGAAGCTAACATGGTTACTCGTCTCGTTACGCCAAAAGTAGAGATAAAAGTAATATTTCTTATCTGTGGTATTTTTCTCTACGAACCTTTACATGTCGAACACAGATATTTTTTTCTTGTAATATACCGCATGTTGTGCATGTTAGGGTAAATGAAAAATTTGCCAGCAACGACAACATCTCTCTCTCTCGTCGCGAGATAATCTCGTAGTGCGCATGCTAAGCACACATGACACAGGTCCTCAACTATACCCATACCAAAAATCACGTTGATCCGTTGCTCCGTTGCGGCGTGATTGAAGGACAAACCAACAAACTAATAAACCAACAAACCAACAAACAAACACACTTTTGCATATATAATATTAGACGACGCGCGACCAACCCGACGCGAGCGCAAAATGAGCTATCGCTGACAGACAAGCAACAGACTGGCGACAGACTAGAATTAATAAAGGGAAGCTGTAGAGTGTAGATCATACTAATATTATAAATGCGAAAGTGTGTTTGTTTGTTGGTTTGTCCTTCAATCACAGGAGCAACGGATCGACGTGATTTTTGGCATGGGTATGAGCTGGAGAGTGACATAGGCTACTTTTTATCCTAAACATTAAGTAAATAGTTCCCGCTGGAATCAATAAACTTAAACCACACGGACGAAGTCGCGGGCTTTAGCTAGTCATACAATACATATTTAATCATTTAATGGAGCTTTGCTTGCTAGCTATGTTTTAAATTGGTCAATTGCGTCTTGCTTAGATTGACTTTATATTTACTTCATCCATCAGTTCCTGCTGACTACACTGCCCTGAATGATCAGCGTAATTAACGTTGCATCGTCAGCAAACAAACTCTAAATAGTCCTGCGTGACTAGTAGTGCAGACTCTAAAGAGGACACGCCCCAGAATGCTACCTTGGGGTACGCTTAATATGAATGCGAAATGGGTTCTGTCTGTTACCTTTTCATCTGTTGAACTGATTTAGCCATTTGGTATAACTAAGTACTTACAGCAATTAAGTACCTATTCTGTGCTGAGTGATAACTTGCATGGACATATTAGTAGGTGTATCAACAGTCAAATCAAACGGCGCTAGATTTTTAAAAACCTAAATCTACCTAGACGAAGGCGCGGTTGTAATCTTGATAGATAACTCTGCCGTTTTTGAGAAAAAGGACAGTAAAGTGATCCGATTTTCTATTTTAATGAGCGTAGGTATGAGGGTACGGAACCCACGCAAAAAGCCTTAAAATAAAGGCAAAACGTTTTGCGACTACCAAGCCCGAGCGGCCGACGATGTCTCGCGCTCCAATCAGGCCAGCGCCAGGCGGGAGAAACAGTCAGCATCACGTGTCCGTACGTGACGGGCGTGTTTGGTGCCGTTCTGTGCCGATTTTCACGCGCTCCCGACAGTCGTGTCGTGTTCTATAATGACAATAGTGTATCACTGTGCACCCTAGTGGATGTCGCTACAAGTTTGTACGTCAGCTTTCTCAATATTAAGCGTTATCAAACTAAATGTTACCGAGCAAAACGGGATGAGAGGTGAACGCTCGTCACAGCGGCGCCGACTCTCACCGGCCACTATTGTCTAGTGCCACGGAATCTTGGTCCTTCCCTTCGGATTCCATCGATGATACATCCGCTTCGGATTGTGGGCTGTAACTTGTAAGCGAAATTCTTGCGGAGACGATTACTCACAAAAAAAAATTGTTTACACAACCCACCACCACACATATTTTTATGACACAGATATAGGTAGTAACAATCAGTGTTTTATTCAATAATCATCAATTATTTATAATCGGTTTCTTAAATTATGTGCTAGTATCATGTATTACTACTAAGTCCGATCAAAATTTTTCATATTAAGTAAGTATGTTTATGTGTAGGTTCATTATAAATATCACAAATCGAGCAATAGAGTTAGATAAGATAACAGTCTCAAAGTAATTACTTATTACCAAATTAATAATGCATTTAGTGAAATCTCAACAGTTTTTAATGTACTTAATGCGATTGAATTCCAATGTAAATAATCGAAATAACTGAGTCTATGTTGGACGGAGTGTAAAATAACTGTAAATGTGTCACCCAGACAGCGATTTGCAAAAACGCAAGCTAAACAGTTTTATCTCTGGCCCACATAAAATAATCCACTTTAAACATCTGGGACAGACATTATTTTTAAGTTTAACGATATTAATGTTTATATAAGAATTATTGAAGAAGCGCAAAACAACTCAATTTTAGTAGCTATCTAGTAAGTAAGTAATTAAGTAGTAGTTAAATAGACTACGTAAGTAATTTGTAAATTCAAAAGCTAAACTTCAAAATTGAAGACTTTCCTAGTCTACCAATGTTCTTGACCGATTTAAGTAAATATCTGGGAAATTTCAAATTGGATACCTAAATAAATAGGTACCTACAATATGTATTTGAATTTTGTAAAATATTAAGTTTATAGATTAAATTTATCGTACCAGATAACGTTAATTTAATTTATTAACGCTCAAATAAAACCATTAATGCATCACAAATTAATATGAAATAAGTTACAGCTATTAAATAAGTAGGAAGTAAGTACTTGTACGATATAAATTGAAATCAGGTTAAGGCCGATTACGTACTCAGTAGTCAGTCTGGTTCAATAGAAAGCTAAATAGAATCTCCCTGCCTAACAGTTATGTATACGATACAAATGAAATAAGTAGGTACATGATATTGCATTATATTTTACCAAGATCAACTATAAATAAGCAAATCTAATGGAATAAAACATAATGAGGTAGTTATTTAGTTACTGGCTTTTAATAAACCGTTAATGACCCCCTCGATAAGATAAATCACAATAATTACCAGAGTAGGTACCTATATTTAAAAGTACCTAGCTAAGAAATTTAAGAAATCTGGTGCAATACAAGGCCCGCGTAGTTATCGCAAATTCTAACAACTCGGCTAACTTGTAGTGGATAAAAAAAACTCTCCAATCCTTTAGACTCACATACATACATGTAAGTCTTAAGTTCTGCAGAAATATGAATTTTGCTGTAAACGTGTAGCAAAGTTACCTTCAAAATATTTTTTTTAATATTGTACAGCTCTACGAGGTTGTTTGGATACATATCCATCTCTACCATAGGTTATCTAGTTTGAGTAAAATGTAGATAAGTGATAAATTACTACTAGTTAGCTACTTATAAAGTATCAAACATTTAAAAAAGAACAACTAACTAATTCACTACTACTTCAATAAATACTCATTAATTGATGTCTATTGAATAATCCGATTGTTTAATAGTAAGCGTTATGTAAATATTCATGAACCATTTTCAAATAAGAATAATTATTATGAACATACCAGTTATCAAGTGTCCAACGTTATCATTACTTTGTTGATACAATCCCAAATATTCCAAATATTTAGATTCCACATGGACACCATCCAATATCAGTTGCCAAGTTTTAACTAACAATATATTTTGAACCGATATTTCATTCCGATGTTGCTAAAAAAAGTTATCAATATATTTTTTTACATATTTGCAACATTATAATAGAGTCATTCGTATTTTAGACAGTTTTAACATACAGTTAAATAAAATAAGTCACTGAATATGAACACGTTTACTGCCTGATTACAAATCGCCTTTACTTAAAATATGAAAAAAAAATATAAGAAGAAATCTTGTAACATGTTACCTACATGAACATGGAGTATTTTTTTTTATATGTAAAGGTTGCCAAACTAATTTATCCAGATTCCGTGGCATACAGTAATGAGTAAAGAATATAAATTTAATAATATTAAAGGTGCTGAAACATTTGAAAACAATAAATACAAGCCCTATCCCTGAACGAATCTTTATGCTCAATTGATCTTTAACGTGTTGCTTTGAGCGTCACAGAACAATCCCGAGCACCATTATAGGTAGGTATTACAGGTGAGAGTACATTTCTACTGTCCGTGAACTTAAGTGTTTGAAATGCAATAGAGAAAGAAAACCTTTCAGTGACCTGTATAAATGTATGCGAAAGCCAACCCTACAGAATTTTCGCTGTTAGCTCATACAAAGTTTTCACTTGATAAATATACATGAGGAAATTATACCCGTATGATGAATGGCAGCCGTATGATACATTAATGAAGAGGAATCATAGAAAGCTGATCTCTGTCGAGGGCCTTTGTTGTCCTTGTTATGTACTTGACCCACTTTTTGGCGGTAGTCTTGCTACAACGGGCGAAGTTTTAACAAGGGCCATTTTTGGTGTAACGATGTAATTGTGTACGATGAAAGTGGTCCCCAAATGTATTGAAATGTATTCTGTGTAACGAAATTTTTAATTAAAAGGACTTAAGTACTTCCCTAATTACTTACTGTTTTCCTTTTATTTGTTCTAAGTAAGAAACAGATTCAATTAACATAAACTCATCAATAAAAAAATCATAGTCAGCTGACAAATAATTATGGGTTGGAACAAAGAGTATCTTGATTTGCAAGAGAACAAGGAAAACAAGAAATTGTAATTCCAGTCTACTGACTAAGTTATGAATTAAAATGTCCAAGAATATTTTTCAAGAAAGATTAAAGGTTATTGCAGCTTAGCACCTAAATAAACAACAGAAGAACATCATGATCCTTAAATTAAGAGAGCTAAATCAATCAATAATTATAAATACTGTTAAGTATCTGCCCCCCCGATTGTGTAAGGAAATCGTAATCGTCAAACGTATAATTCGACCTGTTTAAGGAGTTCAAAGATGCCTGCACGTCAAAAAGCATGTATGAACTCCTTAAACATTTCAAGTAATACGTTGCAAGCTGTCAAATGATTATGATTTGCTTAGACAATCGGGCTTCTGCATCACGTACGACTTACGAGACTAATCATAATTTAACTTAGCACTAACTATTATTAAGTCAATAACGCACTAGGAAAGTCCCGCCTTAAGGATGTACTGCAGACTTGTATAAAATCGAGTCATGACTGTGCGTCTTCATAATAATGGATGCTCTTATCTTATCAGTACAGCTCGCTTACTTGTTTATGTTGAACGTGTTTACTCCAAGAACAGTACTATCGTGCATTTCATTATAAGCATTATTAAATGATTTATACTACTTGCAACTTATACTTAATTCGAACAAAGATAGAGTTCAATAAAATCAATCAATTTAAGTATAACTAACAAATTTCAGTGATGTTTTCCGTGTAGTTTTTATGAACAGTGTGAGTTTTTTAACTAGCCATAGTTAGGACAAAGTATAGATAATAATACATAAACTGAACGACATGTAAAAAGGACACGACAGCTGTTATTTAACTATAAAAAAAAATTATATAAGCTTATTAAATACGTTATAAGTATAATATTTTTTCCTCACCTTTCATTTACTTTTCGTTGAAGCATCAAATTCAAATCCAATCTTATTCAGCGCACAAAATTGTGTTTCAAAATTCAGCTAACGCTTTAATAATTCGAAGTTGAAATTGAATTCATAATTCTATGTACATACATTTAGCAAGTATAAATGGATTGACCTATTCTGGATTTCTCTGTTTTAAATTAATTTGCTATAGATAATATAACCAGACCCAGACTGTACTAAAATCTGGGTTTGTTTATTGTGTCCTCGACATATTCAATGAGATAATCGGGAATTATTAGCTAGCTATTTACTTGGTTTGAAATTGTTAAATTACTTAAAAGTCACTTTACTTGACCTTTTTTATCGAAAAACGTAATTTCTTAGTAAAGTCTCGTCGTAACTTATTATGTGATACAGCCATACAATAATTACTAGTGACTACTTATAGAAATTAGCAATATAAAGTATAATAATATGTCTGACATAAGAATCTAAACTAGCAATTGAGAACCGTTTCTCTGATCTAATTTTAATTGCTTTAGAATTGCAAGTGAAGTGAAATACTTCACTTGTTCAATTAAAGTCATATGTACCAGCATGTTTTTTGGTCTTATTACATGTTGAAAATATAAAAGCCCTGAGGTGGGTAACTTTTTAGGTTATGGATTAACACCGTGCGAGAGGATTCGTTAATCTGGCATCAGTGAGGAGTTGTCAAATCACGTAGTTTCTTCTTCCCTTTCCCAGATTGCACTGTTATTTATTTTGAAAGGTCACAAAAGAGCCTCAGAACAAACTGTAGTGACATCCTCTACGTTTAATTCTAGAAATTGAAACCTTGAAAAGAGGAAGTACACATTGTGTAGTGTGTGTGCCATGCTGACAAGTACTAGATCGTGAGTGTGTGAGTGCGATGGCGCGGGGCTTAGTATCCTTTGCCATCCTGGTGAGTTTGATGTGGGAGATAAAAGTGGCGTTCTGTGACTACACGCCGACATGGGCAGTCCATGTTCCTGGTGGGAAGGAGACCGCAGATGCTGTTGCGCTGGATCACGGCTTCGTCAATCTTGGAGAGGTGAGTTGAGCTTTATTTTTAGAACTGTTGTAACAGAACACCAATTCGGAATGTCAGTCGAATGCATAAGTAGTTTAACCGATTTTCTCAAAAGTAGTTGGTTTAATTAGAAACCAAGGCAAGCGTGAAGACTGAAGAGACATCTAGGCAAGCGCCCTCTAACCTAGACCTGATCATTGCTTCTTTAAGCATAATTAGGAACCAAGGCAAGCGTGAAGACTGAAGAGACATCTAGGCAAACGCCCTCTAACCTAGACCTGATCATTGCTTCTTTAAGCATAATTAGAAACCAAGGCAAGCGTGAAGACTGAAGAGACATCTAGGCAAGTGCCCTCACCTAGACCTCATCATTGCTTTCTTTAGGCATGATTGTCAGGGGCCATACTGCCAACGCTTAAAGCAATACTTAAAGCAATATTAATCAAAATGACAGTTTGATGTCACGTACCTTGACGTTCCTAAAATAAGGATTATATTATTCTAAAACACGAAAGTCAACAATAATTAAACAATATGGCCTTAAGCGTTGGCAGTATGGCCCCAGTGCATTAAAATGAAGTCTGCATTTTGCAATGCTAATGCAAAGGACTAGTTACGCGTTTTGGGGAGATTGTTGGGAAATAATACTCAAGTGAAGATATAAATTATTAATAAACTAATAATCACTCAACTGCAATAAACTGTCAGAGGATCGAAATGGAAATCCAGAGTGCTATTCGATCCACTGGAGGATCCAAAAAGTGGATCGTAGTGGTTTGAGGGGTGATGACGTGTGATAGAAGTGTCGGGCGAAAAATATATCTAATCAATGCACAGGTCCAAGTGACACAAAAAAAATGTGACGCAATAGTTAACTGCTTTAATAAGATCGCCATTGACCGTTTTGTGGTTTCCGTCTCAGCATTGTACCGCGGCAATGCGGACAAGGTTATTTTTTGTTTTCAAAAACAGGTCACAGTTAAGTAAATTATATTTATGACTAGCTGACGCCCGCGACTTCGTCCGCGTGGACTAAGTTTTTTCGATTCCCGCGGGAACTCATTAATTTTCCGGGATAAAAAGTAGCCTATGTATGTATGTATGTATGTATATTCTTTATAGCTGATGCCCGCGACTTCGTCCGCGTGGAATAAGTTTTTCAGTTAATTTTCCAGGATGAAAAGTAGCCTATATTACTATCCCACGGTATAATCCCCCTATAATGGTGAAACACGTATAGGTACCTACTTCTTCATATTTTAACGAAAGCCCAAATGCTGTTTCATGGCTATAACTTGAGAAATTAAGGATTTTCATACAAACTCTCAACCCCTATTTCACCCCTTCGGGGGTGGAATTTTGAAAAACTGTGAAACACATATGTTTTCATTTTCAACCCGCAGCTCATATATCAAGTTTCATGGCTATAACTTGAGAAATTAAGCACTTTCATACAAACTCTCAACCCCTATTTCACCCCTTCGGGAGTGGAATTTTGAAAAACTGTGAAACACATATTATGTTTTAATTTTCAACCCGCAGCTCATATATCAAGTTTGATGGCTATAACTTGAGAAATTAAGGACTTTCATACAAACTATCAACCCCTATTTCACCCCTTCGGGGGTAGAATTTCGGGATAAAAAGTATCCTATGTCCTACCACAGAATAGGTAATAGTAGTAAGTCCTACTTCGTAGTATGGGCTCAAATCGTGCCAAGTTTCGTTTCAATTCATTCAGTAGTTTCGGCGTGATTCGCGACAGATACAGACAGACAGACAGACAGACAGACAGAGAGACAGACAGACAGACAAAAATAAAAAAAATTACAGATTTGGCTTCAGTATCGAATAATGAGTGCCCTCCAAAAAAAATTTTCAAAATATCTTCAATGTACAGAATTGGACCTGTTACAGTTTTATTATACCTAAGTATAGATCATTTGCGTCTTTCTACCTCATTGGTTATGCTTTCATTGGTTTTGTTACTATATCATCATTTTAATTTATTTATTTCTCGACTTCTGACTATCATTACAGTCGTTTCCGAGCGCTACGAAAATTATTTTAGTAATTACGCCAGATATCTAATCTTCATATTATATTTCCTGTACAAAACCTCAAATTTCGACCTCAGACTGCAAAGTTAGCCCTTGACTGCGATCTCACCTGATGGTAAGTGATGATGCAGTCTAAGATGGTAGCGTGCTAACCTGTTAGGGGTATTAAACCCAAACTCCTAGTCGGTTTCTATACGGCATTGTATCGTAACGCTAAATCACTTGGCGGTACGTCTTTGCCGGTACGGTGGCCGAAGCCTCCCACCAGACCAGACCAGAGAAAATTCAGAAATTACAAGTACCCAAGTTGACCCTGACCTAAATCGAACCCGGGACCTCCCACATTAAGACAACAGCGCTCAACACTGCGCCAGGGTGGTTATGTAGAGACACGGAGAGCAATAAGCTTTTTTTTATCTTAATCTGCATTCGATGAATCTGTATGGAATACAGTGCTGGTGTGCACTATGCACCAACTACCTTCATGCTACTGCACATATGCAGTAAAAAGAAGACAGACCCTCTGAAACACAACGCAAGTTTCACTCCGTCCTCGTAAATGTTAACTCTACAAAATATTACTATGAAACAATTGCCTTGCAGGTTTAGGCAAGTGTCTATGCAGATTGCAGTATAAAGATCATGAAAGGGTTATCGTCGTTGTGTCAACTGATGTTCGACCCACTGATAGTCTTTTAGGGATTTCCACAAACCACGCTTTTGTGAAGTAAAATCTTTGAAATATATATATTTCATATGGCAGATTAAAAAGGAACAGATTAAACGAGTGACATGTCGAGTTCACCGCTCTGTCTAACACAGTCAGTTAATTTTGTACGTGTTAAAGTCCTGGGATTTCTTGCTTGAAATACTTTGATCGATCCGCGATAGTTATGTTCCGAATGAAAGTCCATACTTAGTTAGTCCTAATTATAGACTTTCATACGGACATACGTTGGCAAGGTTGACTCCAGATGTATTTCCGAGTTTAGCGAGGTCTTTACTTCCCCTTTTCAATAAGGCGAGGTCAAGGTTATGTATCTCGAAATAATTTATCTTGTAACTGGTCGCCATTCATTATTTTGCCACAAGTAAATATTAAGTAGTAGCTGTGGTAGTAGTTAGTTAGTGACACGCTTGAAGCATCTGATGAAACGAAGTTACTAGTTTACCTTACCGAGCTACTGGGTATTTGAATAATTTACAACGTTACATGACGGCAGCAATTACTTATTGCAAATTGTCTTTTAGGTTTTGTTTTTTCCGACACAGTTAAACATAATTTTCTACTTCATACTTTCGTATTACCCAGAGTCTCGTTCACTCTGATGAATGCCTTAGGACTTGGATTAGTGATGTGATTCATAATTCTTAATCTTATATTTTATCAACCTTTTATCTTTTATCTTATATTTTATAAAGTCAATAACTTTATCTAAAGTCGTAATTTGAAGTTTTGTACAGGAAAACTATGAAGATTATCTGGCATAATTAATAGCTCCATAATAGTTTGACAAACTCTGGCAAAAAGCGACGTTGTCACAACCCTGACATACGGAATATGAATATATAACTCAACCTCAGTTGAACTGAATACGGAATAACACATGATTAAAGACGTGAGTGCGGCGTATCAGATGTCCGCGTCAAGGCTTAAGGCGCTGGAGATAAAATTAGTGTGTTATTTTGAGTAGACCGCATATGCAGCGAACTCATGTAACAACAACAGATTTGAGGAAACGTTCCATTTAGCGGCAGTTACCACTTACGTGCGAGTTAATTCACGTACTACTGACGTATGAAGATGCGCACTTACTTCTATTTGAATCTTCTTTTAAATAGAGAAACTACCTTTGATATCGATACCTTTTCAATTTGCACCTCGAGTGTGAACTTTAGGTCAAATAAAACGTGGTAACATCTATTTTTATTACCCCGTGTTTCTTTTTTTTGTCAAATTATGATTGATTTTAATTTTGTAGTGATAGAAGTAATTAATATGGGCGTTTCCTCGTGCTCCTATTAATTTGTCCTATTGATGGGAGCACGAGGAAAAGTTGGAAATAGTAAGTAATAATAGTTGCTGAGAAGATTTTAATGTTATTTTTCTACAAAAGACTGCTTAACTTAAGCAATGTAATATTAACTTAGCCTAGGTACATGTTGACAAAATAAACACAGTTAAGTATACCTACGGTGATATTCAAATATTTAAAACTAATTCAGGTTCCATTTATAGAAATCACTCGCCACGAGAAATGGGGAGACAGAAATAAACAGGAAATTTAAGTGGGCAGACATGATCTGGAAAATGTGACAACGCGGTTTCGTCTCTACAAAGCGTAAGTAGGTTTAAAATTATCTTAAAGCAAAAAAATACTTTAAAGAAAATATATAAAGTTTATCTTTAAACTGAACATCGAAACAACGTTTTAAAAACAAACGCACGACATGTTGGATGTGTTTGTTTGTTTAAAAAATGTGTTGAACATTTAAAGCAGTGCAGAAAAATAAAAGTGGCACTTTAAAGTGTTCCATAAACGGTTTTGGGATCAAAAATACGTGCTCCCGTAAAAGTGTGGTCTTTGAAAAACATCGTATATCAATCAGAGCATTGTGTGTATTTTAACTATACCGACTCGGCGTGTTCCGCGGAACACATTAAAATTTTACGACTATTTATGGGATTAAAAAAATAAATGAATAGATCCTTTGTTATCTAGTCATTTCATAGAAACCGTTATAACTTACAAACCATAAATATTGAAACTGGTAGCTCGGTGTGTTTTATTTTAAGCGATGTCGTTTAGTAATAAAAAACTATGAATTTAAAAATGGAATGGTTAAAAAAATAAACGTAACTAAGTGAAATTCGCAAAGGGCATAGGGCATTCTGAACTTAAAATATTATACTTGACGATTCAAAAGCAGGTGTTTAATTAGTAGACATAGATAGAGATACCTAAGTAATTCGATAAAAATTATTTGACTTAGGGACATCGCAGAAATGGGAGCCCTAGAGTAGGTAATAATTTACACTCAAGTATGTACCTAAGTAGTTATTTTAAAATATTGATTCAGTGGTGTACATCCGTGGCCGCTCGTTGCTATCATAGCATAGTTGATGCTATGCTATGTAGTAATGTGTAGTATGCCCGCGACTTCGTCCGCGTGGATTAAGTTTTTTTAATTCTTGCGGAAACTCCTATGTCCTTCCCCGGGGTGCAACATAATATCTTTGTATCAAATTTCATCAAAATCAGTTGAAAAGATGGGCCGTTAAAGCGTAGCAGACAGACTCACTTTCGCAATTATAATATTAGTATGGAAGTATGGATTATAAAAGCTGACGAACTCTTTGCTTTCAATACGTAAATCCGGTGGACCGGTCGTCGCGCGTCGTATTTGGCATGGATGGAGATGCCATGTGTTCATGATACCACCACTACTTACTCCAAATAGCCAAACTCCAAATCTCCAAATAGCTTCTAAAATCTGATATTATAGATATCGCTACTTTTGGTGGTAAGCCGCTTTCTCGGCGACGCGATGTATTATATATGCATGCTCCGTAATAATCCGTATGTCTGTCAGCGGCGTTTAGTTTAGTATGAAAGATGTATGAAAGCTGTCGCGATAAGAGGCGGTCTGTAGGAAATAGCTGGTGCTTTGATGCAGGGATGCACTATAGCACCGCTATCATATTATTATTGCCCCTGACATGTTTTTGATAAAATATAGCGGTTTACTTAAATATTAAACTTTCGACAGTCGGCCCTTTTGCTGCTAAGCCACTTTCAAGACGGTTTACATGAAAGAGTAAAATTTTAAAATCAGAATTATGCAATTATTAATGTAACTGCATTAATTTATTACTTAGATTCTATCTCACAGATTTAGGCCCACTTGCAAAAGTTCAACCACGCTATAGACTTATCAAAAAGAGACAGCATCACAAAATTTTCAGTTTAGGCAGTGTTGTGTAAGACAGCCTTAGACATAGCTATTAGTATTTTAGATCTGCATAGTCAATTAGTTTTATCTGGCGACGTCATAGTATAATCCTATAAACTTTAAACACCTTAAACTTAAGCATTGTATTCCTAAGGTCCAGAGAGATTTAAGCAGATGGACGCTAAGCTGGGATGTAAATTGGAAGAAACATTTTGTAACTAAAGGGAATTATCTACGTCTGCAGGACAATGGTGTGTTTGTTCGGCATGGGTGGCCAAGCGGAGTGGGTTTATCTTCTTATATAAAATTTCCATGTCACAATGTTAGTTACCGTACTCCTCCGAAACGGCTTGACCGATTTTGATGAAATTTCATATGTATATTCAGTAGGTATGAGAATAGGACGTAAACTATTTTTCATACCACCACGCGGACGGAGTCGCGGGCTTCAGCTAGTTCTATTATGTTATATAATTACGACTAACAGACTATAGGTAGACCGGGACTACGCTTGAGAAATCGGTAAACACGTACCTAATTCTGAACAAAAGTCGTAATCAATGAACTGGGCCCATATTCTATAACTCAGTGGCTATCAAAAAATGAAAGCCACTGACATATATTTTTTATCCATTGAAGATTTAATATGAAATGTTATTTTTTATTTCGTAGCAAACCTTCAATGGAAAAAAAATATATGTCAGTTGCTTTCATTTTTTGATAGCCACTGAGATAGAGAATAGGGGTGCTGGCTGTGTTTTATGTTTAGTAGTTATGACAGTTGCCATCAAGTAGGTAGCAAAAGCGATTAGCAACCCGCATTCATTTTAGGTAAACAGTCTTACCAGTTTATATATAATCAGTAAAATCAATTAATTCAGTTATTTTTTACATAAATAGAGCTTCTTTTTGAAATGTTTGGGATAGAAATTATCATTACGTACCTAGTACCTACTGATTATAATTTTGTGAAATCGTTCTATCACTCATATTTGCATTAATTTTGGCTTTGTTTTTATTTACTTACTTAGTTGAATATTTTATTGTGTTCTTCATAGCTTCATACCATTACCAAAGTATATCATGGAATCAAAACGAAATTCTCGCAACTTGCACTTGAAAACTTACTTTATATGCTTTGTGACATTATATGTATGTATTGCTTGTTGTTTGATGTTCGTCATCGTTTCAGCACAGAATACTTAATAGTACTTACCTTGTTTTACTATCTACATTCTACACCGATAGTACATTTCCATGTAAATTGATGAAGCGCCTTCAGTGAGTCATTCGCACAATTCGTGCACCCTAAAGTAGGTACCCACCGTTTTGAATGGCCATCCTGTGGTTCTTATCTCCACCACTTCCTACTTCTCGTACTTTCGTGGTATATACTTCTAAAATAAAGGACTCACTGCTTCTGCCAGCAGATAACCGATGTGAGATCTTAATCCTTGATCACTTGAGCTATTGTTATGACAATACTAGATAATGCCCGCGATATCATACGCGTCGATTAAGTATTTTTTTTTAAATTCCCGTGGAAATCCTTACCCCTAAAAAAGTAGTCTTAACGTCCTTCTGATTTGGTGAAATATCCCGGGATATTTCACCACATTTCATCAAAATCGGTTTAAGTAATAGATTAAAGTGTAGCAGACAGAGTTTTGCATTTATTGTTTTAATAATAGTATGGAGTATGGATTAATATGAACAGTTATATTAATATAGTTAAAACAGATAAATTGATTCGAATAGCTAGTTAACTATTGTGTTGAAGATTGTTACAAATTATACCAATTAACGAGAGCCAAAGTGGTCCGAACAAATCATTGACCGTTGTCATTGGGATTAATGATTTTGTTGAAAGCTGACATCAGATGGGTACTGTAGTCAGTAGTGGGTAGTTAAAAGTAGTACTAGTTGCGTCAACCGAATGTAATGATTTAATTGCAATGAATCATTGTTTCGATGACAAAGGAGAAATGATGACAGCAAAACAAGTTGTTTTCAAATGTAAACGACCAGGAACTTTGGTCAATCAGTATTATGAAATGATTTAGCTAACCACAATGGTCAAAATGATTTCATTCTTTATGTTATCCTTGAAAATTACTTTCACTAATATAAAGTGGAGAATAGTTTGACGACCTCCGTGGCGCAGTGTTGAGAGCAGTTGTCTTAACATGCGAAGGTCCCGGGTTCGATCCCCGGCAGGGTCAATTTGGGAATTTATAATTTCTGAATTTTCCTGGTCTGGCCTGGTGGGAGGCTTCGACCGTGGCTAGATACCACCCTACCGGCAAAGGCGTGTCGCCAAGCGATTACGAGCGGTACGATGCCGTGTAGAAACCGAATAGGGGCATGGGTTTAATATATCTGTCATGCCCTTAACAGGTTAAGCCGCTACCACCTTAGACTGCATCTGCATCATCACTGCATCATCACTTACCATCAGGTGAGATCGCAGTCAAGGGCTAACTTGTAGTGGATAAAAAAAATATTGATGTGTGCCGACAGGCGACTTCATAAGCGTAACTGTCAATGTATGGAGTAGGTACACTCTGATTGAACGGGATATCGTAAAATTTTGCCATTGACGAACAATTTTTCAAAACTCGGTCAGCTCTGCGTTACTTTAAACGTCGCAAAGAGCTATCCTATTGTTGCCGTTTCGACTAAGTACTTATTAATTATTCTAGACTAGCTGATGCCCGCGACTTCGTCCGCGTGGTTTAAGTTTTTTTGATTCCCGCTGGGAACTCCTTAATTTTCCGGGATAAAAAGTAGTCTTTGTCACTCTCCAGGTCCTCAACTATACCCATGTCAAAAATCACGTCGATCCGCTGCACCGTTGCGGCGTGATTGAAGGACAAACCAACAGACAAACACACTTTCGCATTTATAATACTAGTTTAATATGATGATTAGTATGATCTACACTCTACAGCTTCCCATTATTAATTCTAGTCTGTCACCAGTCTGTTGCTTGTCTGTCAGCGATAGCTCATTTTGCGGTCGCGTCGGGTTGGTCGTTGTCTTCAGAATAACAAGTGGAATGGAGTAGTATCGAAATGTTTACTCTAAGTCATGTAAACAGTTGCTCTAAAAATACAGTTCAGTAATCTTAGATAATAATGTGTTATGTGGTGTAACTTGTTTATAGATGTACCAAGTAACAATAAGGTATTCTTGGACTGGTGCAGTTGGTTCTGGTGCAGTTATAGCTTGTGGTGCACTCTGGTCGTTCTTTACTTCGACACTTTGTATTTACTCAATATAAGTAAATTATTTTGGGTGCAAATTAAAAATTTGGAAATTAACTAACTGCTGTAACTAATTTAGCACATGCCATTTACTTCGTCAACGTGAAATTAGAATTCGTTTGTAACTACAAACTTGACACTTGCCCTATCTAAAATCTAAATTAACTTATGTTTTTGCGCGCTACTTTAACTAATAAACCGATAAACGGTTACAACTAAGGTAACTTTATTAAAGTACTTAATAAAGATTCTTTATTAACTAAACTTTGGAGCAATACAGGAGCTTTATCAATATTTCCAATATTTAAATCTCTACTGAAATCTGAAATGAAAGGTGAGCATAAAGAAACCGCAATTGTAGCAGAATAAAAGGCTTTCCATGATTCATTGTAGTTCGAATGAAAAAGGCAGAACGCCATCTTCTCGCTGTGGATTATCCATGTATTACAATAAATATCTTTTTATTCCTGTTAAATGACACACAAAATGTTCGAGGAGGGTTGCTTTTGTTATAAGTACGCAGTGAGCATTGCGACCAGAAAATTCATCCAGATAGTATTAACTTTAACGAATGCCCGCTCTTCTGGAATCTTTAGCCCAAATCAACCAAATTACTATCAGCTGTTCTACCAAAGATTTTAACATCTTGTTATAGTGACTCTTGCAAACAGTAACTCTTGTAAAATATGTGTTGAATCCATAGTGATTATTATAAACTAGATGATTCCCGCGGGAACTATTTAATTTTTCGGGATAAAAAGCCTATGTCCTTCCCCGGGAAACAAACTATCCCTTTGCCAAATTTCATCAAAATCGGTTGAACAGATGGGCTGACAGTGAAAGCGTAGCAGACAGACAGACAGACACACTTTCGCATTTATAATATT
Source organism: Erebia ligea (assembly GCA_917051295.2). Taxonomy (NCBI): domain Eukaryota; kingdom Metazoa; phylum Arthropoda; class Insecta; order Lepidoptera; family Nymphalidae; genus Erebia; species Erebia ligea. The sequence goes on along the minus strand of OU785235.1, from coordinate 10,485,102 downwards.
AGTATGGATGTGAACGTGTGTCTGTCGCCGAGAACCGTTTGACGAAATTTGGTGAGGGAACTTTTTATCCCGGAAAATCAAAGAGTTGCTAAGTTATAGGGTTTTCCGAAAACCTGAATCCAAGTTGGAATCAACGGAATCATTTAAGATGAACTAGTTTTCTTATTTCTGAGTTCAGCCCCCCGATTACGTAAGAATTGTTCATCAAACGTTAAAGATTTTTGTCAAAGTAAAATAAACCATAATCGCATTGAATTAGAGCTCAATTTCGTCTGCCCATTCTTATACGTTTAGGTATGAACGATACTCGAACGTATAAGAATGGATACACGAAATTGAGCTCTAATTTAATGATGTTATGGGTTATAAACTTTGACGACGAACTTTAACGTTTTGATCGGACATTCTTACATGATAAGGGGGCAGATTTGAGACCATCAAAAGCTGTCAGTGCCAACAATAGTAGATTAGTAGCCAAGGGCTGTAAGGCATCAATTGCAGCCCGAGATATTTAGGCGCACGACCGCAGGGAGGGCGCCTATAGTTTGAGGGTGCAATTGATGCTTACACCCGAGCTAACTACTCTGCTTTACATCTCGTTTGTGAGGTAAGTAGGTCCTTATTACCCCCAAATGGAGCTTGAAGGTGACCAATTAGCGCTCCAGGGTAATAATGTAGCTAGAAAAGCCCTAGGGCGGTAAGTAATTAAAAAAAAAACTCTTCACTCTTTCAAAAAGTTCGCGTACATCTAACCATCATACTTTTTTTAATTACTTACCGCCCTAGGGCTTTTCTAGCTACATTATTACCCTAGAGCGCTAATTGGTCACCTACAAGCTCCATTTGGGGGTAATAAGGACCTACTTACCGAATATGAGAGATGTAAAAGTTATTTGTTTGTATTCAAATTTCATTCTTATTATGTCTCCGCTGATACAGCCGGATGTATGGCAATCAAAACTGTCGGCGGATTGCCAAAATGAGTTGGCGCCGAGCTGCGGAGAATGACCTGGCCAGGGCATCCGAAATTATGTCGTCTTCAAAGTGCGTTCATGCAGAATTGTTTTAACACACTAATTTTATGATACTTAAAATCGTTGACACCAAACCAACCGCTTTCTTTTTGATCGCTAAGGACTGTAACGAAAATAATATTTGTTTTAATGTTCGTCGTTTTCATCGGCTGATCAATGGTGGTTTTAGTTATATTTAGTCGTCGTTTTACAGTTGTATAGTTAATACTTAGTTAGTCATCTCAACCCATTGCCGGTCTTCTACTGAGCACGGATCTTCTCTCAGAATAGGTACTTACTAAATTTTTATGTGTAATTCTCAATGTAAGTGAACTATCTGTGTTATTTTTGAGTAATAAATGTCTTTAAACCGAATAAACAGGGTGAGCAGTACAAAATATTTCAATTGTTGTTAAAACAGTTTTAATTTTGCAATCAAAAATTAAAATTCAGGCTACTTAAGTACATGTTTTTCGGAACAATCACTGAAATGGGTTATTAAAGAAGTCGTTAGAGACTATCATTATGACTCCGTTCATTTGTTAACCAAACAAAAGCCGGTGACAAATCGAAGTCTAACCAGGCCTGGCTCACTTGTCACGTGACCTGAGATATTTAACTACTGCTGCGTGGACGCTCGACGGCACTCGTATCAGTCGAGTGTTGCGCGCGGACCGTAGTTATACGTTTGACTTTTACTCAAGTTCTCGTTATGGATAAACAAAGAAAGATCAGTAAACGATATCGTATCACATTAGGTCGTTTAAACTCTAATTATTAAGAACTCTATGCACTTCCTAAGGATCCTGAAAGGTAAGTTTGTATTATTTGCCTATCTAGGTACATACGTACCTACTTAGAGTTCTAAACAAAACTAATATTAATACATAATGTGGGTAGTTTTATTTTTATATCCAGACAAGACACAGTTTTAAACAAAAGTAAATATAAACCATAGGTATTATCCAATATTATAGTGATAGCTTAATGGGTAGACTTCAGCCTCCAAGTATGGGGTTCGATCCCGGGAACGCACCTCCATTAATTAATTAAAATATATCATTTACGGTGAACAAAAATCGTGTGGAAAGCTGAAACCATGCCTGAGAGTTCTGCCAACAAGAAATTGGCCAGCGTGGAGGAATATATGGCTTAAACCCTTCTCATTCTGAGAAGAGCCTCGTGAGTCGTGCTTAGTAGTGGGACTAGTGGGTCGCCGATGAGTCGATGATGATTAATCCATAATGTGGGTATATTATTTTGTCTCGTAATCTCTTGCATGGGCCCCCTTCCGCCCCACACACGTGTAAAATATTCATTGATATTTCACTACATGTGGTTTTATAACGACTTTTTTTTATCCACTACAAGTTAGCCCTTGACTGCAATCTCACCTGATGGTAAGTGATGATGCAGTCTAAGATGGTAGCGGGCTAACCTGTTAGGGGCATGGCAGCATATTAGACCCATATCCCTATTCGGTTTCTACAAAATCTATTAATAATAATATATCTTTTATCTATTTTTAAGTAATTGTCGTCATCATTGCAACCGATTACCGACCCATAGTAATGATACCGATACAAGAATTTAGAAGTAGTCAACCTTAAGGCTACACGCGCCGCGTCTGAAGGGATAAGAGTTACGCGATAGAAAGAGATATATAGAGGTAGGTATTTAATTATTTTCACTCGCAGCGCTGTGCGAGCTGAATTGCACTTTATTACGAAGTAACCTGAGTCGCTGATGGTTAAAAGGTCTTCGCGGAGTAACTTTTCTGTTACTACTATTACCTATTCTGTGGTCTAACTAAGGAATAGTTTGTGAGGATGGGATTGAAAAAGCAATTGTGAGAGAAATCAAACAATGGGCGTCGGTTCGGAATGAGATTCCGTATTCTTTCGGATCTATTTTGCTGATAGCGTTGCTTAAAAAAAATCGACAGATAGCTTAACGTGGCTTAACTGCTCATCCTAAATCTTTTATTATCTGTATATATAAAAATGAATCCCTATTTCCCTTGGTCACAGCATCACGCGTGAACGGCTGGACCAATTTCGCTAATTCTTTTTTTGTTGTGTTGTGAACCCCGGGATGGTTTATATTCACAGTTGGACCCGGTAGGGGGCGCTACAATCGGGTTCGCGGTTAAGGGCAGGACAAAGTCTGCCGGGCCCACTAGTATCACATAAAAGCATGGTATTTTACCAAAATTTCTACGTCTAAGTTATTTTTCGGGATGTCTCCTTTTGCGAGAGTCCTTTCTATTCCTGATAGTTTCAATGATAGTCATTACTTATAGTAGTGGTAATACTCCGGCAATGCCATTTGTTCACAAACCTACAAAAAAATTGACATCATTGGAGGACTGGCCCCAAACATCTATGGACCGAGATAAATGGAAGGATAAAAGGGAGGCCTTTATCCAACATTGGGACACTATTATTGATTGGGATAATGAATTATTGAGTTTCATGTTGAGTGTCATTTCTTTTTCTTCGAAAACTTCTTTGGAAAACGATGACAGTCGCTCGAGGGTCTATTTTTGGGGTGACTTAAGATTTACAATTTCTGAAAATGCAGTTAGTCTATAAGGTCTGCCTGCCAGTTAAATAAAGCGACACTAGTACCTATCTAAAATGTTTTGGATATGGTATGGAATGACCATCAAAAATACAGATAACCAATCCATATTCCAACAGCACTAAATGTGCAGTCTAAGCGGGAAGTACCTGAGACTGCCTTTTGTGCCGTGAATGGCAATCGTCCGCTTAAAGCCTTAAGGCCTCAGCTTAAGGCTTAAGCGGTCTCCCTACCCTAATGGGGTACCTCAAGAAGGGGGAACCTGGTATTGTGTCGGCTTTATCTGCCACTAGCGCAAACACTGTAGTCTGAGGTATAACAGACATGCTTTATTTAGAACCGATTGCATTAATTTCGCCTAAGCTCATAAAGTTTAGGCTCTGTCTAGGCATTATCTTAGAGTCTATGATTTATGATAGTTGATTGAGTTCCACAGCTTCCGCTGTCCCACAAACTTATGGGGGATTGTTAAAGGCAGGTTTATGATCTGTCGATATTCGATATCACATAATAAGCGTAGTAGTTAAGACATCTAAACTTCTAAAGACAGAGTTTTTGAACAAACACACAAACACTATACCTACCCATTGGTGTGATGATGACTATACCAAATATAAAAATTACAAAATTATTAAGTAAAAGTCAGAAAATGTTTTTTGAAATAAATTTTCTAACCATGAATAATCAGGTCTAATTATCAAAAGTAGGTACTTGTTACAAGACTGAAGACGGTTCGCACTTCGCATGTCGCTTTATTCTCATGTTTCTTAAAAAAATCTAAAACAGGTGCAGGCTCCAAGCATGAATTTTCCAATCAAATACTTAACTATTTGTAAAAACCTTCAACGTGTAACTCATATACCTAAGGTTTTGATGTAAATCCTGGAAGGTATGAAGCGGGATGATTTATTGACAAGTATGTAATTTATATTTACAGTATCAAGTAAAGTGTAGCTTTGCTAGAGTAGTAAGAACAGGGATACAAGCAATTCCCTCACGCACGCAAAGAACGCCGCCCGCTTCACCACAGGCATTTCTTTCATCCCGCAAGAGGATTAGTTTCACCCGGATTGAATTAATACCATTAATACGCTGTCAGTGCCGACGCGTACGGTATAGGAAATAAGCTATTACTTACATCGATATGAGAAACTTATAAACTTGCCCTGATTGTGTAAGGAAATCGTAATCGTAATCGTTTGTTACACGGATAATTCGATCATAGATACCTGCACGTCAAAAAGCATGTACTTATGAACTCCTTAAACAGTTCGAGTAATACGTTTTAAGCTGTCAAATGATTACGATTTGCTTAGACAATTGGGCCTCTGTGCTCTTATTTAATTTGATGATGCGTTGTGACTTCGTCAGTTTAGGTTTTTGGAAATTCCCGTGGGGACTCCGGATTGCAAGTTACAAGCTATTTCTGTATCTACCGAATTTCATCAAAATCAGATGAACATAACGGACCGTGAAAACGTAGCATACAGACTGACACAGTAATATAGACGGACACACTTGCGCATTTAGAATAAGTATTAGTTTAGTATGGTTATTACAGTTTATTGCTATATTTTATGTTACAGATTATGTTGATTAGGCAGACTAAAAAAATATAACGTATAAATTAAGAAAATTACGAAATCATACTTTTGAATTACATCTTTGAGAAAGACATCAGTATAAAATATAGTTATGTATATTCTATACTTAATAGATACTTAGCTGTTTACCTGTGTTCTCTCACCTATTCATATTATCTGTTGAGTTAGACAGGATAGATCTTCTTCAGACAGGAGAGATTTCTGTCCTAAAGCTCTGACTTAATAGCAGATTAATGGTGTTTTGGAAACAAAGGGTTATAGACTCCGGGTGTTGAAGCTCCAATAATTTAAGATCGCGTCGCGATGTATTTGAGAACTAAATTGAGGTCATTTCTTGTTTAACTTCCTCCAACTTGAATCAAAGCCAATGACGTTATAAAGGAAATGGAGGCAGCCATTGGAAATTGGTGATTCGATCCGTAATAGCCTAGCGGTTAGAGCATATTTACATAGGAATGGCGGAATCGTTCTAAGGTAGGTAAGTACTTTACTATTTATGTTATGCGACGAACTGACTGTGAGTAAAACTGGATGCCTCAGTTCTAAAAGTCATAAGTCCACTTTTACCGATTGTGAGTTTGTCAGTTGACTACCTCGTTGGTCTAGTGGTTAGTATGTTCGACTGCGGCTTACGAGGTCCCGGGTTAGAGTCCCGGGTCGGCCCATAATTAAGAATTCGGTTGTTCCACGCGGACGAATTCGCGGGCATCAGCTAGTAAATATTATAAATGCGAAAGTTTGGATGGATGTATGGATGTATGGATGTTTGTTACTCTATCACGCCGGAACGGCTGAACGGATCTGGATGAAATTTGGCACAGAGATAGATTATAGTCTCGAATAACACATAGGCTACTTTTTATCCCGGAAAATTAAGGAGTTCCCGCGGGAAACATAAAACCTCGATCCACGCGGACGAAGTCGCGGGCATCAGCTAGTAAATAATATATCTTTTAGCTCAGATGTTAACATTGGTATGTTTACACAGCATAATCTTAAAAACCTGCCTGCCTGCCTGCCTGGTGGGACGCTTTGGCCGTGGCTAGTTACCACCCTACCGGCAAAGACGTACCTACCGCCAAGCGATTTAGCGTTTCGGTACGATGCCTTGTAGAAAACGATTAGGGGTATGGTTTTAATATAACTGCCATGCCCCTAACAGGTTATCCCGCTACCATTTTAGACTGCATCTTCACTTACCATCAGGTGATATCGCAATCAAGCGCTAAATTGTAGATGGATAAAAAAAAGGTAGTAAAGCCTATACAATATAAAATCAAATCTTCACGAGTAAGATTGCAAGTAGCATCTCAGCTGTCAATGAATAAAGGGTTCGTTTCTTTGAAGAAAGGGACTTTTCTGAATCTCATATCGAATCCATTGACCCATCAAATTGAAGGTTTTGGCACTCGACTGATCCCTTTAGGTATTTGGGGATCATAATGTATGATCAGTATTCCTGATCACAGTAGAGTTCTTTGTTGCACTGTCATTTCAAATATTTCATTTTATAGGATCCGTCTATCTTAAATGTCTTCATATCTTGGTATGTTGTTAACAAATGAACTTATAATATGAAAGTCAGACGACTCAAAGAAGGAAATTTACTTTTTAACGTTATATTAATTAACTGGCTGACACTCTCTCATAATTATGTTTTTTTATCCACTACAAATTAGCCCTTGACTGCGATCTCAACTGGTGGTAAGTGATGATGCAGTCTAAGATGGTAGCGGGCTAACCTGTTGGGTATGGCAGTTATATTAAACCCAGACCCCTAATCGGTTTCTACACGGCATCATACCGAAACACTTAATTGCTTGGCGGCACGTCCACCACCAGTAGCACCAGTAGGGTCGTAACTAGTCAGGGCCGAAACCTCCCACCAGGCTAGACCAGAGAAAATTCAGAAATTTTAAATTCCCTAATTGACCCTGTCGGGGATCGAACCCGGGACCTTCCACGTTAAGACGACAGCGCTCAACACTGCGCCAGGGAGGTCATCAAAAATAAATAATAAATAATAAGGTTACGTAAAGATTATTTGCAGGAAGAATATCGAAAATCATGACAATGATTGCGTTTGCAGCAATAGCAGAAGTACCTAATGATCACAACTCTCATGCAAAGGGGTCTGAACTTATACAGTCTATCTTATTTTATGCAAACGACATTTCGGGTTTTCGGGACGTGTACCGGCTGATACAGAATTGTCAATACGTGGAGGACCCCAGCCTCCTCTGATTTCTGTCGTGTCATTTTGCGGAGTCAGGTGAATATTTGATACGGTGTCGTCAAGATTTAGGGTTGCCATTTGTTTTGTATTTACCTAAACGGTACAATCCAAATACGGACGAAGATTTCCCAAGGGCCACTTATTATCCAAACTTTTACAAGGATTAAATCTGTGGCACAGTTAGGCTTTTGCAACATTTTGTCGATGCAAAACGAAAAAGCATTGTTGCAATGATTATGCTTGGACTGCAGTGACCTGCCAAGTTGCTTACTTCTACTTTGTTCTTAAGAACATCATGTTATGTGCAGAAAAAATTGAGAAGTTCATCCAATTTTTTAAGTTGAAATGGTTTGATTAAATCATCAACGTCAGTTCAAATTTTGTATACCTAAGCAAGTTACAGTTTGAAAAGGCCTAAAGTGAGAAACACTTCACACAGCTTCACACGTACGAAAAAAATGTTGGCATGAATTTAATTTTTCCTTGTTAGTCCCGCTCTGGTATCACGACCTCGCGACGTTCAAAAACAGAAAGATGTACGTATTCCCATTTCAGAGAAATCCGAACGTAAGGCAACCCTAATAAGGTTAGGTTTGTTTCAGATGTAAATATTATTTGATATTTGGATATTGTAAACTTCTGCGGATGGTTTTGTACTTTCCTTTTGTACCATGACGAAAATTGATTTAGGATACATAAGAGAATTTTACAATTTTTTTTATGTATACGTATTCCTGTATTATAACATGTATTTCTCTTTCGACTACATTTGACTCTAACAAAAATTAGTATCTAATAACTACCTATTCGACCATAAGTTAAACCATCGGAATTTACGTTTCCGACAAGCATTCGAACTAGTTAATAATCCCCAATCGGATTAAACTTTGCCAAAGAAGGAAAATAATTTAGTCGGAAGAACTTGTGAAAATTCCCCCCGCCTTGTTGGTACTTGGTACCTACTAGTTACTTGATATGCGGTTTGCGAAGTTTAAATGACTTTGGTGTACGTATCACAAACTTTCGCGATTTGTCGAACTATGAAATTGTAGTAAGTAAGGCCTCTTCCTTCTTTACGAAGATTTACCTGCATAACTTCATAACTTTTACGATTAGCTATGCGAAACTGACTGTTTTATATCTCTCCACAACTTTATTGCTAAATCGGCCTATGGCATCCCGATGATTTAAATGTAATGTATGATGATGTAAATCAAGTTTGTGATTTTTAATTTGTAAATATTTGATGAATTTGAAAATATTGTTCCAAAAAAATGTTTGCTTTCGCTATTTTCTCTACAAATTATGCACTATTTGCGCTATTCGTCAAACAAAGAGTCCTAACGTGGACAAAGTAACGATCTACTTAATCCCGTTCAGCTCTGCGGCAAGACCTTGATACAATGTTTTTTGTACTACTAAGAACCGGCTCCTAAGTTTTATTAGCGACCGAAGAGAATGCTACCGTCAAGTCTGTAGGGTGTACCACATTGACTGTCCAGAGTCCCGACATGACACGTTTGTTTTTTTGGTTTAGCCTTTAATCACACCGTAGCGGAGCTTTCATCCCAGAAATTCAAAGAATTTCCACAGGATTTTGAATTTTTGATATTCAGAACAACCTGAAAATTTGTATCAATAGTTTGCTTAGTCCGAAGTGAACATATTTGAGCTATTGAAAGTTATTTTATTATAAATTTTTCCATATTATCATTATCATTATAATTTTTTGTAATGTTAAAGCATGTTACGCATATTATTTGTACGCCACACAGTGGCAAATACAAGAAACTTTTATAATTGTAACACCTTTTGTACCTACTGTATTCACAAATAAATAAATGAAATGAAATGAAAACGAAATCAATATCGATCCCTAAGGCAATAGAAACGAAGTGTGCTTTCATGCATAGAAAATTGAATTGCTACTTCAAAGCGGGCCAATTCATTAAATATAGGACTAAATATGTATTCCTTTATTATGTATGATGGAAAATATATCGCCTTATTTCTTTCTAAATTGACAAGATTTATTTTATTTTATGTTCTGTCATTGACGTACCACCACCACCACCTTACGTTAATACAAAATTGCTCCTTTTTTCCAAAATAAATGCAACATTTTCATGACTAAATTAATTAGCATATGAAAAAATATTTATATCATGAATCTGTATTCAATGTATCAGCTCCTTTCGTAGCTATAGGTACGATTAATAATTTGCCTTTCAAAACATTTTTTTAACATTCCTAATATTTTATCGTGTTCAAGCTTTAATAGCTCTTAAAAATAGAAAACCACATTAAAACTATGGTATAAACAATAAAGCTTGATAGTTCCATTAATTTTTTGATAAAGGATGCAACTAAGCGGAAAAAAACCTGACAAACGAGTCAGATAAGTCCAAGTAAGCGACTCCACGACAAATTGCAACTGTCCTCGTCTGTTACAGCGAAGCGAAATGCTTTAAAAAGTTACGGGAGTAAAGCTAGACTGGTAACTTTAAAATGTCCTGCAGCCCGTGCTTATCGCTTTTTTTTCACTAAATCAGGTTTACACGATGGCACTGGAGCTTTTTCTATGTATAACTAGCAGATGCCCGCGACTTCGTCCGCGTGTTTTAAGTTTTTTTTATTCCCGCGGGAACTCCTTAATTTTCCGGGATAAAAAGTATCCTATGTCCGTCTCCTGGTTCTAAGCTACTTCCCCACAAATTTTCAGACAAATTAGTTCAGCTGTTCTTGAGTTAGAAATAGTGTAACTAACACATTGAATTAGTACATAATACCTCAATGAACTAACACGACTTTCTTTTATATATATAATATAGATATAGAAGATTAAGGTGATCATTTTTAAGACAACGTTCCACCTATAATAGAGTTGTAGAGTATGTAGAGTTCTTTGACGATATAGGACTTACTCGATTAGGTTCCTACTCATAAAACTCTATTTACTAACTATGGACTTACGAGTATCTTAAATTTAAAAAACAATAGTTACGTATGGTGTGGAAATCTGAAAGCTAATGTTAAAACCTAGTCTAGACATATTTCTCGTAGGTAAGTAAAATCAAATGTTGTCAAATGTGATGTTTTTTTAACGATACTTAAAGTACCTAAGTACTTAGGTACATAAGAGCGTATAATTTAATTTATGCTCATTATAGACGCCACAGAAGATTTCATACGAGTGTCAGAAAAAAAGGAGGCTTGGAACTTTCCAATATCCTCGAATTCCTGCACAACTTAGATTTGGCATGGGAACTGAGGAATTCTCCCGGCGATTTCTCCATACAAAAACATTTGTCTGTTTCCTCCGTGGATAATTACAATAGAGAAAATATTCTTGCTCCATAAAATCCATATGTGTCCGTGCCATGCTCCTATGTTTTGCTTTTTTCAATAAATTAATTATTTTAAGAACAAGGAACCTTCAAAAATGGCAAAAAATGGCCCAGTTTTCGTGCCATCATCAGAGATCCTGCATATAAATTTGACGGATATAATCAAAAAAAGAAAAACATACCGGCATAGCCCGAGTCCTTCATAAATTATTCGTAAAAAAAGAATTAAAATCGGTTATGTTTTGGAGGAGGAAACAGAAAAATACGAGAGTAAGAATTCGACTGTTTTTCATAGGTATTATCGGTCCAAGCTGCAGTTGTCCCTATCGGGTGTTATGGAATTCTATTCGAAGCAGCGCGACGGCAATATAACTGTTCAATACCTATTCTCAAAGTTTCCCGTTCATGCCATATCCTCTTAAAGTTCCCATGCCAAATCAAAGTTGTGCAGGAATTCGGGAGCATCTTTAATACGTTCCGATTCGTGAAATATAAAGTTGTGACTTGTTCCCAACTCCGAAAACCCCTTGTTCGGTGTAAAAACACAGTGCTTTGACATTTATGAATATTAAGCTTAGTCTAATTTTAAATGCCGCTGAATACAAGCGTGGAAGTTAAAGTTGCACGCTGCCAAATTACGTTTTAAAATCTAAAACGTGAAATCCGTAAGCTTTTTGCGAGAATGCAATGAGTTTGTATCGTAAAATTTGTAATACTCGTGAAGCCAACCGTAGCGTGACTTTTCCAGGGCGTTCTGCTTCGAGAGGTTTGAGGAGTCCCGCTAAGAGCCTTTGAGGAACATCTTTTGACCTCAAAGGTATTGGAATTCTTTATTTTTTATTTATTGGATTCGAAACGTTGGTAATAGACATTACGATCTGGATTTCGAGGGTTTTAGTTTGCTGCAGTTTCTCGTACATTTTAATAGGAGTGGCCGAACCCGAGTATTTGTTGTTGAGTAAATTGTTATTAAAAGTGCTCATAGTAACTTTTACCGTTTATTGAAAACATCGGCACATTTAAAAAAATATAGTTACGTTCAATCCAAGGTGGTGGCTTACGCACAAAACCCTCATGATCAAAAACTTGGGAGTTCTCATGACTAGTAAGCAATACAAATCAAAATATTTTACACTCCACCTTCCGCATTTATTAGAAGTACAATCTATACTAATACTAGTGGTTCGCCCCGAACTGAGACCTCGCGGTATCCATAAGATAGTTGAAACTATATATTGTAATAGTTAACTTGCGAGCATGTCGAGATGCGCGCTCATCTTTACGTTCATAGACATCAGCCCCCCAATCATGTAAGGATGACCGATGAAATCGTTAAAAATCTGCGGCGAAGTAAATAAACCATAACAGCATTAAATTAGAGCTCAATTTCGTCTGCCTATTCTTATACGTTTAGGTATGTACGATACCCTAAACGTATAAGAATGGGCAGACGAAATTGAGCTCTAATTCAATGCAGTTATAGTTTACTTTAGGTACTTTGACAAAAATCTTAAACGATTGATCGGACATTCTTACATGATTGGGGCCCTGTACTATCAGTAGACTATTTTTTTATTCCACGTAAGATGGTGCTAACGTCTATTATTTGTAAGCACAAACGAATAAACTTTTACAGAGCGCCATCTATTTTCATCATTGTGAAGTTCTCTTAAAAATACTGAAGCTCATTAAAAATTAAATAATTTAGTTTCCTTATATAATATTTATCTAATTTTAGTATTTGTTGTTCAAGTACAGGATATAATTCAAATAACTGATCAAGTTTCAGGCTCAGCCTTTCAGAAAATTGAGAGTTCTGAGGTCAACTTTGGACGTTAGAAAATCTCCACTATGAAAGCCCCCCATTTCGTCAATTTTAGGAAAAAATTAAAAAAATATATTTTTGGACTCTATTCCTAATTATCATTAAAATGATATACCGCAAGTCGCAACCCTACGTAACGCTATAAAAAATATTTTACTTCGCATTCGCTTCTATGTGAGCCCCCCTGAAATAAAGATTTTCATAACTTTTTAAGCCATATTCGGCTGGAGGCCATCAGTTTACATATTACATTTAAATTTGAAGTAATTACGTTCAGTAATTTAGAAGTTATAAGGCTCTGACAGACGGACGGACGGACGAACGGACAAGTGCCAATTCACTCAAGTAGACTCAAAGACCTTCGCTTCGCTCGGTCAACTACCGGGGTTGTTATACTTACAACTTATTCGACAGTGTACACGCAGTCTTACAGCATGAATCCCAGCTGTAAGTTAAACACTCCCGGGCCGTTGTTAGTTGCTTTTGTTTGTTACCACAAACCGCGACACACTTAGCAAGTTAGCCCGCCGCCGCACAGTTATAGCTGTACTTTGTGCAGCAATTTAAAGAAAAATAGGTAAATGTGTGAGGAAACGTTTAAGTGTTTGCATTTTCTTCTAAAGGCCGGAAAATACTGCCTATAATATGAAATTTAACTGAGATTATTACATTACTAGCTGATGCCCGCGACTTCGTTCGCGTGGTTAAAGTTTTTTTGATTCCCGCGGGAGCTCTTTTATTTTCCGGGATAAAAAGTAGCCTATATGTCACTCTCCAGTCTCCAGGTCGTCTACTATACCCATGCCAAAAATCACGTCGATCCGTTGCTCCGTTGCGGCGTGATTGAAGAACAAACCAACAAACAAGCACACTTTCGCATTTATAATATTAGTATGATTAAGTATGTATCCAATGAGCACGGGTCTTGTCAGTTGTCACAGAATGAGAAAGTTTAGGCCCATAGTCTACCACACTGGTCAAGTGCGGATCAATAGACTTCACGCACATTTTGCGACATTATGGAGAGCTCTAGGCATTAGTTTTCCTCTACCGTTGTTGCAAGCGATATTTTGATGTTAGGACTGCCACTACTACCTACCAGCCAAGATTTCTCTGAACATTATATCCTTGCCTTATTGGCAAAGATAATGTTCTTTCTTTTCTTTCGTTTTATACATTCTGCGTGTAGACGAAGTAAATTAAGATTGTCACATGCTACAAAGTGCTCTTGCCTTGAAGGTAACTTAGGTACCTTCAAGGCAAGAGTGAATAGGCATCTTCTAGGCAAGCGCGCTCCAACCTAGACCTCATCATTGCTTTGCACTAAGCATGATTGTCGTCAAGCGCAAACCTATCTCACAATTAAAAAAAAACAAAAATGTGGCACAATATATCACTCCGCGCTAAATGCGACTCGTCCGAGTATAATGAGTGTAAACAAACACGAATTGTTATTGTTATGAATATTAATCTCGCATTCTTCTTTGTGAGCGCGTGCGCATCAAGGGGCTTATACCCATCGCTTAAAGCAGTATTATTTTAATGTTGTTGATGCTCTTGTTCCAGAATTATAACCCTTATTTTTGGGACGTTAAGGTACGTCAAACAAAACTCGTCAAAAAAAACATTTTAAAATAGAACTGTTTAGCGATGGTGGTTAGCCCCCTGTACTCGCGTATGATAACCACTGCGTTTAGATTAATTTATTGCAGTAGTTAACAGTTAACTACTTAAATAGGGGTTTTTGTGAACCAAGCGATGATTTTTAAGATTTTGTTTCTGCAGGTAAACGCTATCTTATACTTACCTTTTTATATAAACACAAGATGATGACCGCGAATTCGTCCACGTGGTTTTAAGTTTTGAATAATATGCTCATGAAAACTTTTTGATTTTCCGGGATAGGTAAGAGTAACCCATGTCTTGCTTCAAGATACGCAACAAATCTATGTACGCGTCAAAAATTCGCCGTGCTTGTTACGTCTGTTACGCGGTCCACATTAAATGAGATCTTTCATAGTTACTTCTTTCATAGCGAAAATTTACTCATGATTTCTCCTAGGCAAGCGCGCTCCATCTTAGCCAGCATCCAAGCCAAGCATTGCATTTGCAGCCAAGCGCTAGCCTATATTAAAAAAAAAAAACGCATAAGTACTTTGAATTTGCAAAGTTTAAGCAGGTGTGTCTGTGCACCTATAACCTAAATGGCAGCGAAGAAGCGGGCAAAGCTCCATTGCTAAACAAAAGCCAAATAAAAAGAAAGAACCGGCGCGGCGCGGCGGAGCAAATAAACGAGTAACGACTGAGATTCAGATGGACTTAATATGGAGTCGGCGTACGCTGTACGACCTACCGCGGGCGCACGACCTAAGAGGCTAAGAACATACATTAATCTTTTAGAAGTAAAGGTTTGGTCAAACAGAACGCGTAATAGAAATTGCGCTGCTGGACGTCACTCTAAGTACGAATTACAGAATACGACTTGTTTTATCCACTACAAGTTATCCCTTGACTGCGATCTCACCTGATGGTAAGTGATGATGCAGTCTTAAAGACGGTGGCGGGATAACCTATTGAGGGCATGGCAGTTATATTAAACCCATAGGTACCCCTAATCGGTTTCTACACGGCAATGTACGCTAAACGCTAAATAGCTTGGCAGCAAGTCTTTGCCTCTCTTGTGTTTTTGTTGTTGTTTTGTCTTTTGTCTTTGTCTTTGTCTTTAAAAATTGTAAATTCCCAAATTTACCCTGCCGGGGATCGATCCCGGGATCTCCGCACGTTAAGACTACAGCGCTCAACACTGCGCCAGGAAGGTCGTCACTCGTTATATAACAATCCATAGACTTACAAACATAGTATATTTACTTTATGAACATTTACTGCGTCATGCAGTAGGTACATTGCTGCCTTCTCATTTACCTCTACCCAGGCCTTTACCACAACGACCGTCCACTTAGTCCTTACAGCGATTGTAAAATAACTATTGGACATAAAGATTAACAGTTGTACCTAATTGCGCTGTATATGTATTTAGTATTTACAGTTCGCGCGCGAGTTGAATGCAGAGTAAATGTATGTGTCACCATACATTTGCTCTACAATCAACTCGTGCGCGAACTATACGTCCTGAAGAATGTCGATTGGGATAATCGTCGTGTCTTGAAAATAAAACAGCATCGGTGAAGCCAACATAATAATAAACTTTTAGCATTTACATAATCTTGCGTGTCACATAAAAAAGGTATAAGTATTATATTTTAACCCACACACCATTGACTTACCAAGTAAATCGATGCCATACAACCACACACACACACAACCGCTAAATTCTAAAACCTTAATTGTAAGCGTTTGGGTGAGCAGAAAGATGGGAAATCTCGTGTCATACTTGTCAAGTTCCGTGACATGTCCCTCAGAAATAAAGTCTGGTTTATGAAGACTAGACTTAAAGGGACTGGAATTACGCTGTCCGAATTCCTGACAAAAGAGCGGCATGAAGCCTTTCAAGCGGCAAGGCAGAAATTTGGAATTTCTAAATGTTGGACAAGGGATGGTTACATCACTGTTATAGGTCCAAATGGTAAGCGCCATCGTGTTAGCACAGTTGCTGATGTCAAGTCAATTGGTTCTACGCCAAGTGATGTTCCAGTGGCAGTTACCGCTTCCACTTCTTCCAACACTTCTACTGCTGCAAGTCGGATTAGTCCAGTTGGGAGCCAAACTAGTGCTGTAGCTGGCCAATCCAGTGCTAGTGCTCCAGTGTCAAGAAGTACTAGAGTGCAGGCTAATAAGGCTAGGAGAGATGCGAGGAAGTAGGTGTATACCCGATTACTTTAAATCAATACTTAGTTAATATTGTTTTTCACTATTCTGCAAGTTCTTTTTGTTGTAGCTGTACGGTATATTGTAATTTTTATTAACCCACAATAATTAAATGTAATAGGATCAATCAAAACAATAGACATTATGTCATTTGTCAAATGTACACTTGACAGTTTATGACAATATTTATTTTTAAGCTCTGGGTTCCTGGTCAATTTAATAGGTTAAGGGTAACTCAATGGTGGGTAACTTTGATTTTAAATTGAAATTTATTTTGATAGTGATGAAATGTTCTTAGTAATAACTAGTATCGGGACTCTATAATGTTTTAGTTTATTTTTTTTTGTGGATATTGAGCTTATAATATAGTGTTGAGCTGAAATTGCGCGCCCCTCCGGTCTCCACTTTTATGTTAGATTACTTAATTACCTAATATTAAGTTAGAATACTTATTTAATTAATGGAGTATTGGGATGATTGGCAGACGATTTCAGTTTGAATCTTTACTGTAATATTGTATTATAAGTCTTTGTTAGGTATAGTTAGTTCATAGACCAAGTGATCTCCTTATAAATTTAGGCTGGTGATTGGAGAAGTGTTATTGAAACGGGTTAATAGTATAGATCAGTAGTTTATGTAGGTATTATTATATTGTTATTAATATATTATATTGTTATTGTTATAATTATTTTATATTGCTTATATTGTATGTTAGGATGTTTTCTAGTGACAACATTCTGAATGTAACTGATTCGGATAATGATATTTATGTAACAGATTCGTCTGTGTCTGATGACAGTTTCCATAGTGCCGCTATACCACTTAGCTCTGAGCTTTTTAACACTTTTTCGAATTTTCCTAAAAATTTTAACGTAGTTCATATAAATGCGCAAAGCATTCCCTCGCACTATTCTGATCTTTTGTCTACGTTTGATTGCAAAAATATTCATGCGATCCTAATTTCAGAGTCATTTTTAAAACCATGTCTTCCTTCAACTTCTTATTGTTTGCCTGGTTTTAATCTTATTAGGAATGATCGAACCGGTAAAGGTGGTGGTGGGGTGGCAATTTATCTGCGTGATCATATTCCTTTTTGTATTCTAGATAAATCACCATCGCCTTACTCAGAATCTTCTGAACACCTGTTTATTGAGGTACTGTTTGGCCAAAAAAAAGTTCTTCTTGGGGTATTTTATAGCCCATCTCTTCACATCAATTATTTTGATACTTTTGAAAACTTACTTGAACAATACTCTTCTCTAGTTGACCATACTATCATCTTGGGTGATTTCAACACTTGTCTTCTTAAAAATGACCATCGTGCCAAACGGTTACTGACTATTATTAATAGCTTAAATCTGAGTTTACTGCCAACAAATGCAACCCATTTCTTTCCTTCCTGTCTTCCTTCACAACTGGATCTTATGATAGTTTCTTCCCCTAGTCTTGTTGAAGCTCATGGACAGCTACCAGCAGAAGCTTTCTCATATCATGACCTAATCTTTATGTCCATTAAAATTCGTCCTCCTAAAGCAAAGCCTAGCATAGTTTTGCGGCGAAGCTTTCGTAATTTTGACAATGATAAGTTTATGGAGGATTTGAATAACATAGACTGGCTCGCTGTCTTTGATGCTCCTTCAATAGATGATAAACTAAATATTTTTAATACACAACTGACTGACTTATTTGACATCCATGCGCCCCTGCGGCCAATCAAAATTAAACACCTTCCTGCGCCATGGCTTACCAACGACATCAGAGCACTTATGTCAAAACGTAATGCAGCCAAGAGTAAATATAAATTAAATCCATCTGATGCCAATCTCTTGAAATATAAAAAGCTTCGCAACAAGTGTAGCAGGATTTGCCGGGACGCTCAACGTCAATACATTCATTCCTCAGTTGATAGCAAGGATTCTGGCAAAACCTGGCAATTCTTGGCCTCATTGGGTATTGGACGCCAACGTCAAAGCGTCTCACATACGGCTAATTTGGATGTTCTTAATAAACACTTTACTAATACGCTTCCTTTCGATGTTTTAACTAAACAAGGTACACTTAATCATCTTAACGCTATTCCTTCACATGGTGGACCTGAATTTCAGTTTAGCACGACAACTTGTAGTGAGGTTAAGAAACACATCTTGGCTGTTAAATCTGATGCCGTTGGTAGCGATGGAATAAGTAGGAAGATGATATTATTTACACTTGAAAGTATCCTTCCAGTGCTGTGTCATATAATTAATTATTCACTTTCTTCTGGTACTTTCCCCACAGCTTGGGCCAAAGCTTATATTAAACCTATTCCTAAAGTTCCTAACCCTTCGACTCCTTCTCATTATCGACCTATTTCTATTCTTCCTTTCTTGTCCAAAGTGCTTGAGCGAATTGTGCATCAGCAATTAAGTATCTACCTTGCTAGAAATAATATTTTAACAGATTTGCAATCGGGTTTTCGGCGGGGACATAGTACAGCAACAGCCCTTGTCAAGGTTTGCGATGATATCCGTTATGCTGTTGATAATAAACTTCTTACTGTAATTGTACTTTTAGATTTCAGTAACGCCTTTAACACCGTAGACCTTGATTTACTTTTGGGTATATTGAAATCAATTAATATTTCATCAATTGCTACTAACTGGTTTCAGTCATATTTGTGTCATCGTCAGCAGTGCGTTCGTTCAGATGATAAGTTATCGTCGCTTATTCCTCTCAAATCTGGTGTGCCGCAGGGTGGTGTTCTCTCTCCTCTTCTCTTCTCTATTTATATAAACTCTATTTCTTCAGTAATTTCTTCATCTTATCATTTATATGCTGATGATTTACAGGTTTATGTATCAGCACCCTATGATGACCTTGCTGTAGTTATTGATTCCCTTAATGCTGATTTGAATAAGATTAGCGCTTGGTGTCGATCTTATGGTCTCTTGATAAATCCGAGTAAGTCACAGGTAACTATTATGGGTAGCAAATATTACCTATCCTTACTTTCTTATAATAGTATACCACCTGTTGTCTTAGATGGAACAGCTATACCTTATACTAGTACAGTCAAGAATCTTGGCCTTATTCTTGATAGTACTTTATCTTGGGTTCCACAAGTTACGGAGCTAAGTCGCAAAATCTTTGCTGCTATTGGGTGCTTACGACGGTGGAAACATTTTTTACCGATTAGAACTAAAATCCTTTTAGCTAGTACTCTGCTTTTACCCATTTTAGATTATGCGGATGTTTGTTACTTGGATTTATCTGAGACCATGCTCAATAAACTTGACAGGCTGCAAAATGTTTGTATACGTTTTATTTTTGGCTTACGTAAGTATGACCATGTATCTGCTTTTCGTGCTCAGTTAAAGTGGCTGCCAATTCGTTCACGTAGAAACTTACATGCTCTTTCTCTCTTGTACTCGATATTATATTATCCTCAAACTCCACCTTACTTAAAAGAGCGGTTCCAATTTCTTGGCAGCAACGACTTGTCTATTTATTTGCGGTCTAAAGATGACAACAGGTTGAGAATACCATCTAGTCATACGGAGGTATATGGGAATTCCTTTACAGTAAAGACGGTTAAGCTTTGGAATGTCCTACCGAATGACATTAGACAATCGAAATCTATAAATATATTCAAGAATCGTTTAAAAGATTATTACTTATCTAGTACTAGTATGCTATAGAATATTTAAGTATTGTATATGTAGGTTTATAGGTATAATATATTTATGTTTATATGTATTTATTAAATTATTTATGTATTATTGGTATGTAAAGTTTATGTAGTATATTGTATAGCAGTCTATATTGTTGCACTATCCCGCTCCTGTCATAAAGGTTCGTAATTAGTGGGTTGTCTGGAGGAGATCACTTTTAGTGATAAGACCGCCCTTGCGCACTTTGTTTTGTTTTGTTTTATTTTTAATGTGTTTTTTATGTCTTGTGTAGCAATAAAGAGTTTATCTATCTATCTATCTATCTTAATACTAGTAGCCGAAAATATAAAATATGTACTTGCACATGTACTTGTATTTTATATTTTCGGCTTGATCTTCTTCTCCTTTGCCTTACTGTACTTCCTCACTCATAATTTTTAAATGCGTAGGTACGAGTAGGTATATTATAAAACTTTTTGATATAATATAAAATTTTCAATTCAGTATCTGATATCTACATTGAAATAATAGGTACTAAAATTCTACATCAATGGATATCTACGAATAAAAATAACCTTTACATAATTGTCGATGATTGTGTATTCTATTCAATTTCAAATTATAATAGAAACCTACATAGAGCGAAAAATGAACAATGTTATTGTATGGTTAATCTTCATTGTTCGTTCAGGCACATATTGTACAAAATTTTACAAGTGCTTTTGAATCGTCAAGTGAATTTTGCACTGATTCCGAACGCCAACACGGCGGCGGCGGCGGTTGACGGAAATACCCACAAACTTATCTGACCCCGGCGATAGCGTCGCTGATATCACATATAGGCCGGCCATATACGGACTGCTTCAAGCTGCTGAACTACAGTCTTCTACGTACACATATACATGGAACCGCTCGAGAAGTTGCGACTGCTCTCTGAATCTGTTGCTGCTCTGTCTCTGCTGAATTTCATCGTGCGGCTAAACAGTCATACACTGACTGCTCGAGCTGTCGACTGCTCTCGAGCAGTTAGCTCCATCCGCACTCTTCCATTCCACGTCACGCACGTCTCCCGCCCGCTCGCTTCTCGTTTTGTTTGTTGAGCAGTAGTAGTGTTTCTTCCTCAAATCCATGTTGCTACTGATTTGAATAAAATTGAAATTGTGACATGTTGAGCAGTTGATACCAACTGCTGCAGTTGGTATCAACTGCTCCAGCAGTTATCAATGGCAGTTTCAAGCTGTTGACTATGGACTGGAAGAGCGGTGTTGATCACTGGCTAACTGCTCGAGCAGTCCGTGTATGGCGGGCCTTAGTGTTGCTAACAAACATTGAAAATAAAATAAAAACAAAAATTAATCAATCATAAAAAGTAGTTCCAATTTTGGCTACCGGGCCAGATATGTTGGCGGGACTGTAGTAAGTACAGTATAAGTAAGAATAATATTCTCCTGGCCTAACTTCGGCCACGGCAGTCAATCTCAACGCAATCTCAACGAAGACTAATTAATTACGCAGGAGATATTAGTTATTACAGTTCAAGTGTGCGCAAAAAATACAGATGTACTCTCTATTCGGACGATCATAGCACCCTGACCACTTTCAAAATTTAAAATATAATTTTTAGGTTATCAGTAACAGTAAGGTCGTCCTTAAATGTAGTTTCAGGTTTGAATATGAACGCGGCTGAGACTATCATGACCGAACGAAATGAAAAGATACCTGCTAAAACCATAGAATAAATAATTAATGAGATGGTAAGCGGAAAATCGCCCGGCTATGATGGTCTCAGCATCGAAAACTTTAAATATGCTGGAGTACATCTTCCGCGAGCCCTTTCACTGTTTTACAGCTTGTGTTTGGGTCACTCTTACTTACCGGAACCCCTGATGAGGACTATTGTAGTGCCGATTGTCAAAAATAAAACTGGGGACACATCTGACATCAGTAATTACCGACCCATTTCGCTTGCCACTACGGCAGCCAAGGTATTTGACAGTGTGTTAAATGGGTGTCTCAATAAATATGTATCAATAAATGATGCGCAATTTGGGTTTAAACCGAGTGTATCGACGGAGAGCGCCATTTACTGTCTGAAACACACTGTCAAGTATTACACTGCAAGGCGGACGCCGGTGTACGCGTGCTTCCTCGACTTATCGAAAGCTTTTGACTTGGTCTCATACGACGTGCTGTGGGGCAAGTTGAGGAACGCGGGTGTGCCGGCGGAGTACACGGCTCTACTGAGATACTGGTATGCTAACCAGCGAAACCAGATGAGGTGGGTTGGTGCACTGTCGGATGAATACAGGCTGGAATGCGGTGTGAGGCAGGGTGGTTTAAGCTCTCCACTTTTGTTCAACCTGTATGTTGATCAATTGATTGAACGACTGAACAGCACACGTGTCGGCTGCCACATCTTTGACATATGTGTCAACAACATAAGCTATGCTGACGACATGGTGCTGCTCAGTTCCTAGATAGCAGGGTTTAGGAAGCTGCTTTCCATCTGCGAGACGTATGCGAGGGAGCATGGCCTGACATATAACTCAAAAAAGAGTGAAATATTAGTATTTAAGGCACCGAAACACGTACGTCGTACGTCTCGACGATGCACCTCTGAAGGTAGTTGAGAAATTTAAATATCTCTGTCATATTATCACGTGCGATCTAGGAGATGACGAGGATATTGAACGAGAACGTAGGGCGTTGGCGGTAAGGGGCAATATGCTTGCCCGCAGATTCGCCCGGTGCGCTGCAGACGTTAAAGTAACTTTATTTAAAGCGTACTGTCAGTCCTTCTTTCTATACCGGTGGACTGTGGGTGACATATACGCGCCGGGCCTATAACGCCCTGCGTTTTCAATATAACAACGCCTTTAGGATGCTGTTGAGGCTGCCGTGGAGCTGTAGCGCCTCGAAAATGTTCGCAGACGCACACACGAATGACTTTTTGCTATAATGCGTAAAAAAGCAGCGCCTCTCTGGAGGGTAGCTATTGGGCGAGTATAATAATTTGTACCTACCTGAATTACTAAACTAACAATACTAACTTAGTAATTAAGGAAAAATTTTTACTAACATACTAACAAATTATGGATGGAAACGTCTAAAATAAACGTCTATTTATTTATTTATTATTTAGGTATACTATGATCAGTTCAAGGTTCAGGTAGATAAAATTGATAGCCTTAAATGCTTCTAGTAATGTAAATAAAAGCCTACCTTGCAATAAATAAAATATTAGTTTCGGAACACAGATTCAGATTGCCCTAATTTTTTCCAATCAATCAAGTAATCAACTGATTCCGACAACCAAATTAATGGATTATCAAATTCATTCTTAACGACTAACAAGTTTACTATGTAAAAATCCTTGTAACCATGTAGGGCACCCTTTATAAAATAATCTCATCAGCATAAAATCAAATAAATTAACTTATCCCTATTACCTGAGTAAATTGTTGTTAGAGGATACATAATATTCAAAATGCCCTAATTTTTGCCAATCAACTCATTCCGCCAACCAAAAATTATTGACTATCAAATTCATTGCTAACAAGTTTATTATGTTAAAATCCGTGTAGAGCACCCCTCGTAAATATCATCAGCATAAAATCAAATAATCAGCCGGAGGTCGTCCTTAAGGAAAATTAATGACGGGAGTAAAAACTCCAGTAAAACTATTTAATCACCGGACGGCTAATGACGGTCTTCAAGTCAAATTTTTACCTTACCTACATTAAGATGATCGCATATTACGAGGCGAACCGCAAGAGCCGCACGTAACGCATTTAAAAGTGTTCCGCTGAAGCATATTTTTCATCAGACTTGACAGTTGACACACTTATACCTCTCGGTATCAATCAAATGTATCGGGTATTACGATATATATTTCGTATCTTAACTTAAGTCCGAAACAGCTCTGATAGAATTTATAGTTATTATTTGCTTTTTGATGAGGTTCATTTAGCGGTGATTACTTGATAAAGTACTTCTAAGTAAAGGTGTGATAATATGTACGAAACGAAGTCTGACCCGAAAATTTAATGTCGTTTTCATAGCACATACCTGCCTTGTTTAATTTTTTTTACATTATACAGTCCCGATGCAATCTTGATTTCCTTACTACTGAAGTCATTCTCACTCACATTTTTCATTCATTCGCATTTTATTTTGCTTCCTGGAAAAATCGTTGCGTACGGGTATTGAGTCTCTTGCGGTAGTGTGCGTTTAAGTATAAAGTAACATTACACGATTAGCCTTTCCTTTCCCTGATAATAATGAAACCCCTAGCTTTTTCGTTGTAATAATAAAACCTCATCCACACGCTCAAGGTATTTGATCCGACAAAATCTTAAGACGCTATTTTAGAGATTTATTTCCAATTTCAGGAAGCTTTTGGGATCTAATTTCAATTACTAGACATTTGGAAGATTGTGACGCTACAAGAATGGTTTAAAGTCGCTTAGGGAAACCTTTAAAAGTAAGTTATTCTAGGCAAGCACGCTCCACCTTAGGCTGCATCACCACTTGCAAGCAAGTCTGATTGCAGCCAAGCGCTGGCCTATACATTTAATAAAAAAAAAAGCCTTAACCGTTATGTTTACTGTATGTTTTAGGGTAATAAAGGAATAAAGAGTTAGTTACTATCATAGAAAGTAACGTGTCAGTAACCAAAATGTACTAAACCACTTTTAACTTCCCAATTATGAATGTTAGAAATTGAGTCAGTTTTAGATTCTACTTTCTTTATGAGTTGAGCGGTTACCGTCAAAACAAAGAAAAACAGCAATTCAGAGTGGAAACAAGTCGAACGAAATGCGAAGTCTCCAAACTGCAAGACAATCGCACGTCAATCTCATCTGTGTGGTAGAGCCTTTACCTACTTTGTTCTCAAAGCGTCCTTCATTAGGACCACATCAGGTACAAGTTTTTTTCAACACGGTCTAACATCAGACCACCTTTATTATCTACTCATAATCGGTCCCTGACATTCTAATTCCGTGACTAGCTTTTTATTACCTTTGAGCACCGTGCCATTATCTTATGCTTTGTTTGAAATTAATAATAGCTTGAGACTTGAGCGGTTGCTATGTATGCAGGTAGGCTTATATCAAGTATGAGACGCAGACGACCGATTTTTATGCGACAACTGGCTTTAGACGGTTAGGAGCTGTGTCCAATTTTACGCTTAGGTACTTAACGTACTCGTACCTACATTGTCGTCTGCTTTCAAAAAGCGTGTTTATTTGATGTTATTTCCTTTTCTCTGACATAACTGGGATTAAATCAGTGAAAGTTGAACATATTGTGCACTAGCTGAACATATTGTAACCACGTCCGCGTGGTTTAAGTTTTTTTTATTTCCACGGGAACTCCAAAGCCTCAACCAAAAAAAAAAAAAAAAGCCTCAGCCAAAAATCACATCGATCCGTTGCTCCGTTGCGGCGTGATTGAAGGACAAACCAACAATCCAACAAACCAACAAACCAATAAACCAACAAACCAACAAACAAACACACTTTCGCATTTATAATATTAAGTAAGTATGATGATTGATTTATATAGAACCGTTTTTATCGGACTTCTGCCTCATCTTGCCATTGTATTTGCCTCATCTTACCATTGTATTTACCTCATCAACCTTAAATGGGATGTCTGCGACTCTGACTTACTTACGAGCTGCAATTGTCACTAAACCTTTATGTAATCTTTTTTTCCCACTACAAGTTAGCCCTTGACTGCGATCTCACCTGATGGTAGGTGATGATGCAGTCTAAGATGGTAGCGGGCTAACCTGTTAGGGTCATGGCAGTTATATTAAGCCCACACCCTTAATCGGTTTCTACACGGCATCGTACTGGAATCGCTAAATCGCGTGGCGGCACGTCTTTGCCGGTAGGGTGCTAACTAGCCACGGCCGAAGTCTCCCACCAGGCCAGACCAGGGAAAATTCAGAAATTAAGTAAATTTTCAAATTGACCCTGCCGGGGATCAAACCCGGGTCCTCCGCACGTTAAGACAACAGCGCTCAACTCTGCGCCAGGGAGGTAGTCCCTGCGCAGAGTGCGCCGGATGCGATTTTAATAGGACGGACTACTGACTCTGTCGTCTGCGGTTGCTATGTATAGTGTATGCCAGGTAGGCCAATGTCAAGCAAGTTGTGTGGCTGCATATTAAGTATATAATAACAGTAGGTTTGGTTATATGGTTTCGGTGGTTTTTGACGACCTCCGTGGCGCAGTGGGTACGATGCCGTATGTAGAAAACGAATAGGGGTATGGGTTTAATATAACTGCCATGCCCCTAACAGGTTAGTTTGCTACCATCAGACTGCATCATCACTTACCATCAGGTGAGATTGCAGTCAAGGGCTAACTTGTAGTGGATAAAAAAAAATGGTTGATTGGTATAACCTTGAGTGTTGAATTGGCTTAGGGAAGCGAACAACTGTAGAAAAAAATCTGTTCAGCAAAAGTTTAATTCATCTACCAACAAGAACTTTCTTAAATGTATATTTTGTAGAAGTGAAATGAACTTCTTTAAATAACTAAGTAAGTATATTGAAATATAGCGACATAACTAGGTATTGTAGATGGTAGAGTCATGACCCCGAGTTTTTTAAGACTTTGACTTGAAAAAGTAGATCACGTTAGGTCGGAACTCTCTCTCTCTCTCTCTCTGCGTCGTATTCCTCATTACGGAGGGTCGTGACCAAAGGGGTCACGACCCTCAGTAATGGACCCATTTATCACATAATGGTAGGAGTTTTCTTGGGATAATATTGCGGTGGGTTCCCACGTCCTTCCGCATAGGTCGGAACAGACTTTAGTTATTAATAGTGATGAAGTCATTGACCAAATGAGCATACTCGAACCTAGAGGAACCAATTTCAAAACTAGGAATTATCGTTCCATTTCGCCAGCTTCAGCTTTCATTACAGAAAGTACTACAAAAGTGCACTCACCAGCGGATAATCCAGACGTAGTTTTATCTATCTTAATATCTGCCAGAACGTGACCTCTTGGAATCAAGATCCTACGAGTGGGCCCAAAGCGGCTATTATCAGTGCAGGAACCACGGCCCCCGTTAAAATCCCACCGACAGCACGTTTCCTACAACTTCGCAGCGGTCTAGATACGGCAAACTTCGCAAATTGCAACCATTCCCAAGTTCCGTTCAACTTCTTATGTGTGAAATACAGAACTAAATTTATCTTCAAAGTTATACATGGCTTTTTAAAGTAATGCTATTTCGCTACGCTTCGTCTCCATTTTCGATCCGATTTGTCCTTCTTTTTGTGATAAAGGGTTATTGGTTTTTTGATTAATCCAAATCAAGCAAATTGTGGAATACCTTCGGGTAGGAACAATATCATAATGGCTTTTAGGGTTTTGATGGGGCTGACCCGCATATGTAACGCATCAGGGAGGTTTGCTAATGCTAATTTGATGCTAATGCCAGACTGGATTGTTTCATTGCAATCATGCGCAAAAGATGCGCATCCCATGCGCGTTGGGTCATGGGTGCGGGCTAGCACCAACGGAGTCCTAAGCTTTCTGCCGTCGCGTTGCATAAGTTTAAACACTGACAAATAAGAAAAATACGGGTTTTAAAACAAGGAGGCATTTGTTAATAAGATTTCTTGTTATTATATTATCATTATTATCATCATTAACTAACACATTAATCGGTAAACTCATAAAGGTAAAGTTTTGAAACTATTACCCAATAGCTAATAATAGTTAACCCCAGATAGGTAGTTAAGTATTGGCAAGGTCATTTATATATACCTACCTAATTATACCAGAACTGTAAGATATTTAATACTAGATGATTCCCGCGACTTCGACGCGTGGACTAAGTTTTTTCGATTCCCGCGGGAACTCCTTAATTTTCCGGGATAAAAAGTAGCCTGTGTCCTTCTCCGGGATATAACCTACCTCTATACCAAATTTCAGCAAAATCGGTTGAAAAGATGGGCCGGGAAAGCGTAGCAGACAGACAGACAGACAGACAGATAGACAGACAGACAGACAGACAGACAGACAGACAGACAGACAGACAGACAGACAGACAGACAGACAGACAGACAGACAGACAGACAGACAGACAGACAGACACACTTTCGCATTTATAATATTAGTATGGATTAAGTTTGATAAATTTTCCACAAAAAATAAGTAAGTAAGTACCTTTATAATATCCCTATTTGTACCGGTAATATTATGCCGTCAACATGTCGTCCGACATGCCAAAAGTCATGAATATTTATCAATATCACCGGATATTGAACTTTCCTGTGGAACTTTCAGTGACATCGTTACCAGGTCGAGTGCCAAACAGATTTGCGAAAGAGCCTAGGTACATGATACTTACATCCAATTTCCCTGATCGAATTTCTCATCTGAATCATGTTTCTCACATGTGCGCGCTCTTTTTTTTTGTTAAAGTTTCATTGAGTCTTTCTTAAAAATTATTAATTAAGTACCTAATATGAGTGGTTTATGTGATACGTCATAATAAAATTAAATCAACAATTAGGTATTTTAGTTGTGAGAAAAAAGTTGCGCTTTTAATAGCTGCCCAAAATCTTGAAATAAGTATGGGCGTGAGAAACCATTTTCTAGTGAGTAGGTACCTACCTAGTACCTACCTACTCGAGTTTTATTTTCAAGTTTTCACACGTAAATGTATTGAAAAATATTGTGTGATACACGGCCGTTAAGGTTTCTACATACTCGTGACGATGGTCAGCCCTCGACTTGCGTCATCGGGCTGACATTTGTTAACTCGTATAGTAAAAACCTACTTACCGCTCTTATATCACAAACTGCTATTTTTACTTTACTAGCTGAGCAGAAAGTACGGAAGAAACTACCGTAATACGGTATTACTACAGCTAGTGCAAAGCATCGGTAATATTATCCAGATACGCAAAGAAGCAAAAACGATATTTAACATCCTTGGTAGATAATATTTACGCTTATAACGATGTCTTATGTAAGCCATCGTCGTATATATTTAGTTCCCATTGTGTGTAGATCTCGTGAAGAGCTTACAATAGAAATAATCCTACGAAATAAGGTCTTGCATGCATTTAGTTATACTATATTAATATTATAAAAAGAAAGAAAGAAAATATATTTATTCAATAATGGTGTCACAAACAAACACTTATTTATCATACTATTGTACCTAATAATATGCTTGTCTGTGACACCACCCAGAATGGGTGTACAGCTCAAGTCTCAACCTTTGGCCCTACATCAAAACTTGCATTTGCACTTGTGCAGGGCGAAAATGCGAAAGTTTTGATGGATGGATGTATGGATGGATGCATGGATGGATGGATGCATGGATGTTTGTTACTCAATCACGCCAGAACGGCTGAACGGATCTGGATTCTGGATGAAATTTGGCGCAAAGATAGATTATAGTCTGGAATAACACGTAGGCTACTTTATATCTCGAAAAATTAAAGAGTTCCTGCGGGAACCAATAAACCACAATCTACGTAGACAGAAGTCGCGGGCATTAGCTAGTAGTAAATAAAAAATACAAGCAACTAGTAGAGTAAAAAATAATACTTAATACAATTGTTATACTATTCAAATACTTTCGTACAAAATTAAAAATCAATATAATATAATATGTAATAACGAATTGGTTCGGTATAATCTTGTTAAATTTAATCACTGGGCAAGGGGAAGAAATTCATTGCCGTTCGCAAAGGCGACCCTCTTGTCGCCTGAACACGTGCTAACAATAACTTCCTTCCTCGAGGTTATTAGGAGACTAATCTAATTGGGAATTAGTATTATAATTACAATTTACAATATATAATTATAAATTATTGAATGTGTAACACTTTATCACCATAATCATTTCGATCCAATTGCCGGCTCTCTCTCACATGCAGAGCACGAGTCTCCTCTCGGGGAAGGGTTGAGCCATAGTCCACCACGTTGGCCTAGTAAATGAAGAACTCTCGGGCAAGCAGTTTTCCTTACATGTTTTCCTTCACCATTTGCAGCAAGTGATATTATTTCCTAAAACGCACATTACTCCGAAAAGTTAGAGGTACGAACCCGCGACCCCGTAATACCACTTTATAGTATAATTGGAAGGCAATTGAACTATCATTAATCATTTTAATTTTATTAGTTAAGTACTTAGACCTATTCAGATACCTGCCTATCCTAATAAAAGCATAAGTAGGTCGTTAAATTAAATTCCTATTTTAATTTCCCGGCCACCAATGTGTAATAAATATCTGTATGAATAACAGTAGATTAGGTATAAACATAATAAAAGACAATTTAGGTATTCGATCATTCCATGTGGCCTGTATATTTCCACATATAACGTCACACTATTCGTGTCGTAATTCGTAACTACGTCTCATAAATAAAATCAAACTCATTGTTGGACGAAAACGAAATTCGCGCTGTCCGGTCGCTGTTCCCGTTTATATTATATGGGTTTTAGATTGGTTTCAATGCTGATTCGAGATTTTTCAGTGACCTAAGCATTGAATGGCTGTGGATTTACGGGAGTGAACGTTTTTGTTATTCGTGGAGAGAGTGGGAATCCAAGAATCCTGAAACATAAAACACGTAAGTATTTCTTAGAAAAGGCCTAGAAAAGTGACGAACACAAACTTTCATCCCTTATACCGTTGTCAAGAATGAAAAATAGTTAATAATCAAATAAATATTATAAATGCGAAAGTTTGGATGGATGTATGGATGTATGGATGTATGGATGTGTGGATGTTTGTTACTCAATCACGCTCCAACGGCTGAACGGATCTGGATGAAATTTGGCACAAAGATAGATTATAGTCTGGAATAACACATAGGCTACTTTTTATCCCGGAAAATTAAGGAGTTCCCGCGGGAACCGAAAAAACTCGATCCACGCGGACGAAGTCGCGGGCATCAGCTAGTTCAAAATAAATAAACTACTTACAGACCTTACAGATTAATAACTATTTTTACGTACCCCTACCCACTGTCGCTTATCCCTGATTCAGGATTAGCGATATTAAACTGTTTGGATAATTACAATTGGCTTAACAGTTTTCCCTACTCTGTACCCAAAAGCACACAACTAATTAAACAGCGTTTTATCCGAACACGTTCGCAAGAGATTATATCGAGCTTAGAGAAACACCATTAATAAGTTACCACATTGCGACTAATATTCAGAACATGGGTAACGAGCAAAAGCCGGATTTGAGATCAATTCAATATTTGTTGAACCAAGCAACACGGTGAAGATAATACTTAAGGATTTCAACTTGTTAAAACTTATTAATCATATGTTATAAAATTATATTGTTATTTAACAAAAGTTTTAGGTTTCAAAGGAGATTTTAAAGCAGACCAACATAGCAAATTTTTTTAAAGTATATTTAGAGGCATGTGCCTGACTGTAATCCAACAAATATGTGATTAGGCGATGATGCCTAGTACATATTTGTTAGTGGCCGCAGGCTCTGCACTCTGCTTTTCAATGCACCTATATTTTTGCGGAAAAAGCGTTATCCGTAAGCACATTTTAAATTCTTGCAGTGAAAGAAAGAAAGAAAGAAAAATCATTTATTCACCTTGTGCCTCGTACATAAAATCAAAACTTTAAAATTAAGCTATGGCTTTTGCACCCACATGGCACAAGATGAAAAGGCCCCGACTCAGCATTAATGCTGCAGGTTTTGAAAGCAAAACCTGAGCGCTGGTATTCTGCCGGAGCCCAAACGAGTGACACGCGCGAGCTCGACAGTCTTCGCAGCCGTCCGCAGCAACGGGATGAGTGATCTTCACTTGAGAATAAAATGGAGTAAAATAAAATATGTAATTTGTGCAGTGAGTGTACCTAGTGTGTATAACTAAATATTACAGATAAAATAATAATAGAAAAATAAATAAATAAAAATATTAATATGTATAATTAATGATTAAACGAACTTACCTGTAAGTGAAGTTCGATCATAATTATACGAGTATTCGTCCGAAGAGATTAGCAAGATATACTTGTAGTACCGTGTACGTACGGCCACTTTCACACGTTAGTTGAGGTAACTGAAAATAAAAACAAACGCTCCCTCCTAGCGGCCGATAGCTGGCCACTATATATAGGCCCCACTCCTGCACAACTAGTCATTTAGTTCGGAGCTTGACCTTTTGTTTTTTTTTTTTTTTTTGTTTTTGTTTTACACTTTCATAAACACATATATATTACAAATTTAACCTTGAATTTGAAATGTGACCTTTTCATGACACTGGGGTAACCCGTGGGAGGGTGGGATGCTAATCTCTTCGGACGAATACTCGTATAATTATGATCGAACTTCACTTACAGGTAAGTTCGTTTAATCATTAATTACACTTCGTATTCGTCCTCCGAGATTAGCAAGATATACTTGTAGATATTGAGAGACTTGTCATGAAAACAGGTCTTACTCGTAGTTATTATGCGAAAAACGCACTTTAACCATCAGGTATATCATATTTAATACATAATAATGATTATGTTCTTATTTAATGAACAATCTTATTTATTTTGATAGATATTTACGAGGTACTGTATAACTTTGTTTTTTATAATGCTCGATTTTATTATTACAGGATCATAGTATTTGTAAGAAATGAGTCAACTCAACAATCTGAATTTTCGATAAGGAAAATTATAATTTCAAAAGTATTCGAGCAACTACTTAGTGTCGTGTACTTTGGGCAAAAACAAGGACCAGTCTGTGGATATGCCAAGTGACTGTAACTAAAATATTCTTGTGGATATGGCGGGCTCTTGAGGCCGCGCTGTATTGAGGAACAGATAAGTCCGATATTGTGTCGAAGGTGTTTAATTTTGTCAAGATAACTATTGAGTTACACTTACGATAATGTAAAAATTGTATTATATACGGAAAAAACCTGTTCAGAAAGTTTTAATTAAAAATTAAAAATTTTGATTGACGAGAAATTTCGAAGGAAAGTTCTATGTTATATATTATTATTATTACAATTTTGAAAAACTTTTGCATTCTATGTAATGTTCTTGAAGCTCATAAAATTATTTAATGCTTCAAAAGTTCTTTTATAGTTGAAATTTCATCAGATCATTGATTGAGAAAAACAAAACACAAAAAAAAAATTAATGCATTCCAAGGATCTCAAGTGATGTTACATTTTAGCATAGAAAGTCAGTATGAATTTGAAAAAAAAATTTAGAAAATCTATTTATAGTACCTATGTTCAATTTTTTCAATGAAACTGCATATTATACTTAGAGATCACTTATCTCTAATATTATGAGATCTACAACTATTGGTAAAGTTGTGATAAATTTCAACAACTCAAATTCAATTGAATTAATGCTTGCTGAAGACATCCATGGAAGAGATGTATAGTATTGATTGCCGAATTGAAATAACTTAATTGATCAACCATCGTGTTGTTTAAATGAATTTATAGAAGGACAGAAATAAAACTGACTGAAGGGTATTCATCATTTCTATAGATGAGAGTGGGAAATCTCATATCAATAAGGACTACTGGCGAGCAGCCAGCAGTAGTTCCAACCAGGGTATGTGAGGTGTAATTTGCGGCTGCAGGAACGAGAGAGAAAGAAAAAAAAAAAAAAACAATTAAATAAATAAAAATATATATATACTTATGTATATATATAACCACGTCAGATGGTTCAAAGACCAGTGGACCAGTGGGTCCGAAGACAAATTACAGCAAGTAAACCATTAAATATGCGATATGATGGTAGGCTATAAAGGAACAAAAATTATGAACTTTACTTGTGTTTTCTTGATAATACCGAAGAGTGGAAACCCAAGAGATTGAAACCCATGAAAGCATTAATGACGTACGCATCGGAGTCATTCTTACACGAAATATATTAATTTTTATAATTGGTATAACATTGGGACGCAAAAAGGAGAATTTTCGAGTTATTTAGACAGTTCCCACTAAATACCTTTGAACGGATTCGTCTTGATTCTCTAATAGCTTTAGTATCGTGACTAGAGCGTTTATATGTAATACAAACATCTTTGTAATCGCATCTATTCAATATATATCTCGTGGGCTCATCTCAAGAGGGGAAATACCTACCAGCCATGCAGGTTATGAAACCAACTGCAATGGTATTGGCGATCTTGAAAAGATTTTGAAAAAATGTGTAAGTATTCAGCAAATACTTGAAACCGAAGTAAGCTGGCAGAATTTCCAACTGGTTAATGTGAAATGCCTCATTTCGTAGGGTGCTAGCAGTTTCCTCACCACAAGCGGCCCCCAACCCCGCAGTTGAGAATCCTATGACCAATTTTGTTTACAGAATTAAGCCGCTCAAAATCTGAAGGACAACAGGACATAGATGCGTTGTTTCTTAATTACCATTTTTTAAATTTAAAACATTTACACCTTCTAAAACTTGGTTGTTTTAGCCGGCCACGATGAAGTAATAAGGCCAACTAATGTAGCAAAGTTCAAAAAAAAATATTATTATGTATATAAGAATAAATTACGTATTCAAAAAAAAAAAGTTGCAGGAGCTCGGTGGCAACTTATTGTTTCTTTTCATTGAAATATTATGTTATAGAGACGTTCGTTTTGTGATTTCTTTTTAAAAAGAGAATCAATCATCATCGAACAATAATTATAGGTAGTGTCGGAACTCCTTATACGGAAGTTATTTACTTGTTTTAAAATTAATTATAAAATAAAACTGTTAAGTTGCCAAACTGTAAAGATTATTAAAGAATTATTATGATTAACAGGAGTAACATTAATTTCTTAGCCTCGAGGAAATTCTTAGATAGGTTCCACGAGCGAAAAAATACAAAAAATATTGCAGTTTGGTTTAAATAAACCAAATAACTGTGGAACGTATATTTGGAAAACTATTTTCAAACAAAAGCGCAATTAATTTAGTTGCCTTTCTGGTCTGCATGTATTAGGACCGAAAACTAAGCATATTTTTGATTGGTTGTGGTCATATAGCAGTTCTCACTAATACAATTATTG
This sequence comes from Erebia ligea, assembly GCA_917051295.2. Taxonomy (NCBI): domain Eukaryota; kingdom Metazoa; phylum Arthropoda; class Insecta; order Lepidoptera; family Nymphalidae; genus Erebia; species Erebia ligea. The sequence continues at coordinate 10,449,978 of OU785235.1, read as the reverse complement.
TTCTAAATTCTTCAAATAAAGAAAAAATATTGAAATATATTTCATTGTTTTATATTAAAGTAAATAGTATGTTCTTGCCGTATGACTCGGAAAAAGAGTACTGCAGTCAAAAATTAATGTACTGCAGGTTCACTTTGTGATATAGCTCCTATAGCTAAGGGACCATCGACTGCCTTTTGAATGCATTTCGAGGCAAAACAAGAAACACTTAAAATAGGAATACTATAGGAAAAAACAACTAACCACTGTAGGGTCATCGGTTATGGATGACCACTGCTTTTTTAAAAATTTTGCCAATTTTTTAAAAAAAATTACCAGTGTTCCTAATCTCGGACAACGATGGCTGCGATGAGAAGTCCTTAGCCGAAATGCTCGCATAACAGGTCTGTTGATTTAAAACTTCCTTTGCGGTTTGGGCTTGAGGCTGTTTCGACTCTGCGCTCTATTTAATTATCGCCTTAGCATCTTTGTAAGTTTCTGAAAGATTCTTGCTAAATAATAAGAATTAGTTTTAATATGCAATAACTAATCCTGAGGACAATTAAACGTATTGTTAAAGAATCGCTGTATGTCGTAATTAAAGCGTCGTGCGTCCATTAATAGATGCTGTATCCGACGATCCGTATCGTTTTATAAAGCTCTGCTGTAGTAGCTATGCTCAAAACATCATAACAAAAAACTCGAAGGCGTCTTGCTGTCGGGATTCGGGAGTGAAGGCGGGACTTGCGCCTGCGTCATCATGACTTCTCCCAGGGCAGGTAAGATCGTTGGTCTTCATGACATTAGTCATTCATTATTGTTCATTAGAACGCAGTCCCAATAGTGAAGCATATTATAGCAACATGAATGCTTGGATAAGTTTTCGCACCTGATCGAAGATGCTTTGAGATTCAAGCACGTGAGCGCGCACTTTCGTCGTATGAAAAAAGGTGTGCCAATAAAGTGCGTAAAAGGACGCACTTCTCAAAAAATAGATTTTGCAATAGTTAGTTCAAACAATCAACGCAATACAGGCATAATTTCATAGGCATGAAATCGTGTACGAAAAAAACACTTCAAAATTGAACAACGCCTGAGAGCCCCCGCTCATGACCCATTGCCAGTCCATTACTTTGTAGGCATGAGATTGCACGCAAAAATATACTTCAAAATTGAGCAATGCCTGAGGGCTTTCGCCCACGACTCATTGCAAGTCTATTACTTTGTAGGCATGAGATTGCACGCGAAAACGTACTCCAAATTGAAACGTACTTCAAATTTGAGAAATGCCTGAGGGCTTTCGCCCACGACTCATTGCAAGTCTATTACTTTGAAGGCATGAGATTGCACGCGAAAACGTACTCCAAATTGAAACGTACTTCAATTTGAGCAATGCCTGAGGGCCCCCGCCTACGACTCATTGTAAGTCTATCATTTTGTAGGCATGAGATTGCACGCGAAAACGTACTCCGACTTATTGTAAGTCTATTAGGCATGAGTTTGCACGCGAAAACGTACTTCAAATTGAGCAATGCCTGAGGGCTTTCGCCCACGACTTATTGTAAGTCTATTATTTTGTAGGCATGAGATTGCACGCGAAAACGTACTTCCAATTTGAGCAATGCCTGGGGGGCCTCGCCTACGACTTATTGTAAGTCTATTATTTTTGTAGGCAAGAGATTGCATGCGAAAACACACTTCAATAGGTAGCCATAGGCAATCCGATTTGCTAAGATTTCATAATATCCACGTCTAGACAGGTAGATTTTAACAGACTTTCTTGCTGATTCTTTTCTGTAGGAATGTTATTCCGAACCAGTGAAAGATTCCACTCGACAACTCAAAAAGGACTTGTAAAAGTCTATTTGAGTAAGAAACATTAATTGAATTTCGGTTTGAGTTTAGGTATATATCTGAAAAAAAAAATCCTATGCGCAAACACACATTATTAGAAAGTTGGCTGACGAGCAATGTTGCGACTCGACGGTGGCAGTGTTGGCGATTGCAGTGACTCCAAAGAACTCGATGACAAGCAGTGTAGAAGACTTCAAAAACAAAAGCTCGATGACAAAACAGTGTAGAAGACTCCAAAAAACTCGATGACAAACTTATTCGGTGATAACGTTTACGTGATCGGTTTAATTTCAAATTTCCGAAATCACTTTTACGTTTTTATCACAAAAATAAATAATAAAAATATTAATTTTTAATTTAATAATTTAAAAATAAAAATAAAAACTCACCGAATTTGCGGACGTGCGAAGTGGCTGAGCACGAAAACACGAATGGCTAGTTGTGCAGGAGTGGGGCCTATATATAGTGGCCAGCTATCGGCCGCTAGGAGGGAGCGTTTGTTTTTATTTTCAGTTACCTCAACTAACGTGTGAAAGTGGCCGTACGTACACGGTACTACAAGTATATCTTGCTAATCTCGGAGGACGAATACGAAGTGTAATAAAATATAATAGGCATATTATGTGAGTACATATAGCAGCTTCAAACCACCAAGCTAAATAACCTGGAACTAGTTGCAGTTTGTTGTTTTTGATCGTTTAATAGTTTCTTTTTTAATGTGCTCTTAAACGCGGGAACTGAGCTTAGATTCCTCAGCGGAGGAGGAATATTATTCCAGCATTTAGTAGCCAGATATCGAAAACTTCCACGAAAAGCTGCTGATTTATGACGTGGCCAAGTCAGCCTATTTAGTGGCCCTCGAGTATTAAAAGCAGGCGTATGCCAAGATAACCTATTATAAAGATAATCCGGCGTTTTGTTCTTGATAACACCAAACAATAGTGTGCTGAAATGCAGTTTAATACGCGACTTCATATTGAGTATATTGGCATCATTTAAATAGGGAGTCACATGGGTACGGGGAGGAATATAGTAGCAGAATCTAGCACACGCGTTCTGGACTCTTTGAATAAGTCGCATGGAACGTTGAAGTAAGCATGGACCATAAACACTAATGCAGTAATTCAACTTGGATAAAATAAGTGCCTCGCACAACTTAGTTCTCAGATCGGTATCGATATAATTTCTTATGTTGTATAAAATCCTAAGTCGATAGAAACAGTTACGGGCCACTTCTTGTACATAATTTTCAAAATGAAGTTTCGCATCTATAGTAAGTCCCAAATTTCGTGCTTCATAAACTCGTTCTATGGGAGCTCCATTTATATTTATTTTGACCGTATCAAAGCCAACGTCTAACACTTGCTTTTTGGTTCCCAGAATCAGAAATTTCGACTTTGAAGGATTTAAAACTAATGAGTTTTTCGATGACCATTGACTAATTTGCTCTAAATCATTGTTAATTAATTCTAAAGCACAGTAAACATCCTTAGGCAAAAAAGACGTATAGATTTGTAGATCATCGGCGTAAAGGTGATATTTACAATTTTTAATATTTTTGACTATGTCGGCCGAATAAAGAATAAAAAGAAGTGGTCCTAAAATAGAGCCCTGAGGCACTCCTCTATCAACTGGCTGAACCATAGAATCAAGGTATGAGCCATCCGCTTGCCGCAAAGAAACTAGTTGTTGTCTATTAGTTAGATAACTATGGAACCAGTTTACACTATTTATATCAAACCCATAATAAGAAAGCTTGGATAGGAGAAGTGTGATGTTTATTGAATCGAATGCTCTAGAGAAGTCTAAAAGAGTTATAATAGTGGCCATACCAGAGTCTTGGGCAGCTATAATGTTGTCAAAAACATCAAGCAAGGCAGTCGAAGTGCTACGACCCTTCCTAAAACCGGATTGAAGGGACGGTAAAATTTGGTGAATTTCTAAGTATTTTTGAACTTGCATATAGACAACCTTTTCTAGTACTTTCGATAAGAATGGCAGTAGACTAATTGGTCGCAACTGTTTGACTTCAGTCGGATTACATACTTTAGGAATAGGGCGCACAACGGCTGTCTTCCATGATTCGGGAAAAACACCTGTAGAAATAGACTTATTAATAATAGATGTAATACTTTTTAGTGATTGGGGTAGTGTTAATAAAACCATGTCCCTTGATATTTGATCATTCCCGAGTGCATTAGATTTTATGTCAAGAATGATCTTACCAACCTCAGTTTCACTAACGGTAGATAATTTAAAGGTACAGTCACTAAATCTGTGGAATTCAAAATAGGTGAGGTGAGACATGCTTGTATTAGTGGTGCGTATGAAATGTTATACGTCGTTACGGGAACTACGACGCAACACGGAAATATCGAGGTCAATACACGTCGTTGCATTTCCCATACACTTTAATGACACCTACATTTAGACTTTTGGACCCAATGGCCCGATTCCTTAGCAGAAAGATTTGCGTATAGCATCTCCCAATAATGGGTAAGGATCTCATTGCTTATTCGATTCAAGTACCGTAACATTTGCTACTGAGAAATTAACGAGCTTAATATGTTGTCAGATTATATGCTTATGATTTAACTGCATTAATAATGCAATGAAACCACACACGTTCTGTTTCTAAACGTGTGTTACCTACCTGAAGCTATTTGAGATTTGATGATTTATACTGAGCCCACCTACATACATCCAAAAAAGGTTCTCAATTTGGAGCGGATTTTTAAAAAAACTTTTGAGATTTAGAGAGCTTTTTAAATGCACGTGTAAAATAGCTTTCCGCGCTACTTTGACTATAGCCAGCCTGGTCTAAACGCATCAAAAACAAGCCAACGTGAAATATACGTTATTGCCCGAAATAAACACCCCTCCACAAAAAAATATTACATTCCTAAAATAACCGGTTTAAATATTCTGCTCTATAAATAAATACGGCCGCGTAGTCGTACAGTTTTGAATAGGTGCTTATCTCCCAAACCCATTTGACCCTAAATCTCGCGCACGCTCTCCTAATGTGCGTATTTACCTGTCTTTAAAATATTCTCTTTGGTAAATTAAACGGTTTACGAAGCGTTCCCATTTGCATTTATATTAGGAAATGATCTCGTATCTTTCGCCAGCGCGCCACGTTGAGCGTAAGGTAGCTATGCAATTTTTTAACATTTTTAATCCAAGTTAAAACCTATTCTGACGCGTGTTTAATTTAGATAATTTTCAGCCGTCAAAATATTCATTTCGTAATTAATATAGCACGTTATTAAAATTATATTTGCTGGTTGACAACCTTAATTTTTGACTTAGTTAAGGCAACTAATCTGAGGGCTAGAGGGCTAGAGGAACTATGGCCGTTCTACGACTTATTAATTAATTCATAAGTAACGAGGAGGTGTCAAATCGGGACGACACGATATTTTAGGATTTATTTACTAACTTAAGAAGTGATTTCCAAAATTTCACGAAATAATCAGAATAAAATAAAATAATAATTAAGTATAATATCTTGGTCCTGATAGATATACGTACCTAATCGATAAATTCTATTTCCAAACTATGGTATAAATATTGTACTAGATCTACTTACTGTGTCTCTTGTATGCTTCTGTTTCCATAATTATGACGACAACACGACAGGCAAAGGAAAACTGGAATTCATAATTATTATACGAATGTAGGTGTAATTACGCCCCGAAAAGTTTTGTATAACTTTTTGTATAACTGTATATTGCAGTCACTAACACCCGAACTTCCCTCGTTTTGTTCCTAACAGAATATCAGCGTTGTGGTTACATTTTGTACCCACAACATTTAGCTGAGTTAGGACCCTTTTGTTGGCACGACACATTATAGACTATAATTATGTTAAGTTAGATTTTTAGTAATTCTTGTATTTTGTGTTTACTATGTGTTGGTTCAACAAATAAAACATATTCTATTCTATTCTATTCTATTCTAAAAGAGCCTATTATCGGGACCGACACATTGCTGTCAAGCTCTAAACAAGTCAAAGCTGCGAGTAGCTAGGAGCCCGATTCTCTCAGCTTTGTGGGTTGCTTTGACAATTTGCTGAATTAAAAATGGAAATAGGTACTGAATGAAATACGTACATAATATTATACACAGTTTTTTTTTTAATCAACTACAAGTTAGCCCTTGACTGCGAGCTCACCTGATGGTAAGTGATGATGCAGTCTACGATAGAAGCGGGCTAACATGTTAGGGGCATGGCAGTTATATTAAACCCATACCCCTAGTCAGTTTCTACAAGGCATCGTACCGGAACGCTAAGTCGCTTGGCGGCACGTCTTTGCCGGTAGGGTGGTAACTAGCCACGGCCGAAGCCTCCCACCAGTCATAATAACTTCTTAAGTAAAATAGTTACTTAATCAGAGGTCATCATTGGATGTAAAGGAGCATACTAATGTTATTTAATAAGCACACTTACAATAAACATATTAGACATTATAGATTAACATGAAAAAATGCAGTAGATACATTATTACACTTTCTGATATTTAAACATGAACACGATAATACACAGTACATTATTACACTTTCTGATATTATGTAAAAAGTTATGTCATGCATACTTAACTTACAGACAAGCTAATTATTGGAAGTGATATATTTGCTCCAGACAAGTCAAAGCTATAGAGAGCAAACTCAACGCAATCTCTTTGATTCTATTTTTTATTATCTTCTACGAGTATATTTATAAAAGCGAAATACCACTAATTCACTGATTCACTCACTCACTGACTTACTAATCACGATATCTCAGGACCTATAAAGCCTATAAAGCTATAGACTTGAAAGGGGTTGTTTCAAATTTATATGGAGCCTGGGCCAGGTATTTGTACGGTATTTTAAAATGTTCGGGGTCGTAAAATAGTAACATTTTTTTCTTTATTTCTTACTAAAAAGTTCAATTTACGAGGTACAATACGAAATTATTTTGCAAAATAAAAGCGCAACATCATGCGTCCATTTTGACATTGACGTATATTACACGTGTCATGATGACATTTGACATAAAAATAACCCGCCGAGCGATCGCGTAACTTCTGCATCAATCATTGATACATCGCAATCACCTCTGATTGGTTAACACTCTTCCACTATTGGACATAATCCATTGACGCAGCAAGAATGCCATAAATTCAGCCAATTACAACAATTGATACTGTAACAATGGTTGATGCAGAAGTTACGCGATCGCTCGGCTGAGAAATGAGAATTAACCTTAAAATATCCAACAGCAGTAAGATGGATGGATGGATGCGCTGCGAGAGTTGCTATTCTACAAATGTACCTAACTAAACATTTTATTTTTGTACCTCTTAATCCCTGTAAAACTGCAAAAAAAAGCATGGGTGCGTTCCGAAATACACTGAGAGCACTGTAAGTCCCCAGTAAAGAGCACTGCCAGTGCTCGCAGTGCTTATAACGGAACACACACCATATTTTATTTAGTTTTATATGATTTTATACTATTTTTTGGAATACTGTACAAGTACCTGGCCCAAGATGAAACAACCCCTTTGGAAGGTAGGTTCCTTCTATGATGTAAACGTCAGCTAAGAAACGGTTTTGAGAAAATTCACCCCTAAGGAGTTGAAATGGGGGTTGGAAGTTTGTATGAAAGTCCTTTGTTTTTGAAGATATAAATATTATGTACATGGTACAATTCAACGTCAATAACTACCCGAAGGTTCCGTTTTATGTTAATTACGCGTCAGATCCTTACAAGGTAAATTTCATTCCCAACAAATACACAGCTCTAGGCTATTTACAGTCAAAGGAGGACAGGATTTCATTATGCGAAGCGGGGGTGCACAACCTTGCTGGAAAGCTGATTATTATGGTCGGTTCACATTATTCCAGTAGCATTCCAGTCCAGCATTCCAGTCCAGTGCTGGAATGCTACTGGAACAATGTGAACCTGCACTGGAATGAACCCATTCCAGTGATCAATCCAGTCCAGGGACTGGAATGACGGTCTATTTTTCATTCCAGCTCGCCCATTCCAGCGCCACTGGAATAGTGTGAACGGCCAATCCAGTGCTTGATTACACGTTTAACAGTGAACACGCATTGTTGTTTTTTTGTGGAATTCTAAAGGTAATTCCTAACAATGAAGTTAACTGACTGGAACTGACACTTAGCTCAAAACAAGTCAAAGCTTACTAGTCTTGACCTTTGGCAACTTGATGTTGTTGTAACAACTGTAGGTAATTATTTAGTGCAGTCCCACAAACTTATCTGACCCCGGCCAAAATTGAAACTAATTTTCATTTAAGTAAACTAGTGACGCTGACACCGGGTCAGATAAGTTTGACGGACTATAAAAGAGTATGATGACGTTGTCACTCGCTGCTAAGCTCATTATTGGCACGAAAAATTGACTCAAAAAATTGGCAGTCATAGGGACTTGCCGATAGAAGGAAAGATTATTACGATATTATATATACGATACTAATTTTTTGCGCAAAGGATCAGCCTGGCTGTCCAGCGCGGAAATGCAGCCAGCATTCTCGCCACCATTCCACGCGGGCATGATTTATATAGTAATTAGGTTAGTCTAGCTTGCTTTAATTTCTATTGTATTGTTTTCAATAAAAAAAATTAAAATATAAACTTTAAAAGTAACCAAGGCATTAAAGTTTAATTACGAACGTAGTATATTTAAATTTAAGATCTTTGATCTTCGTAACAACGCGAGCATGTCGGCGCGGAATATGTCGCATGTCGGTGACGCGAATCCACAAGTTTACCCCCATTTTACCCCCTACCAAAAAGTGCTCAACGCGGCTAAAGAAGGCTAAACAAGTCAAAACTAGCTCTAAACTGGACTTGAGGTTAAACAATTTCGAATCGTCTGACAAGAATCATGAAGATGAAGTAACTGAAGTGTTCTTCGTCGCAAATTCTATTCCCTACAAATAACACAACCAGCTATTCAGAGTCAAAGGATAACAGGATTTCATTATGCAAAGCGGGGAGTGTAATTATGCTGTAAAAGAGCACGCGATGACGTTGCCACTCGCTGTCAGCTGCAAAGCTCATTATTGGCACTGACACTTGTCTCGAAACAAGTCAAAGCTGTTTCGAACTGGAGCTACGAGAATTCGCTGAATTCATTTCAATGCAACATTGTAACACATGCTTGAAAATTACATTTCTAGAAACTACACTCTTTCTAAGGTAATTTTTTTTCACTATGTAACTAGTTCGACGTAGCCCTATGCGACACCGATAAAGACAAATTTTTGACCTATTTTAAAAAGTTTTTTTGCGAAACAGCATCATCGTTTGCTCATATTTTTAATTATAAGGCCGGCCTAGGTTAGTGAACACCTTGTGAAAACGTGTTATTTCTGATGATTAAATCAATAGAGCTGCTGCAATCAGCAATGCCGTATCAGTGTAGTTAACGGTGTATCCAGTCCACTTCCACGTCTACTAATAATAATGTCCTCCCGATCGAATTTCGACCACGGCGGCCAATCTCCACAGAGATTAGCCATCTGCGCGGGAGATATTATAGTGCACAAGTGTGTGCGCATACACAAGTGCACTCTCTGTTCCTTTGCTCTCATAGCCCGATGGGACGGAAGATCCGACACGACCGGAGAGAGATCAGGCGCAGGACCGACGGCTTAACGTGCTCTCCGAGGCACGGGGGTGAAACACCGCCAACTTCCTAACTCCGGGCTAGTACTGAGAATTTCTTGTCAGAAAAACCCAATACTTGTTATGGCCCGACCTGGGACTCGAACCCGTGACCTCGTTGCCCGCAGTCGAACACGCTAACCACTAGACCAACGAGGCAGTCTACTACTAATAACACGTCTACTACTAATACGTCTACTAATAGGTCTAGGTATACTACAGGTCGCAAGTTCACAAGTCATTTTCAAATAGTAAAAAGTAAAAACCAAGCGAGAAAGTTATTATTAAAGATTGAATCAATAAAGCAGCTGCAATGCCGTATTAGTGTACTGTGTAGTTACTATAACGGTGTGAGGTGTCTACAGTCTATACTTGCGCGTCTCTCCGGTCGACATTGCAAGTGCTTTTATACACCGTACTACAGGTCAGAATGTTAAGAGAGTATCAACTAAACGAGAAAGTGTTATTATTAAAGATTGATTCAATAAAGCAGCTGCAATGCCGTATCAGTGTAGATAACGGTGTCTGCAGTCCACTTCCGCGTCTCTCCGGCCGACATTGCAAGTGCTTTTATGGAATCTTGCCAGCGAGGCAAGGTCACGGGCCTCGAGATCTCAGAGCTTGACTTGTTTTGAGGTGCGATTGCGGTTTTCTTTATAAGGTTTGTTGTTTTAAACATGAAAACTGGATTTTACTTACTGTAGTAATTGTTTTGTGTGTTGACTGTGCTGTTTTAGAATCTACGATTTAGTTTTAAGTATAGTAAGTAATTATTGTCAATACAATTCATGGTGTGCATAGAATCAGTCTAGATTACAGCTTATCGTGTTGGCCCCTTTATGAACTTTCATCCACACATGAAAGTGTCAACAATCGCTATCTCAATCGCCTTTCTTCAATGGAAAAGTGTGCTAAAATCATCCATGTAATTATCCATCTACGGTTAAAACAGACTAGCATGAGAATCGAACACGAAATAGTGATATTTGTATACAAAAAGAGGATAAGAATCTATACTTAATAAGTTAATATTATAAATACGAAAGGTTGGATGAATGGATGGATGTATGGATGTATGGATGGATGGATGGATGGATGGATGGATGTTTGTTACTCAATCACGGCTGAACGGATCTGCGTGATGATTGGCACAGAGATCTAGATTATAATCAAATAAATATTATAAATGCGAAAGTTTGGATGGATGGATGTATGGATGTATGTTTGTTACTCAATCACGCTCCAACGGATGAACGGATCTGGGTGAAATTTGGCACAGAGATAGATTATAGTCTGGAATAGCACATAGGCTACTTTTTATCCCGGAAAATTAAAGAGTTCCCGCGGGAACCGAAAAACCTCAATCCACGCGGACGAAGTCGCGGGCATCAGCTAGTCTGTAATAAATATAGAATGCACAAAGGCTACTTTTTATCCCGGAAAATTAAGGAGTTTCCGCGGGAACCAAAAACCTAAATCCACGCGGACAAAGTCGCGGGTATCAGCTAGTAATCTCATATAGGTGTATAAATACAGCAACCGCATTGGTGAGAAATTTTGATGTTTTTAAAGAATTCAGCCCAATCCATCAGCCTTCTAGGTCCAAGCCAAGAGTTAATGCTGGGCCTTGATGAGTGAATCAAGCGAAGGACTTTTCTTTTTATGTGATGACAAGATGTAAGACTTAGCCGATACATACACTGGTTATATAAAGGGTAACAAATTGAACGATATGAAAACAAGCGTGCCCTCGTAAAATCAAACAAAATGGCTTTAAGCGCAATATTCCGGCACATAACAGCGGCAATATGGATCGTATTTTGGTTGTAACGATCAGGGCGCGCAATGTACGCAATAAAAACCACGTGCGCTGACTTTCTGATGTGGTGATATGAAACTACAGACATTATTGTCCTTTTTTTGGGCAATGAAAGAAAATATAGCTTGAGATTTGAATATGATTTTGCTCATAGACATGCGTTTTCTCACCACATCACTGTGTAATTAGGCAGATATCCGGGATGCCAATATGGCCGCGAATTACCTAGTGACTGGGCATTACCTATACAACTTTAAACGATCGAGGTAAAATCTTTTTGATTTAAATGCGAAAGGGTGTTTTAATTATAATATATGAACTGTTATTCTGAACCATTCCACGGCTGAACCAATCCATGTAAAATTTGACACAGTGGTAACGTATATTTTCCTGGATATTGGAGGCTTCACATTTTTTAACACAGGAACAATGATTTTTTTCACATTCTTTTATACCTTTTGCAGGCAAAAAGTTAGTTTCAATTTCATGGTAGGTATCTACAGTTCGCGCGCGAGTTGAATGCAGAGTAAATGTATGTGTCACCATACATTTGCTCTGCATTCAACTCGTGCGCGAACTATATTTCGTTTATAACATCAGTTGGGGACTAAACGGCTAACCGCAATATCAGACACCAAAAGGATAACAATTCATGACTACATTTAACATATTATTTTGCGGTTGGGCCTCTAGTTGGACCGATTTGGTGGTTGCTCGTTGGGTCAGTGCCCTTCAAACTGAGGTCACCCATTTTGAAAAATAGTAACAATAATTGGGTATTGGACTACAAGTCTAAATGAATTATTTTTTAGAACTTAATTATAAATAGAGGATCTCCCAAAAATAGTTATATCCACGTCTAGTTTTATGTTGAACAACCATTTTAAATTATTATCGATTAAAGTACCTAAAAAGGTGCGTCGAACTTTGATGACGTCACAATTCAAAATTTCATACAAAATCCCATAATAACCACGCGTTTTGACTTTTGATGTTTGAAACAAGTTGCTGATCTGACTAGTTATCAAATACCCAATAATTGTTCCAGCAATTTGTCAAATTGTGGTCACCCATTTTGTCTTATACTTTGTAACTTTATGTCGTTCAGAAAGTGTACTTTGTGTACTTTGTTTGTTGTACATATTTTGAATAAATATGTTTTGAGTTGAGTTGAGTCAACCACAGATACCAAACATAAAATATAACAACATAATTTACGGTTGGAACGATTTGGTGGTTGCTCGTTAGGTCAGTGCCCTTCGTATTGTGGTTACCCATTTTGAAAAATATACGTAATAATTTTTTCAGCAATCTGTGACATCGGTCAAGGTCGAGGAGTCTTACCACAGATAAAAAATAGCAATAAAATGAATATTTATCATTTGCGGTTATGCTGATTTGGTGGTAGATTAAAATGTCAATGACCGTATTATAATTATGCTGTCTATATGCCTACTATGTATTTTATTGTAACACAAATTTATGTTAGTTAAATTCACAGAAACATTCACAGAACATTCACAGAAAGCTGAACGGTTTCGGATTGTAGTTATAAGAACAGCTGGGAAACATGGTTATCAGGTTTATTCGAAGTCTTCTCTTTCGATCTAAATCTTGCGCCCTATAATTAATTACAAACGAAATTTGATTCTCTGTAGACGTTTTCTAGACACTGTGTCAATGGTTTGTAAGATTTCTGTTTTTTTTTTTTTTTTTTTTTTTTTAATCCACTATAAGTTAGCCCTTGACTGCGATCTCACCTGATGGTAAGTGATGATGCAATCTAAGATGGTAGCGGGCTAACCTGTTAGGGGCATGGCAGTTATATATTAAACCCATACCCCTATTCGGTTTCTACACGGCATCGTACCGGAACGCTAAATCGCTTGGCGGTACGTCTTTGTTAAATATTATGTGATTTCAAAGTTACAGGGGATTTCATTCATAGAAGAAAACTTCGTTTGTATGGGGTGCGCTCAGGAGCGCTTGAGGAGACACTTTTTGTGGCGTCAACGTGTTTAAGGGATTTTGATTGCTGTTATTCCTGCAGTTTTAACAGTTAAATCTTAAATCGGTGATAACTTAAACTAGTCTAAAACGCTTGCTTACACTTACCTGATTTACACTTTGCTAAGTAGCAATAATATTATGAACTACACGTTCAACTAAAATGAAAATAAGAAAGAGAGAATTTAAATCAACGTGTAAAGTGATAAGTATGAGCGTTATTAAAATATACTTTAAACCTTTTACATCAACATTACATCATCATTACATCATCAAAAACAATATGATCACTTGTCACCTGCACCTTCACAAAGTGTAAATCAGGCCTTACCTGTCTGAATATTGCGAAGATTAGGAATCGATATGTTCAGAAATTACGCTATCTCTACAGACACTGCAGATTTTTCCCGTAACCCATATTTCAAACTGGCCACGATTTCATAGAGAGCTGGAAATAAATAAAATCAATTCAGCTAAGTTGCTCTGACCCAGATCTCTCGTTATCACGTGCGGATCGTAACTTAGAACCACTTGGGTGTATTGTTTTAACGACTTATTTTGATCACTAACTCTGGGGGAGAATTAAAATAACATTTCTCTTTCCGAGATTCAATATAAGATTCTTCTTGACTCAAGAGGCAAGACCTGAAGAGGGGTCAATGGTGCCAATGCTGCACTTCCGATGCGAGGTTGCCACTCGAGCACCTTGGAACCCCAAGTACTCTGGTTTTCCTACGAATCTCCTCATTTATCATTGATCACGTAAGGATACTTCGAACATAGCTCTCTCTATCCTGCCTAACTGCCTGAGTGCAGCTCTTAGAGCCTTCTTATAGTTAGTTACTTTGTCTTAGCATGCCCTGTTCGAAGACTTTGGCTTGCAGGAACTGAGAAATTTCGTACGAGAAGACATCTTAAAGCCTTAGAACATTAATAATTTCGCACAAATGTTCCACTGGATTCTCAATCAAAGGCTTTGTAGTTCCCGTAGTCACAAAGGCGGATTTCATACTGTTGAAAAGGCACATGACAACGTAGAAACTGCAAGCTCATTATTGGCCCCGGCACTTTGGCTGTAAACAAGTCAAAGCTAGATGAGTCGCCATCGAGCGCCCGGGATTTTCTGAATTAAAAATGGAAATGCAAGGAAATTTAGTTCCACGAGGCTTACTTGTTTGAGATCCTTGCCGACTCTGGAATGAAAGAAGTGTCGGACGGCTGATTAATTAGATTCTAAATAGAATCTAACTTTTATTCGTCGTCGACTGTGAACAAAAGTCTGTTTGAGACTGACCAAAAACCGATCAGTTTTTTATAATTTATTTCAAGTAGACTTAAAAATTTAAAGTGTGACTAACATTTTAAACTTACTTTATACTACACCCGCTCGGAAAGTACCTTCGTTCTTTATTCAAAACGAGGAAGAAAGTACGTCATTGCTAAAACCAAATATGCGGGAGGAAAAAATATATGAAATTTCATTTCTAACGTGCTAAGCGGGGAGAAAAATTGTATAAAAATCCATTTCTAACGCGCTGGTTTTTTTTAAATTTTTTAGTGAATAATATGGTATGGACGTTGAGAATTTGGATATGTCTTACCTTAAGGAATATAATATAAGAAGCAGCTTCACCATATTTGACATAGAAAAGTCAAATATGGTGAATGTCGATTTTTGACATCGATGTTGATTGTCGATATCGTTGTCGATTGTCGGTATCGATGTCGATTGTCGATATCGATTGTCAATTGTCGATATCGAAATCTATATTGAAATAATCCTCAAAATGTAGTCTAGTTGTGATAGTGAAAATTCGAATGAAGCGACTCATATAATTATGATAGAACTTCACTTTGTAAGTTCGTTTAATCACTAATTATCGCTTATTTTCCTCGCAGGTGTAGTATAGTCCTTGTTAGTAATCGGTCACTTTCTCCCCTCGGTGAACAATGTACTATTTCAGTCTCCTAGCTATCTTACCGTGAAACACATTTTGAAAATAAATTCGACAAAGTGTAAAATGTACGCTCGACGAAATTCGGTACCTCGTCATTCGTCGTGACCCGATAGAATTTTCGAAAACCCGTATCCGTACATCATGCAGAAAGAGAGCTTTTGTGAGTAACGTTCGCGCTCGATATACGGGACATTTTGCGTTGTATACAAGAAAATGTGATTTTGCATGTTATTTTCTAGTTCCCTAGACAACACTATTCTATATTATACACTTTAGTCTGTTTAAAAATCCTTTTAAAAATTGTTCACTACATTTAAGTACTCTCTGTTCTGCTCTGTTGCTCAAGTGGAAAGGGGCGGGGCACATAGTTCGAACCGATAGACATGAAGGTCCCAAGGTGCTTACCGCGCATTTGAAATCTTAGCTTTGGTAGACACCCCCCCACTAGGCTGCTGGATCCAAGCGGTGCACGACCTCGTCGCGGAAGTCCCTATACAAGAGACCAAAGGCTATCAGTTGACAACGAAAACTATATTAAGCTGCTCGCATTCAGTACAATGCAGCCTTTTCACTACCACATAAATGTCATTTACCCAACTTTTGCCTTTCTTATCCAAAACTTCTAGCTATTATCTGTGGCTAGTGGCTATAGTTACCACCCTACCGGAAAAGACTTACTGGACTTTACCGTTCCGTTCCGGTACGATGCCGATAGAAACCGACTAGGGATATGGGTTAAGTATAACCACATATACTCGTGTGGTATAACTGCCATACCACTAACAGGCTAGCCCGCTGGCCGTCAAGGGCGCAGCGCAGTCATGGGCTAACTTGTACTAAAATAAAAACAAAAAAATCTTTGGTTTATGGTACTGGATAACGTCCCACGTTGTGCTTACAGGCATGGGGTCTCTACCGTCTAGTTTTCTTTAGCGTATCCAAAAGGTAAACCAAATCACAGAAACCCTCTTAGCGAGACGCGTAAGCGATGCGCTTTAGATGTATTCTAGTTGAGATTTTGACTGATATCATGGTAAAAGTGTCCTACGTGACAAGCATTGCTCGTCTCTACGTGTTTCAGCGAAAAGCTTAGCATTTGCGTAAGTTAAGGAAAAACTGACATAGGTACATAAGAACATGTCTGCCTCTGCCATAAATTCTGCGACGGATGTAACCTGCCATTTCAGTTTGCTGTTCTTTAGCCTGTGTATAACTTGCAAAC
Organism: Erebia ligea; assembly: GCA_917051295.2. Lineage (NCBI taxonomy): Eukaryota > Metazoa > Arthropoda > Insecta > Lepidoptera > Nymphalidae > Erebia > Erebia ligea. The sequence continues at coordinate 10,433,459 of OU785235.1, read as the reverse complement.
AATAAAAACGAGTCATGAAAAGAGTTACAAAAAGCCCAAACTTTTAATAAAAAGTTACTATAGGCAGAATGAAAGGCTATAGGTACCAATTGTAATGAGATGGATTTACGAACTACCTACGATACATTTCCGAATTGGACACACATATTATTACTAACAAATAGAGCAATATGAACACGTCAGTACACTCGTAAAGTCTGACTGAGGTACTTCAAGCGTAATATTCTGGCTCAAAGCAGTAGCAATATGAAACGTCATTTGGTACGAAAGCTTAAGCACACAGTGCCCCAATGTATTATGTAACTATACTCAAACTACCTTCGCCTGTTTCAGGTGTATGAATGTGCCATAGCTGTTGTGTTCAGGAATTTTCTTATTCCTTTGTTACGTGTCTAGGGATTTTCACATTTTCACAGCTTCTGGTGACTACTTCGCCGCTGGTCCTTCTATCCATCTATGTTTTGAGTTTCTTGCTAGTTTTTCTCGGTGGAAATGCCATTCCGGACCAGTGGCAAATTCACTCGACGATTCCAAAGCAATTTAAAAAAAAAATTTGAATAAAAAAAAGAGTTTGTTTGAGTTTATGTTACAAAATATAGTATTTCGAAATTTCCACCGTAGTTAGTATTTTTAAGAGTTTAATTTCGTTTATAAATTTCAAATTAATCCTGCTCATAGTTATTCCTATTTGCTGACAGTCGCGACTCCCTCCATTAATCTGATCATGGTAGGAATATTCTTGACTTAAACAAAGCAATGAGCGCCTATGTACTTCCGCAAAAGAATTGACAGAGTAGTGTATTAGATGAACTCCTAAGTTACCATATATTATGTCAGTGATGGGGACTTAAGTAACGTGCTTATTACACGTAGGTACTAAAATGAAATAAGGTAAGATTAGGAGGAATTGGGGGATTACATTTTCTTATTATGGGACGAAACAGGGTCGTAAGAAAAACGTCTTACGCAAAATGAACGACCCCTAGCACAGTCCGGCTTAAGATCTTTCCTAATCTTCTCTTTTACGTTCGTTGAACGACAAAATTGGTCTGTTCGAAAAATTGATCCCTACAATAAACTTTTTTGCTATCATACTACTTCATATTATAGGTAAATATGCGAGTGTTTGACTGTTAATTTCTACAATCATGCCGCAACAGAGCTACCGATCAACGTGATTATTAGTATGGGTATGGTTGAGCTCCTGGACAGTGACATACCAAGGCAAATTTTTACTACGGAAAATAAAAGAGTTCCCCAAAAAACCACGCGGACGAAGTCGGTAGCAATCAGTAGTATTTAAAAAATAAATATTTATAGGGTTTGTTTGCTTTCATTTATATAAAATATAACAATATGTATTCCCTTTGAACAATTTCATTGTTCGACCCGGGATCATAAGTACCTACTTTTATAATATTATTCATATAAATTATTTTTAATATCTGAAATCTGAATATACTCGTAAATACCTAAATATTATTACGATGGTATATTTTGTTGAAAATATAACATTAGCTAAGGCTTAGTACACAATCAAGCACTTAACATACTAGGAGCTTGAAAAACATTTTACGTCGGCAGACAAGAGTTTCCAAGAATACTTGACAAGCACAGGCACTTTATAATATGTTGCCATATCAACGTCAAGTAATGAGACATGAGCAACCTCCTTTATAAGTGGGAGGTTGGATTCGATCCCCAGCAGGGTCAATTTATAATTTCTGAAAGGGGTTGTTTCAAATTTATATGGAGCCTGGGCCAGGTATTTGTACGGTATTTTAAAATGTTCGGGGTCGTAAAATAGTAACATTTTTTTCTTTATTTCTTACTAAAAAGTTCAAAAAAGTAAGAGGTACAATACGAAATTATTTTGCAAAATAAAAGCGCAACATCATGCGTCCATTTTGACATTGACGTATATTACACGTGTCATGATGACATTTGACATAAAAATAACCTGAGAAATGAGAATTAACCTTAAAATATCCAACAGCAGTAAGATGGATGGATGGATGCGCTGCGAGAGTTGCTTTTCTACAAATGTACCTAACTAAACATTTTATTTTTGTACCTCTTAATCCCTGTAAAACTGCAAAAAAGCATATTTTATTTAGTTGTATATGATTTTATACTATTTTTTGGAATACTGTACAAGTACCTGGCCCAAGATGAAACAACCCCTTTCTCTGGTGGTCTGATGGGAGGCTTCGGCCGTGGCTAGTTACTACCCTACAGAAAAAGAGATTTCGCGTTCCGTGCCGTGGAGATGCCGATTAGGTTATGGGGTTTGCTTACGTTATGGCTCGTCTTTGGTTTTCCGCGAATTCTAATTACTGCGAAATTGTTATAGTTTCAATTGTTGTGATTGGATGAATTTATGGTATTCTTGCCGTGACAATGGAATTTGATCAATAGAGGAGGAGTGATAAGTTAACCGATCAGAGTTAATAAATCGCGATCGTAATACTGTAGCAATCCTTTTTACTTAGTAAGTCCCCAGATCAGAATTATGTTACACTGTAGCAAAAAAAAGGCTTTTTACTTATTAAGGCCCCAAATCAGAATTGTATAATAGCTGATATTATTTCTCGAGTTCTAAGAGGTATGCAAATTATCTCGTCAAATTGCCAAGAATCCCAATAAATTCCTAACAATACAATGTTTTTCATTTCAATTCCAGTTTCCTCTGATGAAAGATAGCTAGAATTCTTAGTATAAAATGCCTATTCTGTGAAGATTGTGGAAAATTTTACGTTTAAGAGTACTTAAATATTTTATTTTAATATAATACTATGCGTAATACATTATAATAATAATAAACTATAATGTCCTCCCGACCGAATTTCGGCCACGGCGGCCTATCTCCGGAGAGATTAGCCATCTGCGTGGGAGATATTATAGTGCACAAGTGTGTGCGCATACACAGGTGCACTCTCTGTTCCTTTTACTCTCATAGCCCGATGGGACGGAAAATCCGAGACGACCGGAGAGAGATCAGGCGCAGGACCGACGGCTTTACGTGCTCTCCGACGCACGGGGGTGGAACACCGCCAACCTTCTTACTCCGGGCTAGTACTGAGAATTTCTTGTCAGAAAAACCCAATACTTGTTATGGCCCGACCGGGGACTCGAACCCGGGACCTCGTCGGCCGCAGTCGAACATGCTAACCACTAGACCAACGAGGCAGTCAAAATAATAGACCAACGAGGCAGTCAGAATAAATATTACATTATCTAACATATACCTACCTACAAATTACAAAGCACCGATGATGCGTGAGGCCGTTCTTAGATCCATAATAATAAAATATGGTAATTATTTTCTATTAATAATTGATGGTTTCAGTGTTCATATAGTTCTGTTTTTTGTTGCAGGTAACAATCATACCATTTCATCGTTCGGGCATGTAACCGGTTTAAGCCGACTCTACCATCACCGGAATTAAATCTGAGTTTAAAAAAAACGATTATTCAATCAAGGTAGGCATGTTGAATTAAGTTGTAAAAGGTCCTTTTTATTTAACCGCCGTGTTTGCTTACTTGATTGTGGTGCCTAGAGAGTTTCCTTTATTGAATAAGTAAATACATATCAAAGTTAAAGCTAATTCCCTTTTTTGCGTTGTATTCCTCGAGAATCCTGACTGAAGGAGCCATAGGGGTTTTTGTTTTTTAAACCCTTTCCGGAATAATAATGCAGTTCCTTCCGCATAATTTTGCAGCTCTACCAAAAGGACAGTTTGGACTCTAGCTGTAAGTACGATTTTTTCACCTTTTAGTGATACTCATAATAACGTTCAGAACCCACGACGGCTCAATGTGCTCTCCGAACTACAATCGATACTGATCCCTGGAACATTTTGTTTAGAATTTTTGCCTGAAAAATCTTTTAAAAAAAGTTTAAGAACAAAACTTTTTCAGTAAATATTACATAGAGGTTACACTTAAAAGGATATAGGAGAAGTAACCCTGTCATAGTATGACCCTGTTTAGGTAACTACGCGCGACCCCCATAAAGTAAGATATAATATAAAGATTTAATTTTGTATACTTACGTCTGCAAAAGCAGGAATAATGGTGCCGTTTTGGCAATCTCGTCCAAAGGAAGCGACTTATTTGGCTCTTTTTTCTCATTTTCTCTGCCGATACGTCTTGAATCGACGATTGCGCATTTAAAGGACCGAATTTGGCACACATCCAACCAAGTTGGACACAATATTACGTTTTATAACGACCTCATATGCGGTGATCATAAAATTGAAACTTTGAAATAGAAGGATGATTGTGATTTGTGTTGTTGTGACTTTTGTAGAGTTCCATACCGTCGTATAGGCACAGGGTAGATAAACCTCCTAAATAGGTCCGTAAAGGATGGCTAAGTTATTATTATTATTATTTGATCTGTGGCCAACACGTCAAGCGATTTAGTGGTCCGGTTACTAAGCAACTTTTACATCTCTCATATTCGGTAAGTAGGTCCTTATTACCCCCAAATGGAGCTTGTAGGTGACCAATTAGCGCTCTAGGGTAATAATGTAGCTAGAAAAGCCCTAGGGCGGTAAGTAATTAAAAAAAGTATGATGGTTAGATGTACGCGAACTTTTTGAAAGAGTGAAGAGTTTTTTTTTTAATTACTTACCGCCCTAGGGCTTTTCTAGCTACATTATTACCCTGGAGCGCTAATTGGTCACCTTCAAGCTCCATTTGGGGGTAATAAGGACCTACTTACCTCACAATCGAGATGTAAAGCAGAGTAGTTAGCTCGGGTGTAAGCATCAATTGCACCCTCGAACTATAGGCGCCCTCGCTGTGCTCGTGCGCCTAAATATCTCGGGCTGCAATTGATGCCTTACAGCCCTTGGCTACTAATCTACTATTAAATCTGTGGTTCGGGTACGATGCCCCTAGAAATCGACTATTAATTCGGCTACTCACATAATATCACGTGTCCTTCCATGTAATCCCGCTTTCATCTGACGACCTCCCTGGCGCAGTGTTGCGCGCTGTTGTCTTAACGTGGGAGGTCTCGGGTTCGATTCCCGGTAGGGTCAATTTGGGAATTTGTAATTTCTGAATTTTCTCCGGTCTGGTCTGGTGGGAGGCTTCAGCCGTGGCTAGTTACCACCCTACCAGCAAAGACGTACCGCCAAGCGATAAAGCGTTCCGGTACGATGCCGTGTAGAAACCGACTAGGGTTATGGGTTTAATATAACTGCTATATCCCTAACAGGTTAGCCCGCTACCATCTCAGACTGCATCGTCACTTACCATCAGGTGAGATCGCAGGCAAGGGCTAACTTGTAGTGGAATAATAAAAAATAAACTAAGATTGCATCATTGCATAGTGTATTATCATTTACCACCTGCCCATCTGTTAACTTTGTTTGACGGTATAGAGAAAAGGGATGATTAGAGATTAAGGTTGCATCCCGGGGAAGTAACTACATGGGCAGTCAGTTAATCACTATAAGCATAGGCGGCCTGTTTATCCCGGAAAATCAAAATGTTCTTTCAATATTTTTCTAAAACCTATATCAACGCGAACGAAATCGCGAGCATAATGACTGTAGTATTTAGAGGAATGTAAAGATGCACTGTATGTATAATATTCGTATATAAATATCGTAATCATACTCATAGTAAAATTTCGTACTTATTAAATAAATAAATAAATAAAATCTTTATTTGAGATTTAAAATACACAGAATACAAACACAATTGATTAAAAGATACAGAAAGAACTTATGGGCTAAACACTATTACTATAAACTTATATAATTATTAATTAAATTACTCGGAGTACCTACTCGTATTTAAATCGTAATGTAGTTATTCGTTAAAAATGCAGATATCTTTTGTAACGCTGTGCGAGCACGGTTTACTTTTACGTTCTATCATTCACGTAGTACTACTTAAAAAGTTGTCGTGTTTTGAGAACTATAAAAGGATTCATTTCAGCGTACACGTACAAAGCGCTAAAGCTTTTTTATTTCCGTACAAAAAAAATGTTACAAGAGTGTTCACTCCGTATGAAAAGAACTATGGTTTTTAAATGCTATCCTATACCTTTTGTAAAGCTGTAAACTCTATATTTTACTAAAATTACATATTATGCGCAAAAAGTAGAACTTCATTGAATAAAACCTTTGAAATGATGAATGAAAATAATTATTGTAAACTAGCTAATACCCGGGACTTGGTCCGCGTGGAATTAGTTTTTTTAAATTCTCATGGGAACTCCTTCATTTTTTCGGGATAAAAAGTAGGCTATTGTCACTCTCCAGGCCCCGACTATACCCATGCAAATAATCACGTCGATCCGTGGCTTTGCTCAGGCGTGATTGAAGGACAAACCAACAAAACAATAAACCAAAAAACAAACGCACTTTCGAATTTATAATATTAGTATGATATGATATGATCATGCGTGCAGCTGAAAGCGTGTCTGCAGGTGCGTCGCTCCAAGTAATGCCATCTTCTTCCGCAAGAAATTTTGTCAAAAGGATAGCATTCTTTTATCCATGCCTTTTACCTATTAATAAGTTTTTTTTAGAATAATTAGCGCCAATATAAATAAGTATAAAATTCAACTTATATTTTAACCATGAATGTATTGCGGGAAAAAGCTCCATTAAAAACGTAGTAGGTAGGTATACGATATTTAATACCGAATTCCAGACAATATTTTCTCCATGAGAATTTTCAAATTTATTCCCTCATAACTTCTTTTGATAAATGATAAAGTACTTACTTTCTCATAAATGGCTTCATTTCCGTTTCAATAAAGACGGTATCATTTTGCTTTTATCGCGGGAAAAATCCTTTCTTAATTCTAAGCGACTGCGGGATCATTTCTATTTGAATAAATTCCACTCCATTAAAGGTAGAATTCCCATTCCAAGGACAGACATATTGTGGCGAATGTGCCGCAACTACAAAGCCTGTGTACCTATTCATCCAGACATTATAATTCATGACCTAACCATTTAGCTATGTATGAAGTGGTATTAATGCCGGCTTCTAGTTTCAATCCAATTCTATTCCATGTTTGAACAATTGTGGGTGTGCATTACAGATGATATTATAGGTTCTAACGAGGATCGCCACAATAGCAATATAATAGAGCAAATAGTAAAATTGAAATTAAGTATAATAAGAATCTGCTTCCCAACTCTAGAGTAGAGTTACTGGTTTAAATCACATAATATTTTATTTCACTGATAATAATTAATCTACAATCAGTGGCAAGTTGCACATGTGTTCCATGATAGTTCTCATGTTATGCTTGTTCTCCATTGAGAACATTACATTACTATGTGTTTTTTTTCTTTTCAGTTTTTTTTATAGCTTACAGTTGGTAGCTTAAAATCAATCTCATTTGGCCGGTTCTCGAGTCTCCCTTACATACGTTATCCTTATATTTAGTAAGGCGTGTCCGAGACCCAATAACATAAATGGAAATTGTTCGGCGAGGAAATATGGTAATGGGATCGAAGAGCTATTACTGGGTCAATGTTTTTTCAATAGCGTCGTCGCGTCGCTGACAGTGTATGTCGGGGGCCTTGTTCGGAACCATTTCCGGGTGTGAGATCGATGGACCGCGCGCGATGCAATCACCATTTTTTCCGTATATAAACCGCCTACCTTGTTCCGAGTTACCAGTTTTTACGACTCGATAATTCTGTTATTGTTACGAGTGTTATTCAGTGTTGAAAGGTTGATTTTTATCAACACTGTTTTGGGAGCGTGCCTTTTAATTTTTTCCCTTTGATGAATTTTCCGCTAGCGGCGAACCGTGTGGTTTTTCAGTAGAAAAATGTGTTAATGAACCCTTTCAAAAGAATAAAAATTACGAACAAACCGAAATGTAAAAACAAACATTTCATTAGTTATTGTACGCATACAAACATTTATAAATAGTTTTTAACTTAAGCCATCCCGACTTATTAAGTTAATACGTGTAATATTTGAAATGGTCCTTTTTTTATCCACTACAAGTTAGCCCTTGACTGCGATCTCACCTGATGGTAAGTGTTGATGCAGTCTAAGATGGTAGCGGGTAAACCCATAACCCCTATACGGTTTCTACACGGCATCGTACCGGAATGCTTAATCGCTTGGCGGTACGTCTTTGCCGGTAGGGTGGTAACTAGCCACGGCCGAAGCCTCCCACGAAGCCAGACCAGGGAAAATTCAGAAATTATAAATTCCCAAATTGATCCTGCCGGGGATCGAACCCGGGACCTCCGCACGTTAAGACAACAGCGCTACACACTGCGCCACGGAGGTCGTCGAAATGAAGTCTCTATGAAGTTTTCCTTGACCTTACGTTGACCGACCGTGACCGACGCAAGAATTTTGTTGTGCTACGAGTATAACGTAAAAGACTCAGCATTTCGTTGCTACATCAAATTTTAACGGTTTCTAGCTCAACTGAGAATATTTTTAGCCTCATGAAAATAATAATATTAATTTTAATTTGGTATTTCATCAAATTTTTCATTGAAATAGATTTCTCAATGCCAGCGTTTGTGAATAAAATATTATACTAACTGCGATTTTCACCATATGACAAAGTCCTTTTGAAAGGATAAGAGCAAGATACACAGAACGTACAGCGAGTGATAAAAGCATGGATTGAAAGGAATGCCAGAAAATGAGCTATGAATTCTAAATGTTCCCCTCGCGCTCATTTTTCACTAGTAAAATGACATGGATGTGACATTCTTTAGATTAAACATGGCTTTAACATAAGTTTCACGCGAATAAAATGAGATAAACTGCCTTTGCACCAGGGATGTCCATTGATACGATGACAGGTGTTGGGTAAAATGCATCAATCGCTCCTTTTTCTTATGCTCTCATTGAATCCTGTTTTCATCAACAGTAAGATGAGCTATTGGTGGAAACAGTATCCATCTCAGGAATGTAAGCTGTGCCAATTTTTTTTCAAAATCGGTTAAACGTCATAAAATAACAGATCAAAGACACACTTTCGCATTAATCCATACTTAATATTATAAATGCAAACGTGTGTCTGTCTGTCTGCCTGCTACACTTTCACGGCCCATTTGTTCAACCGATTTTGATGAAATTTGGTATGGGGATAGTTTGTATCCCGGGGAAGGACATATGCTTACTTTTTATCCCACAAAGAGTTCAAGAGTTTAAAGAGTTACCGCGGGAATCAAAAAATCTTAATCCCCGCTGACGAAGTCGCGGGCATCGTCTAGCTTCTATCCAATATGTTAAATAAGGATTACCTAGACTTCTACTAGCGAATTTGAATATCAATATATTGAGTAGGTAATGTGAATGAACTACTCGATCGTAGTGAGCTAACGGTGATAACGTGTCTCGCCAAGAGATTGCGGTTTCTAATCCCTGGATTAGTTGTCTCTAAGTGTTGGATAGAACTTAGAACGGGTGCTACTTTGCGGAATTCCATGAACCACAAGAAATAACAAATATTAGATAGAAGCAGGCGTTACTTTGCGGGTGTCCATGACAATGAAAAAACTAGAAGTTTAATTCGCTATAATCCGCCACAGGAGGTAAATCTATGTGGTACAGTGCGTACGAGTATCTTGTACTTCCAGCCCGCGATATTCACCACACCACATAAATCTTCCAAAATACTCTCAATGTACGTTTCACTCCGACACCGGAGCATGTAGAGTCGACATCTCCTGAAGATGCTCCGGTATCGGAGTGAAACGTACGTTGAGAGTACGAGTATTTTGGAGGATTTATGTGGTGTGGTGAATATCGCGGGCTGGAAGTACAAGAAACACACTGTACCACATAGATTTACCTTCCGTGGCGGATTATAGCGAATTAAACTTCTAGTTTTTTCATTTACTAGAAATAACATGATAAGATTTTATACTGGTACTAGATGCCGCCCGCGACTTCGTCGTTCGATCTTCCCACGTTATTAAACTCTCATCATTCTCAATAGGGTCAAGTTGTAAAGTAGGGCTTACTTTTACAAATTATGATGAGTAAATTATGATAAATAATAATGGTGGTAATTTTTAAAATCCATGGGATTTGTCGGAGTAAAAGAAGATAGTATATACTCCTATCCATTATTGATAAAAGCAGATAAAAGGGATTTTATTTATCTATTAAAATATAATCAAAAACGGTAGAACCGATGGGCTATGATGACAATTCAGTAGGCATACAGACAGACAGAAAGACGTCTACTTTCGCATTCATAATATTACGCTTAGTATGGATTAGCATGGATGGGTTATTGACTAATAAGTCTTAAATTATTAAAAAAACATTTTTTTATCGTCCGCCATATTGAATTTAGTGTGACGTTATTTTTTTTGCATGCTTCTAAGAAACCCTTAGTATGGATTAGCATGGATGGGTTATTGACTAATAAGTCTTAAATTATTAAAAAAACATTTTTTATCGTCCGCCATATTGAATTTAATGTGACGTTATTTTTTTTGCATGCTTCTAAGAAACCCTTTTAATTATTACCCGCTCATATCATGGGGGGTGTATAAAAAATAACTACATAGTTCGTCATCGTTGGGTGTCCGCCATAGAATGACGTCACTTAGCTAACCATCCATTGTAAGCGTATATATATGCAAAATTTTAGCTCAATCGGTTGAGGATAACTGTTTTGAAATTCAGTTGCAGAGACCTGAACAAACCCACAAACATGTATGTTTCTCTCATCCATACTAATATTATAAATGCGAAAGTGTGTCTGTCTGTCTGTCTGTCTATCTGCTGCGCTTTCCCAGCCCATCTTAATTTTCAACCGATTTTGCTGAAATTTGGTATGGAGGTAGGTTATATCCCGGGGAAGGACATAGGCTACTTTTTATCCCGGAAAATTGAGGAGTTCCCGCGGGAAATCAAAAAACCTTAATCCACGCTGACCAAGTCGCGGGCATCATCAAATATCAAATAAATATTATAAATGCGAAAGTTTGGATGGATGTATGGATGTATGGATGTGTGGATGTATGGCTGTTTGTTACTCAATCACGCTCCAACGGCTGAACGGATCTGGATGAAATTTGGCACAGAGATTGATTATAGTCTGGAATATCACATAGGCTACTTTTTATCCCGGAAAATTAAAGAGTTCCTGCGGGAACCAAAAAACCTAAATCCACGCGGACGAAGTCGCGGGCATCAGCTAGTCTAGTAATATATATATATATATATGTATATCTGTCTGTCTGCTACGCTTTCACGGCCCAACAACTCAACCAATTTTGATGAAATTTGGTACAGAGATAGTTTACATCCCGGGGAAGGACAAAGGCTACTTTTCTTGGAATCCCAGAAAATTGAAGAGTTCCCGCGGAAATTAAAAACATCAATCCACGCGGACGAAGTAAAGCATGTAATAAAAAGTGGGACATTTCGCCCCATTATTCCTTGGAAATGAGCAATAGCTCGCGGAGCACCTGTACACAAAGTCAACATCGAATCAAAAGTTGCCGGATCGGAACGGGGGGATAGGAAATGATGGATTCAAAAAGTTTTTCATAGGTGTTCTGGAGTTTGCACGGTGGATTTACATTGTATTTAGGTATTACAGGAACGCTTGTGTCAACTTTGGTGGTGCTTATCAACTACTAGCTGATGCCCGCGAATCGTCCACGTGGATTGAGGTATTTTGGTTCCCGCGGGAACTCTTTGATTTTCCGGAATAAAAAGGAGCTGTCACACTCCAAGTCCTCAACTATACCCCATGCCAAAAATCACGTCGATCCGCGTTGCTCCGTTGTGGTGTGCTTGAAGGACAAACCAACAAACACTTTCGCATCTATAATATTAGACTGATAATATTCATGTCTCCCAGCAGACCAGACCAGAGAAAATTCAGAAATTATAAATTCCCGAATTGACCTCGCCGGGGATCGAACCCAGGACGTCCCACTTATAAGACCATAGCGCTCATCACTGTCGCCGTCGGTCGGATGCTGATGATGATGATTATGATAATGACTAAGTTCATTACAGATGTCGGATTACAGCATCCGACAGGTAGATTTTTAATCATATACAGGTATTATATTAGTGTAGGTAGTGTGTTAAGTTGCAACTTTACTACTAACTTATTACGCACAAAACCCGATTTCACTTGTGTCGTATTTATACGACACATCTCGTTCGTACGTTCGTTCGTACGATCACAATCGTGTTTTGTGTAAAAATGAGTTCTATGAACCCGTTGAACTTCGCTCATTTGAAGTGATTTTGATTAGTATCTTAATATAGCGCAGTTTGTAGCAGAGTCGTAAAGTGTACACGAATAGATCTTAATAGACCGTTTTATTGCCTCGGTAACGGTTCAGAAAGACGTAAAAAGTAATTTGCTACACCACAAGTAGAGAGTTTATCGGCTTTGTATTTCCAGAATGAAAAAAAAAGTACCAATATCGCAATCAATATTTTTATCGAAAGCCGCGCTTTTTATTTTTAATAATGTTTAGTTTCGCAATTTTTCGCCTTAGTTTTTTCCAATATTGGTTAGAGTACTTACATATTTTTGGAAACCATCGCGAGGAATCCAATATTTCTGAGAGTTTTTCATAATGTTCTCAAAGGTGTGTGAAATCTATTAATACACACTTGGCCAGCGTGGTGGACTCGTGCTCAATAATGGGCCGGTAATGTGTTGAAAATATGATGAGGTTGAATGGTTGCGATCTCCGGTTGGGAGGTTAGGACTCAGGAAGGGATTGGATGAGAAATGCGGAGAACTATATGGCGGTCTAATTCCCTCTCTCCTATGAGAGTGGAGGCTTGTGCCTAGCCGTGGGATGTTAATGGGCTGTAGTGATGGTAGTGATGGATATGGCGCGTCCTAGAAAACTTTATTTAATTTTTCGTTGAAGTTTTGCGATTTCAAACATTCAACTCCATTGCTAACAATTGGAGATTGATAAAATAAATAAAATATAGAATTTTCTGCATGTAGAAAACTTTTATTGGATGTCATTCTCATTCGTATTGAATTTTATCTCGGAAATCAGCCGGGCTGGTTAGGTATAAGTTTTTTCGTTAAAAGAGTTTGCTTTCTCCTATAGTTAATTTGACGTTATATTTGCAAATCACACTTAATAATATAATTTAGTAGGTAAATTAATTTAGTAGGTTGGTCATATAAAAATAAATTGGCAGTCATAGGAACTGCCGATAGAAGTGAATACGTATATTTTAATTTTTTTTAAACCTTAAAGCTAAGGCATTAAAGTTTAATTACGAATGTAGATTATTTATATTTAAGACCTTTTGTCTCCGTCACAACGCGAGCATGTCGGTGACGGTGACGCGAATCCACAAGTTTACCCCCCTACCAAAAACTAGTGCTTATCGCGGCTAAATAAGTTTTCACTTCAAAAACACTAAATAAGTAACTCACAAGTAAAAGTAAAGTAAAAGTAACGGTACTCCTTAAAAGTCCTAAACGGTATACAAAGGTTTTCATAGTTTGATTTCTTCTTCTTCTGAAGTTTCAGGCAAAGTCGGAGTGAATTTGCTTGTTCAATACCAGGACTACATAAACTATGGGTACTATTTACCTATTCTGTGCTATGGGTATACATTTAGGTATACGACAACAAGACCAGCACAACGCAATATTCATTGCAATGTGACTCTATTAAGATTGTAATCGCATCTATTGTTTTGGTCCTATGTACGAGACGGTGCATAGGTTCGAGTGGTTCCAAATTCCAATACACGTTCTGTATACCTAAAGGGCTTCTTCATTATGTACTAGGTATTTGGTTTGCCGCTAGTACTAATTAGCATCGATCCTCACCAGATTCTGATTGAAAATGGATTGAGCTTTACTCGAAAATAGGTTATGCTTTTAAGTTTCTATTTCAGCTCCTGCCATTATAGTTGAGACTGTAATGAAGTAGTTACAGACACGGTTTTCCAATATGAATAAAACTTGCATGCTAGGTGATGCGGTGGCGAGTGGCGAAGTCCTTTGTGATCGCGTCAATATTAGAGATGATGCTTATATCAAAAATAAATTATTTCTAACTGATTATTAAATAGAAGGTCTCCCAAAAGACCTAAAATTCACATCCTCGGTTAGTTTTAAGTTTGATAACTATTTTAAAATATAGATTAAAGAAAAAAAGTGCGTTGAAATTTTATGACGTCACAACTGTGAATTTCATACAACTTCCATACTAGAAGTGCGTTTTTAAGTTTGATAAAGAGTTGCTGATATGATTGAGTTGTCATCATCCCTATTATTGGTCCGAGCATTTTGTCCTTTACTTCTTCTTCTTCCTGTCCTCATCTAACTATGTTGGGTATACCGTTTGTCATGCGTAAACGCAATTATCCATCCCTTTTATACGCATGTCCGCTTTCACAAGACTCATCCATCTTTCTTTGGTATTCCTTTTCTATTTTCCCTTCCACATGTATTATTTATAGGTACTAAAATTCTACATCAATGATTATTCACCATTCTCCTAGGCAAAAATATGGCATCACCTAGACCACGTATCTATGAGTTCAGACGTCCTCTGTGTTTGCTGCCTGTTTAAATGCAAGCCCAAGTGTTTCACTAGAGATCCGATTATTTCTGTTTCATTTATGTTCGTGATCTCACTAGTAAGCAGCTTAGTTTAGTAGCCGCAGTGACCAGGCTCGTATAAACATCTAGGAACGTACTAATGGTTGAACGTGACTTTGTGGTCGCATCGAGATTCTGATCGCTGCCGTTGTGCAATGGTGCGCGTCCGGACGTAAACCGCACGCTTCTATATCGTCTCGGACAAAGGACGTCGCCATCTTAAGAGCTTTCACTGCATTACAATGTTTGATAGTAACCTACCGGATGTCCGATAGACTGAGTAAAGCTAAAGTTAATTTGAAGTTTAATTAACAATGTTATTTTAGGTTCAAGTTAAACGGAAAATGCAATCATAATATATGTATACAAAATATAAACGACTCTACATGCGATAATAGAGTCAATAAGTTTCAGTAGATAGAAGTAAGTGGTTTTAGCAGTAGGATCTCTTGTACACAATCTTCTATGAATTACCCAGTCCAAAAGTAGTGCCATCTTTTTCACGGGAAAAGGAAATTACATTTAAGACTATCAATTTCCTAATTAGGTTTTATCAGTAAACAAAAGGTATAGTCTATACACTGCAGGTACCAGGGTGACATAAACATCTAGCAGCGATAGGTCGACGTGATATTCTGATCGCATAGTGATTCTAATCGGAGCCTTTGTGCGCGTCCGGACGTTAACCACACGCTCCAATATCGCCTCGCACAATGGACGTCATACTTCTGTAGGGCTGTGCATGTGAATAATTGACAGTGATATAATAATATGGATGGTTTTCGAACACATACAGGAAGAAAGAGTGTTGGCAGACAAGGGGCGATAGCCTTAGTTGAAGTGGTGATAGCTAGCCTATTACACACCCGATCTCCTTTAAGCGGTCGTGGTTCGAACGCTCCTTTTAACTTTTCGAAGTTATAGTGCGTTCTAAGAAATTTAATATTACTTCCTTTAAACGATGAAGGAAAACATCGTTAGGAAACCTGCTTGCCTGAGAGTTCTACATAATGCTCTCGATCGTGTCTGCTTTAATAATGATGGAAGCGTGCTGCGTGATGTCTTTCCACTAAGACTTATAATAATATTGTGATTCCCAGCCGTTCATATCGGAAAACGTCATCATCGTCACGTGGTATCGCGTCGTGAAAAAACCTACATAGTTTTACTCAGGAGATATTCTGTATTATTCTGTAGGTTAGACGATGCCCGCAACTTCTCCCTCCTGGATTTAGACATTTTAATAATCTTAAAAGTCTATCCCGTGAAGCCTATATATATCTTCGTGCCATATTTTATTGGTAACTGACAGACAGACACAATTTCGCATTTATTATATTATTACTTAGTATGTAACTTGGAAGCTAACTTGTAAACAACACCTGTATTGAGTCAATGAAATCGTAGTATTCTATATTCATATTTAGAAACACTGTCATGAGTTGATATAATACATACATAATATTAGCGTGTATATTTCGTGTGTTTGAATTCCGAATACCGCTATATATGATTGAGGGTCTACTCTATAAAAGCAGACTCTCTAACATATTATGGAGGAGTCTTTTTAATAAATTAAAAAATTTGCTTAGTATACGACTAAGTTGTATGTACTTGTGATGGTGTCCAAAAAATCTCTTTATACGTTACGTACGTCCAGCGAGTAGCAACCCTAAAAATGCGAAAGTAGACATCTAATGTACCGAAACGGATGAAATGAGTCGCGCGTATGAATGGCGCTTGTTATTGCGCGCTATGCATTTCCAACAGCGTTCGTTCTATTATTTTATTATTATTGTCTATTCTATGGGCTAGGTATTCGGCGACGATTTACATAAATTACATTTTGATTGTGACATAATAATAGATTACGAAACGAGTGAGTAAAGTGGGTTTTTACTGTCGATGTGGTGATTTAGATTTGAATTGTACAGAATTCTTTTCAAAGCTCGTCAATGGGTACACATAATGCAAAACTGTGTATATGGATTGGTAGCGTATCAAACAACCAATTTTTTGAACGTGTGTACGCGGCTTTAGCGTAAATAGATATTTACTAAGTTGTGCTTAGGGTGCCTTAGGTATTCTGTAATACAATGTGATCTTTGTTAAAACGAAACACGCTTTTATTGTTGTGGCAAAGTCTCTGTAGAAGGCTGGCAGAATATTAATTTCAATTTTGTAGATCAATAGATATATATACCTATTTAACCTGTATATGCTAGCTAAAGTTACAATTATAAAATAATTAATAATAACGTTAGGACATGGAATCGTGACATCAACTTTTTAGAGCGAAACTCCTCAAGTTGCTTCGCTGTGCAAGTAGCTCATTATTATTTTAACTAGGTCGGTAATAGGTACATTATGTATGCTTACGAGTTTATGTAATTAGAGGCATCACAAAGATAGTTTTTATCATTATCGTGCACTTATGTAGTAGTAGCAGAAATGGTAGTTTTTAAGTGGATTACTTGTGGCAGTAAAAAATTATTTACGCGTACTGTTTATTTTTCTGTGAGTAAATATTATATAGTTAGGTTTGTTTTTCGGCATATTAACTGAACTCTACGAAAATTGCGAAAAAATCTACTCAATAAAATAGCGTACCACTACCAACACATAATAATTTTTTAGAAAAAAAAAACATGATTATACTAATAACCCAGGGTGTTTTATCTGGTTAAGTAATATCAGTTCGATCCTTGTTAGACTACTGGTTCGCCCCGAACTGAGACCTCGCGGTAGGTATCCATAAACTTGTACAGAGCGCCATCTATTGACATAATTGTGAAGTTTTGTTAAAAATACGGAAGCTCATTAAAAATTAAATAATTTCGTTTCCTTATAATGGGATGGGGCTGATTCTGTATAACAGAATCTCTAAACTAAACTAAAATGGCAGCTTTAAATCTAGTTCTGTCCCTTTCCGTAGGGAATATTATGAAAGGGTTAGCAATATTTGTAATGCTCTAATTTTAGTTTAGTTTAGAGATTGTGCACTACAGAATCAGCCCCATTATTTATCTAATTTTAGTATTTGTTGTTCAAGTACAGGATATAATTCAAATAATTGATAAGTTTCAGCCTCAGCCTTTCAAAAAATTGAGAGTTCTGAGGTCAACTTTGGACGTTAGAAAATCTCCACTTTGAAAGCCCCCCATTACGTCAATTTTAGGGGAAAAATTAAAAAAAAAATATTTTTGGACTCTATTCCTGATTATCTTTAAAATGATATACCGCAACTCTATGTAACGCTATAAAAAAAATTTTACTTCGCATTCGCTTCTATTAGAGCCCCCCTGAAATAGAGATTTTTATAACTTTTTAAGCCATATTCGGCGGGAGGCCATTGGTTTACATATTATATTTAAATTTGAAGTAATTACGTTCAGTAATTCAGAAGTTATAAGGCTCTGACAGACGGACGGACGGACGGACGGGCGGATGGACGGACGGACAAGTGCCAATTCACTCAAGTAGACTCAGAGACCTTCGCTTCGCTCGGTCAATTAGAATGAAGTAAGTAGGTACGTACGTACAATTATTATGGATACAATATCTGCTGCGATGAAAAAAAAACAAATAGTTTATCCAACCTAATAACTAATAACGAGTTCACGAACTAGAACGAGGATATTCCAAGAGTGTTGTCGGTTCGTTTTTGTCGTGTTATAAATAAATCTACTTCTCTCATTACATCTCAAGATAATCTCTCATAACATTGCTTGCGATTTGTATTTATGTTTGTTAAACCTAATTAGCGGAGTAAACGATTCAGTGATCATTAGTTGAGCAGTGATGATTTGTTGTTTGTTCCATGAACGGTCCGAGATTTCGCTATAAATCTACTACGCCCGAGAAAATCCACTAAACGCTTCGAGAGCACTTTTCTGTGAAGTGCTTTGCTTTGATCTTAGATCAAGATCATCTTAGCGACATGTCGGTCGTCTTAAGACGAGCGCAAACAGGCGGATTGAAATCTTGACTTTTTGATAAATTCTATAGCTCAGCTTTGGGCTAGAGTAGAGTCGTGAAGTTCTCGTAGCTTCAGCTTTAATTACTAAAACTGGTATACCAAAAACAAAACAGGTAGTACCTACTACCTACTATGGGCACCGCGTTTCAGCGCGCAACAGCTTTACCGCTTCGTTCGAGCTTTTATCCAAGGAAGAAGCGGTGCATCGGCTCTGCCGGTATGCGTTGTGTCTAAGAAATAGCCTTCCGAGTGGGATCATAGGATTGATTCATTTTAGCGTTCCAGTTTTATGTAGCGTGGAAACTGGAAACCATGCCGTACTAGGTACCTAGTAGGTAGGTAGTCGGTACGTCAATTGGTAAAGGCAACTTCCATAGTAATCCATAGTAGTAGTTCCATAGTGACTGCATCATCACTTCCCACCAGGTGAGATTACAATTTGACTTCGAATAAAAAAAAATGATGCTAGACGTCGCTAGTGTGAAGCCTCGCTTAGGGACTTAGATGAAACATCGGTGCAGGTATGGACCTGCCCTGTGAACTGTGTGATTTCAACGTGATTTCATATATTTTTCTTACGTTTACTATCCCGTGTTTGTTTCATCCAAATATCTCATCTGAACATTTTCACCGCTACCTACCTACCTACCTAGTACTTACCGACGTAAGTACTAGGTACTAGGTATTCAGGGAAAGCTTGTACAAGTAAGTTAACTTGAGACCCGAGCGGAATGATCAACCTATAATATAATCAATTGTTTTTAAATGTAAATAAACATAATTTATGTATTTTTCAATGTTATTTGCACCTACCACCGAACAAATTAATCAATACTCGATAACATACGACAAACATTATCGCTTTCTTACTTTTTAACCGAAAATACTTTTTTTTCCTTTTTTTTAACTTTTAACTTCCAAAAAAGGAGGAGGTTCTCAATCCGGCGCGTATGTTTTTTTTTTTTTTTTTTTTTTTTTTTTTTTTTTTTTTTTTTTTTTTTTTTTTTTCTCTCAAGTCTCAAGTTAACTTGGACGGGTTGGAAATACAGCATATGCCTACTGTTTCGCAGCAGGACATCCAATGTCCATGCTTATTTATCTATAGTAGGTAAATGAATAACATAAACGCATAGCATTCGTATAGTGAAAAGCCAATATTTCTCCAGTACAATTTCTCGAGACCGGATGCAATTAAACAACATTAACTGTTACATAAATAATATGCCATATCGCGGGATACTTAATCAATTTCCTGTGTTTACACTTAGCTTTCTTCTTAACGTAATTAAACATGAATTAAAGTGTAACAATAACAAATTGTGATTTCACAGCGAAAACTTGCAATTGAAAATTGTAAATCCGTTTATTTTAATTAAACGAGACTCCACTAAACGTTTATTATAGCTGAGTTTAGGATATTGACTAGCTGATGCCCGCGACTTCGTCCGCGTGGTTTAAGTTTTTTCCCCACATGCACTCCTTAATTTTCTGGTTTAAAAAATAACTGAAAGCCCAAATGCTAAGTTTCATGGCTATAACTTGAGGAATGAAGGACTTTCATACAAACTTTCAACCCCTATTTTTTTTTATTTTTTTTATTTTTTTGTACCAAAAAGTTATACAATACGTAGAAAACAGAAACATAGTGGACAAGGAAACACTTATCTCTATAAGAGATCTCTACCAGTGACCCTTGGCAGTTTTTCAAAATTTTACCCCGTGGGGGTAGAATTTTGAAAAACTGTGACACACATACTTCTTTATTTTTACTGTAAGTCAAAATACCAAGTTTCGTTGATATAACTTGAGAAATATCTTGAGAAATGAAGGACTTTCATACAAACTTTCATCCCCTATTTCACTCCTTCGGGGGTAGAAATTTCAAAAACTGTGAAACTCATTCTCAAGACGTTATATCCATGAAACAAGTTTCATGTATATAACTTGAGAAATGACGGAGTTTCATACAAACTTTCAACCTTTATTTCACTCTCTTAGGAGTGGAATTTTCAAAAATCCTTCCTTAGCGGATGCCTACGTTATAATAGCTATCTGAGTGCTTATTTCGCGCGTTACGAGTGTATTTTAAAAGTAAATTCCATACTAATATTATAAATACGAAAGTGTGTCTGTCTGTCTATCTGTCTGCTACGCTTTCATGGCCCATCTGTTCAACCGATTTTTATGAAATTTGGTAGGTACAGGGATAGTTTGTATCCCGGGGAAGGACATAGGCCGGAAAATTAAAGAGTTCCCGCGGGAATCAAAAAACCTTAATCCAAGCGGTCGAAGTGGCGGGCATCGCGCGTCTTGTATAGCATAGATGCTTATTTTGAATTTTCTTTGTCTTATTTTATAACTCGTGTGACCTCTTGTAAATCCATGCTACGCTTATCCACTACTTATTTTTGCACGGTATAAACTTAGACTAGGTACCAAATTTACGCATTAGCGTATGTCCTGCCTTAGGTCATGCATTGTTATAAAACAAAATAATTATTATGTAGGTACATGGTTCAAATATTCGGTAACTTTGAAGGGATGTTGTTACTTGTTTGGATTATTCCCAGTAGGTATATACTCTTAATTCGTTTAACCTTATCAAAGGACAGGCGTGTGCGGAATTATAATGTCGGATCGTGTATTGGGGCTTAGAAAGGCAATACGTCTTTGATGTTGCTCAATTTCCTCCGATGAAGAATTCGCAGGATTCCTCAACAATGGAATGCTGTGGTTTTTGGATGTGATAGACTGAAATTTGAACAATGCGTCTTAAACCTCAATACAATAAGCGCGACTCGTGAATAAGATCTATCTCTCTCTTCCTTCCCAATTGCTGAGTGTCTTGTCCCTTTCCCTTTTTTCAGAGATGTAGGTACTAATATGTTTGTACAGAGATTTCTGGTAATATTTTTTACAGTATTTAGAATCTGTTGTAACTCATGGGCTTAATTGCCTTAATTAAATCCCTGCACCCATAATATAGAAATGTGAAAGTTTGGATGTACGGATGTTTGTTTTGTTACTCCTTCACGCTACAAAGTAATTTGTATGGGAATGCTGATAGCTTCATTAGCTTGTTATCCTGGAAAATTAAACAGTTCCTGCGGGAATCAAAAACCTTAAGGCGAAATCGCGGGCGGGCATTGTCTAGTGAATTACTAAGCACTCAATAAACCCAATTTATTTGTAACATGTAGGACATACAGGTGTCTCTTATGTTACGTCCTGTTTTGACTCTACCACCGGTTCGGAAAGCAGTTCTGCTGAGAAGAGCCGGCAAGAAACTCAGTATCAATAACGTTTTGCATCTTTCTCAATTGAAAAATAAAATGTTTTGTCGAATAAAGCCATCGACTCACACATCACTCCACTCACTCCATCACTACTACATAATATTATAATATGTCATTGGATAGGTAAAGCGCATTTGCTGCGGGATTATTAGCTAGCTCAACGGCTGTCACTTGTTATTCAGTATTCAATAAACAAACAGTCAGTTCGTATTGAAAATTCCGTGTGTAAGTATATTCGCACTTTGTAACTACAATGATGAAGACACGTGGAATGACCAGCCGACCCGAATAAAAATATTAATCTGGAACAGTGGCTTTAAAAAAGTTGGTCTAAATAATATTTCTATGGGGGCCAATAAAACAGCCAACTCTCATAGTTTCTGAGAAGGATGGCTTATTTAGGCAACGCAAAGGACAAGTCTAGCGGAAAAACGCGCCCCGAATTCCGATGAAAGGTACGTTAATTGGAAATGATAGGATAACGTGCATATCTGAGCGAAAAATATTCTAACACTCTATAGCTATATTCGCTGCCTGTCTTTGATTAGGCAATGATCAGCAGATTGCTTAGATATTTTAGTTATTGTTTTTTTATAGGCACAGATTTAATTGACCGAGCGAAGCGAAGGTCTCTGACTTGAGTCTGACTTGAGTGACTTGAGTGAATTTGCACTTGTCCGTCCGTCCGTCTGTCAGAGCCACAGATAAGAGAATCAAGGGAGATATGTTTTATGAACCAAATTGTATAGAAACCTGCTGTCGCCAGCTTATCCCTACCACTCGCTACCACTACACATGCAACTAAATAAAAATAATAGATGAAGTCGTACTAACACACGCATACCGATAGGCAAGTGCATGAAGCACGAACCAATATACACTTTATTGTTTACCTTACAGCTTTCAATTTCAATCACCGTGCATCTTACTCACACAAACGTCAAACGTTGTCGATGTGCTGTGCAAAATTACACTTTATTGTTTAGGATACAGCGTTCAATTTCAATCACCGTGCATCTTACTCACACAAACGTCAAACGTTGTCGATGTCCTAATAGTGGTTGACTAAAATGGATCTATCGATGCTCAATTTCTTAATATTTGGGTTTTTGACAATGACTACCTACTTATTATGAAAAGTGATATATTACATATGTCCCAAAAATAATAAGATGTAAAAAATCGTTTACCTATTAGATTATTCTTAACCGAGTTTAAAAAAAATGAAATGGTTGAAAGCACTTTGGCTAAAAGTGAGACGAGCGTATTGTGCTATTTTTCGTAGAAAACCAGCTTGGACCCCTTCCTGTAGCATTTATCCACTTTTCTTTTCTTTCTGCATCCTTCGGTTATCATACTTTGAAATTTCAACCCCCCGATTTTCCCCCTTTTTTAATTAAACTAAAAATAATTTTCGATTTTTTTTATATTAATGATGTTAAGCCACTATTTTTTTTTTATCCACTACAAGTTAGCCCTTGACTGCGATCTCACCTGATGGTAAGTGATGATGCAGTCTAAGATGGTAGCGGGCCAACCTGTTAGGGGCATGGCAGTTATATTAAACCCATACCTCTATTTGGTTTCTACACGGCATCGTACCGGAACGCTAAATCGCTTGGCGGCACGTCCTTACCGGTAGGGTGGTAACTAGCCCCGGCCGAAGCCTCCAACCAGGCCAGACCAGGGAAAATTCAGAAATTATAAATTTCCAAACCCTGCCGGGGATCGAACCCGGGACCTCCGCACGTTAAGGCAACAGCGCTCAACACTGCGCCACGGAGGTCGTCAAAACATACACAACTATTCCAAATTTCATGTCGATAGCTTTAATAGTTACGCACCATAAGGGTTCCATTTTTACCATTTTGGTACGGAACCCTAAAAATGGTAATAATTATAACTAAAAATATAGTTATAATGAATATTACTCGCGATAGTTTAAACGTTAAAATAGCAATTATTGTTTACTAAGTAGGTACTATTAATTATTGTATCACAGATCATAGTTTGGTTGTTAAAATATCGACAACAATATACTCGTATTTACATCGTCACATCTCTAGGGTACCACGGAAATTGATCTATCGTGCTAGTGAAAGAATCGGTAAAGAACACATAACCATTGCGTCGTAAGACCGGCCGATTCATTGATAGATTTCTACTAAGCAAGCAATGGTTTTTGTTCATAATGAGATATAGACTTGTCACTTTATTAAATTTTGATACCACTAAATAATGTTTTATTGGTTTTTATGGGTAATTACAACAATATACTTGTACTTACGTGTGAAATGAGATGCCATCTTTCATGTAATTCACTTTGCTACTTGAATTTTTACAAACAACCACTGAACAGCACGGCATTTTGCTAAAAACGGAGAGAAGTGAAGCGATCGTTGTATGACGTCCGATTAAAGACCAAAACCGAAATTATGTCTATTTATGACCTGATGAGTTCGCACGCACCACGCCCCCTTAGCATATCTCCCTTGATTCTCTTATCTGTGGTCAGAGCCTTTTAACTTCTGAATTACTGAACGTAATTACTTCAAATTTAAATATAATATGTAAACCAATGGGTTTCCGCCGAATATGGCTTAAAAAGTTATAAAAATCTTTATTTAAGGGGGGCTCTCATATAAGCAAATGCGAAGTAAAATATTTTTTATAGCGTTACATAGGGTTGCGGTATATCATTTTAAAGATAATTAGGAATAGAGTCCAAAAATATATTTAATTTAAGTTTTCCCCTAAAATTGACGAAATGGGGGGCTTTCAAAGTGGCGATTTTCTAACGTCCAAAGTTGACCTCAGAACTCTCAATTTTCTGAAAGGCTGAGCCTGAAACTTATCAATTATTTGAATTATATCCTGTACATGAACAACAAATACTAAAATTAGATAAATATATATTATAAGGAAACGAAATTATTTAATTTTTAATGTGCTTCAGTATTATTAACAGAACTTCACAATTATGTCAATAGATGGCGCTCTGTACAAGTTTATGGATACCGCGAGGTCTCAGTTCGGGTTGAACCACTAGTTATACTTAATATCAAAATTTCTAACCGGCATGTAAGTTAATTGAAAATCTTTTACTGCAGCTTTTATCTTCTGTTAAAACTACGCCGTAGTTATTTGAAGACGAAATTCCTCTTATCTTATTCTTGTTAAGCCTACCAGGCCATACTGCCAAGGTTTAAAGCCTTAAAGCAATACCTAAGCAATATTACTCAAAATGACAGTTTGATGTCACGTACTTTGACGTGGATAAGGATTATAATTCTATAACACGAAAATCAACAATAATGAAACAATATGGCTGTAAGCGTTGGCAGAGAGGCGCAAATGAAAATAATTTTCTTTGTTTAGAAAACTGTTTTTTGCGTACCTACATTTTTGATCCAGTCATGAAATTTATCTTATACATAATATTAAATACGCACGAATATCCGCATATGCCGCGAGGGCATACAGCGCGGTGATGAAATTTATGTGGTTCATTCTGAGAGTAATTCGTTTACCCTTATCAATAGTCACGCGTGCACGGAATTGCTATTTCAGGGACCCTGACTTAATAAAATAAATAAATAATTTATCTAATCCCGACCATAGACTTAGAATATTTTGCTCCCGACCGAATTTCCGCGACGGCAGCCATAATAATGGGGACTATCGCGTGTGAATTTGCCACTAGAGGCGCTAGTGTCGCGGGAGGTCCAATAACATTCACTTTTCATTGGTTTTGGCGGGCTTCGGGACAAATTATTTTAATTTCTATATTTTACCTGTTGAAAAGTGATCTCCTTCGTGAAATTATCGCAAATATGGATTATTTGGCGATGAATGTGAACGCTTTGAAAGCAGAAAAAGAAAAAGAGGCGCAAAAATAAGCGGCCTCAAAGAGCTGCTAATTCAGAGGTTAGTTTGTTTACTGTATTACAAACTTATTTTTTCCAGAAGTATGCTTGTTTGCCGAGGTAACAGCTATGTTTTTTTCTTTTTACATATATTTACCTAATATATTATGTATATTTACCTAATATGACTTCTGCATGAAAGGTTAAATGGGTTTCATGCTCATCAAGGACACACTTTTACTATATGATATTGATGAACATCGATGTCTGCTCTAGGTCTCTGCCCTCTGGTACTATATATGTATCTGGTTATGTACCCACAGTATCTCTAACGAGAACACAACCTATCTTGGGATCAGATTAGGTACTATGTGTGAGATGACTAGAATTTAATAATATTTCTCTTTATTAATATTAGATGTTTCATTTCAGGTTTCTCCAGAAGGATTAATTGGAGAACTAACAGTATTGGAAGAGAAATGTCCTTTCTCTATAAAAGATGAGTTTATCAGTGTGGATAATTAAGTATAAGCACATAGAAATGATCAATAATGAATATTGCTTGAAAGAAAGTAGCCCCTACTATTTTCAAATTCAAAAACTTGTTAGGTACCTACTAAAAGAAAGTATTGTGATTTTTTTGTTTGGACAAATAAAGATGAAAAGAGAATTTATGTAAATAGAAATGATAAGCTTATTTCAGAAGTTTTATAACTTAATCTAATATCTAGTTACCATTGTTTAGTAGTTTCAACTAACAAATCAACCATCTTTCAGTATCATATCCATTGTATGGATTTACAATGTTTAATAAGTATTTATTTGTATAGCAGTGTGTTTTAAAGGGAAAAGGAAGGATAAATAAAAGTTTAATAAGTAATTAATTTCTTTTTTATTTTATTTATTTAGTGCCTAACTATATAATTCCTCAGAATCCTGCGAATTCCTGCGAATCGCAACTAGCCACTGTTTTAGAACAGTTTTATCTTTTGGAAACATGTGTCCTCCTTTTTTCCGAACAAAACGGAATTGCACAACATTGCGGCATTGCTACTCGATATGATGATAGCTGTTATAAATTAATAAACTTAATGAGAATCAAGATTTAAAACTTTGTTTCGGCACCGATCTTATAAAGTCGCCTTTGACAGCTATACCTCTGGGCCTTAGTCAACAGTGGCGCCAACTGGTGAGCAAAGAAACGATAGTCCCCATTATGTCACATGTACAAAATACTAAAGTGTACGGGCACGAAATTAGCGGTAGCGGGGCGACGGCGGTAGCGGGGCGATGCGATTAGTCGGAGAGCTGGCGACGAATTTCGGGAAGAATTTTGAAGAGGTCTTTATAACCGACAAAAAGTCTGGGATTTTTTTTTTCGAATTCCATAAGTAATAAATTTAAAGATAAAAAATCAAGTTGCCAAAAAATGTTTTTTTTTGTTTTTTTTTTGCAAATGTTATATTATGCTGCGCAGTAGAGATGTAACCGCAAACGCTCTACCAGACTGGCAGGACTGGATTCGCCAATGGACGAAATTATATTTTTTCACAATTTCATCTTGCCTAAAGGACCTTCCCGAAATTCGTCGCCAGCTCTCGGACCACATCGCCCCGCTGTCGCCGTCGCTCGGCCGTCGCTAGTTTCGTGCCTGACGCCTTATATTCAGTCAAACTTATCTGACCCGGTGGCCAAAATTGGAACAAATTTTTATGCCTGTTAAGTTCTTTTTTAATTTTTCAAATCTACTAACGACGCTGTCACCGGGTCAGATAAATTTGTGGGACTAACACAGCTACTACTAACACAAGTATGTGCGTAAACACAGATGCACTTTATTTCCCTTTAATCTCAAAGTCCGATGGGATGGAAGATCTAACAAGACTGGGGGGAGATCAGGCGCAGCAGTAGGACCGATGACTTTACGTGCGTTATCGAGCTCGGGAACCTTGACCATAAATAATTTCATTCATTTATCTTATCAATTAAACAATACCTTTTTATTGTACTTAGAGTAAGGCCTTGACTGCAATCTCATCTGGTGATAAGAGACGATGGAAGCATACATCCTGGAGACGGACATAGGTACCAAGAGATTTATAAAGGAACTTTTTGTTTTTTGGATAAGAAGTGGGATTAAAGTTACCTCTGTACCAAATTTCGCAGACATGAAAAGGCAATAAACAAACAGACAGCCTTTTGCATTTACAAATATGAATATTTTGCTTGTAAATTTTTGATTCAGCAATGACATATTGGATCACGCGCGACGGCCTATACGATGCGGCGATGTAATTTATTTGGATCATTCTGAAAGTAATTCGTATACCCTTATCAATAGGCACGCGTGTACAGAATCGTAATATCGGGGAATTCGAAACGCAATATGTCTCCACAAGAATTTGGGAGAATACCGTGACAATCGTACCTTTTATATTATATATTTTTTGTTGTCGTGACAAGCTTATTTTACTTTATTTTATTTTATTTGTAGTCCAATCCGTCACGTTTATGAAGAACTGAGTCTACTGGAGAGTGGTAGAGAAAATTTATTATAACTTATATATAATTTATATTAATTGTCTTAGTGTAAAAGCAAACAATAAATCCATATTAACTAGGTTTTTCCCCACGTCGTAAGCGTGGACTTAGTTTTTCAAAAGATCTCACCAAAGTCCTATTGCTAAAGCAATGTCCGGAAGAGATTGCTTTAGCAATAGGACCGCTTTTGCACCCTTCTGAATTTCTTTTAATAGCTTTGTTTTCCCTTTCTTTTTGTGTATTGTTTTTTTTGTTTATGTGTGTGTAATAAAGTTAGTATCGAATTAATTATCTATCTATTTATCTCGAGGGGATTTCTCAGAACCATTTCTTAGTTTTTTATGTGTCCGTCTAAGTTGGAGAAACTACTTGCAAAATCACAAATTTGGCTTGTTCGGAATTTTTCGGGACTATGTGCGCCAATATTACCTTTAACAGGCGCTTTATCAGTGAAGGAAAATATTGTGACGAAACCTGCATCTCTGAAAGCACCC
Organism: Erebia ligea; assembly: GCA_917051295.2. Lineage (NCBI taxonomy): Eukaryota > Metazoa > Arthropoda > Insecta > Lepidoptera > Nymphalidae > Erebia > Erebia ligea. The sequence continues at coordinate 10,404,693 of OU785235.1, read as the reverse complement.
CATAATGTTTCCAAAGGTGTGAGAAATTGCGATTGGGTCTAAACCATTTTCATTTTGAGAGAAGACCCGTGCTCAGAGTTGAGGTCATTGATTGCTTAGGTAGTCTATGATTTGGAAAAACCAACTTACATAACGCTTGAATCAACCGGGTATACTAGTCTCGCCAACTTATCTGGCCTGGTGACAAAAATTGGAACTAATTTTTATTTTGATGCTAGATCCTTTTTTAAGGATCTATCTTCTCGTCTCACAGAAACCACAGGTGACCGGAGAGCTGGCAGTTACCTTGGCCAAGATTAATTAGTAATAAAAAGCCATTGAATTATATGTACAAGTACTTGGTTTGTTGGTTTGTCCTTCAATCACGCCGCAACGGAGCAACGGATCGACGTGATTTTTTGCATGGGTATAGTTGAGGACCTGGAGAGTGACATAGGCTACTTTTTAGCCCGGCAAATTAAGAAGTTCCCGCGGGAATCAAAAAAAATTAAACCTCGCGGACGAAGTCGCGGGCATCATCTAGTAGATGATATTTTTAATGTTTAGTTTTTAGTTTTGAATTTACATTTTAATGTATTTTGTATAATATTATTTTGTAAAATTAATTTGTTCCAATAAAACAATAATACTTGTAATTTTATGACTGTTTAGTTTTTAAAAAAATATTTACTAGCTTCACTCAGCGAAGCTGTCAGCGGTTCAAATAAGTTTGTGCAACTGTACTTGCATTTTAGTTTGATGAAAGCTTATCGTGACTGGACATAAAACAATAAAGCGCTTTCATTTATTATCACCCTTTTGACATGTTAATATTGTCACATTTGTCCATGGCAGCGTGAGAAGCCCAAGGTCGTCGGGACAAATAACCATGCTCTATTATCGACGCTGATACTGACTAACTGATCTAATACATGCTAATGTGTGTCGTGTTTATTCATAAACACTGTAGAATAAATTAGAATATTATAGGATTCATTATCATTAAGCTACTAGCGATATTGACGACCTCCCTGGCGCAGTGGTGAGCGCTGTGGTCCTATAGTGGGAGGTCCCGGGTTCGATTCCCGGCAGGGTAAATTAGGAAATTTATAATTTCAGCATTTTCTCTGGTCTGGTCTGGTGGGAGATTTCGGATGTGGCTAGTTACCAGTAGGTACCACCCTACCGGTAAAGACGTACCGCCAAGCAATTACGCGTTCCGGTTCTATGTCGTGTAGAAATCGATTACGGGTATGGGTTTAATATAACTGCCGTACCCCTAACAGGTTACACTGCATCATCACCTACTATCAGGTGAGATCGCAGTCAATGGCTAACTTGCAGTGAAATAAAAAAAAGCGACCGCTAGCGGTTAGGTTCGCGTAGGAATTTCGGTGAAAAATGTTATGGACTAATGTACACATTACACACATTATAATAGAGGCAAACACTGTGCAATATCCCAGCTTTCTAGGTCCAAGAGTTTGCGCTGAACCTTAAAGAATAAGTGAATGAATGAGTCAGGAAATATTTTTGTATTGTATGAGACTTGTGAACAAAAAAACTAATTCCTATAGAAGCCTATACTTAGTATCTAGTATCAAGAATGTTTGGACGCAGTCGCGGGCACATACCAGTTACAATTATTAATATAATCGACCGTTTTTTATAACCAATTCTTTTTTGTTACAGGTAAACAACCGCTCACTTTTAAAGGACATCAAAGCAAGTGACATTACTCCTGGCTACAGGTATACATATAATGGTGCTCTATATAACGCTTTGATCTTTGAAGTGAAGGCGATCGGCAATTGAATGCCACTTGTACTTACCTACTTGTGTACAGGGTTCTAGTTCCGTGTGTCCTTGCTTGGCTCACCGAACAGGTAGGTAATTGATATAAGGACCCTGTGTATAAAACAATACTGCCTACCTTTTTATCATAACTTATTCGGTTGTTAAAACTATCATGAGCGATATCCATACTAATATTATAAATACGAAAGTGTGTCTGTCTGTCTGTCCGTCCGTCTGTTTGTCTGTCTGCTACGCTTTCACGGCCCACCTGTTCAACCGATTTTGATGAAATTTTGTACAGGCTTTCCCAGTTGTATCCTGGGGAAGGACATAGGCTAAGGTTTTTATCCCGGAAAACGAAGGAGTTGCCGCGGGAAGTGAAAAAGCTTAATCCACGCGGACGAAGTCGCGTGGATTAAGCTATTATATATGGATATTCTCAAAGATGTGAAGTCATCCAATCCGGACTTGGCCAGCGTGGTGGACTATGGCCAAACCCTTCTCATTCTAAGAGGTGACTCGTGCTCAGTAGTGAAACAGGTATGGGTAGAGAATGAGTGAGATTTTTTAACGCTCGTGTCAGCAAAAACACTAGTCTTGTTTTGTTTTCAAGTCTAGTGCTACTGAAGACTAAGGCTGAAGGTTACAAAACGCTAGAAACCTTCGAGATAACTCTTACGTAATAAGTACTCTTTATGACAAAGGCGTCGTTGGCATAATCTACTAAACCTATAGAAACAAGCTCGATATCAAAGCTTTTCAAGGCCCATTACGTGTGAACACATAAATAAACCAACTTTCGTTAATTAATATTCATGGAAAACGATTACTTACAGTTCACAACTTTACCTCTACTAAGTGATGAACTTTACCAAATATGAACCATGCATTAATCGCTCAGAAGTATCAATAAACACCCATACTACCTAACAATCATATTATCATACTTCATACTAATATTATAAATGCGAAAGTGTGTTTGTTTGTTGGTTTATTGGTTTGTTGGTTTGTCATTCAATCATGCCGCAACGGAGCAACGGATTGACGTGATTTTTGGCATGGGTATAGTTGAGGACCGGGAGAGTGACATAGGCTACTTTTTATCCCGGAAAATTAAAGAGTTACCGCGGGAATCGAAAAATACTTAAACCACACGGACAAAGTCGCGGGCATCAGCTAGTTTTATGATAAATTCGAAAGTGCCCAACAACCGATTTTAACTGTACCTACTGGGTTTTTACCATTAAATAAAGAATATTATTATTATTATTATTATTATTAACGAAATGTATAGGAATAGGTTGTTTTCCGGGGATCCAAGTGGGCTATAACTTTTGTCCCGGAAAATCAAAGAGTTCTCATGGGACTTCTCAAAACATGGGACTTAGGTAGGCGGGCGTCCCGCTGACCTAGGATCATGAAATTTGGCAAGCAGCAAGGTCTCAAGTATACGAAGAAATCTAAAAATCGTTAGTTAGGGTTCCGTACCACAGTTCCGTACTCATAGGGTGTCGCGTTGTTTGTCAGGCGTTACAAGTTTAGCGCCATAATATGCAAGCCAGTTATTTCACAGCTGATTACGTGTTGTTATGACATCTTTCTTGTTATTTAATGTGGTACGGAACCCTTTGTGAGCGAGTCTGACTAGCACTTGGCCGGTAATTTTAATTTGGGTCATAAAGTATTTACGCGGAAAACTCAAAGCCGTGGAATTTTTATTAACCATACGTACCGGCTTTCGCAAATTGTTTTATTTTTGCTAAAAGGATCGGGAATTTCGGAGTTGTTTTTCAACTTTTCCTTCCTACGTGAAATGTAATGCGTCCCTACCACCGCCAGCCCGTGACTCATGAGTGGCAGGAACGCCGTTCATACCAATTACGCTAATGATAAAGTATGCCAGACGTAATATGAAAGGTAATAATAAATAAATAAATCAATAAATTGTTTATTGCTCCAAAAATACATAAGTTACAATTACAAAAACATTTCTGCATTTTACAAGGCAAAAATTTAATAATATTCTAAATTGTAGTTACAAAATCAAAATACGTAGACATACAGAAAACCAACTGTCCATAACATAGGTATAGACCTGTGTTTTAGGCGACAGCGCTCTCCTTAAATAAATGGTTCATATAAACAACTACATAGATGAAACTTGCAGGTAAGTATGATCAAATTTTTGTTTTAAATATTTTAACTACTTAGCTAAAACCTATATTGCTGCAAATGGACCTCAAATATGAAGTACTAGCTAATAAAGAGTAACAAACATCCATATTCCATACGAGTGCATCCATGCATACAAACTTTCGAGTTTATAATACATATTAGTAAGAAGTAAGATTAGTAAGAAGTAAGATATTATAAATGCAAAAGTGTGTTTGTTTGTTGGTTTGTACTTCAATCACGCCGCATCAGAGCAATATAGTTGAGCGGTATAGTTGAGGACCTGGAGAGTGACATAGGCATAGACATACTTTTTATCCCGGAAAATTATGGAGTTCCCGCGGGAATCAAAAAAAACTTACACCACGCAGACGAAGTCGCGGGCATCAGCTAGTAATATTATATAGTAAGGACTAAGTAAATTTATTGACGCGTTGTTTATGTATTAGTATGTAGTTATTTGAATGTAAGTATATTATAGTTCCACCTGCAGTCTATTTTCCTTTATTTTCTCCTTTTCCTAAGGATGCCTGGTAGAGATCGCTACCTAAGCGATAAAGCCGCTTTTTGCATCCTACTTCTGTCTGTGTTATTTATTTTCCAATTTTTGCCTTTGTTATTTTTAATTGTGGTGGTACAAATAAAGTGTATAATAATAATAATAAATCTATAGAAATTAAAACCCAGTGGAAAGTGAACAGCACCAGAACTGTCCCTGTGATTATTTCATCTACAGGAGTTATCCCTAAAACACTGCATAATAGTTTGAAAGCACTAAATATTAATTGCAAAACCTATTTGCTTCTACAAAAGGCCGTAATCTTATATACATGCCGCTTAGTACGTAAGTTTTTAACACAGGAGTAGCCTCACTAACCCTAATTATGCACTTGGCTCCGGCCCGTGCATAATTATTATTTTCACCTTCATTTAATGAAGAGAATAAAAAAAAAGTTAACCCAAAATAATAATAATAATAATAATAATGTCGCCGTGTGGCACCGGCAGAGTAGAATAGTGCCACCCCTCCCTATCCCGTGGGTGTCCGTAAGAGGCGGCTAAGGGAACCGGGGAACCTTATACCAACTTATTCCGTTCCCCGAAAGTGGCTAGCTGGCCACAAAAACAGCCTCCTCGGGGACCTGAGTGGACCCCGAGTGATGTAACCACCACTCACCCCCCCCCCCCCCCTTTTTTATGATGATGGACACAGATGAGAATATGCGAATAGGGCCGCTACCTGGGGGTCGCCAGGGCGCGCCTGGAGCTGGCGCTGGGCGTGGCAGCATACGGGCCGCCAGTAACACCAGTCGACCGGCACTACCACCTAGCCGGCCGACCCGTCCATCATCCCCACCAGAGGGCTTGGCGCCGACAGGATCCTTTAGGGTCCCATCTTCGGTGCCCGCCGCTGGTGGTGTACGCCGCATGAGATGGACTTCTCTCATGAACGAGAATGTCATGCGTGCGTACTACAGGGCGACAGGAGGGGAAACCGGACGGACTGGCTACCGAGCGGCAATGTACCGCGAGTTCCTGCTGCTTGAGCCGACTTTAACTGTCACGGAACAAAACCTGGCAGATCGGGCTCGGTATATTCAGCGTTCGAACATCTTTAACGCTACCGAGCTCGAACGGTTACGACGTGAGGCTGTTCCCGAGGTGACAACTCCAACAACAGAGCAAATCGTCTCTCCAGCGGTGCCTACCCGTGAGGAGATAGTTACCACCTCCCACGATTTGCCTGTTGAGGAAAGCACCGAGGAAACAGTTTCCCTTGATTTAGAGCGGATGGGAAGGATTCTAGAAGAGGCGATTTCTGAGACTCGGAGCGCTCCTCTGGAGAATCGCCCGCGGCTCTCCCGCCTTACGCTGAATGTAGCGACGCGGGATGTCATTGAGGCCATCAACCAAATGCTGTCCCAACATCTAGCGAACAGCACTGGCTTGGATGATACGGCTTCTATTCTCTTCGGTGCGGCTTTAGCCGTGCACCGATTTATCGGAGCCAAGACCCCGGGTCTGGGACGCGCTGCTGTTGCAAGACGCAGCACGGAACCGGCCTGGAAGAGGAGAATAGAACGCCGTATCAACCTTGCCAGAAGCCTCATTGGCAGACTGCAAAGCTTCAGGTCGGGCAATACTAGGCCAAGGATTGTGCGCTCCGTTAGAATTGCCTTCAACGGGCTTGGGGTTAGATTGGATCAGCCCGACATAGCCCAAAAGCTAACGGAGCGCATCGACGACCTGAAGCAGAAAATCGCTGCATGGGGGAGCCGCATACGGCGATACTCGGAAAGAGTTGAGCGCTTTCAGCAAAATCGTCTCTTCTCGAGTGATCAGAAAAGGTTCTATAAAAGATTGGAGTGTCCAGCGGTCTGCTCTGCCTCTCAACGGCCGAGCTCGGTAGACCTCGTCGCTTTCTGGCGAAGTGTGTGGTCGCGAGAGGTAGAGCATGAAGAGGGCCCTTGGATTGCGGCGATAGAGGAAGCATGTGCCGTAATTGAACCGATGAACCCAGTAGCCATCTCTACGGAGGATGTAGTTGGTGCAGTAAGGCGGGCCCCGAACTGGAAAAGTCCGGGTCCCGACGGGCTGCATCACTACTGGCTTAAGGGTTTCTCGGTTTGCCATGCTACCTTGGCTCGACAGTTCCAAGAAGCTCTCGAGCAGAGGACGCTCCCTAACCTTTTCACCACTGGGATCACTCACCTAGCTCCAAAGTCCACGGATGCCGCTGATCCGGCAAAGTACCGCCCCATTACGTGTCTTAACACCATCTATAAGACACTAACATCCGTTCTGAGCCTCAAGATATCTCGTCATGTAGACGAAAATAACATCATGTCTGGGGCTCAGAACGGATGTCGGGGGGGTAGCCGTGGTACTAAAGAGCTCCTTCTCATCGACTCCGTTGCGGGGCAATTGGTCAAACGCAACCGCCGGAACTTCTCCGCTGCCTGGATTGATTATAAAAAGGCATTCGACTCTGTACCCCATTCATGGCTCTTGAGGGTCCTTGAACTGTACAAAGTCGATGGTACAGTTCAAGACTTCCTCAGAGAATGCATGGGGCAATGGAGTACGATCCTTTGTCTCCATGGTGAGCGGTTGGCGGGTGCCGATGACCGGATAAGGATACGGCGGGGGATCTTTCAGGGTGACTGTCTGAGCCCACTTTGGTTTTGCCTGTCTCTGAACCCACTCAGCTTATTGCTGGAGAGTTCAGGGACGGGCTTTCAGTTTCGGAAAGGAGGGACAAGAGTGCCTCACCTCTTCTACATGGATGACCTCAAGCTGCTGGCACCCAATGCTACCCGCCTGCAAGAATTGCTGAATATCACCACTGAGTTCAGTGATTCTATCAGGATGGAGCTTGGGCTGGACAAGTGTGCGGTCTTGCATGTGGTGAGGGGCCAGGTTACTCACTCGGCTGAGATGAATCTCGAGCCATCGAACATCAGGACCCTTTCTGAAGCTGAATCGTACCGGTATCTGGGCATGTCGCAATCGATAGGGGTAAATGAGGCGGACATGAAACAGTCTGTTTGCGAGGCCTTTTTTGGCCGCCTGACAAAAATCTGTAAAAGTTTTTTGTCGGGCGCCAATAAGGTTCGAGCCTATAACGGCTGGGTTATGCCCGTCCTCATGTACACCTTTGGAGTGCTCAGATGGACTCAGACCGAACTTGACGCCCTGGATAGAAAAGTCCGCACGACTATGACACTCTATCGCATGCACCACCCGAAATCGTCTGTGATGAGATTGTATATCCCCCGGAAATGTGGTGGTCGAGGCGTATTAAGCGTCAAGACCATGCATAACCGGGAGATAGCCAATCTCAGAACATACTTCGAGACGAAGAGGGAGTCACCCATGCATAGAGAGGTCATAGAATGTGATAAAGGACTTACTCCCCTATCCTTAGCCAAAGTCGAGTGGCAGGCGCCAATGGTACTTAGCACCTCTGACCGGGAGACCGTATGGAAGGAGAAGGAGTTGCACGGACGCTTTTTTAAAGCTCTTAATGAGCCGCACGTTGATAAAAAAGCGTCCGTGCAATGGCTGCGCTTCGGTGACCTCTTTGGGGAAACCGAAGGTTTTGTCTGTGCGATACAGGATCAGGTAGTTAAGACGCGGAACTACCGAAAGTACATTCTGAAGGATGGCACTCACGACATCTGTCGAGCCTGTCGCCATCCCGGTGAGTCGCTCAGACATGTGCTTTCGGGATGTTCGGCGCTTGCTAACACTGAGTATCTGCACAGACACAACCAAGCGGCCAAAATCCTTCACCAGGAGCTTGCTCTGAAGTACGGTCTCCTGGATGAGAGGCTGCCGTACTACAAGTACACACCGGTGCCTGTACTCGAGCGTGACGGAGTCCGGCTCTATTGGGACCGGTCCATCATCACGGACAGGACTATTCTTGCGAATAAGCCTGACATCGTGCTGTTGGACCGGGCACAGTCGCGGGTGTTTTTGGTGGACATCACCATTCCATATGATGAGAACCTTGTGAGAGCTGAGACGGAGAAAAAACGAAAGTATCTCGATCTGGCTCACGAGGTTTCCGCCATGTGGCATGTGCAGTCCACTGAAATCATCCCAATCGTTATATCTGCGAATGGGTTAATCCCAGTCAGCCTCGCTCACCATCTGAGGCGACTGGGGTTCCGTGGCAGTTCGCTCGCAGCCAGGATGCAGAAAGCGGTGTTGCTGGACTCGGCTAGGATAGTTCGCCGGTTTCTCAACCTGTCGCCCTGACCCCCGGCCGTCTGGTCTCCCCTGCCGGGGTGTAATCCTCCGCCCGCTGCAACTATTTATTTGTGTATTTGTGTATGTAAGTTTATTCATTTCTATTTATTTACGTAAGTTTATTATAACTCTTTTGGTCATATATGTATTTATTTTGTATGCGGGCGTGAGAGTAAGTTATATGTCGATAATAATAATAATAATAATAATAATTACAGAAAATACATAATGAAGGATAGAACGGTAGACATATGTCGGGCGTGTCGCCGTCCTGGAGAAACTATCCGTCACATTGTCTCTGGTTGTTCTCATCTGGCTAACGGCGAATACTTGCACAGACATAACCAAGTGGCCAGGATTATCCACCAGCAACTGGCCTTGAAATACAATCTTGTGGAATCAGAAGTACCGTACTACAAGTATGTGCCCGACCCAGTTCTTGAAAATGGTCATATCACACTATACTGGGATCGGTCTATCATTACAGACAGGACTATTGTAGCCAATAAACCTGACATAGTGGTGATAGACCGATCAGAGCGCCGTGCAATGATTGTTGATATTACTGTCCCGCATGACGAGAACCTCGTGAAAGCTGAGAAAGAGAAACTAACAAAGTATCTAGACTTGGCGCATGAGGTTGTCGCCATGTGGAATGTGGACTCAGCAATCATTGTACCGATAGTCGTGACTACTAACGGTCTTATAGCCAAGAGCTTCGATCAACATCTTTCGAGGCTCTCATTGGGTAGCTGGGTCAAGGGCCAGATCCAGAAGGCTGTACTCCTGGACACGGCTCGCATTGTCAGGAGGTTCCTCTCTCTGGGGCCCTGACCGCCGGTTTCTTGGACCCTGTTCCCGAGACCGGTGGAACGCTATTTTTTATATTTTTAAATGTTTTTTTATTTATTTTTGTTTTCATAAGTAGTTAAATATTTAAAAATGTAAAAAATATGGAGCTCAATAAAATAAAAGAATAATAATAATAAAACCGCAGGGCAGCTTGTGGCGAGCTGTTGGGCAGTAGCGACCCCACGGACCTGATCGCTCCCGGGAGAAGTCTTGATCCTCATCTCTGGCTTGCCTTTATCGGCCGGCTGGAGTGAACACTGACGAGGAACAGAACTCCCACCTCTTGCTTGCCTTCATTGGCCGGCTTGAGTGGAGATTCGCAAGAGCATCTGCAAGATGCTCGGAGGAAGGAAGTATTCCAGTAAGATGCTTGTAGGGATCTTGAATGGACTACCAGGATTGTCCTGAGAGCCGTGGAATACCTCTCCACTCCTCAAACACCTCAAGTTATGTTGCCCCCTTGCCGCTACGTCACTTTGAGCCAACGGCTGTTTCCGGGGGCCCATTTACCGAGTGTGCGAGTCACCCCCTGCCATTTTATAATAAATAAATAATAAATAATAAATAATTTATTTCTTAAACATACAAGTGTGTCTTATTAACTAAGGGCACAACAAAGTGGTAATCAATGGCTTGTATAAATATACATATACAGATTGATGCGCAGACTCTGCACTAAGATAAACTTGTATTGCAGAAGTCTGCAAAATCCATGTAGTTATCCATGTAAAATAACATCCATGTAGTTTATCCATGTAAAATAACACTGGTCAGGCAGGGGCCATAGTACTTCCATAGACCCATTTCACCAGTCCATTATAGCAAGCCAAACCCGTAGACCCATACCTATCATTAGTTTTCATGTTTTGCAATAGTCCTGCACTAACCGGGGATTGTCCTTGGGTGCACTCGCATAGTGCATATAGGGATATTCGCCGGTTGGTGTCACATTTCCTTTAGAGTAAAATTGTCTAACGGGCCTCTGCGAGTTGGTTTCGGCCCCTCGTACGCCTTCCAAAGGTCCGGGACCCCATGGTCCCGAGATGGAAGAGACATACATAATAATAATAAGTACAAACAAATACCTATTTAATTACTTAACTTACTTGATTATTTCTTACTTTCTGTACTCATTTTGCACTAGAAAAAGAAATAATTCAGATTTCTCACTTTTACCTAGTTTTTCTGCAAATTAACTCCCAAATGCGACTGTGTGACTCTTTGTAACCTTTTCACCGGCCATCTGTTGACTGTTTTACCGATGTTGATGGAAATTGATATCTACAGTAACAGTTCCATCCTGAGGATAGATATACGTAAGCTTTGTCCCGGAAAAACAGAGATTTTCCACGGCAATTCAGCCATCGAAATCCACGCGAACGAAATCGCGGGCATTTTGAAACTTTATACGCTTTTATAATCCGTTTTGAACCAGTATGTGTAGTTATCACCTAAACCATTTTTTGAAGACCCTTTTCCCATTAATGGGTACGTAAACACTTAAGCAGTCAGTTACGTACGTTTTAATTAAGCTCTTATATACATAGGTTTCCACCTCGGTGACTACCTCGTTGGTCTAGTGGTTAGCATGTTTGACTGCGGCCGACGAGGTCCCGGGTTCGCGTCCCGGGTCGGGCCATAATTAAGTATTGGGTTTTTCCGACTAGAAATTCTCAGTACTAGCCCGGAGTTAGGAAGTTGGCGGCGTTTCACCCCCGTGCCTTGGAGATAACGTTAAGCCGTCGGTTCCGGTTACTATCACTAACATGATAATAGTCGTTAAAGCTCGCCAACCCGCATTAGTGCATCGTGGTGGGTCTAAGCTTTAACTCCCTCTCTCCTATGAGAATGGAGGCCTGTGCCCAGCAGTGGGACGTTAATGGGCTAAAAACAGACTTCCCACGGGAATCCTACTATCTAAATATACGGGAAAGAAGTAGCGGAAATATAATCCGTCTTGAACCAGTAAGTAAGTAAGTACCTAAGTACAGTTATCACCTAAAACCGTTTCTTGAGGACCCTTCTCCCACTAATGGGTACGTAAGCACTTAAGCAGTCAATTACGTACGTTTTAATTAAGCCGGCTAGTCACTAATTGAAATAAATGCTCTGAGGGTCAAACAAATGAGTTTAATGAACGACAATTACCGCCCGGGTCAGGTATCCGTCAGGATAGGTGTAGGTACTAATTAGTCAGCTATTGTATGACTTTAGTGCCATTGAAAGTCATTAATTTATTAATTTTAACTTGCTGATGTCCGCAACTTTGTGTGCATGGGTTTAGGTTTAAAGTTCCCGTGGGAACTCAGTTATTTTCCGGCCTGTGTTCTCCCTCGGGATTTCACCTATCTCTGTATTATACGACATTTAATTAAAATCGGTTTGAAAGATGGACCGTGAAAGCGTAGCGGACAGATATACAGACACACTTTCGCATTTATAATAATATTAGATGATGCCCGCGACTTCGTCCGCGTGGATTAAGATTTTTTGATTCCCGCGGGAACTCTTTAATTTTCCGGGATAAAAAGTAGCCTATGTCCTTCCCTGGAATTCAAACTATCCCTATACCAAATTTCATTAAAATCGGTTAAATAGATGAGCCGTGAAAGCGTAGCTGACAGACAGATAGACAGACACACTTTCGCATTTATAATATTAGTATGGATTTTGTAGAGACATGCTGATTTGTACGACTTCTATGTGTGGCCTTATAATATGCTCTAGTTATATGTAAAAGATTTGTAGGTTTTGCCCGCTCTGTCTCTCATTCAACTCACTCTGTCATTTTGTATACAAACTAGAGGATGCTCGCGACTTCGTTCGCGTGGCATAAGTTTTTTTAATTCCCACAGGCATTCCTTAATTTTCCGGGATAAAAAGAAGCCTATGTCACTCTCCAAGTCCTCAACTAAGTAGGTATGCCCATGCAAAAAATCACGTTGATCCGTTGCTCTATTTCGGCGTGATTAAAGGATAAACTCTCTATTTGACGTCCTTGGGGATAGAATTTTCAAAAACTGTGAATCACATATTTTTTCATTTCAGACCGAAATCCCAAACACCAAGTTTCATGGCTACAGCTTGAAAAATGACGGACTTTCCTACAAACTTTCAACCCCTGTTTCAGCCCTATGGGGGTAGAATTTTCAAAAATGGCGATACACGTATTTCTTCATTTTAAACCGATAGCTCAAATACCAAGTTTCATGAATATAACTTGAAAAATGACGGACTTTCATACAAACTTTCAACCCCTATTTTACCCCTTTGGGGGTCGAATTTCGAAAAATCCATTCTTAGTGGATACCTACTCTTTACAAAGAACACACCTTCCAAATTTCATGTCTCTAGGACCAGCGGTTTGGGCTGTGCGTTGATATATAAGTCAGTCAGTCAGGACTTTGAATTTTATATATATAGATAAGCTTCCTACCTTTGCCAAAGTTTCAAAATCTTTGAAGCGGATGAGCCGTGGAAAACGTGACCCGACGTAAGTGACGAAAGCGTGATACGATACGACTACCATAGAAAATAACCTACAGTTCGCGCGCGAGTTGAATGCAGAGTAAATGTATGTGTCACAATACATTTGCTCTGCATTCAACTCGCGCGCGAATTATACTTATCTACGCGACAATTTAGGCCATGTGATGGAGGGTTAGCTACTGTTTGATACTTTCGCATGGGGTCGTAGACTGAATAGATTTACCTATTCAGTGGGGTCGTATGACGTATCGAGTCGCGTTGTCGTGTTTGTCGTTGATGTAGGAGAGTGCTTAACAGGCAGATATACTTAAATCGCGTTTAAAATTTTAAGTATGGATGGAACGTTCGTACATGTATTTCATTTCAGAATCTGCGGTTTTGCCTCTCAGTGAACCTTTTTACTGACAATGAATAAAACGGACGTGGTGTATGGCCGCAGCCCGCAATATAAAAATTTAAGCATAATATATTTTAACGATTAAATTTAAGTTGCATACTGTAATTTAAGTATTTATTGTACCACTGGCTCAAAATTTTGTTGATATTACCTAGTAAGAGTAAAATAAGTAATTAGTTACACATACCTAATATACCTACTTTGCTAGCTGATCCGCATTCCGCACCAGATTCGCTCGAGTGTAATTTTTGCATAATTTTTGTAAATCATGAAGTGAGTGGAATAATATATAAATACTAGCAGTTGCCCGCGACTTCGTCCGCGTGGATTGAGGTTTTTTGGTTCCCGCGGAAACTCTTTTATTTTCCGGGATAAAAAGTAGCCTGTGTTATTTCAGACTATAATCTATCTCTGTGCCAAATTTCATCCAGATCCGTTCAGTCGTTCTGGCGTGACTGAGTAACAAACATCCATCCATCCATCCATACATCCATCCATCCAATCTTTCCCATTTATATTAATATAAACTATAGATAGTTTAGATTACCTATCGCATTTCTATTGAATTCAAATGGATCGGAAAGCATGTTATTAATTATTATTTTCATGAATGTTGCCACAAGCGGCTGTCATAGTAGGTACTTACCTACTATAGTGTGATATAAATAGTTCTTTGTCTATGGTGTTGCATAGTAAAAACGCCTCGCCTATTTTCCCGAGGGCCCTCCACAAGAGGGTCGTTAGCAAGCGTCACTACAACGGCTTGCAAAATTTAAATATCACTGTTTTTTATCTGTTCATGTAAAAAACTGACTGACCCATCGAGTATATAGTACAGCTCAAACCAGTTCACCTGGGAACTTAAGATTTTGCAAGTATTGTTCTTTCTATAAACCTTTAAATAAATATGTGCTTAAATACAGTGGCGTGCATGTCTTGGAAGCATCAAAGCTCTGCTTACCCTAGTTGAAATAACTCTAGCATTTTATTAATGATTACCTGCTAGTAAAAAGGTGCTTACCTACCGAACAAATGCCTACCCCTGTGCATCCCTGGGTACCTACTAAAAATGGTTCATCAGCCGCCCGAGCAAACCCGGGGCGCGTCAGGTGGACTCTTCACTCTATACACGGTTATACTGACTGTTAAATATAAAACTGTACAGTTCAAATCACTGACTATATTATGAACTTGAAATATTTGCATTTAAGTTATCTAGTTCCATAAGTTTAGGAAACTTAAGTAATATTGGTAATATTAACTCAACGGGTATAACGTAGTTCTAACCCTTAAAAGTCATTAAACAACCACAAAGGGCAGATAAGTAAACTATCGGAGGGTCGAAATTCCATCATAAATGGGTCCGTCCAAACTTCAACATGCGAAATGCGAATTCTGTCTATGAAAATTAAAACCACTGTATTATAAATATAAATAAATTATTTTATATACGAAATGTTTACTTTTCCGAGAATAACGCTTAATTTGATTACGTTTGTGTTTAGATTTATAAATTGAAGTTTGTAATAATGTTATTTTATGTTCTGTAAGTTTTCTCTATAATTATTTTAGACAAAACAAGTAAGTGTAAAATAACATTATTATAATTTTAAACTTAAATGTAAAATCCATGTTTAATACCCTACGGTTGGAGCTGTAGGACGTTTTCTCAGTTAATCAGTGTATAACCTGAAATATCCTTACACATAAAAATGTATTATCACGAAGTTGAGTATTATGAAGATTATTTAGTAAGTGTGAGTTGATCGATCGATTTTAGTAGATTTTTGCACCACAAGTATCAGAGATATTAATTTCTCAGGAATACTTACCTATTGCTTATTAATTACTATAGCTGATGCCCGCGACTTTGTCCACGCGAATTGAGTTCTTTTGGTTCCCGCGGGAACTCTCCAATTTTCCAAGATAAAAAGTAGCCTATGTGTTATTCCAGACTATAATTATCTATCTCTGTGCCAAATTTCAGCCAGATCCGTTCAGCCGGTTTAGGCGTGATTTAGTTATTAACATCCATCCATCCATCCATCCAAACATTCGCATTTATAATATTAGTATGGATTAAGTATCACAGGTTATTTATGACTTTTTGCTCCAAAAATGCTAAGTTGAGTTATGAAATCACGAAGTGGCGTGAGATCGCAGTCAAGGGCTAACTTGTTGTGGATATAAAAAAAAGTGGGCGTGAGGAATCGCAATGAATCTTGAAATAAATCAAATTGAAACGAAAATTAATTTGGAAAGGAACGTTTGTAATATATAAGAATAGCGCACAGTTTTCAGTCTTGGTATTTTCTTAGAAGGATTCTTCGAGGTCTTTCTCGCCTTTTTATTATTTGATAATAGTTTTTGTTGTAGGTGTTACAGAGAGAATCTAATGAATATACAGAAACAGCCTCCATATCAAATATAGATTAAATATTGATGAAGCTCTTTATATCACAACAAATTTGACAAACCATAGTGGACAATTTGCCTGAGGTAGATGGTACGGAAATCCCTTATAGCCGCTCTGCCATTTAGTTAAATCTAAGAAGGTTCATCGGAAATACACCGGCGAATGATTTCCTGGAAGAAAATAGCGGAAATAAAGATGGCAATGGAAATACTATTGGGGAGCTGGTGTGGAAATTGATTTAATTCCACTCAGGCTGCGGCTATGAAACTACTAGTTGGAATGAATATTTTAGATCAAGAGCTAGTGAAAAGTTGAAAATCATAATTTAATAAAATTCTTCTTTAGTTTTTTTCCGATATTAGATGATGCCTTTGATTTTTTTTATTCCACTACAAGTTACCATTGCATCGCAGCCAATGGTTATCTAGTGTTGTTGAATAAAAATAAGTTAGACAATAAATCAATTATACCTACTATGATCGGAAATCATAGTATAATTGATTTATTCCATTTATTATTATTTATTGGTCATCATTTGACGACCTCCTTGGCGTAGTGTTGAGGGCTGTTGCCTTAACGTGCGGAGGTCCCGGGTTCGATCCCCGGCAGGGTTTGGAAATTTATAATTTCTGAAATTTCCCTGGTCTGGCCTGGTGGGAGGCTTCGGCCGTGGCTAGTTACCACCCTACCGGCAAAGACGTGCCGCCAAGCGATTTAGCGTTCCGGTACGATGCCGTGTAGAAACCAAATAGGGGTATGGGTTTAATTAACTGCCATGCCTCTAACAGGTTAGCCCGCTACCATCTTAGACTGCATCATCACTTACCATCAGGTGAGATCGCAGTCAAGGGCTAACTTGTAGTGGATTAAAAAAAAAACAAAAAATGATTGGAAAATATTTCAAATCATACTCAGCTTTTTGAGATTGAAAAATTAGTTAAGTGAAATTAACTAGTTAGTACAAATACCGACAATAATTCATCCACCTGCTTACGGACTGTATTCATATTTGCCGTTAGTATTTTGAGGCAGCTCCGAATATTTTCGAGGGTTATACATTCGACCTCCTTTTGATTTTATTCGAAGTAGGTAAGTGACTGGTTATTCAGATTTCAGTGGAGAGCGAGCAAATTGTATGAACTTACAATCCGGAATTGGGAGGCCGAGTGCACTGAATTCTGAGTTCTAACATAAATGAGTACCTATACCTCTTATAAATGTTCAGCATTCTATTGAATTAGAAACTTAATTTGAGACTGCATAGTCATGTAATACGTAGATGTAGTTTGAACCTTCGCGCGGCACGTAGTCATAGTCATAGTCGTAGTCATAAATATTTATTCAATTTAGGTAGACACACTACACTTATTGACGTCCAGTTACATAAAAATATGATGGTGATAATCTGTTACGGTATCTTAAAACTAAAGCTACGAGGGTTCCAAACGCGCCCAGGTCTGAGAAGAGCCTACAACAAACTCAGCTGGGGTTTTTTATTTTTTTCATTATCACCATCTCACAAATCATCTTAACTAAGGAACTATCAGAGCCACTAAGGAACTATCAGAGCCACTAAGGAACTATAAGAGCCTGCCGTATTCTTTGTATCAGGTTGTATTGAGCTGGGTCCACTTAAACGACGCGGTACGGAGATGCATTGCGCGAAGCGGCCCTGTTACAAACTCATACAAATAATATTTTCCGCTACGTGCCGCGTTGATCCGTGCATCTCAAGTGGGGCTAGATCTTCAACCTAACCTTCGATAGCAGAAAAAAAGTTGTTTCTATATTTGCAATCCAAGCACCTAACTCAAAAAATAAATTTAAAGGTCCTACCTCCTACAAAAAATTTAAATTCGAAAGCTTGTTAGTTCTTGGCTGGTCCTTCAATAATGCAACGGAGAAACGTATCCACGTAATTTTTTGCATGGCTATAAGTAGTTGATGAATTTCGAGATTGACATAATAATATAGGCTAGTGACTTAATTTCGGGAAATTAAATGAGTTCAGGCGGGATTTTTTGAAAAGGGCATTCTATTTATCATTTTATTTTTATATCTGTAGCACATAAGCAGATTCCCTGTTCCGTGTATAGCAGCAAAAGCTCGTTTTTGTCTTAACTATTTTATTCTCATATTGAATCACACAGTTCTAAATTCAAAGTTCGTTTTAACTCCACGTAACGTTACAATTCAGCAAAAATGTTTGCGATAAAACTCTTCTCAAACGATACGTTCCGTTTCACAAGCGGACATCAAATTTCAAATTTAAATTTTAGCTGTTCGAGCGGAAAAAGCGCTCGCGGTTTCAACTAGGAATAGGAAATAGCGTGCACGCTACAAATCAGCTTTGCAGCTTCTGAACTTTAAAGTTAAACATGATTTAATAAACTATGGCATCACTGTTCCAAATTTATATATAATTTTGTTCTCTGCATACAGTACCTATATTAAATAGAACTGGCCAAGTGCGATTCGAGCCACGCGCAGTGTAGGGTTCTGTAGGTACTTCCCGTTACAATATACGAACATTTTATAAGTTGGTCGACTATTACTCGTAAGTGTTAGTTCTCCTTTTAACTTCAAAAACCGTTTAGCTTGCAGGAGGGTGGGGACGACGACTTGACTCATATATTAAAATTAACTAATAATAAATAATAAATCATTTACTGTCCAGAAAAAATATTACAACCGTATTTATAAGTTCAACTATCAGCCTCTGATCAAAGCTGCGGGCGGATAGACGGGCGGATGGACCTGGCGAAACTATAAGGGTTTCTTGTTGACTACGCAATCCTAAAACAAATAGGTAGCAAATATTGCAATACGTTTTTAAATTTAAATTTCGTCCGTTCGAGCGGAAAAAGCGCTCACCGTTCGAGAGGAAATTGCGTCGACGCTACATATTATCAGCGCTGCACCTGCTGAAGTTTACACATACCTGTACCTACTGTGTACTGAATGCGATTCATGTACCTATGGTATCCAACGATGTCATAAAATCCATACTATATAATATAATAATATTATAAATGCGAAAGTGTGTCTGTCTGTCTGTCCGTCTGTCTGCTACGCTTTCACGGTCCATCTGTTCAACCGATTTTGATGAAATTTGGTACAGGGATAGGTTGTATCCCGAAGAAGGATATAGGCTACTTTTTATCCCGGAAAATCAAGGAGGTCCAGCGGGAATTAAAAAGTAGCTCAATCCACGCGGACGAAGTCGCGGGCATCATCTAGTTATATCATAAACATGCTTAAAAACATGGCGTCAAATGCCATGTTTTTAAGCATGATTAAGAATACTAATTAAGAATACTAATTAAGAATACTAATTAAGAATACTAATTCTGCTGTGTATGGCTTTGGCCGTGACTATTTACTACCCTACTGGCAAAGACATATCGCCAAGCAATTTAGCATTCCGGTACGATGCTGTGTACAATGCGACTGGGGGTATGGGGGGTGTAATACTACTGCCATACTATTAACAGGTTATCCAAGCGAGATAGCAGTCAAGTGAGCTAACTTGTAGTGGTTAAAAAAATTACTTGTTGGTTTTGATAACTTAACCATGGGAGGGCCCCTGCTCCATGACAGGGTTTTCTTGGGAATTTATAATTTCTGTAATGGTCTGGTCTGGTCTGGTCTAGTGGGACTTGGAGGGCTTCAGGTGAGCTAGTTCCCACCTTAGCAGCAAAAATAAACTGCCAAGCAACTTAGCAATGCGATATGATGGCGTGGAGGCACCGATTATGGTTAATTAATAATATCCTAATAACTTAAATTAATCCCTACTCGGACCTGACAGGTACTTTTAAGTATTCTTAGGTTATCCCGCTAAGTAAAACGTCCCAGGTTCAATAGGTACTTACACGGTTGTAACTTGTAACTGTAGATAAAATAATATAATTTATGTGATAGCCTAGCCTGTAATAATTTTAAAAAAATTGCATCGAAAAATATACAAAATTTTCTATCTCACATATAAATATTGCAATTTAATTTCTATTCCAAAAACTACCCAAGCGATAACCAAATCCGATTTTAAAAATTTTGTCCGTTCAAGCGCAATCAGCGCTCGCTGTTGATAGATTAAATTAACCCGATGTTGCATTTCAGCGCTGCAGCCGATAAACTTTGTAAACATCATTATAGAGAGAATAGATTTTGTGCTGAAATCTGCTGAAATTCATTAAAGTTAGATTGATTTTGTGCTAAATATAATTATGGATCATAATAGATGAGAGATGGGTGCCTCATAACGTTTATTATGCCTAAAGGCCTTTCCACATGTCGACTTATCGATAGCATTTATATAGGAATTTAAATATTAAATGTAATTTTTTATTTGTATGGGATTACTTGGGACAGTAAGCAAAGTACTCGTATAACCGATTGGATTGTTTGCTTGAAAATTAACTCTCAAAATGCTAGATCACTTCCCATCATCATCGATCATCTCGTCTTACGGAGTCCACAGGTAGGGCTGACGAAGTTACTTCAGCCAGCATAATTTAGTTTTGTTGTTCAGCGGGGTAGGTATGGCAGCCAGAGTTCTGGGCTCAGAGCTCCGTTTTCCGCATTGGTTTAGTTTATATTTAGTTTTAGTTATAGATTTTAATGTATTTCATAATTTAATTTATTTTCTCTTTTTTATGTATATACGAGTATTTTTAAGAAACATAAACTCACACAATTCATACGAAACATTTTACAAGCGAAACTTCTTTTTACAGCGTCAGGAAAGAGCAAAATGTAGGCACTAACACACAGTACATGTACTACACTCGCAGTACAGGGGGGAAATAAATGAAAATAGCTAGGTACATGAAACGCGTATGAAACACAAGCGCAGTCAAAGCGTGTCCTTATCGCAGGCCCCGGAGGAGCTGTTTGAAGTGACTTCGAACAGCTCCTCCTCCTTCAAACTTTGAACTGCTTAACTAGCTCTTCGACCGAGATCTTATCCTAGGAGAAACCTAAGAGCCTTTCATTACTATGGGTATTGACTTATACCTATGGCTTACAATATAGCAAAAAGTTGACCTCTGACCGTGAACCTGTAACTGAAAGCGCGCCACGAAACTATACGGGCCGCAGCTTCCAAGCAAATACGTAAGGAGTAAGGACGCCATTACACTTGTAAGTTTTATTCACGTAAGTTGCTTACATGAGTTACTTACTTACGGAATGTTAGTCTTGTAATTTGCGTATCGTTTGCATATCGTAAAACCTTACAAGTGTAAAATTGCAGCTAAACGTAAGCTATGAAAAAGTTCAGCGCTCAACGACGCTTTTGGAAAGAAATATGTTTTGATATCTAGGGGCAATCCAAGGAAATATGTTTTTAAATCTACGAGAAATGCAATTTCATGTGCGAAGGGGGATCTTTTCATTACTCATCGAAGTACCCTCTTTCTGCACCGTTTCATTCTTAATAGCGGTAATATTGTTTCATCTCACCAGGAAATAAATGCTCGTATGGCCTGCTTGTAGGATTGCAATAAAATAGGTTGAACGACACACACTTTCTCTAGTAATATAATATAGTAATTTTCTCTTATTTATTTGTATACTCACTAACATCAAATTATTCTTAAAAATGTTTTCGTAAATACATAAAATATCCTAAAAAATAATATCATGAAGTGGTTCGCCAGTCCGACAACTGGACGAACCCAAGCTGCCGGAGACAACCGGCAGCTTGTTCTTCAGCAAAGCAGAGGGAGCAAAGGCTCAAAAGAGAGGAACGTATATACTTACAATTTGTGCTATCTCAAGAATAGCTGCCAACGACCTCAATTTACATAGACGGGCCCTGTCAAACAAATGTGGACTTATTTCAGTAACGTCATTTAGTCTGAAAAGCGGGACAGCGCTATGGCGGGAACAAGGACAGGCTTATACAGGTATGGAGCGCGCTCCACAGGTCGGACGCCCAATTTTTTTCTATGAAAGGGCCCATCTAGTACAGGTACATATATATCGATGATAGCTGCCTTCTGTATCCGATCCTTAATCCAACAACCAAGCGAAGGCTTCAGAAGATGTTTGTCGAAGCTTTTCGAAATATAAGGCCCTCGACTGAACAATATTGATATTATTAGTATTGATAAAAGTCAAATTGACATAAATGGGATACAAACCCGGGATCCTGAACCCTGGCCTTCCAAAGGTCATTAGCGTACATACTGCGTCAGAGATAATATTATTCTACTAACTATAATATTATCATGTAAGATTCATAAAACAGAATAAAACCTTCAAGAATTTTCATAAAATGTCAAAAACTTTTAAGGTAGCCCTACTAACATGCCATCTTGGAATGATCTGACCAATATTGGGGGCTAAGAGATATTTCAGACCGGTCGCTGAACGGTCAAAAAGGACACAATATTCTCTCAGTAAATTCTCTATTTTATGAAGCAAAATTATTCGAAACATCCAACCACATTATAAAAGCCCTCTAGAGTCTAGATAATGTAGAGAGTCCTTCGACACATTTTTTGCCTACTACAAAATTTCGTATTTTTACTCTTTTATCGACATTCTTGTTATAATATCACATTATAATATCTAAGAAATCATATTATCTGTGATTGACTTGATCATGATCTCGAGTAGAAAATCGATCGGGATATTTCAGCTAATTAATCTGTGTACTATAATCTCAATGTGTAGTCTCTACTTATATATTATAAGCATTCTATGTTCTTGAACCTATTTGTAGATAGTTACACAAACATACGTAGACGTTTATCGATATAGTTGGGCTGCGTAGGTAGAAGTTAAACGAAGTCTCACAATTGTACAGGAAAACCTTTGAAGTAAACCCCTGTTTGAAATGATATTGCCTATACACGTATATTAATGCCATTGCTGACGCTTATGCTTATTGACTTTGGCACAATAATTGATCAATGATTAGTTAATTACTTCCATACTAACCACGATAAATGCTAAAGTATATCTGTCTTGATACCTTTTCACGCCATAACATTTTGACATAATTTGATACAAAGATAGCTGATAGCTCGCATCCCGTATACGAATTTAGATATTTACTAGCTGATGCCCGCGACTTTTTATGGTATATAATTATGATATATTCCAGACTATAATCTATCTCTGTGCCAAATTTCATCCAGATCTGTTCAGCCGTCCAGGCGTGATTGAGTAACAAACACCCATCCATATACATCCATACATCCATCCAAACTTTCGCATTTATAATATTTTTATTTGATTAATCCCGGATAATCTAAGATTTCTAATTAGAGATTCTTATAGATTCAAAGATAAACAAATTCACACAGACGAAGTCCCGGGCAGTATCTAGTTAGATAAGCAAGCATTAGAGAAAAACATCAACTTATTCGAACTCTAATGTTGACGAACGGAATAAAATATCCGTTTCAGGAATTCGCTTGATTAAATTCCGAGCTTAAAAAATGCATATTTGAACTGGGGCTGAGGTTAGCCTACAAAAGAAGTCTTGAGATTACTCGAAAAGGCTTTTAGGCGGAAAGGTGAAGGGAGTTGGAGGATAACGAGTCGGATTTCAATTACAGATTTCGGGAATCGAGTGAAAATCTACGACAATGGTTTGCTAGAGAAAATAATTACATCAGTGAGGGCAGATTTTTTCACTGCCAAATATAAATGTCTGACAAATTTTAAGGTTTTTAGGCTGACGTGTACAATACTGTTTAAACTGATATAAGTATAGTCCATCCATCGACCATACATCCTATGGTCGATGGTATAGTCCCACCAATTTATCTGGTCCGGTGGTGTTCAGAATTGGAACTAATTTTTATACCTGTTTAGTTTTTTTTAAAATTTAATATTAATATACTATCGCTGCTGTCACCGGGTCAGTTAAGTTTGTGATATATTTTGTGATGCTGTCACTTTTTGATTAGTTTGTTCCGGGGTCGTTATTAAACTGACAGGTTACAAAGAAAATTTAATTTACAGTCCGTCGAACTTCACATAACATTATTAACATTATTACAATTTAAATCTACCTTAAATTACAAACTCTCACAATATTATTACGAATTACAATATTAATCAACTATTAGAAATTAGAATACAATCACATTATTAAATTAAATTATTAAACATATTATTACAAATTCAATTTGGTCAATAAAATATACAAAACTAGAAGATGCTCGCGACTTTGTTCGCGTGGCATAAGTTTTTAATTCCCACAGGCACTCCTTAATTCTCCAGGATAAAAAGAAGCCTATGTCACTCTCCAAGTCCTCAACTAAGTAGGTATACCCATGCAAAAAATCACGTTGATCCGTTGCTCTATTTCGGCGTGATTGAAGGATAAACTCTCTATTTGACGTCCTTGGGGATAGAATTTTCAAAAACTGTGAATCACGTATTTTTTCATTTCAGACCGAAATCCCAAACACCAAGTTTCATGGCTACAGCTTGAAAAATGACGGACTTTCCTACAAACTTTCAACCCCTGTTTCAGCCCTTTGGGGGTGGAATTTCGAAAAACTGTGACATACGTATTTTTTTATTTTTTACCGAAAGCCAAAATACTAAGTTTCGTTGATATAACTTGAGAAATGACGGACTTTCATACAAACTTTAAACTCCTATTTCACCCCCTTAAGGGTGGAATTTTGAAAAATCCTTCCTTAGTGAGCGCCTACG
Organism: Erebia ligea; assembly: GCA_917051295.2. Lineage (NCBI taxonomy): Eukaryota > Metazoa > Arthropoda > Insecta > Lepidoptera > Nymphalidae > Erebia > Erebia ligea. Next base: position 10,380,148 of record OU785235.1, on the reverse strand, counting down.
TCACAAAAGGAACCTACTGTCAAAATTTCAAGTTTCTAGCCACAGCGGTTTAGGCTGTGCGTTGATATATAAGTCAGTCAGTCAGGACTTTGAATTTTATATATATAGATATGGAATATAATGTCATTATTTATTTTAACGTATAGTCGCCTCTATGGCGTAGGCGTCCCTCAAATCTTTTCAACGCTTTCTGTTCCTGGCCTGACTCATCCAGGTCGGCCCACATATTTCCGAAAAACTTTGACGGCCTCTTTTCCTTTTCCTGTCTCTAGGGACCCATTTAGTGACTTTTTGGTCCATCTTGTGTTTTCTAGTCTGCATAAATGTCCAGCCCAACTCCATTTTAATGTTCTTTATCCTTTTAATTATATCTGCTAGTTTAGTTCTGTTTCTATACGACTGCCTGAAAAAAGGAGTATATTGTTTTCAGGGTTCATGTATGTATGTGAGTTTGTATATTCCACCATAACTTCTATACGCCTGAACGGATTTTGATGAATGAGGTATCGTTAGAATCCTAAGCTTATTCCGGGTGACATAGGCTAGTAAAATTTTTAAAAAAATTGATAGGGTGACCATGGTCTCGCATCAAAGACTAAAGTTGTTTTTTTTTTCCAAAATGAGATTAACTATATTGTCATCATCAAGAAAATGATTAGTAGATTCCAAAAATATATAAGACTATTATTTCAATATACAGTGATTCACAAAAAATATCATTTAACTATGGCAGTCGTATTTTTTAATTATCCTTTGAGATATATTCACTTGTTTGTCTAATTAACACGTCATATAGCAGCATTGTGCAAGTGGGCCTTAGATTAATTGCAATATTTGTCAAAAAAACAATCATAGAAATCTCGGCCCTAAAACTAAATATGTTGTGAATGTAAAATGATTTTTTTTATTTTATAACAATTGGTAACTGTGCGTCCTTGTTTCCTGCTGCATGTAAAGCATGCTAGAGCTCATCAATCATCGTGATTGTTGTCAAGCGTCGTCTTCGTCAACTATAAGTAATACATTTTCATGCTGACAGGGTGATACAAAAGTGCGTAGATAAAAAAAGTTCTAAACGTACAGCCCACGACATAGTAAGTTCTTACAGTGTATCTTTTGCTCTATTCAATCCAATTCAAATTTATTTGGGATCCTATATTTAGTCTTATCTATAGTTACTTGCTTCCATTCATTTTTAGGGTTCCGTACCAAAATGGTAAAAATGAAACCCTTATGGTGCGACTTTCTCCGTCCGTCTGTCCGTCCGTCACAGTCGATTATTTCAGTAACTATTAAAGCTATCGATGAAATGAATAAATGAATGAAATTTGGAATAGTTGTGTATAATAGTGGCCCAACATCATTAAAATAAAAAAAAATCGAAAATTATTTTTAGTTTAATTAAAAAAGGGGAAAAATCGGGGGTTTGAAATTTCAAAGTATGATAACTATACTGAGTGGGATATCATATGAAAGGGCTATACTTCTACATTCTAAAGCAGATTTTTATTTATTTTTATGCATAATAGTTTTTGATTTATCGGGCAAAATGTCGAAAAAAATACCGTTCCCCTCCCCTTATCTCCGAAGTTTACCAATTGAAAAATCTGAAATAATTATGGTCAATAGAAGCTTATGTAAATTTTACAGGAAAAATAAAACCAACGCTCTAACTAGCATAGTTTTTTTGATATTAACAATAAACCTCTACAAACAAAGTTAGTTTTGCGGTTCATTTCGTCTTGTTTTTAATACGTCATAAATCGTAAAACTTACTACAGGTTTGTACGGAACCCTCGGTGCGCGAGTCCGACTCGCACTTGGCCGGTTTATTATTACATGTTGAAGCATCTCTAAGAAGACCATTGAGTATTTATTTGGATTCGAGTGCTACTATAGGAACTCTCCAATGCTTTTATTGATGAACTCCGTATCTCTATCAGTCTAAATTAGCTCATAATGTAGCTCCTAGTAGTTTGTATATATATACCGGTCAAGCTTAATATTTATTTATTTATTTAGATAACATACCCGAAGAGACCTTACAGTTGCCCAATGCGTCTCTCCGGGCTACAGCATTAGAGTGACAATTACTTAATAAAAAAAAATATACTTGCTTACAATTAACAAAAATACCTACACAAAAAACACATTATTTGTTACACAGATCACAAAAAACAATATCATTCCAATACGACTACACTATAAACATAATACACATAAAATAATAAATTGACAAAAATAATAATAATAAGGTTATCGATTTTCCAATATTTTTAAGCTATTGCATAGCTTCTAATCAATACAATAATTATTGATAAATTATAATCTAACTAAATGATGCCCGCGACTTTGTCCGCTTGAATTAAGTTTTTTTCACTCTTGCGGGAACGGGATAAAAGTAGCCTATGTCCTTCCCCGGGATACAACCTATCCCTGTACCTATAAATTTCATACGAATCGGTTTAAAAGACTTTTGAATTTATAATATTAGTATGGAAAAGTATAGAATTATGGATTAAAAACACATGTAGAGACAGCCTTATTTCAAATAAACCTAGGCATCACATGAGCCGCTTAACCAATATTATCATCATTATTTCATTGGGTTAATATTATAATGCTCTTTTATTAAGTACTTGCTTCAAATAGTAAACTGTTTTGTATTCATTGTGTCCAATTTCCAATCAATTACTTTAATACTCTATCTGCGCTATTGTTAAGTATTTACTGTTACCATTTTATTCCATAATTCCCTATTCATTGCATTATGTAAATATTAAAAGCTTCCTGTAGATGTAGTAATGAACAACATTAAGCTTGTTAAGGTCCAATTTCATCAATTCAATCTATAACCGGCTTACTAATTAGCACTAGTCTTTCAGAATGATCAGAGTAAGCCATAGTCTACCACGCTGGCTAAGTGTGAATTCACTTCACACACCTATTAGAACATGGCATGTCGCGATCGAATGGGAAAAAATCTCCCACTAGGCACTCAGGTCCTGGGGCCATGATACTGCCAACGCTTAAAGCCATATTGTTTCATTATTGCTGACTTTCGTGTTTTAGAATTATAATCCTTACTAGATGATGCCCGCGACTTTGCCCGCGTGAATTAAGTTTTTTTCAGCCCCGCGGGAACTCTTTAATTTTTCGGGATATAAAGCTTATGCCCTTCCCCGGGATGCAACCTATCCATGTACCAAATTTCATCAAAATCGGTTAAACAGATGAGCCGTGAAAGCGTAGCAGACAGACAGACAGACACACTTTCGCATTTATAATATTAGTATGGATTTTAGGAATGGCAAGGTACGTCACGTCAAACTGACATTTTGTGTAATATTGCTTAACTATTGCTTTAAGTGTTGGCAGTATGACCCTTGAGTACCTACGTAATTGTCAAACGCTTGACAGCTGGCGCTCAATAAGTTCCATATAAATTATTGTAGTTAACATTGGGCGTTTCTTCATTGGACGGCCCGGCCCGGCACCGGCACCGACACCGACAGTATTCAACGACACGACACCGGCACCTACATTCTTCATTGACCGACACCGACACCGACAAGCTGCGAACCGCATGAGCCAAGAGCGATGGCTGCGTATAACAAATTGACGACCTCCGTGGCGCAGTGTGTAGCGCTGTTGTCTCAACGTGCGGAGGTCGCGGGTTCGATCCCCGACAGGGTCAATTTGGGAATTTATAATTTCTGAATTTTTCCTGGTTTGGCCTGGTGGGACTGGGAGGCTTTGGCCGTGGCTAGTTACCATCCTACCGGCAAAGACGTGCCGCCAAGCGATTTAGCGTTCCGGTACGATGCCGTGTAGAATCCGAATAGGGGTACGGATTTTAATAATAACTGCCATGCCCTAACAGGTTAGCCCGCTACCATCTTAGACTGCATCGTCACTTACCATCAGGTGAGATCGCAGTCAAGGGCTAACTTGTAGTGGATAAAAAAAATATATTTCTTGTATTTATTATATTTGAGACGCAAAAAAGAACTAAGTACCTATCAGTAAATGGTTTTGGGCGCATCCAATTATAAAAGTAAGATATTTAGACGGCGGCGTGTATTACAATTTATTTGAAAAACTAACCTAAAACCCGAATAAGTTTTTCAATTATTTCCGTATGAGTAAAGCAGCTTTGATGACTAATGAACTTGATCGAAAAATGCAAATGAATTGTGTACTAGAGCGACGGGGGCGCGGGGCGGGGTCACTGATCACGCCACTCGCACGCCCACATGGACGTTTGTATGCGTACACAACACATGCGCAACGATGCCGGCCCGACACCAGTGGGAGACTTGCTGCCGACGACATGCCGGCGCCGGCGCCGACATGTCGGTGCCGGGCCGGCCCAGTGAGACAGCGTGCCATACAACTTCATACAATTATGCGTCCACTAATGTCGGTGTCGGTGCCGGGCCGGGGCCGGGCCGTGCAATGAAGAAGCGCCCATTGTCGCGTTCGAATGTGTCAAAAAAACTCCCACTCGGCCTGCTGTAACTGAAGGCGTTCACAAACAGGGCCCATTGAAAACATTCGCGGCGTTTCAGTCTTAATAATAATTATTATGTAGGTAGGTACAATAGATTTTTTCCGCGCATTTGACCGCGTGGATTTAGGATTTTCGACATTCGCACAAGAATTCCTTGACTTTCCGGGATATAGATTAGCCTTTGTCCTATTCTAGAAGTCTTATAAGTAACTATTTACCCGTCAAAATCTAAGACAGGTAGGCCGTGAAAAGTACCTTACACAGACACCCATCTTTTATAACAAAAAAAATCAACGTGTTAGTAATGGCAGCAATCAAACAAAAAATGGAACAGTATACCAATTCTAGTTGGAATGAACGGGGGTGTAAATTTCAAACACATAAAGTGGCGCGGTTTGATCAGGCGGCAAATGAGAAACTCGCGAACAACGCGATCGACTTTCCGAGACCGGGAGAAATGATTGAGGTATATTGTAAGAAAATGATTGATCCATTTACATTTACAATTTTCTATATCAAGATCTTAGCTATAAAACAGATACTTTCATCGAATCGGCTTGCTCCCATCTGCCCCGGTGCCTCTGCCCCGCTACCGGGGCAGATGAGAAAACAAATTGCATCGGTCCCGGTAGTTGCATCGGCCCCGGTGGGCGTGGTGGTTTAACGGGGCAGATGAAATTAATCACACAGATCAAGTGTTAAGGCGCCAGCGGAGAGTGAATTGCTCATACAAACGTAATACCAAAATAATTAGTAATTCGAGCATATTTCCTCCATATTATGCGATTATTAAGATTGAACTTGTATTTATCTAGGTCCCTGGATAATTATTTTTCCAAAATACTTTCTCAAAATTAAATGTAAGCACATTGCGTTTTGCATGTTTTTGCGACATAAACGACATGTTTTCTCCTTATTTGTTTCATATTAAAACCAACGATATCTCACGTACTAATTGATCAGGAACATAGTCTATATTGTCAAGTTACAGAATAACAACACGAAGTTAAAAACACAACAATTTTTCATTCATCATTTTTGGTATTCACGGAACAAGACTAAATGTATAACAAATTCTGTACGCTCATATTGCCAAATAGGGATAGCAATATACCGGCAAATTTATATTTGCGGTTCGAGTAGAAGCAGGCCTGGCTCACTTGTCACGTGACCTGAGATATTTAACTACTGCTGCGTGGACGCTCGACGGCACTCGTATCAGTCGAGTGTTGCGCGCGGACCGTAGTTATACGTTTGACTTTTACTCAAGTTCTCGTTATGGATAAACAAAGAAAGATCAGTAAACGATATCGTATCACATTAGGTCGTTTAAACTCTAATTATTAAGAACTCTATGCACTTCCTAAGGATCCTGAAAGGTAAGTTTGTGTTATTTGCCTATCTAGGTACATACGTACCTACTTAGAGTTCTAAACAAAACTAATATTAATACATACTTAATGTGGGTAGTTTTATTTTTATATCCAGACAAGATACAGTTTTAAACAAAAGTAAATATAAACCATAGGTAGTATCCAATATTATAGTGATAGCCTAATAGGTAGACTTCAGCCTCCAAGTCTGGGGTTCGATCCCGGGAACGCACCTCCAACTTAATTAATTAAAATACATCATTTACGGTGAACAAAAATCGTGTGGAAAGCTGAAACCCATGCCTTGAGAGTTCTATAATCATTATAAAAAACTCTAATATGTCTGCCAACAAGAAATTGGCCAGCGTGGAGGAATATATGGCTTAAACCCTTCTCATTCTGACAAGAGCCTCGTGAGTCGTGCTTAGTAGTGGGACTAGTGGGTCGCTGATGAGTCTATGATGATTAATACATAATGTGGGTATATTATTTTGTCTCGTAAACTCTGGGCATGGGCCCCCTTCCGCCCCACACAAGTGTAAAATATTCATTGATATTTCACTACATGTGGCATATTTAACGACTTTTTTTTATCCACTACAAGTTAGCCCTTGACTGCAATCTCACCTGATGGTAAGTGATGATGCAGTCTAAGATCGTAGCGGACTAACCTGTTAGGGGCATGGCAGCATATTAAACCCATATCCCTATTCGGTTTCTACAAAATCTATTAATATAATATATCTTTTATCTATTTTTAAAGTAATTGTCGTCATCATTGCAACCGATCACCGACCCATAGTAATGATACCGATACAAGAATTTAGAAGTAGTCAACCCTAAGGCTACACGCGCCGCGTCTGAAGGGATAAGAGTTACGCGATAGAAAGAGATATATAGAGGTAGGTATTTAATTATTTTCCCTCGCAGCGCTGTGCGAGCTGAATTGCACTTTATTACGACGTAACCTGAGTCGCTGATGGTCAAAAGGTCTTCGCGGAGTAACTTTTCTGTTACTACTATTACCTATTCTGTGGTAGAAGTTGCGAGCGGCGGTCGCCGGTCCCTTAAGGAACGGTGGTATATAAATTGAATAAAGCTGTGTAGTTTGATCAGGCGGCAAATGAGAAACTGACGGACTGAGCGATCGACTTTCCGAGACTGGGAGAAATGACTGAGGTATATTGTAAGAGAATGATTGATGCATTTGGATTTACAATTTTATATTTCAACATCTTGGTTATAAAGTAGATACTATACTTTCTCGAGTAGTTTCTTTGAAATACCTACGTATTTCAAAGAAACTACTCGAGAAAGGACGAGGGTGTAAATTGAATAAAGCTGTGTGGTTTGATCGGGCGGCAAATGAGAAACTTGCGAACAATGCGGCTTTATTGAGTGAGGATTATGAGGATTGAGTAACATTGTAAGAAAATGATAAATGCACCTAGATTTTCAATTTTCTATTTGAAGTTCTGGGTTATAAAATAGGAATTATATCACACAATATTGTAAAGTGCCAGCTGGTTTCCACTTTTTTGTCCTTGTTAAAATATTGTAGCACCTTTGGTTCAAATTGCGAACACACAAATTGGATTTATATCTTCGCAATCTCTGTCTATGAACTTTTAAAAGAACCTCGTTTTTGAAGTCGGTTAAAAAATCAAGTTCGGTAAATATACGTCGGTAATAAGAATGTAAATATTGTGGTAAAGCAAAGAGCCAATGGCCAAACCATATTTAGACCTGGAATTCTCGAAAGAATTTTAAAATACGAGCTATTTTCAGCAGTTGTCGCCTCCGTATTGATTGTACGGGAACAGATGTGCTCTTTCGGAAGATAAACATGCGACGCCCATCTCGCAAGATTATCTTGAAGCTTGGACAGACACAACGTGACGCGAAACGGAAACACGTCCAAAACATCAGCAGAATTTATCATACGTACAAGGAATTAAATGAAGGATTTTATATTGCTGAGCGAGCGTAGACGCTGCTACCACTGCGTATGATCGTGTAAGTGACTACAGTCTACACTCTACAGCCATTGAAAAATTAGAACGCAACTATAAGTTATTGTATCTAGTTCGACAAAATAGCAAACGTTTTTCATACATTTCTGTTCGGGTAAGTAATCTTTTTCGATGTGGTATAGTTGTTTAAAGCGATGATAACTGAGTCTAGTTGGGAATCAGGAGTTTAATCCACGGACCTCTAACATTTCGGAGTTATGTGCATTTTATGCAATTAAATATCCTGCGTGGTGGACTATGCCATGAATATTTCTTACTAGCTGATGCCCGCGACTTCGTCCGCGTGGTTTAAGTTTTTTTGATTGCCTCGGGAACTCGTTAATTTTCCGGGATAAAAAGTAGCCTATGTCACTCTCCAGGTTCTCAACTATGCCCATGCCAAAAATCAGGCCGATCCCTTGCTCTGCGGCGTGATTGAAGGGCAAACCAACAAACCAACAAACAAACACACTTTCGCATTTATAATATTAGTATGATTCTGAAAGCAGACCCGTGCTATATTGTGTGCCGGTCATGGGTTGACAATGATGGTGTTCCAAATTCGTTGAATTACTTACAAATCATACCCGAAATCGGTGGAAGGTTACCGCATCGCTACCGTCGCGGCGCGTTTGGTCTGTCAGAGCCTTAAAATAAATACGCAAGTCCCAAACTCACGAGATTATCTTAACGTGATAAATAAACATGCATCCACTGCGAACCTCCAATGTATTTAAATCTAACGTTGTTTTATGGGATGAAGAGGCAAATGCGAGTTGAAGTTTGTTTTGCCAAGTCGAAGTTCCTAAGTATCCCAGATTGCGTGTATCATGTACTTAGATGTTTAGTTGTTTGAGCTTATATTCGCTTGAGGGTATTAAGGGCAGTTGAAAACAAATTATGATTTCGGTTGTTGTTGACCAAAGTTTATATTACAGGTACAGTGCTTGTATTGTAAAAGTTTACGAATGTAAGAAAAATTACGAATATAACTATACATAATATCCGGATAAACTCACGTGTTCTGTCGGAAAAATGCCCGACTAGTTTCGAACCCGTTCGGGGCCCTTAATCATGAGCCTGTTCGCGCGACGCGGCCGCTTCATGAGCCTGTTCGCACACGCGGCCGCAGTCGAGTAGCGGCCGCGTCGCGCGAACAGGCTCATGAATAAGGGCCCCGAACGGGTTCGAAACTAGTCGGTCATTTTTCCGACAGAACACGTGAGTTTATCCGGATATTATGTATAGTTATAATGAATATCACTCACGATAGTTTAAACGTTAAAATTACGAATATTTCGCCTATGTTTTATCCATGACTAGGTATTTCGCTACTTCTTTTTCCTGTCCTTGTCCCACGCTAGTTGGGATCGGCACAACATGTATAATATTCCTTATAACTCGCTTCTGTCTCTCTTCAACTTACTATTTACTCCTCATCGCTATCTAGTTCGCTACTAATAAGTTTCAGTAATTCAAAGAAATTAGTTTTTAATAATTATTATAATTTATGTTTATAATGATGCGTTTGCTACACTCATATTCATTAAAAAAACTAGGATATAAGACGAACCATATAGCTTGAATTGAGTAGGTACTGATCAAAATTATTTAGTAAAAAAACGTCTAGTCAGAGTGAATGTGGTTTTGTCGTATGCGGTGATTAGATTCCAAAATTGTTATCCCAATAATCCCCGCCATAATTATCATCCTGATAAATGAATAGGAGTCACGACTCACGACTCCCTGACCCAATACGAGTGATAAGATAGAAAGGAAGAGCTATTCTAACCTATCCTCCTTAAACTCTGTAATATATAAGGCTCCATTATGTATCTGTATCTATGAATAAAAGGAACAATTTATCCGAAAACGGGGTTTTACGTTAACGATTAACATAAATCCATTCTTCGGGGGATACTGCACATAAACCCATTTTTATTGCCGACGACATCTGAAATCTCTTGATGCAGGTTTATGACGCTTCCAAATCCTATTACCTCTACTGAAGAGTGGAACGCTTTGATATTGATACGATACCCGATATTTTATAGGCCGTATCTATGTATTATGAAAATCTTTTATGTTAGTTGACTTGGACATCTTAAAAAATATGGGTTTGCTGTGCTCTGTGCTTTGTAGATTTTTCATCTGTCTGGTCTGGCTGTCTCTTTGATTTTGCTATAATAATCCCAAGTTCGTGCCCCAGATATGAGAATTTTTTTCCATTTAAAAGGGTAAGGCACTAAGGGTGTGTTTTCTCCTCTGGTTGAAACGCACCCTCAGTGTTTATTATGCCTACATTTCGAAAGCTTCTATAGGTTTCCTGAGGTCTTCTTGAATACCATTTTACACACGGACATATTTTTCCCTATATCCATTTATATTTTTTACTAGCTGATGCCCGCGACTTCGTCCGCGTGGTTTAAGCCTTAATTTTCCGGGATAAAAAGTAAGTAGCCTATGTCACTCTCCAGGTCCTCAAGTATACCCATGCCAAAAATCACGTCGATCCGTTGCTTCGTTGCGGCGTGATTGAAGGACAAACCAACAAACCAATAAAACAACAAACTAACAAACCAATAAACCAACAAACCAACAAACAAACACGCTTTCGCATTTATTATACTAAAGTATAGTATGATATGAAGTATGAAGTAAATTTTGTCGTGCCTCATTGCATTTACCTACTACATATCGCATTTAGCATTTTTCTAATTTATTTCCTTAAGGAGTTGTAGAATTAATTTTTATCAAAGTAAAAATACAGTTGGTTGTTAATCGCAGTAGTGCGGGTCCAAGCGGGGGTACGGTCTTCGAGGCCTAGCCTCCTTACCCGGGTGGGGCGTGGGGTAACTCTGTACCCCGGTGAGTATCTTTTAGACTTGTGGTTGGCTAGGGTTTGCCTAATTGAAGGTTACGGGCCCTTAGGCCGTATGTCGTGGTCGGTGTTGGGTCCGCACTGCGGGTGACGTCACCGCCGCGTGCAGGACCCGTTTCTTGTCCAGTTTTCTCGGCGCTGCGGGCAATGGGGTCGCCTCGCGCGCCGAAATGGTACCTATTGTAATAATATTGCTCCCAACAGAAGCTGTGATGTCCCGCTCACGGGTAACAACTAACAATGTGGCCAATTCTGTATAACACAATCTCTAAACTAAACTAAAATGACAGCTTTAAATCTAGTTCTGTCCCTTTCGGCAGGGAGTATTATGAAAGGGTTAGCAATATTTTTAATTAGTTTAGTTTAGAGATTGTGTACTACAGAATCAGCCCTAATACGCGCTGTCCAACCATTAAGTTCATTTTTCGTTCCTATCACGATCCGCCATCGACATAAAATTACATTTTGTGCAACGAAACGTAAATGAAAAGGCACAACAAAGTAACAGTGTGAAAATGTGAAAAAGTCAAACGAACATGACCACTATTCGTTCTCGTTACCGTCATTGTGCTGCCTGATTACCCACACGTGCATTTTTCTTTTACCTACGCCCTTTAATAAAACTCTACACCTGGCCATTTTCAGTTTTCATACGAAACGACCTTTTGGCTGGCTATTTTAATTTTTACGAATGAAAATGTGAAAGCCAATTCGTGCCCTCTTTCCAGCAATTTTTTTTTGTTGGAAATTTTGAATGCGATGTGTTTATTATTTTTCGAAGCCGCTAAAACTCGGCTTGTTTAATATCCAATAGTTAGTATTTATTCTTACCAGATTTAAAAAACACAATTAAGTTACAAAAATATATTATCAGAAACTTCATTGACCTTCGGTATAAATAATTCAAGATATTACAGTACCTTTTTATATCTTTGGTATATCTTTCAACATCTTCAAATAGATTTTAGGCATGCACCTATTTTATAGGTCCATAATTTTAGGATGTTTACTACAAACGGAAACATCATAAGTACTTCATACTTTAATATTATAAATTTGCGAAAGTGTGTTTGTTTGTTGGTTAATTGGTTTGTTTTTTGTCGTTCCATCATGCCGCAACGGAGCAACGGATCGACGTGATTTTTGGCATGGATATAGTTGAGTAGCTGGAGAGTGACATAGGCTACTTTTTGTTCCGGAAAATTAAGGAGTTCCCGCGGGAATCAAAAAAGCTTAAACCACGCAGATGAAGTTGCGGGCATCAGCTAGTTGGTTATAATATTGTCCCGTACGGCTCTATACCAGTAAATATTACTCATAGCTATAGTCTATAGTCTAATATTTAATGTCCATAGACTCTATAGAATACCTACGATGTTTATGTACACTCCACACATATTCGTATTTATCGTGCTCATAATTCCATGATAAATTCAGATGGAAACTATTATTACTTAAAACTTCATCTCAGCTTCATGGGCATTGGGCACCACTAGTGGTGGTTCGCAGGTATACCTATGTGCGCAATCAGAAAAGGCTAGAATGTTTCAGTTTTCATCTGGTTCAACCCCTTCATGGCAATTTCGCGTTTCCCGTAAAAATGAACTGACCTTGTTTCAACACATTTTAGTTTACAGCTCAAATTATATTCGAACTTTTCCCTAGAGTTGCTCGCGTTGAAGTTGGTGTATTGAAGAGTATAGGGTTGCCTCCACGCTTTAGGATTGTGGTTCCATCATCATAATCATATCATTATGGCTACGGCCTTCTTCTATTGAAGAAATTATTAGGCTTTTAATAGTAAACGCCAGTGAACCGCCCACCGCCCATCATTTCTTGATTCAATGAGTACCTACGCCATTATCTAACAAATTAGATAGCAATCACATGGTAATAACATATGCGTTTACTAATTGCATTCTAGTATTTTAAACAGCCAACTATCAGTTAGAAACTTACATATTATTAAAAAATGTAACGTAACAAAAAGTTTATTCAGTTTGACGTACCTAAGCATAATCTACTGTTTGATAATGTAATAAACCTTACACAGTTCAAAGTATTTGGTCTCGCTCCAATTAGGTTAAGTAAGCTATCGTATTGGAGCAATTAATAAAGCTATAAAGTAGGTACGGAAGTGGAAACAAATGTTTGCAAATCGTTGGCGATTCGACGACAAATTCTCTAACAGCATCCTCGAGAGTGCAAATTGCAGCACTTGCAAACCGTAAAGTGGGATATACCTATATATCCAAGTTTCCTCCCATCCAAACTTATTCAGTTCCCTAAGTTGATCCCTCATTTGCTTAACTCCCGACATCGTCACCGGTTTTGGTTACGGTTGAAACTAACTACGTGACAAAGTTTCCGGGGACATAGTTTTGTCAATAATTGCATTCGAGTTTCCTAAGCTCTAAGAAACGTAGTTACCTACTCAATATTAAATTGTGTCTTGGATCCATGACTGTATATCTTTCATAGCATGGAAGGTAACAATATATTTGACTCACATATAGGTTTATAGCATATCTTGACCAATATAATCATGAATGCTAAATATAATATACAGTTTTTAAAATACAATCATACTAATATTATAAATGTGAAAGTGTGTTTGTTTGTTGGTCTGTTGGTTTGTTAGGGTTCCGTAGCCAAATTTGGCAAAAACGGAACCCTTATAGATTCGTCATGTCTGTCTGTCTTTCTGTCTGTCTGTCTGTCTGTCTGTCTGTCTGTCTGTCTGTCTGTCTGTGTGTCCGTCCGTATGTCACAGCCACTTTTTTCCGAAACTATAAGAACTATACTGTTGAAACTTGGTAAGTAGATGTATTCTGTGAACCGCATTAAGATTTTCACCCAAAACTAGAAAAAAAACAATAAATTTTGGGGGTCCCCATACTTAGAACTGAAACTCAAAAAATTTTTTTTCATCAAACCCATACGTGTGGGGTATCTATGGATAGGTCTTCAAAAATGATATTGAGGTTTCTAATATCATTTTTTTAAACTGAATAGTTTGCACGAGAGACACTTCCAAAGTGGTAAAATGTGTGTCCCCCCCCTGTAACTTCTAAAATAAGAGAATGATAAAACTAAAAAAAACATATGATGTACATTATCATACAAACTTCCACCGAAAATTGGTTTGAAAGAGATCTAGTAAGTAGTTTTTTTTTAATAATTTAAAACTTACTACAGGTTTGTACGGAACCCTCGGCGCGCGAGTCCGACTCGCACTTGGCCGGTTTTTGGTTTATTGGTTTTTTGGTTTGTTGGTTTGTCCTTCAATCACGCGGCAACGGAGCAACGGATCGACGTGATTTTTGGCATGGGTATAGCTGAGGACCTGGAGAGTGACATAGGATACTTTTTATCCCGAAAAAATAAGAAATTCCCGTGGGAATTGAAAAAAAACTTATTCCACGCGGACAAAGTCGCGGGCATCAGCGAGTAGGAAATATTCAAAAGTGTGATAAAAAGCACAGTAAACAGATATAAGCCTGAGTCGTCTCACTTAAAGAGAAATACAATTTAATACGCAACATTTTAAGGAGGCAATTCCGGAGGCATTAGAACAGAAAAGCAAATTCCATTAGATACTTGTAAACCAGGAGACACTATCCCAGTTTCCTTGCCAAGCTCGGGCTTCCAACAAAAGTTATTAGCTTCCTTGGTTGATCCCTGCATTTGGTTACTTCCAACATTGTCGTGGCTCTAGGTTCCGGCGGAAACTATGTGACAATATGTAGCAAAGTAATTGTAATCTATAGGCATGTTATGCTTGCGGGTTTTTTCCATACTAATATTATAAATTCGAAACTGTGTCGGAAAGGAATCAAAAAAACTTAAACCACGCGGACGAAGTCGCGGGCATCAGCTAGTCTTCTTATAAATTAAAATAAATAATTGTCTGTCTTGTTTGAAATTTTAAAAACTAAAGAAGCCTTAATATATTCTACACGACTACATAAATACCATCTAATTCCATTAAGCTAGTTTGTTCGCTAAAGAAAAAGTAAATTAACTACAACCTCTTTTTGTTACAGGTAAATAAGCAACAAAGTTAGCTCAATCACGATGTAACAGTCTACCTTGAAACGGCACAAAATTGTGCTATACCTACAGGTAAGAAGGCAGTTGGATAAATTGGGCATTTATAAGTCACATATATTCATAGTTCTGTTGATTGAGCTCGTTGGTTCGGTGGTTAGCACCTATCAATAATACATATTATGTTCGCCTGGGTTCGATTTTCAGATCTGACTTAAAATTTTGTCAGGTATTTGGGTTTTCCAATGATATTTATATGTTACTATCGTAGGGTTTTCTGTCAAGGAATTTTAAGTACTAACATGGAGTCAAAAAGTATCATCATGTCCGGTCTCTTGATCTCTCTCCGGTCATGTCGGATTTTCATGTAATGGGATTAAGAGGGTAAGGGAATCGAGAGTGCACCTGTGTTTGCGCTCTATTATATCTCCCGCGCAAATGACTCAACTCTGATTGGCCGGCGTGGTCGAGATTCCGCCTGGAACCTACATTCATAAATTAGTTAAGTTATCAATCGCTAAGCTCCTCCTTTAGTCCTTACTGAGAATATACATTCTGTCAAAAAAGTACCAGGAATTGATCATTTGTTTCTAATTCCAAATTCAATTCAAAAATTATTTTTTGTCGCTAAGTTGACACAACTGTCGTCTATATTGCCGCGAAGTTTGAGCGTCAATTGTTATTTACTTTGTCTACAGTGCGCCATTTTGTCAGTTCATCTCAATAGTGTTTTGCGATTTTTACAATGAATGAAAATATCGAACAAAGAGTTTGTCTCAAATTTTGCATCGCAAATGGAATTTCGTGTCCAGAGTCGCTGAAAATGTTGCAGAAAGCTTACGGGGAATCGACTTTATCATGCATTCAAAAGTGGTTGCGATGTGGTGGAAGATTTGCCTCGCTCTGGTCGGCCATCAACGTCTTCAACTAAAAGGCACGAGGCCATCATTGTGAATGAATTTTTGACCAAAAATTCAACAAATACCATCGAACAACTACCGTATTCACCGGATATGGCTCCGGCCGACTTTTTTCTCTTTCCAAAACTCAAATTACCACTTCGTGGCACCCGTTTTCGATCGATAGAAGACATGTAAAAGAATTCGCGGCAAGAACTGAAGTCGATTCCGAAAAATGCCTTTAAAAAATTCTTTGAAAATTGGATTATTCGTTGGCGTAAGTGTATTATTTCCGAAGGGGCCTACTTTGAAGGAGATACAATAAATTTGGAATAATAATTAACATTTTGTATATTATAGACCTTTTCCCGGTACTTTCTTGACAGAGTAGTATACTCGTTGTTCACAGTGATTACTCTAGTTTAATAAGGGTCTGATACCTATTATTAGAAGATGTAATTATTCCGTTGGGAGGATATCCAATTCAAACCCCGACCCCCAAACTCTCCTATCTAAAGTCTGGTGGAATATGAGTAAAATGTTTATAAACGAGCGGCAGCATTGGGACCCGGCTATAAAATATTCAGTGAACGTAATTCCTGAAGCTGTTAAAGCTGTCGAGTCACTTATATCCGGGTAATTGTAGAACCGGGTCATAAATGTTATAATATGCTCTGGCCGACCAAGTCGCCTTATATAGGTGAAAATTGTGTGGGATTTTAGGATTTTGTTATGCTTTTACCTCAATCCACTAGGATCCACTTTAAGTTGGTAGGTAGGTATCTAGATAACTCCTTAAATTCGCGAGCAACATATCCGGGTCCGACTCCTTCCGAGTATGTCCCTTTGGGTTAACCCAGGTTTCCAAGAAGTTTTTGGTTATAAAGGAACCCTAAATTCTCATTGATCTTCTTCTAGAATGAGGCGAGTTTTATTCTGTTGAGTGTCGAGTACAAATAAATATAATCAATGGTGATTTTAATAATTATTTAAATTGAGTTCATATCGAATCCAAAAGCGTTAACGTTATCTCGACACGAGCACAAATGATAGCGTAGCGCGAATAAGGGTTGTCTAGGGTTGTCAAATTTATGGTTTTACTAGCTGATGCCCACGACTTCGTCCACGTTAAATCAGTTTTTTGATTCCCACGAGAACTCCTTAATTTTCCGGGATAAAAAGTAGCCTATGTCACTCTCCAGGTCCTCAACTATACCCATGCCAAAAATCACGTCGATCCGTTGCTCCGTTGCGGCGTGATTGAAGGACAAACCAACAAACCAACTAACAAACACACTTTCACATTTATAATATTAGTATGATACTAATAATATACTTATGTATTTATTTTATTTTGTTTATTTGTCTGTAATCAACAGCGTTTTTACTTAAATAATTTACAGTTACGAGTATCTCTTAAAACTAAAATAAGGCCAAAAAGATTACAAAATTATACAATTTTTACGATAAATAGGTACTTAAAGTTAAACAAGTGCAAGTGCGTTCGGGTATGTGTTTGTCGGTGTGTGTGTGTGTGTGTGTGTGTGTGTGCGTGTGTGCGTGTGTGTGTGTGTGAGTGTGGGTGGGTGTGCGAGCGGGTGTGTATGTGTGTATGAGGGATGTGCTTGTGAACTAAATGTAAATACTATTTCCGATGTAGTTCAATGATTGCATTTTTCAATTGCGTTTTTGATAGACGGAAAAAGTCAAGATCGGAGTAAACATAGGTTCGCGATAAGTGTATTATTATAGAGTATTGGGCGTAGTTTGTGTTTGATTTTGGCACACATAAGTAGTAGCTTGGGTAGTTTGTTAACAAAATTTTTGAAATACAACACAAACGTGTCGTACGTACCTAATATTAATATTTATTACTTGTATAGGATTATTTGTTTTGAAATAATTTAATGTAAGTATAATTATTACTAAGTTCGTTGATTCTACAAAACGTAATAGTTCACAACAATCATTTCACTCTGAGCATAAAATAATTTAGTATCCTACTTAACTTAGTAGGTACTTGCATCCATATAAATATTATAAATGCGAAAGTTTGGATGGATGGATGTATGTATGTATGGATGTATGTTTGTTACTCAATCACGCTCCAACGGATGAACGGATCTGGATGAAATTTGGCACAGAGATAGATTATAGTCTGGAATAGCACATAGGCCACTTTTTATCCCGGAAAATTAAAGAGTTCCCGCGGGAACCGAAAAACCTCAATCCACGCGGACGAAGTCGCGGGCATCAGCTAGTAAAAAATATATTTTCACGCTAATGATGAATCTTCCAGCTTTACATATAACCTCTACTAGCTAATGCCCGCGACTTCGTCCGCGTAGATTGAGGTTTTGCGGTTACCGCGGGAACTCTTTAATTTTCCGGGATAAAAAGTAACCTATGTGTTATTCCAGACTATATAATGTATCTCTGTGACAAATTTCATCCAGATCCGTTCAGCCGTTGGTACGTGATTGAGTAACAAACATCCATCCATACATCCATACATCCTTCCAAACTTTCGCATTTATTGCCATTTAGTGAACCATGACAATAAATGCGAAAGTGATGAAATTTAAATTTACAATTCACAATCAATAACAATATTTTTGACAACCCTACCGCCTACCGGTATCATCAAGAGCTGGCAGCGTTTCCAAGTAATTAATAACTGATAGTATTATCTTAAAGCGATGGGTCATCACTATAATAATTGTAATAACTCCGCGCTTCGTCCGACGAACAACGAACATTTATTACGCTTTACATTAATTATTATTAGGTAGATATATCCAATTAAAACGTTGCAATAAAGCTTAGGTAGTAGTATTATTGCCTATATAAACTGCCTCGTGGGTATAATGGTTAGCATGTTCGACTGCGGCCGACGAAGTCCCGGTTTCGATTCCCGGGCCGGGCCATAATTAAGACTTTCTGACTAGAAATGAGGGTTTTTTCTGACTAGAAATTTTCAGTACTAGTCCGGAGTTAGGAAGTTGGCGGTGTTTCACCCCCGTGCCTCGGAGAGCACGTCCCAGTTATTATCACTAACATGATAATAGTCGTTAAAGCCCGCCAATCCGCATTGGAACAGCGTGGTGGGTCTAAGCTCTAATTCCCACTCTCCTATGAGAGTGGAGGCCTGTGCCCAGCAGTGGGACCAATGGGCTGTAGTAATGGGCTGTAGTACTAGTATTAATAGAAGGAAAACACTGTGACCACTTATTATCCTTTAATTCAATTAGTGGGGTTAGCCCCATTTTAATACACACCAAACAGTACACACCACAGACCAGTGATGCCCCGTCTAGACTCGAGGACCATAGAACCAGTAATGTATTGTAAAAGCTCGTTTTAATTTCTCGTGTAACAGTATACTATATCTAGCTAGCTTAATGGAATGGAATGGAATAAGTTTTTTTAATTACCACGACAACTCCTTAATTTTCTGGAATGAAAAGTAGCCTATGTCACTGTATTTTAAGCTTAATATGCATGAAGTAGAAATTGACATTATCAATTACCATTTTATTAATTGTAAAAACGTTTATTTCCCACTTAATGAAACCGTTCATGTACCTAGGTACTTAATGGACATTATTTTAAGCAAATAGTTGCTAACAACTGTTTATTATTTAAAAATGAGTCTATACTCATTTTAATAATATACTTCCTAGTAATGTGTACCTAAGTATAGTTATCGTAGCAATATGAATCTCACGTTAGGCAGAACATTAATCTTTATAAGCAAATAAGTGATACTCACAATCGATGTACTAGAAACCGCCATAAGCTTGTAACAGCGTCATATCGCGTGCGCAAGGTGCAGAAATCCTTTGTGGGGTCGAGTATACGCTTTTATAACATGGTACCAAAAGAGTTTCTGGAGTTGCCATTACATAAATTTAAAGACTGTGTTAAACAGCATCTGTTAAGTCGAGGGTATTATAGTATAGATGATTTTCTCGATGACAAAGTTGCATGGAAGCAACCGGCTTCGCATCCAGCAACCCACAAGTTAGTGTAATACCTACTTGTAACGTAGCGTATGCATTTTATATTAAGTATGTAGTTATATTATACAAATTGTTACATTTTTCTGATTTTGAAAAGAGCAACTGCTGAGTTTCTTGCCGGTTCTTCTCAGTAGAATCAGCTTTCCGAACCGGTGGTAGATTCTTACGACTTATCATAAGTGACACTAGTGGTCCTACATGAAATAAATCATTTTCATTTTTTTTCATTTTTTTTTTAAAGCGATTGTGAAACTATAGGCTAGTTTAGACGTTCGACCTCCCATTTGGGTGGTCGGAAGGTTATCGTAGGGCTCGAACTTCTTACTTTTCGGAGTTAAATGTGCGTTCTAAGCAATGGAGAAGTTTCATTTTGTTGTTAATATGATATTTAACGCAACGGAATTAAAATATAGATCAAAACTAATAAACCTGTTTTTTTAAAATCCATCAATAAATTACTGAGAAATTAATTATTTAATTCGTTGAATTATTTTAATGCCATACCAATTCCTGTCTCTTACTCGAGTGAGACATTTTGTGAGTGAGATTTTACCTAGCCGAGATATTATACTTACATCAAAATTCCCTTCACACACATATTCAGTTAAGTTACGCCTCATTACTTGACACCATTTCTTTCTTTTATTCGGCTTTAAAAAGTCGGTTGTTAAGGTCGTGTGACGTTTCGTGGTGGAAGCCTTTCTCATTCTAAGAAGACACTCGTACTCATGTGGGCCAGCGGCGATTGTTTGAAATGATGATGATGATGAATATTAATGGAATAAATGTGGGAATGCGATGAGCAGTTCATAGTTCATAAATTCCCATACCGAAACAGGTTCATTTAGTGCGGTAATAAATTTACGCACTCAACGAAAATATTTATGTAAATTAACACTTAAACTCTTGTTGGAGTTCGTTAAACGACGATAATGAGTGCGTCGTTTGCGTCTATCGGATATTTAGTGAATAAAATGTTAATTAATTAATATTTTATAGAGGCGATCAACAGTTAACAGTTAATGAATATTTACATAAATTTAGTTACCTATTGCCTTTGAGGCTGCAGCTCTCGTTGAATTTACATTACCCTGTGTGAAGGGTTTATAGGCCAAAAAGGAAAGAAATTATGTGAAAACAAGCAGATTTTAATTAAAGTATAAATTGAACGGCGAGACACTTCGATTGCAAGAGACAGAGAGAGAACATAGATTATACCTTATATCAAGTTGACAGCAATTCCACAGATAATGTTATTTTTGGTTTACAATTCTACACACGAGTCGATTAAGTCTTTTAGGCTTCAACAGACTATGCTGTTTCAACATGTGCCCTTAAACCAAAACGATACACATTCTACAGTACAAGTCCTAATAGATGAGCTATCACAGTACAATAGTGTTTGATTTCTACATAACAATCCAAAATAAATTAATCAAACAATAAGCAAACCTATTCGAACCTTATCCTGCATTATACAAATAATAGAACGTAACAATACAACAATAATTATTACTTAATGAGCTCTTAGGTTCTAAATTTTAAATTTAACTGACATTTAAATTTATCAAATTTATCTTTTACCAAAGCTTTTGTGAGAATGTCAGCTGTCATTTGTTCTGTACATAGATACTTCACTTTAATTAAATTTTTATGAATAGTATCTCTGATGAAATGATGTCTAACATCTATGTGCTTTGTGCGAGCATGAAACATGGAATTCTCACACAACCTTTGTGCAGATTGATTATCATTATATAAAGTCGTTACACAATGCAAATCAAGACATTCTTTAAAGAAAGTACCTATAAATAAGGCTTCCTTACAAGCATCAGACAGTGCCATGTATTCTGCTTCTGTACTCGAGAGTGCTACTGTTTTTTGCTTTCGACTTTCCCAAGCAACTACTGATTTACCTATCTTGAATACAAAACCAGTGTAAGACTTTCTATCTACTTCACAAGATGCCCAATCAGCGTCCACATATCCAGTGACATCTAAACTTGATTTTTCAAAAAACAGACAATAATTTATAGTGCCTTTTAAGTACCTCAAAACACGTTTTGCAGCTTTCCAATGAACATCAGAGTAGCAGTCATTAAATTGACTCAAAAAGCTTACTGCATGAGCAATGTCAGGTCTGGTACATACAGCTAGATACATGAGATGGCCGATGAGATTTCTGTACTCACAATTTTCTGACTTTTCTGCCTTAATAAGTTTAATGCCAGTCTCCATTGGAGTTCCAATTGGCTTACAATCGTCCATCTTGAATCTTTTTAATACATTTCTTATGTAGTTAGATTGATCTAAGGTTATAATTCCATTATCTTTGTAAATTCTCATGCCTAAAAATTCATGAACTGCTCCAAGGTCTGTAATTTCAAACTCACTCATTAACTGTTCTTTAATTTCCTTCTTATCTTTATGTGAAGATGTAAATAACAGTATATCATCAACATATACAGTAATTATGGTTAGTCTTCCATTCTGAGAACGAAAATATACACAAGGTTCTACAGAAGATTTCTTGAAGAACAATTTCTTAGTTAGCACACTGTTAATTTTATCATACCAACATTTTGCAGCTTGTTTTAAACCATAGACGGATTTGTTTAACTTATATATTTTATTTTCCTTCCCCTTTATAACAAATCCTTCTGGTTGTTCCATCGTGACATTTTCTTTGAGTTCACCTCTCAAAAATGCAGTTTTTACATCTAACTGGTCAATATCTAGGTTATATTCAACTGCTATAGCGAGTAGCATTCTAATTGTTGAATAGCGAACTACAGGAGCGAATGTCTCCTGGTAGTCTATACCATATTTTTGTGTACACCCTTTTGCAACTAAACGTGCCTTATATCTTAATATTTTCCCATTAAGATCTCGTTTTATTTTGAAAACCCATTTGCATTTAACAGGCTTCTGTCCCTCCTTAGGATCCACTAAAGTCCAACAATTATTTTTAGTAAACGAGTCATACTCATCTTGCATTGCAGCACGCCATTTGTCAGCATCCCTGCTATTCATAGCTTCCTGTACTGTCAATGGTTCATAATCGCTGCAGCTCAGCATGCACCCCATGTATCCAGACTCGTCCATGTCAATTATGCTTCCAAAGCTCGGAGTGTCTGTATCTGAGGAGCTGCCTGATGATGTGCCTGGAATGTAAGTTTCATCCGAGACGTTATCTGTACTTGGACTTGTGGATGCCCTCTCACCAGTGTCATTTAACTCAAAAAAATTCTTGCCGTCTCTGCTTTGACTTAGTTAATATGTCATCAGATAGATTTTTGTCAAAAAGCTCAGTATTACACTGATTATTGTTGAATGACTCTGGCTCAAGGTCTGTTTGCTCTATCATACTGTCAGTATTGTCATTTGTGACAGTACTGGGTGACAATGTTATATCTATTATATCATCATGTGACATATTATTGTTACTATTTGAAATAAATTGATTTTCAAAAAAGGTAACATCCCTTGCTTTAATGCATGTTTTTGGGCACTCCGGGTCTATTAATCTATACCCCTTACTTTCCTCACAGTACCCAACAAAAATGTACTTTTTACTTTTTGCATCTAATTTCTTTCTGAGAGGAATTAATGCATATGCTATACATCCAAATATTTTGAAATGACTAATATCTACCTTTTTCCCGGTCCATTTTTCCTCTGGTGTCATACCCATTACAGCTTTTGTGGGTGTCCTGTTCTTAATGTACACAGCTGTCTGCGCTGCTTCAGCCCAGAACCGCCCATCTAGCCCCGCATCTTGCAGCATGCATCTCACTTTCTCCATGATGGTCCTGTTGGCCCGCTCGCTGACACCGTTTTGAGCTGGAGAGTAAGGCACTGTTGTTTCATGAACAACACCATGCTGCTTCAAGAATGCCTGTAATTCATTATTAACATATTCACGACCGTTATCACTTCTTAATATTTTTATTTTCTGACCTGTCTGGTTTTCAACAAGAGCCTTGAATGCTTTAAAGCTCTGATAAACCTCACCTTTAGATTTAAGAAAATAAATATATGTTTTTCTTGTGCAATCATCGGTGAAAGTCAAAAAATATTTGGCACCTCCGAAAGAAGACTTAGACATTGGCCCACATAAATCAGTGTGAACAAGCCCTAAAATTTCTCCTGACCTACTTTGAGACTTCTTAGGAAAAGGGACTCTAGTCTGCTTCCCCTTAACACAAGCTATACAAGATTGATAGTTAGTATCATCATAATCTATACCTGTAACCATTCCGTTTTTTAATAGGTACATACTCCTAGAATTGAGATGAGCTAGCCTCCTATGCCAAGTCTCCTGAGTTGACTTACAGCCCGATGTCCCTTTCCCAGAAGTTAATGTTAACAATCCAACTTCGTTTGTGTTCCCTGTCATCTCAGAAACCTGTGAATTTGCTACAGAATCAGAAACAGAACACATGGAATAAGTGGCACTTTCTGAAGCTAATTTACTCTTAACACACCATAATATGTTTAATTGATACACATTATTGATGTGGTTGGCTATAGCTACTATACTATCATCATCGCAATCTATTATTTTACAACTTTTACAGTCAAAAATTATCTTAAATCCCTTCTTGGTCATTGAGCTTACAGAGAGAAGATTTGCTGCAAGGTTAGGTACATAAAAGACATCACTAATTGTTTTTTCACAATTTAACAATTGAATTTTTACTTTACCTTTACCTACTGCAGATAATTTTTCTCCATTTGCAATGTTTACATTAATTGGGTCAATAGGCACATATTCGTGAAATAAAGTCTGGTCATTACACATATGATTTGTGGCTCCTGAATCAATGTACCACATCCCTTCTTGAATCCCAATTGAGAGCGCAGTCAGCAATGCTTTGTCCTTGTTTCTTGGCACGCTATCCTTCCTCTTACCGGATTGACGAGCCTCTCCTTTCAACAAAGGGCAATTTTTTAAAAAATGTCCAAGATTTTTACACTTGTAACAGCGGATCACCTTTCTCGCTGCTAATGCTGTGACTTCACTCTCTCCTCCATGTCGCCTCTGTTGCTCCTGCAGTAATTTCGCCTTTACTACCTCACTCGATAGTTTCAAGTTATTATTTTCCAATGTCATTATCAAAGGATCGTACTCCGCAGGCAGGCCGCTTAGCATAATTACTGCTACAAAATCATCTTCCAGGGGGGATCCTATATCAGCCAACTGCTGAGTTGTTTCGAAAATTTTTGACAAGTAGTTGTCCATGCTCTCGCAATCTGCATACCTGACATTAAACAGACTCCTCAGTAGACCCAACCTCCTGCATAGTCCTTTGTCTTCATAGGCGTGGCTAAGGTTCTGCCAAGCCTCGTATGCACTTCGTGCATTACGCACGTGTGGATAAGCTGCAGTGCTTACCGCAAGACATATTTTGGCAAGGGCCTTTAAGTCCTTTTTGGCGTCAGTAATTTTTTCCGACACTACGCAGTCCCACAGGTCTTCATGCACTAAAACCATCTTAATTTGAAATTTCCAATTATGGTAGTCGTTAGCACCTTTAAGTTTTTCAATGGTTTGCCAGATATTTGAATTATTTGAGTTTTACATCGCCATTATCGAGGTATGAGTGCACGCGGTCAATGACTTTTGACCTACTTTGCCGCCGGTTACAATTTTCACTTATTTCAAAAAATATGATTTACACGCTCAGAATAATAACTGGGCCACATAACCTGAAGGGTTTATAGGCCAAAAAGGAAAGAAATTATGTGAAAACAAGCAGATTTTAATTAAAGTATAAATTGAACGGCGAGACACTTCGATTGCAAGAGACAGAGAGAGAACATAGATTATACCTTATATCAAGTTGACAGCAATTCCACAGATAATGTTATTTTTGGTTTACAATTCTACACACGAGTCGATTAAGTCTTTTAGGCTTCAACAGACTATGCTGTTTCAACACTGTGAAAGTGTCTTTGCTAGCAGTTTGATTAGTGGTAATATGAATATAATAATGAAAATGAAATATGTACCTACTTTAGATTGCAAGTAGCATCAGTATGCAGTATCAGCATATACCTAAATAGAAACTCGTTTATAAACAAAATGGTTAGGGGTCGCTTGCTTATGTACTATAAGTGAAGTTTTTTTTTAGTAATTTAATTCGCTATTCAAGCGATAAGGCCGCCTGTTGTGCCATGTCCATTAGATTTTTTTATGGTGTACAATAAAGTATATTTAAATTTTACTTTAATTTTTCCTAGATTGTTTTGTTTTCTTTAATAAAGAAATGCCGGTCTAAAAATTTCAGAAATGGTAACTTGGGAGTAAAGCCATGCTAGTGGACGCAATCACCGGCAAACAGTTTCTAATGTAATGTAATGTAAATGTAATGTAGTTAAATTGCACGCAAGTGAGAATATATCTGCGCGTAAGACAAATAAGAACGCTAATTAATGGTTCAGACGGATGGGTCTACAAACTTGTGCGATACAAAACTCTGTATGTTGTAAACCCCTATCCTATAAATAGATTTCCAGAAATTCCATCCGAGAGAAACAGGGGCGGATCAGTAAGTTGACGCTTAGCAAGATTAATATTCTTGACACTACGTAAAAATAAAAATAGGAAAGTCAATGATAATGTACGACACCAAAGGCTTTTTTTCCCACATTTTGGCAAGCGAACCGCGTTGGTGATGGAACATAATTAATTGGTTGGCGATTTAAGTAACCACGGAAGCCTTGACATAGATGTTGTGTCGGATTCTGACGATGGTCCCTGGCTGACTTCCAAATGTATATCGACCGTATCGTATAACAAGAGAGATCGTGATATCATCTTGCAATGTAATTAGTCAGCTGGAATAATGGAGGAGATAATGTTTAGTTTCCAACGTTGTGGAAAAACCGCACTGCGCTGCATACTCTGCGGCGATGTGCACTGATCATAATTGGCTTTGAATATGTCGTTATGTCACTTCGTGAGATATGTGTTTTTTTTTGTTCTTTTATGTCCTCATTCTGTCCATCATTCCTGCCTTTGGATATATTTCTCGATTAGTTCCTGATATCCAGGGACGAATCCTTCGAATCAAACTTCCAGATAATGCAAAGAATAATCCTGAGACACTTGTTTATGTAAACTTTTATAGCTGGCCAAACAATCATGTTTAGAGTGATGCCAGGAATACTAGCTGCATTTCATGGATAATTCGGATTTTGTCAAGGAAAGCGGGTTAACTTTGTTCTGAGTAGGTACCTAGTGTACCTATGGTACCTAGTGAATACATGAATTAAAAATTTAAAAAAAACCCGGTGCCTTGAACGAATCGATTAGACATGAGGAATTTGCCCACGTCCTTTCACTAACTAAAAAAGAGCTGATGATCTTCAAACAGCTGATCCAATTGTCTTAAATCATAGCTAAGAACACTCTCGATCAGTCACCTTTAAAAAACTAAATAAAAATCGGTCCATCCATTTGCGTGATACGATGCCATAGACAGTTACACAAATATACACGTTTAACTTCTAACATCCCGTATTTGGTTAGAAGCAGGCGTTACTTTGCGACCATGTCCATGATAATGAAGGAACTAGAAGTTTAATTTGCTATAATCCGCGACAGTACACATCTGTATCTTGCACTTGCAGCTTGCGATATTTACCACACCGCATAAATCTTTCAAATTATTCTCAACGTACGTTTCACTCTGACACCGGAGCATCTTCAGGAGATGTTGACTCGACTAAGCACGATTGTCGAGATTGTTGTTTCTTCATCACTTGGTATTTGTGTCGGGGGTTAAAAGTCAGTTTCTAGACTGACTAGCAGATGCCCGCGACTTCGTCCGCGTGAAATAAAATTTTTAAATTCCCAAGGGAATTCCCTAAATTTTCTGGTTAATATATGTATGTATGTTACTTGACACTCACAAATAATGTGGCTTTCTATTGGTAGCAGAATTTTCAGTAGATCTAGAGATTACCGCCTACAACGTTACAAACCCACAAACTTTACCTCTTTATAATATTAGTATAGATTAAGTAAGTAGGTACGCTAAGTCAACAAGTAAGTGACCTTTTTCCGCAGGTAGGTATGAACACGCAAACACTATTCGTATTTTATTATGTAAAAAGTGTACGGATGAAACGAGCGCCGGGGGAAGTCGACACTAATTCAAATGAATGTCCACCACAGCGACCAGAGCGTTCCCGTTTGTTTTACAAATAACAATTTGCTGCTGTGTTATATAGGTGTAATTATTTACAAGCATTTCTTGATAAATAGTTATTATTTCTTACATAAATGAAATCGTAGGTATATATCTATAGCTACTTATAACAAAACTGTAACAATTCAAATTCCGAACATAGAAGATATTTAGATTTTTTTAAGGGAATCGATACGGAAGCCAAAACTGTATTTTTTTCATTTTTGTCTGTCTGTGTGCCATACCTATATGAGTAATAGGTTAGGTACTGCCCAAGACTTCTACTAAAACCTGTGGATTTAGATTTATTGCTAGATTTTTTAAAAATAAAAAAAAAGTTTTTTCCACTATCTTAGTATCATCTATCATTTCCCTACTATGTGCCTAATGCCAATACGTGATAGTATTACCTACTAGGTTCATAAATAGCAGCGACAAATTGGCGATAGATTGCATTGGCAACTTGTCGAACTCGTATGCATCGATCGAATCGCCTGTAACGTCTGCCGAAGTTCAATTCAATTCAATTCAATTCAATTTATTTCTCAAAATACATGCATACATTGTTCACGTGGTTAGATCTATTACTATAACAATACACGATGCATTATTTAGATGAAAATAGAAGAATTAGTAATGAGATCAACGGTAGTTGTCCTTTCTAGATTTTTAAAGAAGAAGTGGAAATTCTATTTGCCTGTAAACGATCGAGTTGGACATACTTTACTACTTGATCATGGATATATTTTTGTTCATTTGGCTAAGGCTGCCTTTCCTTTTAACTTTTATTTTTACAACATTCAGTTATTTTAGTCCTCGAAGCTTTAGTTTTAAGATACCGAAACTGATTATTATCACCGTCATGTTTTATTATGTATTTGGACGTCAATAAGTGTACAATGTACCTAATTTGAATAAATGAATATTGATTGATTGATTTATAACTACGAAAGTAACTTATATAATTTACTTAAACGATATGTGACTTACTGTTCGCATTTCATAAGTTACTCACGTAAGCGACTTACGATAAATGCGGCCTAGACTACATATTTTTCTTAATAATCCAACGCAAAAAATGTTGTTATAAGTTTAACCGCTGATTGTGCCTGTGTAGAGCTTAAACGAAAAGACCGATTTAAATGCTGATTTATTTATTTATTTGCAGATTTAAATTGTTGGGGTTTTTTCGTTGTTAGTGATAACGAAGAAGATGTTTAGTGTATCGAATAGATCCTGCTCAAATGTCAGGTCTACAAGTGATTTTAAATAGCCAACTATCGTGCCAAATCTATAAATACATCCGTTATTCATGACATAATTTTAAAAAGTAGGTCGCGTGCATTATTACCAAATCCATATTGATTCTTTTGCGAAAATTCGCACGTAAAATACAACCCAAATAAAGCCTCAAAGGTTTTCCGATGAAAGCTGGAAGCGGGCCAGATCGGACCGGAGCGTGCTGACTTGAATAGATTGCATTTAGCAGCATGATATTTTAAGCGTCATATACTCGTATTTTATGGTTAGGCGACTAATGCTTAGAGCAAGTATTTACACATGCTGACATGCAACAAGCTTATTTTTCTACTAGCTGA
Source organism: Erebia ligea (assembly GCA_917051295.2). Classification (NCBI taxonomy): domain Eukaryota; kingdom Metazoa; phylum Arthropoda; class Insecta; order Lepidoptera; family Nymphalidae; genus Erebia; species Erebia ligea. The sequence continues at coordinate 10,350,602 of OU785235.1, read as the reverse complement.
CCCACCCCGGCTTTGTGTATTCAAAGATTTATCGTAATACTAGATGACTAGCTGATGCCCGCAACTGCGTCCGCGTGTTTTGATTTTTTTTTGATTTCCGCGAGAACTCCTTAATTTTCCGGGATAAAAAGTAGCCTATGTCACTCTCCAGGTCCTCAACTATACCCATGCCAAAAATCACGTCGATCCATTTCTCGGTTGCGGTGTGATTGAAGTACAAACCAACAATCCCACAAACCAATAAACCAACAAACCAACAAACAAACACACTTTCGCATTTATAATATTAAGTATGATATGAAGTATGATACCGCCAAGCATTGACTTAATAAATCGATGCCGCCAAGCGATTTAGCGTTCCGGTACGATGCCGTGTAGAAACCGAATAGGGGTATGGGTTTAATATTACTGACATGCCCTTAACAGGTTAGCCCGCTACCATCTTAGACTGCATCGACACTTACCATCAGATGAGATCGCAGTCAAGGGCTAACTTGTAGTGGATAAAAAAAAGCCCGCGATTTCGTCCATGTGGATTAACAATTTTTGATTTCCGCGGAAACTCTTTAATTTTACGTGATAAAAAGTAGTCAATGTCCTTCCCTTGGATTCGAACTATCTATATACCAAATTTCATCAAAATCGGTTGAAGAGATTTTTCTTGATTCCAGCGGGAACCCTTGATATTTCCGGGATAAAAAGTAGCCTATGTCCTTCCCCGGGATACAACCTTTCCCTGTACCAAATTTCATAAAAACCGGTTGAACAGATGGGCCTTGAAAGCATAGCAGACAGACATACAGACAGACACACTTTCGCATTTATAATATTAGTATGGATTAGTATGGAAGTAGGTCATATTCATTCCACACTTCCTTTTTAATTATATTAAAAGTTAGCCCTTGACTGCGGTTTAACCTGGTCGTAAGTGATGTAGTCTAGGATGGTAGAATGGCAAACCTAAAAGAGTTCAGGCACTTAGGTATATTACACCCATACCCTGAATCGGTTTCTACTGGGCACCGTATACTTACGGTAAAGCTTAATAGCTGCCGGATTACTGAATTAGACCAGACCAGTGAATATTCATAAATTATGATATCTACAAATCGACCCTGCCAGGGATCGAACCTGCGACCTCTAAGACCACAGCGCTCACCACTACGCCAGGGAGGTCGTCAAAAACCTCTCTGTCCATCTGTATGTGTCGGCCCTTCTATACTAATATTATAAATGATAAAGTTTGGATGGATGGATGTATGGTATGGATGGATGGATGTTTGTAACTCAATCACGCCAGAGCGTTTGAACGGATCTGGATGAAATTTGCACAGAGATAGATTATAATCTGGAATAATACATAGGCTATTTTTTATCCCGGAAATTTAAAGAGTTCCCGCGAGAACCTCAATTCACGCGAGCGAAGTCGCGGGCATCAGCTATAGTATTAAATAAACAGAATCAAACCGAATGCATATTTACCTATAGCTGGTGTTGTGAATCGATAGTAGTAGGCGGAGCGACGTCTGGAGGGTTAACCGCTCAGTTACTCCCTAAACATCCTCATGAGAGGATGCTTCGGGAGTAATTCAGCGATAATCTTGAAACACTTTGTACACGCGTTTCGTGATCGCGCATAGTTAAGTTTACTGTTGTTTAATTTTTTTTGTGGTGTACAAAATAAACGTATATTAATTCATTCTTAAGATACTAGTAGGAAGAAGAGAAAAGGCGGTGATTTATTAATCTATGTAGGTACGAGTAAATGGTTGATATTATAATAATGATAATAATAATAATATTTATTTGCCGGAATATGGGTACAAAATAAGTCTTTTAAAGTGGTAATTCAAACCGAATGAAATGTATAGCTAATGTCGTGAATCGATAGCCATTATAGTAGGCGAAGCGACGCGACGTCTCGAGGCTTAACCACTCTTGCTACCTAAACATCCTCATGAGAGGATGTTTAGGAAGTAATTCACCGATAATCTTGAAACACTTTGTACACGCGTTTCGTGATCGCGCATGTTGTTAGTTAAGTTTACTGTTGTTTAATTATTTTGTGGTGTACAATATAAAAGTACAATTAATTCATTCATAAGAGTCTGGTAGGAAGAGGAGAAAAGGCGGTGATTTACTAATCTAGGTACGAGTAAATGATTGATATTATATTATGATATTAACTAGATCTACTTGAAATCAAAAATTAGAGATCCCCTGATAAATAATTAATCTTTAAAAATTAACAATAATTTATTAGTCGAGTTATAATAATATGTGGATGGACCTGCAGGGAGCCCACTACATTATCAAATTAAGAAAACCTCTGCCATTATGTGATTCATGGAGATCTTCAGGAGACGTTGACTCGACAATGCACGATTGTAAAGTACTTTACCACATAGATGTGTCTACTGTCGCGGATTATAGCGAATTAAACTGCTCGTTCATTCATTATCATGGACATCGATCATGGACTTCCGCAAAGTAACGCCTGCTTCGATTCAATATTAGTCTTGAAAGGCTAATGTCCAAGTGGTCAGCCCTCCACCAGTATCACAATATTGCGTACATTCTTATTTCCGTATGTTTTCTTTATTACCTCATAAAACGTACCTACCTATGCCGGTAATGAAAGCGTAAATTCGAAACGATTTGCCTGTCAAAAGTTTCACCACTTGTGGTCGTTTGAGCAAAGTCGCCTTAAAAATTAATCTCCTCGTAAGACGGGGATATTATAAATTTTAATTTAGTGGTAAATAAAGTTTTTAATAACAGAGGAGCTTCCCGGCCCGAAGGGATTTGCCTTGAAGATGAAGTAAACAAGTTTGGAGCATAGCAGTTTTTTCCTGTTTGTAGTTTTGTTTACTTTCAATTCAGTACTTGTAGTTGGAAAGAAGATAAGAAATGCAGGTGCAATTTAAATTTTTTAGATTCGAGTGAATAATTTTAAGGTAGCAGTATCGAAGTAGGTACTCAGATTGTATTAAAATTTTCCTGGGAGTATTTCCCAAGAGGTGGAACTTTACACCTAATATTGTTTCTCTTCCTTCCTTGAGTTATAAGGCAAAGAACAAACCTGTTAAAATTATTATTAACCTGGCTGTAACTTTTAACTTTGACTCTTTAAGAAGTTAATTATTAATGTGAAACCAAGCGTATTCAAAAAGATGCCAGTGATATTGGCAGAGGGAATTTAAAAAAATGGGAACTCTTTAATATTTCGCGATAAAAATTCTAACAGCTGTGTCTATCTCTAGGTTCTCGATAGCTGTGCAAAAAAATATTTCGATCCGTCGTGGCTTGATTATAACGTTGGCCAGTTGTGGCTTGATTAAACTATAAATAAAAAATTGATTCCTATTTTTTAAAATAAATTATAAATTTTAAATAATGGGACAACTTACAGAACAATATGAAACATGCACGTCGCATAATATTCTTCTTGATTTCTCACGCAATACACGTTATAGCAACACGTCTATTTTATGCGTGCTTTGTTACTTATTCAACGGCAGGTCTTCACTTGTCTAGACTTAATTTCCATATCATCCTGTAAAGTACACGTCAGGAATACTAAGGGATGACTAAGATTTTAGGTTTATGCGCGTCATGTTTAGCTTATTACTTTACGCAAAAAATCAAATGAATTCATTTCAATTGTAAATTGTTACCAAGCCATGCAACCATTGATGTAGAATGCATGCAACAAACTTCATGGTCCTAGTTTTATAGGAAGCCGTTTGGTCGCGTCGTCGCGTTACTCGTTCACCTAAGAATAATAATTTAGGCAAAATAAATAATAATAATTTAATAAAAATAAACCATATAGTTATAAATTAACATTTCCTTATTAAGTGTCATTTATGTCCAAAATTTTGACAAAACTGTAGATAACTTAACCCGTTTATTTCCTTGCTATTCAGTTAAAACATGACCAACATACCTACTCATACTTAATTATATTATAAGAAGTGTTTGTGAAAGTTATTTACCACGCGTCAGTCGATCTCTATGTACACTACTACTAAACATTCTTGTGACATATTGTGATGAGGTTGAACAATAGAACAATAGATACAGCGGGGAATTGGGAATTTAGCAAATACCTACTGGTTGTATCGGCTGTAACAGGCTTCACTCCGACACCCAAATCCATTGAAAGCAACGTCTTGTCCCCTTGATTACAAAAGCCACCCGTTTTAATAGGTATCCCAAGGTCCCAACTCCCAACACGTCAAATATAATAATGGCTGTTTTAATAGAGTCCTCACACGTAAAATGTAAACAACGACCGTACGTACCCATATTTAACTACCCTAAGACATTAAATATACTGTCATGTTTTATATGACATAGGCCGTCCAATTTAGGACCTAAACTCTTGGATTTTGAGACATTAAATTAGGCATAGAAAGAAAGAGATAATCTTCTGTACCATCAAGGAACAGAATTTAACGAAACGTTGTCTCTATTTTATGGGCCTAGTTGTCTGAATTTAATAAATGAATAGTTATTACCTACTTAAGGCTGCTTAGGTATTGTGTTGGTAAGTGAAAATTGATCTCAACAAGATGGTTGACCGACCGAAAGGTGCCGAGCTATAATAAACTTTGACCAAAGAATCACAATCATACTTTAGTCAATTCACTACTTATAATTATTTCGAAAAAATCACATCAACATGAGCTTTATGCATCGAAATAGAAATAGGTACTAAAATTCTATATCAAAGGCTTTAGGAAAAGGTAATGACATTCTGAGATGATGATGATTGCAAACCATTTGCACGATCCAAGCAATCAAGGATAGAGATTTTAAGTAAAAACTATAAAAATAAATACAATGGAAATCTTCTCTGAGAGATATTTCTCTGATAATACTGTATCGAGAAAAGCAACGTAATACCGAATTCGTGCTCAAAGGCAAATTCGAAGAATTTGCGATTTTCATAGATATAGTTACTCGCGAATTCAAATGAAATCCCAAGATTTGCTTCGGCTAATTTTAGTCGGGATTTATTTTTACATAAATAAAAAGTAAGTTTAAGAGTACTTTGGAAATGAAAAACATTTGATGAATCATTTTTAATATCGAGGCTAATTTTGTTGTACACCATCTCTAAACTAAACTGACAGCTCTTTAATTTATATTGTCTCTATATCCCTTTCATAATACATACTTTCTACGGAAAGGGACAGCACTATATTTAGAGCTGTCGTTTTAGTTTAGTTTAGACATTGTGTTAAACAGAATTGGCCACATTACCTGTGGTTTATCCGTTTGGATTTAGGTTTTTATCTTTTTGAATTACAGGATTAAAAATATCCTTTAACCTTTCTTTAAGATGGAAGCTATACGAGACTAAACGTTAAAATCAGTTTTTACGTCTGGGTTACGTCTAATCTGGGTCTGAGAGACTGACACACTTTCACCTTCATTATATTATTAACCTACATTCGATTTTGTTGTAGGAGTTAATTTTACGTATTATTTTACGCTGCCAGAAATAATTGCAGTCATCAAACACTAACTAAGACGAACACTCCAGTTATCGTTATGGATATAATCTCGTAAACTGAGCCCAGTCGTAAATCAAACGGCGTCGAAGATCGTAAACAAAGTGCCCAGCTCGCGATCACTGCCAAATAACTTTCTCGCAAACTTGCAGCGGGATATATTTCTGAAGATAATAAACTTGAAACAAAGGCCTGCCACGATCTTTATGTTTGTTTCACATTCGATAAATATAATCTGTCCATTGTTTTAAATGTCAGATATATTTAAACTCGTAATCCGCGTTTGTCTGTGTTTATGTTACCGCTAGAATACGATACAATAAAATTTGTTAACGTTCCCCCGTCTTACGTAGATAATCTACAGATTTTATTATGTTTGGTATATGATTTACTTTCGTATTCCTCATTGCTGAGGGTTGTGACTTGTGACAACTTTCCACTAATCACGTATAAAAATGGTAGGAGTTTTTTTGGACCTTTGTAGTAATTATTGTACTGTGGGTTTCCAGATATAATATTTAGGTATATTCCACGTAACATTATTTATTGTTAAGTACTTTAGGTACACTTACGTAAAGTACTTAGCAGAAAATATCTGCACGTTATCTAGCTATGCGTAAGACTGTTGATTATTTGTGGACCAAGAACAAAATGTACATATATACTTATCAATGAACTTATAAATCAATGTACCTAAACTGCAAATATTTAGACGGTAAAATAATCCGTTAAGCATATAGCAGTACTAGATGGATAATATTAGTCTATTGAGTGTAAGGCAGCGACTGCAGCAAAAGGAACCGATCGTCGAACGGACGCCTATCTTTAAAATGCGAATGTTTTAGGGTGGAACCAATTAAATGTAGGTATTTTTATCAAAATAACAATCTAAAAAGCCTTTTACACAATATGCTTAATGTAGGTATTTTGAATTAGGGCGAGAATTTTCAAAGCGGTTAAGAAGCTATTTGTCTTTCGGTTCGTATTCAAACGTGGCTCTCTAGCGTGTGTTCCGCGTAATCTTTGTGTAACTGATGAAAAGCTACTCGCGTTAAAGGCATTTTCCACTTTTTCGACTCTCCACGTAGCCGCGAGCATAAAATAAACTTTACAGTCTGTATTATGTTATAGATTTGATTATATATATTCGAAGCATTGTGATTTACGTGATATTTTACTTGCGAATGAGTGGCTTTAATTTCATTTTAGATCATTTGGGACGACAAAACGCAGGGGTCGGTCTGCAAAAATATTACGTGTCAAAAAATGTTAAACCTAGATGGAAAAAGAGTACCTGTATGTGTTAAGACTAATTTAACTTCTTAATTATCAATTTCAACTTTTTATTAATTGATAAGAACAAACATCGCTGATTCTAAATTGCGATCCTCATTTAGTCATTTAAGAAATTATGGTGTTCAGAAATGGTGGACTCAAAGGACTCATTGAACCTCTAAGTCCACAAGTAATGGTTTAGATTAGAGAACGGTTAGACTACCCTTCTATCTTTATCTAGAATTACATTGAGGGGAAGACATTGGAAAAAAATAATCTCTCTATCAGGTGTAACTAGGACTTAAATAGGTATTAAAAATCATTGACTTGGTAGATATAAATATTTCCAAGCCAACATAAATCCAGTTATATCATTTAATTAAATAGAGCATTTTCTTGTCAATTATTCCATTCAAACAAAACGCCTGACCGTTTAAGGTAAGCTCTAAAAACTTCACACACATTGCAAAGTCACTTCAGCGCCGGCCATTAGGCTTGGAGTTTCGCTCAAAGAAATGAAAAGATGTTAAGAGCGTTCGCACCAAGACGAGGTTACCGCTTGCGGGTGTGGAGCGGCCCGTAAACGCGACTACTTTCTGCTAGTATCCATTATAGGTACCACGCCATCTGGTTTCCCGGACCGTCTAAATAACCGGATGTGTCCCTTAACTTAGACCTTATCATTGCTTTCTTCCGAACATGCATACCTTATTGTCGTCAAGCGCAAGTTTATCCTGCAATAAAAAAAACAGTGATTGTCACATGTGCTTTCGTCTTGACTTCCTTTTCCACACTTAGACAGAGACTAAGTAAGTGTGAGATCTTTAGAGGGAACTTGGACTTAGCTCAGACTTAAGACATGGTTAAAACGTGACAGATTTATGTTACTCACATAAAGCCCATCTCGTTTTAACTCTAAGTAAAGTCTGAGCAAAGTCAAAGTACGCTCTATATACCTCAGCATTAGTCGTCCATTGCACGTGAGACCGCTAGTCGCTTCCCTCCCGATTCTGAAAAAATAACTAAGTATCTCAAATTAGAACGAAACTGCATTTAACTTAAAACTTACGTTCATGTGCATTTTGAGTTTTTATAATAAGTCAACGTCAACTTCCATGAAAATAACTCTCGGAGCTTTGCCAATATTGTCACTATCACAAGTGATATCCGGATTACATTATTGCACAGCTGATGGTTTCCGTCAAAACCGACGGCCCGGCATGATGTAGTGGGAACGCTCTCATAGATGTGAATCATAGGTAGTGTGTTCAGGCTTCAGGAAACGTGCATTCTATAGCTCAGGGATGTCTTATGTCCTAGTTTTTCATCGGCTTGAGTACTCCCAAATGTATGACGCTTCCAAAAGGAAAGAAAAATTAAAAACACTTGAACCATTGTTAAAAACCTGAAAGGTTTTGTATTTTTAGAGTTATATAATCCCACAAATTTATCTGACTCAGTGACAGCGTCTCTACTGTATATATTAAAAATGAAATCAAAAGAAAAAAGACTAAACTGACATATAAATGAGTTCCAATTTTGAGTTGGTGTTTACATTTCGTAAGTTATTCATATACGAGACCGTGACTAAAACTTACAAGTATAAAATAGTAGCATAAGTAGTAGGCGTGTAATTAAGTAAGTAGGTACCTAATACTATCGTATTCCCTCTTCAGTATAACCGCACCATTTAACCCTCAGACCCTTGCCTTTAAAGATATTACGCGAAACAAATATCACATTACCAAAATTTCACTTTGTGTCACACCTATGCCCCCCTTTCACCCCACGACAAAACCCAGACGCTCACAATAGCAGTTCCGAACCGCAAAACCATTATAGCTTTTACGTAATATGTAGGTACATGCTATATTTTCATCTAATATGTACATAATATCTACTTGTATGTACAGTTCGCGCGCGAATTGAATGCAGAGTAAATGTATGTGTCACCATACATTTGCTCTGCATTCAACTCGTGCGCGAACTATAGATCCCCGGCAGGGGCATTTTGGAATTGTCTCGAACTGCGGAGTGCAGTTTTACCAGCAGAGAAGTAAGAAGCTATACGGCCGGGTGGAATCCTTCAACAAAGAGTAGGGGAGACCGGGGCTGGTTGGCTATAGGGGCAGGTAGACTAAGTAACAATAACTCGCCACAATCACGTGTTTTTCATCAACTAATCACGAGTGACGATGCCTCCCCGCGACCCGCTAACTTGTGCGAAGTGAGCCGCCGCAGTCGCGCGGCGTTCTTGAGAGGCATCACATTTTGTATTTTTGGTCTCGGTAAGTAACTTTTTTCGTTCGTACTTTTTTTGTTATTGTGTTTATGGATCTGTTAGAAACAATGTTGTTGTTATGCCTAATGTGAATATGATAGTTTTGTTCTATATTACACAGTATTGCTTTCATGTAAGTGCCAGAGTTTGCATATGATACGCAGGTAAAATTCAAAATGGCGTCAGGGGTTGGTTGACCAATTTTTTTCGGGGTAGGTAGACTTATTAGTCAACCAACCCCTTTAAAATAAGCATAAAATTTTATACTTATTTTAAAGAATTGTGTGGGCTAATGGTAAATGTGCATCATCAATGTAAACACTATTATGGTCTTCTCTCACATACTAAATTACAGTATTATTTTTACAGAAAATGAGGACGTACATAAAAAAATCTGAAAGGGGTGATGTACCAAAAGATATCCTAGAAGGGCTTTCAACGCAGTAATCTTCGATAATAATAGCATAAACGCCACATCAAAGAAATATCATATTCCATACAAAACGTTGCATCGTAATATAACTAAACTTAAACAAAAGCTAGAAAGTAATTCGAACCTCAGGAGAGCTGATTTGATCCTGGACACGGCGCGGTGGGGTACATAAAAATAAAAGTTTATGATAATCACTAATTCAAAGATGATAATATTTTTTTTTTAGTAGATATACTTAAAAACTCTAATATGAGACTGATTGTTCTATTTTCATTATTAAGTTATTTTTTAGAAAAGAAGTTTTCTGTTTTAATAGTTTATACTTTATAATATTAGATACTCACAAGTTAATATTGAATAATATTTTCATAAAAGCAATTTGATCTGTGATTAGAAATTTATTAGAATAATTCAAGTTACAATTAAGTTTGAAACAGAAAGTACAAAAATTAATCTTACCTACTTATTGTTAATTTAAGTTTTTTTTAAATAGTTTAAAAAGTGACTGTTACCTTTAGTCTTTATTAACCGAGAATGGATCTCAAATTTAAGTTTGTTTATAATTAAATAAAAAGTTTCTATCATTTAGTACATTTTAATGTTTTATTTTATACTTATCCTCTTTATTTACACTAATGACTGCCTAGGTCAACCTACCCCATGCTTATGGTCAACTTACCCCGGATATGGGGTAGGTTGACCAAGCGTCAGGGGTTTAGAAAATCGACTAAATAAGTATTATAATGAAAAATATATAGGTTATAGATTGGTATTTTAGGTACCTGAATAGTTCTTCTATCTGTATCAAATGTTGTTTTTATTATATTATGTTAAACATCTGAGATATACGAGCTTAAGTGAAAAGTTAGTCTACCATCCCCGGTCTCCCCTAGAGACCTAATAAATTGGCAAATAGCTGTTACTGGTACTAATTTTGACCGAAAAGGTTTTTTTTTATCCACTACTAATTAGCCCTTGACTGCGATCTCACCTGATAGTAAGTGATGATGCAGTTTAAGATGGTAGCGGGCTAACCTGTTAGTCCCCATGGCAGTAATATTAAACCCATACCTCTAATCGGTTTCTACACGGCATCGTACCGGAACGCTTAATCGGTAGGGTGGTAAAGACGGCCGAAACCTCCCACCAGGCCAGACCAGAGAAAATTTAGAATTTATAAATTCCCAAATTGAACCTGCCGGGGATCGAACCCGGGACCTCCCACGTTAAGACAACAGCGCTCAACACTGCGCTAGGGAGGTCGTCAAAAGGTTACCACAAAACACAGAATAGATAAACTGACGTAATCCAAAGCTTTCGCAAAGTCGAGAATGCCCTATACCCAGGGTCCCCAGTTACCATTGTTTAGTGTACAGTACCACCTTCCGGGAATTGACCGTAATACCTTGATAAATCCTCATAATAATAGGGGTCGGAATTGCAAGGAAAGTATACACATAAGCATTTCACGCCTCACGGTACAAGGGGGGACGCGGACGTTGCCATGGCAACCTTGGGATGACCTCCCCGTGAAATTGATCTCTCTACTGGAAACGAACACTTAACAGTAATTCAATGAAAATATATTAACTAGGTAAGGTCAAGGGGAGTAAGAGAAACGGTGGGGTAAGAGAAACACAAAGCCATAATTAACAAACTATGCAGTTCAACGATATTTGCTCTCAACAGTACAAACAGTATTGACGAACTGGTATAAATTTTTTAACATAGATGTCGCTGCGATAATTCTACAAGGTTATATTTAAGAAAGAAAATTTTCATTTTTCAAAACTCAAAACACGAGTTAGACGTGCTTTTATTTATTGCTTGTTTTAAAGTGAATTCATAAAGTTTTCTACATTGTTTTGCGGTAAGTACTTAGAATAATGTGTAGATTTGATGTTCCAATTGTTTTTTCTGTCTAAAACAGTTCAGTTTATTATTTTAAGACATGGTAAAGATTATAGTCACTAAAAGTTCCGAGTGGGAAAGTGAAACAGAGATGAGCGGGGTAAAAGAAACATATGTTTCACTTCCCTCATTTCAGAGATTACCAACCTTCTTTTAATTATATCTTATTTAAAAAAACTACTATGTATTAAATTCATTATAGGTCATCTTGTGTCTGCCACACCAAACTTATTAATTATTAGAAATTATAAAACTATTGTTAGTCTGTTTGTTCAAGCGTCATTCAAAAACAACTGGACTGATTTTGATGAAACTTATCACACATATTCGTTATATAGAATGTTTTTTATTAGGAGTAAGACATAGTAGTTATTTTATTATTTTACTACAGTGCTTCACACACGAGGAAAGTTTAAAAACTTACTTAAATACATATAAAAAATGCCTGCCGGTTCCGAAAATTTTTGATATGTATTTAAGTAAGTTTACATAGTAGTTATATTCTTTAATTTTATTCCCATAATTATTTTGATTACATTTGAGGGAGCTACTAGCTATAAAAGTATTAATATATTAAATATATAAAAGGAAAAGGTGACTGACTGACTGACTGAGCTATCAAATTTAGAATAATAAATATTATTTAATGTAAGTTGAAAGTTGAAATTTTTAAGATGTAAAACCTCTTAAGTCAGGCTTAAATTGACTGAATAATATAAGTATATATTTTTAACTTAGGACAATAATTTGTTGTTATTTTACGTCTACACGCATAGGTAATATTAGATTCGCAAAATAAGTTTATTGGTGAAAGCAAGAATAGAAGAAGACGTAAAAAAATTGTAAACATGGTGTTAGCTATTTTATTGAACTAAAAAATTAATAAAAATTTAGAACGTACTCAACTTTTGTTTTGGTTTTACTACCCCTGACTTGGCGAATATGTTTCACTTACCCCATTTTCAGTTTTTTCCATTTATTTAAGAAATTAGACCATATAACCATTCACTGAGACTCGTAATCGATTGAGGCAATGAAAGATGCCATTTTAGTTGTTGAAATAGTTCTATAGGCCTTATATTTACCGAGTTCTGATCATAGTTTCACTTACCCCATTTCGGGGGTAAGTGAAACAAAACCATAGTCTACTTTTGATTAGTAATTTCATCGTTATTTGCACGATTAGAAAGCTTGAAGATCATGTCGTATGAAAGCCGATTTAATGAAGAGTATATATCATTTATCGTTATTCAAATTGACAATCCTTTTACTGACTTACAGGTCATTTTGTAGAAAAAACAGGAAAGTATGTTTCACTTACTCCCCCTGACCTTATATTTTCTTTTATTCGAGTTCTTTCATTAGGTATACCTACCTAAGTATCTATGTACTTACTTTTTGCGTGCAAAGTTCTTCCGGGTGTAATTCTTTCTTCTTTTTTAAATCCTGTGAGAACTCTTTGATTTTCCGCCAAAAAGTAGCCAAATTCCTCCCCCGGCATGCAACCTATCATTGTACCCGCTCTAATTGGACCATCACATGAGCCGTGAAAGGATAGCATAAATACAGACTACGAGTATCTACAAACTTTATTATGTTCTGATAATGCCATTCTCACGACTCTATCTCATTTTTCTAGCCATCCATGATTCCATAATTCATACACACACAGTTAAAAAACCGGCCAAGTGCGAGTCGGACTCGCGCACCGAGGGTTCCGTACAAACCTGTAGTAAGTTTTAAATTATTAAAAAAAAACTACTTACTAGATCTCGTTCAAACCAATTTTCGGTGGAAGTTTGCATGATAATGTACATCATATATTTTTTTTAGTTTTATCATTCTCTTATTTTAGAAGTTACAGGGGGGGGGGGGGGACACACATTTTACCACTTTGGAAGTGTCTCTCGTGCAAACTATTCAGTTTAGAAAAAAATGATATTAAAAACCTCAATATCATTTTTGAAGACCTATCCATAGATACCCCACACGTATGGGTTTGATGAAAAAAATTTTTTTGAGTTTTAGTTCTAAGTATGGGGACCCCCATAATTTATTGTTTTTTTTCTAGTTTTGTGTGAAAATCTTAATGCGGTTCACAGAATACATCTACTTACCAAGTTTCAACAGTATAGTTCTTATAGTTTCGGAAAAAAGTGGCTGTGACATACGGACAGACACACAGACAGACAGACAGACAGACATGTCGAATCTATAAGGGTTCCGATTTTGCCAAATTTGGCTACGGAACCCTAAAAAGCCATGAGGTGAGATGACATCTGGTACTGGCTAAGCAGTAAGAAACGATACGTGGAATTTTCGCCGCTTTCATCTCTTCACTCATACTCTTAGTTGAGACCCTTTAGTTAACTTTTATCATTTACTTCATTTATCATCGTTTCAAACAATCATTGGCCCACTACTGAGTTCGAATCTCCTCTCAGTGAGAAGGGTTTGGCCATAGTCCACCACGCTGGCCAAGTGTGGATTGGCACACTTTACACACCTTTGATAATATTATGAAGAACTCTCGGGCATGCAGGTTTCCCCACGATGGTTTCCTTCACCAGTGATATTAATATAATTTCTTATAACGCACATAGTACCTACCTGAATTACTACCATTACCTGAATTATAGGAGACCGGGCGTTTAAACTTTAAACCAGTTACTATATCACCGCCTAAGTACTTTTTCGCCAGAAAGAAAAGTTTCCAAAAGATACTTCGCTTCAAAAAATATATTGTAACTTGTAAACAAATGTAGGTGTGGTTTCCTTGTTGTAAACAAGAATAACATTTTGGAAACACCACGCCTGGCGGGAACGAAAAGCGGAAACGGGCGGTTGTCAAGGCAACGCGCGGGTCCTGTAAACAATACAGCCTCCAGCCCTGAAATACGTATTGCGGGGATTTGTGTAGACTGGGTGACCTCTGGGGATAATTCGCTTGTTGAATTATACTGACTAAGTAATAAGTATGTATATACCTTTGCTTTAAGGAGCCAAAACGATGTGAAGAGCGCGATAAGGATAGATTTATTCACTGTAGTGTACCGTGAAAGAGATGGTAATAAAGTAATATTGGTGGCTACGCAAGGAAAAAATTAAAGTAGTTATAGCCGTTGAAAAATAAACTACAAGTATACCTACTTATTTAGATTTAAAACATTCGCATAACATTTTTGGCAGAAAAACTGAAAAATCTAAATTTTGGAGTACCACTACTACATACTTATTTAGAGAAAACATTCGCATAATATTTTTGGCAGAAAAACTGAAAAATCTAAATTTTGGAGTACCACTACTACAGCCCATTAACGTCCCACTGCTGGGCACAGGCCTCCACTCTCATAGGAGAGAGGGAATAAGAGCTTAGACCCACCACGCTGCTCCAATGCGGGTTGGCGGGCTTTAACGACTATTATCATGTTTACCAATTTTGGAGCAATCTTTGGTAAATATATTTTGTAGCCAATCGTGTCTGTAGCCAAACTGTCACAAACTAAATTAAGAATTAGTGTATTTCTAAATAGTTTTCAAATAAATACCTTTCAAAAAACATACGCAAATCTGTAGGCTTATTCCGTAAAAAACTGCATCAATGAGTTATTTTTATTATTTTTAATAATTACTGTAACAATAATTTCAACCGTTGTGATTTAAATTTTTGGGCTTCTGGCCATTGATGTAGAATTTTAGTACCTCTTCTGGCTGTAAAAATAGACTTGTTCAATAGAAAGAGTGTTAGCCAATCAGAAGTGATCGTTACATTGTAACAATCATTTTTCCGTAATAGGCCCCCATGAGAAATCTCCTTTAAATATTGCAATCGGTATACATCGAGGTAACTAAAATTGAAGTCCTTAATAGCGGAATAACAAAGAACCGTGCCCCGGTATCATGGAGCCGCCACGCTGTCTGCCGAAGTGCTCAAATGAGGGGGGAAACGGGCGGCCCAAGTGGGCAAGGGATAGGGTTGCCAGTCGTCTCACCTGAAAATCCTGATAATATTCAGATTTCTAAAAAAAACTCGGTTCCTGAAATTATTTCTGCGATTGTTCTCATTTGATGAAATTGCATCGAATTCAATTTTGCACGCAGGTGCATATATTAAGTTTATTTTTATGTACTCTGTACTCGGATTATGAGAACTTACAATATATTGTCAAGTTAATCGTGTTAATTTGGTTTTGTTTCAGTTTGTTCCTACAAATCAAACAATACTAACTTATTTGGTACTAATCGATACCTGCGACTTCGTCCTGCCCCGGGATGCAACCTATCGTCAAAATTGGTTGAACAGATAGGCCGCGAGAGCGTTGCAGACTGACACACTTTCGCATTTATAATATTACTTCTTAGCTGATGCTCGCGACTTCGTCCACGTGGTTTAAGTTCTTTTTTAATACCGCGAGAACTCCAACTATACACATGCCAAAAATTACGTCGATCCATTGCTCCGTTGCGGCGTGATTGAAGGACAAAACAACAAACACACTTTCGCATTTATAATATTTACCAAATGTCATTTACCAAATATACTGATTTTATACAGCCCCCGGAATTTTGACCAATGCCAATAAATCCAGTATTTTCAGGACATATCCTGATATCTGGCAACCCTAGCAAAGGGGGAAAAGCATCGCCGTAAAAGCCTCGCCTTTTACAATAGCGCACGTTTTCACTACATTGCGTTTGCAGGATCTTATTTCCAATGAATTTCTGCTGCCGTAGAATTGATTTCTGCATTGACTACCGTCTGGGACGATAAGTTAACTTTAAACGTCGATGGAGGCAAAAGCGCTTTTTGTGCTTCCGCTTTGGAGCTTTGGAATATTTAGAGAATATTGTGTTTTTTCAAAGAATTTGCAGTGAATAAATAGCATTGCTCCGATGTTTCCACAAACGGGTTAACTAATGTTTTTTCTTAGATATGAAGTAAAAAGTCTACACTTATATTCTTAATTTGTAAATTACCTAAATAGTGGATTTCGTTCAACTTTCAGAGCACCGGATGTGTTAAAATAGTTTGCAAATAGCAATTTGCAAAAGACTCTATGAAAAAGACTAGGAAAAACCCAACTTTTTTTTTTTTTTTTAATTTACGTGGGAACTTCATTTTACGGGATCAAAATCTATAATTTAGTAATAATTTTACGGGAAAAAATTTCATCAAAATCATTTGAAAAGATGGGCCCTGAAAGCGTAACAAACAAACAAACTCACATTCGTATTTATAACATTAGATAGGATTCGAATTTAATAATATACTTAGTTTAGCAATCAAGAAAACTTATTGCTACTATAAAACGCAGTATTATTTCACGCTACACTAATATGCTTTCGTTTTGTATTTCCCGCAACAACCAGTATAGTTACTTCCTCGAATACTGTTTAAAAAGCAAAAACCTCACGTTCGAAAAGTTAAATGGCATTATCTCCTAACAAAATCCGAGACTGTACAAGTAAGTTCGGTGAACCGACCAAATGGAGATTGTTTTGTAAATTAGTTGGCGAAGCGATAACAAAGTTAGCACATAACGGTCGCCGAAAGATGCCAGATTTTCACATCGTACTTTCGAGTAGGGTTACCATTTATTAAGTAAAATGTGGACACATTTTCACAATTTTAATAATAATAATTAGTATGTAATTATGTATCTATGTTCCGTTCTGAATAGGTACCTATTATAAATACGAAAGTCTGTCTGACTATCTTTTCACCGTCCATCCGTTTAACCGATGACGAAATATTTTAAGCTTGCATCCCGGAGACGGATATTATAGGGTTATACTGGGCTTATTATGCTCGAAAATAAAACTGATTTTATAAGAGTAAAAGCGTGCGATAGGAGTATGTACGAAAATTTGGTCTGCGGTTTGAATGTACGCCATTTCGATGTTCAGTATAACAAAGTACGGACTATGGACCTATAGCTTTAGCAGTAGTTTTCCAATGCTCTGTATTTGACATGGGTATCATCTTTTATCTTTAGCTTCATTCGATGTATTCCATTTCCTGTAAACGTAAACACAATTTCCTTATAAAATGACACGGCCCGTTAGGCCACCCGTCGACATTTTCTCATTTTTCCTCACGCGCATTCGTTCCATCGATGTTTGAGTTAAAACAAGGTAATAAACTGCAACATTATCTGCGTTAGGATTTATTAAAATCCTTTATCACGTGAGAAAGAACTTGCATGCAGGATTTCAAGTTTATTTCGAGGAAGTCTTTTTCTCAAAACTTCTAGATCTACCGGCGACCTTGATGGCTGCGATTAAATGATGATTCAGTCACACTCTCAGACCTATCGAGAATATTATAAAGACATTTCAGCCATGCAGTTTTTCTTAAGATGTTTTCCTTCATCCTGCTAAAGCAAGTGATATTTAATTACTTCGAAAGGTTAGAGGTTTTTGCCCGGCATCGAACCTTTTCCCCCCAGATGAGAAGCCTAAGTCTTAACCATAAGCAGATTCCTAGCTCCATTATTTAACCACTAGAGTTAGACTATCATCATTTCTCATTCAAAGTCCATATGATTTAAAATTTAATGTTTCGAAGTTCATTCGAGCAAATTAGAATATGTGGAGCTTTCTGCTTTACTTTGCTCTATGAAACTTGCTTGTCGAGCATTCATCTGCATTGTGACCCAGCTTTAAAATAAACATGTCGAACAAATAAAACAAAGCGAAACACGACTGAGAGCACTCCACCGCAATTATCGTCTTTTGTTAATATTTTCTCGTCCGCACGCTAACGTTTTGTACGTGAATTGTATATTTGCACTGTGCGCCGCGGGCAGTCTATTAGACCAGGGGCCTCCAAACTTTTAAGCCAACGGCCTCATAAGATTAACCTTGTAAGCGCCACACTGATTCCCTCTGTAAGTCCAAAGAGTCCGAATATACCTACTCAACATTGATACTGCAGTTTGGAATTTCGCACAATATTTGTTTTTTTTTTAATTTTCGCGCGTAATGTTTACCTACTACATTAAAGTCTTCTAGGCTGCAAACCTCGTTGATATTTTTCCAAAAACTATAAACACATTATATACACATAACAATGTGATTTCACAATGTATTTATATTAATGTATGGCGTTTTTCAAGCCCGCGACCACGGGCTGATTTGGTTATACTTGCGGGCCGGAGCTAACACGCGGGCCTAAGTTTGGCGACCCCTGTATGACGGACGAATTGCGAGTTTTGCCGGACTTTATCTAATATTTTAGCCATTTATAAAAGCAAAAAGGAATGCCCTGACGCTCTGGGAGTTAAAGTTTATTACCTACCTTTTTATGGAAATTAATGTTTTACGACGCTCGTCCTGTTAAGTAAATGTAATGAGGAATGTTTTGTTCAACAATTTTTCTCGCACTTCAAGATTGATTGTTTTTATAAATAATGCTGCGCGTAAAGTAAAGCTCATTATAAATGTTGATAGCAAAACGTTGTTCTATGTAGGTACATATATTCTGTGTGAATGTCGCTATGGGCATTTATATTTTTAACATAACATCTTGCTATAGTACAATAAAAAAGATGTAAGTGATACAACGTCACATCCGTCAGTTTTCGTAATGTTACTTACGCTACGCATTGGCTCTAATTTTACGAGAACAATAACGCGTCCTAGATATTATGGAAATTATATGGAAAACACACGCCTCTCTTTCACTGTACGAATGTTTTCAGCTCCCACACAATACCATTCGTAGTACGTGTTTTTATTGTTTTCGAAAACGAAATTCGATGTCATGTTCCTCTAAAGTCCAAATCTCTAAAAATGACGTAAATATATTTATATAATATGTATGTTTTATGTACTAAGTGTACGGGCACGAAACTAGCGGTAGCGGGGCGACAGCGGTAGCGGGGCGATGCGATTAGTCGGAGAGCTGGCGACGAATTTCGGGAACAATTTGAAAGAGGTCTGGTAATACTTTATAACCGACAAAAACGTCTGGGATTTATTTTTTCGAATTCTATAAGTATAAAATTTAAAAATAAAAAATCAAGTTGCCAAAAAAAATTTTTTTTTGGTTTTTTTTTGCAAATATTATATGATACGCAGTAGCGAAATAACCGCAAACGCTCTACCAGACTGCCAGGACTGGATTCGCCAATGAACGAAATTATATTTTTCCTCAATTTCTGCTTGCCTAAAGGACCTTCCCGAAATTCGTTGCCAGCTCTCGGATTCCATCGCCCCGCTGTCGCCGTCGCTCGGCCGTCGCTAGTTTCGTGTCTGACGCCTAGTGTATTGCTATTTTCTGGTTTCTAATCAGATATCACCTGACATTAACATTTAACAGTCACATTATGCCTACAACTTTTATGTTAGGTGTTACTATTTACATATCTACTACCAGTGTTGTCAATATCGCAATGTGTATCATACTAATATTAAAAATGCGAAAGTGTGTTTGTTTGTTGGTGTGTCCTTCAATCACGCCGCAACGGAGCAACGGATCGTCGTGATTTTTGGCATAGGTAATGGGTATAGTTGAGGACCTGGAGAGTGACATAGAATTATCCCGGAAAATTAAAGGGTTCCCGCCGGAATAAAAAAACTTAAACCACGCCAACGAAACGCGGGCATCAGCTTGTAATATAGAAGAAGAAAGAGGTGGAGAAGAACGAATAAACAAGTTATTTTATAAATATTGTAATGTCTACAAAATTGTGTGTCTGTCTACAAAATCAGCAGTAGGTACATAATCAATAACATTTAAACGATACATGTATAAAAGTTGACCTTTTATTGACCGAGCGAAGCGAAGGCCTCTGAGTCTATTTGAGTGAATTGGCACTTGTCCGTCCGTCCGTCCGTCCGTCTGTCAGAGCCTTATAACTTCTGAATTACTGAACGTAATTACTTCAAATTTAAATATAATATATAAACCCATGACCTCCAGCCAAATATGGCTTAAAAAGTTATAAAAATCTTTATTTTAGGGGGGCTCTCATAGAAGCGGATGCGAAGTAAAATATTTTTTTTAGTTTTACATAGGGTTGCGGTATATCATTTTAAAGATAAGTAGGAATAGAGTCCAAAAATATATTTTTTTTAATTTTTCCCCTAAAATTGACGAAATAGGGGGCTTTCAAAGTGGAGTTTTTCTAACATCCAAAGTCGACCTCAGAACTCTCAATTTTCTGAAAGGCTGAGCCTGAAACTTGATCAATTATTTGAATTATATCCTGTACTTGAACAACAAATACTAAAATGAGATGAATACCTATTATAAGGAAATGAAATTATTTAATTTTTAATGAGCTGCAGTATTTTTAACAGAACTTCACAATGATGCCAATAGATGACGCTCTGTAAAAGTTTATTCGTTTGTGCCTAGATACCGCGAGGTCTCAGTTCGGGGCGATCCACTAGTTAGTTCTATGGAGAAACCCGTTCGTTAGCTATCGAAAAGCGTGAAACCCGTACGTTTTCGAGACATTCAAACTTGTACTAGGGCTACAGACACGTTTTATGCAAAAAAGTATTGTTACTTATTTACGTTCGCCGCATATATTGTGTTTTTATGACGCTATAAACTTAATACATATTATATGAAACGCTTGGCACGACATCCAGAATGTACGACGATCATTGTGAAAGATTGAGGACTACATTTTGGAAATGTTGATAAAAGCGATGCGTAAAAAGATAATCTTATCAGTTTATCACATGTCAGTCACATGAGACACTATACTCAACTACTTCTATTAAAAAAGTGTCTGTTCTATATAACTTTCATAGTCGGATGGCAATGATGGCATGGCAATCCAACACGACCGGAGAAAGAATAGTTGGTGCAGTACCGTCGTGCTCTTCGAAACATGGGTAGCACTGCCCACTTTCTGGGCGGGTCAACGCCCATGCGTTGCCGGCTTTTGAGGAATTTGTTTTTCCAACCCTTGAATAGCCCTATACTATATTGTATAAGTATTTAGGGAACACAGCAGTTGGAAGCTAGATCAATAAATTTGCGGGTACATGGCGACATGGTGGAAATGACCTGGAATGAGCGGTGGAAGAAAACCAGGCATCCAGGTGGTTGATATTCAGTTTGTTTCTACGACATAAGGTGCGATGAGAAAACGGAAAATTATTTGGAAAAAAACTATTTTGTCCCAATTCGAGATTCGCACCCGGGACCTCAGGCGTATCCGAATAAGCTTATCACTAGACCAACGAGGCGAGTTATAAGTGTGTTTCCGGCCACAGTGTACTGATCCTATTAGCGACATTCAACAGGTGGCTGCGTACACAGCTGACACAGTTTCGATATAGATGACATTTCCAGTTTACATTCATACGTTTTACTTTTATATTTAGCACCTCGCTTCTACGTAGAATTGCTTCACGCTAGTTTTGTTTGAACGCCCTAAAAATTCCGATCAGACCTGATAAGTTCATTCACTCTGAATACCGAAAAATCTACAGAACACTAATAACGCTTTGTTACTATAATATAAAACGTACGGTTCATTCCGAACAAAACGTTATAAATGGAATCGATGACCATACAATTTCCACACCTACACCTTCGTATTCACCTCCAAGCTGCATACTAATTTTGTGCTAGAATGACTGAATTTTGTACTGAAAATTCTGCCAGCTGGAGATATTCTCCGCCGTCACACCCCTGACACCTTGAGTTGCTTTGTCTATACGTCTCAGACGGACAGAAGGAAAATATCTCCTTGTAGTAAATATGATAAATCTATGCCTCAGACTATGCTTCCTGCTTTCCTTTTGATGTACGAAACCCTAACAAAACTACCATTATAACATGAGGACTTAATACGACGCAGAGTTTGGGAGACAGGGTGATAGAATCAACTGAGCATAAATAAAGGATTTAAATGCATCGTCGGATTACAAGGCAAAAAGACGATTCCGACGACGACGCCGAAGTGGCCGGCGTGAGTGAACAAAGACTGCAGCCCCTGCAGTAAAGGTGTCGGAGCATAGCTGATGTTAGCGTATGCTAATACAAGCTTTCAGACCCGTACGAGGTAAACCTTGGCTGCCAAAGATTTATCAACCGTGCTTTCAGAATTTATTTTGTCTAAGCTTTGAAATTCAAATTGAATTGGCTTTTAGAACGTCGCATCTCTAAGTTATTGTTTTTTTTATTTCTCCTTGCGATACCTCTTCAGTTTTGTGTTTAAGAACCGATCCTTCGTTATTATGCGCTCCCATAATTTTAAACACTAAACACAATATAAATGACGGTCATCGGTTTTAGCTTAGCACGACGCGCCGTTTATTAAATTTTTCCAGAACTATTTGATGGGAAAGTTTTATTGCTTTACAATGGCTAACTTTTAGTCAACCCTTTAACCCTTTTAACTGAACTAAGTACCGACCTAGAACAGTCTTCGACCCCAATGTCGTACGAAAAGAATAATTACAATGATTAAAAGTACCTACTTATATTAAATAATGGTAAAAAAAATAGTGTGTCCATTTGTAGATCCGATTAACTTTTTTTACATTATGGTTGACAGTTTGCGATTTTAACTGAGTACACCAACGTGGTGCGTGAGTCCCAATTTAGTAGTTGTTAAAACTAAAACTAAGGTGTAAAATTATTGCATGAGCAATTTTTAGTTCCGTTGGCGTTGTATCCGGGAATTTTCTATAGCGTTTCCCAAATATTAATTACTAAGTAAGTCATATTGTAGCTAAATTCCACCAGATTTGTCTTCTAACATTTTGGAGAATTGCAAAGGTTACATTTACAGCGGGAAGATGTCTTTCCAAAACGAAAACGAAATTCCAAGCGGACGACGCGAATTTACGGAAAACAAACTTGAAATTCCAATATAAATTACACAAAAAGACACTAAAGTATTTAATTATAATTGTTTTGTAGTCAGTATCTCAACGTTATAGAAAGTTTGGGGGTACTGTGTGCAGTTAGGACGCTGTTAATTACAAAACTTTTCAGAGAAATAGAGTTTAAGCGAAAACACAGTCGTAGTTAGCGCGCAACTTTTTGATAACTGTGATGCTACGTTTAATTTACTGAATAATTAAAGTTTCTTTAAGCTCTTTTATGCACGATAAAACGCGAGGACCTAGTCTATAAAAATCGTATTGACAAAAAAGCGTTAGCGTGTTTTGCATGTATATCAAATTATCCTTAATTTTATTAATTTTATTAATTACCTATTATGTCTCTCTCTGTGTCGTATTCCTCATTGCTGAGGGTCGGGACCCCTTTCCATTAATCACATAATGGCAGGGGTTTTCTTGGGATAATAATGCGGTGGGTTCCCAGGTCCTTCCGTATACGACTTGACGAAGAGTAGGTACTATTTCCACTCTTAGTTTACTAACGAATATTATCAGATGTTAGTGATTATAACCGGGACCAAGGCACGGAGGAAACGAAAAGGCTGAATTCGGAATTCCAAATTAGGTCACCTATCCAGTTACCGACTTGGGTCAACGTTGCTTATCAACTGCAATCGACTGATATGCGTTGTCGCAACTAGGTCACTCGTCCCTCGTCACCTATAATATGTATTATGTTACAATTAGATAGTGAAAAACTCTGAATTGATTATGCACCTGTTTATATAGTTTCTCTGCCCAAATTATTTAAAATGCGGTTACAATTATTTGGTAAACCGCAGCAGTAGTAATGGATGATTAAATTAAAACAAAACAAAACGAAACGAATAGTTGTTTCGTATACCTTTATCCAAATTATATAAATATTTGTTGTTCCCGCGGGAACTCTTTAGTTTTCCGGGATAAAAAGTAGCCTGTGTCCTTCCCCGGGATACAACCTACCCCTGTACCAAATTTCATCAAAATCGGTTGAACGTATGAGCCGTGAAAGCGTAGCAGACAGACAGACAGACACACTTTCGTATTAATTATAATATTAGTATGGATATGGATTCAAGTAAACTTTTTAGTCTGTTTGCGAGGTGAAACGCGTGCATTTAAGCCCTGCTGGCTGCTACAAAGGCGCGGCGCGGCACGTAGCGGCAAGTAGGTAGGTATTCTTTGTATGAGGTTCTATGGAGATACACTGTGCAACGCGGCCCCGTACAAACTCATACAAATAATATTTGCCGCTACGTGCCGCGCCGATCCGAGCATCTCAAGTGGGGCTAGACCTTCAGAGATCAAGATAATGGAGGTAATAAAGGACCTTAAAGGGGGTAAAGGGGGGCTTAGAAATGGAAGAGATTGTTAATAAGCAGTCTAAATTAATTATGTTCGTGTTGCGGTTTGCTGAGTAATTTGACGAACGCGCTAAGGGCAAAAGACTTAGGATAATGGACTTAAGTCAAGGTCCAGAAGTTTAAAGTGTAAACTTTAAACTCCCGGCGACCATCTGCAGGGTAAGCGCTTGAGATCAATTTTCCGGGTATCTTCACGTCGCAACTCGGATATAGTAACTGTCAACTCCGGGGGTACTTTGTCACATATACGACCAAAACTCAAGTTATTTACTTAGCTGCTCTAATTTAGGGCAGTGTTGTAGGGAGGGATGAATGGCCTAGATATGACAACGCATATTAGTCGATTGCGATTTTTAAGCAACGTTGACCCAAGTTGGTAACTGGATGGGTGACCGAATTTGGAGGTTCAAATTTGGCCTTTTCGTTTCCTCCGTGCCTCGGAGAGCACGTTAAGCCGTCGGTCCCGGTTATTATCACTAATCTATACATATAAAAGAAAGTCGTGTTAGTTACACTATTTATAACTCAAGAACAGCTGAACCGATTTGGCTGAAAATTTGTGCGGAAGTAGCTTAGAACCAGGAGACGGACATAGGACTTTTTATCCCGGAAAATTAAGGAGTTCCCGCGGGAATCAAAAAAAACAAACCACGCGGAGTCAGCTAGTATCTTATAATAATCGTAACAAACCTAAGAGTTAAATAATCTTAGTCGAGTCGTATGCGGAAGGACGTGGGAACCCACCGCATTATAATCCCTAGAAAACTCTTACCATTATGTGATTAATGAAAAGGGGTCATGACCCTCAGTAATGAGGAATACGACGCAGAGACAGTTGTAGGGTAATTTTCCCACGTCACCCCATCGGACTATGAGAGGGAGTGGAGTGAGATGCAATGAGTAGGTATGATCTACTGAATACTGATGTACCTACCTGCATTATGGACGCGTACCTGACAGACGCGTGGAATAGAATCGAGTCGCATTTGTTCCGCATGAGTGAACTCGACTTTGCGAACTTCGGCATAATACCGCAAAACGACGTTAGCGCCAATCAAATAGTCGTCTCTGAGCTTAGGTGCGAGTGCTTGTTTGCGCAGCTCTCATACGAACTGTCGAAGTCAACGTATCACACTACCTACGCGCAAAAATATGTTATTGCAACACGTCCTGCGGTCAATTTCAGACGTGACTAAATAATTGGCGCCAGCTGTACTAATTCTACACCAATGCGCCAGCTATAAAAAGGCGATTTTTTGACATTTTTGTAAGTCCACTTTACTTCTAAATAGGAAGTTTCTTGTAAGAAGGTTCATAATGATATTGACTTTGTATGTAGAAAACTTAAAAAATAATAAATTTAGATGTGGATTGATGAAATTAATTGATGAAATAAAAAAATGTATTTAATATAATTAATTAAAATTGTTTTTAGTTTCATAAAAAAAAAAGGCTGAATAGTCCGAGCTAGAACCTAGAGCCATGAAGCCAATTAAAAAGAAACACAATTACAACAACACTATACTAAATCTTTAATCTGTGCGCGCTATTTTTAACCGACTTTCAAAAAAGGGAGGAGGTTATCAATTCGGCGCCGTATCTTTTTTTTAAAAGTTTCATTGAGTTTTTCTTATAAATAATTATTAATTAATATGTTGTTTACTTAGGTGATGTGGAATTATGAAATTAAATCAGAAATTAGGTATTTTAAATGTGAGAAAAAATCGCGCTAAAGTGTATGGTTTTTAGACTATCACTTGTTTCCTTTTGAGGTACTCTGCCTTTCTTATATTATATAAATCGCACTTAAAGGGGCATAAGAGTAAACATTGCCTAATTAATGGCCTATTTATAGAGAAAACAAGGAACACTTGTAGGTAATGGCCCCGGCGGCGGTTTTGATCTTTCAACGGAACAAAACAACTCAAAAGCTCCCGAGATAACTTACAATGATGCTTTAAAGTGCGATTACGTCATCACGCTTTGTTAAGGCAATTGGGATCGCAATAACAATAACAATTTCGCAAATAGCTGTTTAGAGGCAGATTTATATCTAAAGAGGCCTAATTGTTAACCGGGCGTGATTAATACTCATTACTTATCTACATCCATACTCCATACTAATTACTAATATTATAAATTCGAAAGTGTGTCTGTCTGTCTGTCTGCCTGTCTGCTACGCTTTCACGGCCCATCTGTTAAACTAATTTTTTTTTGAGGCCTCTTTTTATCCCGGAACATCTAAGGGATCCCGCAGGAATCAAAAAACCTTAATCCATGCGGACGAAGTCATCTAGTATTGCATAATAATTTAGTGTATTTAATTCATTACTAAATTACAATAAAATGGGCTTTTGTTGCTGGGATAGTGTGGTGTTTTTCCGGTCACTGCCCATACAGGAGCTGCCCCCCGATTACGTAAGAATTGTCGATCAAACGTTAAAGATTTTCGTCAAAGTAAAATAAACCATGACACGATTGAATTAGAGCTCAATTTCGTCTGCCCATTGTTATACGTTTAGGTATGTACGATACCCTAAACGTATAAGAATGGGCAGACGAAATTGAGCTCTAATTCAATGCTGTCATGGTTTATTTTACTTTGACGAAAATCTTTAACGTTTGATCGACAATTCTTACGTAATCGGGGGGCTTGTTATATACCTAAGTCGACTGTGATAGTAGGAAGATGTCTTCCTCTGGGCTTGTCTTGTATCCGGGGACCGCTGGTCCGACCATTGAACCTTGGAAGTCATATTATATAGAACATACTAGATGATGCCCGCGAATCCGTTTGCGTGGATTTGGTATTTTATTTCCACCTATATCCTTTCCCGGAATACAAACTATCTACATATATACCAAATTTCATCAAAATCGGTTGAAAAGATGGGCCGTGATGGCGTAGAAGACAGACAGACATGATATGATAGCGCGATACAGACTCTGTCACTTGGTTCGGATTTCTGTACCAGCAGCACCATCAGCTATTAGTGTACAGACGTGGTACAGATAAGCGGAGACCGCCACACTGCCAACTACGCAGGGTATATTATAGTGCACAAGTGTGTACGCAAAAACCATAG
This sequence comes from Erebia ligea, assembly GCA_917051295.2. NCBI lineage: Eukaryota > Metazoa > Arthropoda > Insecta > Lepidoptera > Nymphalidae > Erebia > Erebia ligea. The sequence goes on along the minus strand of OU785235.1, from coordinate 10,322,874 downwards.
GTGCATTCTTTGTTCTCGTTCTCTCATAATCCGACACGAACGGAGAAAGATCAGAAACAACGACTCAAAACAAGCTAGCCATTAAAAACGCGGGATCGTTAAGTATCATTATACAATTAGCAACGACATGCAATAATTATAGGCCTCTCCGAACTATTTCAGGTGATAAAATTTAAGTACCTCGTGTACCATCGTCGTGTACCATTCACGCAGGATTATAGACATTATTTTCCCGCGAGCTCATAACATGGGTGCCCGCAGGCGATAGGGCGTGTATGTCAAAGTAGGGTTTCTCCTTGAATGATGTTTACGGACCTGGAACACATCGTGTCTGCGTGGAAACGATAAATAAAATAATATGTAGAGCGAGAGCGTTTCCATAATGCGAACCGATATTGTGGTAAAATGTATAAAACTAGCTTATCCTGAGAAAGCCGGCTTCAATCAGTGGAATTTCTGAAAATCTTTTCTTAGTAACCTCTACCTCTTGTAGAAAAAATAACATATCTTTAGACCAAACGAACCTGCATGCAAACTCTTACGTTTTCTCCCAAAAGAAAGAAAAATTTATTTCAAGCGAAGCTGGATCAAATGCTAGGTACTGGGTTGACTTTTTTTTGTGGTTTTTAAGAAGTTTCTTTGTTTTAGCTAAAGTTGAGATTTCGATGACTTTAGGTAGATATTCTGTATTATAGGCACAGATTTGTATTATTTTTTATTGATGCTTCGAAATAATTTATCGAATTGCAATACCAATTTGGTAATGTTGCCAGCACGAACAATGGCTTGCGGTCCAAAAAGCCGATTCAACATTATTTTTCCAATTTTATTATAACCAACAAATTGTTAAAAGTTGGCGTCATACCAAAAATTCTTGCACTCGTTCGAAATAAAAACTCGATTGTGCAGCTAAAATTAAATTTTTATAATTTATAGATTCTTAAAGTTAAATTTTATTTACGAGTATATACCGTCCGTTTACTAATTTATTAAATGCATTTCGCTGCATTCACGTCTGGCTTATTTATATTGCTAGAATTATTAATAGCAATGCATTTTATAAATGCAAAACCAGAGTTGCTTCTATTAATAAGTCGATGCATACGGCTAACATATAACCTGAGAGAAGCGGGACGCCCTTACTTTTTATATAATTGAAAAACAAAATACGAGGGGCGCCAAGACAGGGAAAAATATCTTCGAGGGTTCGTATTTTCTTGAAATTTATGTATCTCAAGAGAGGAGGGAAACCCGAGAGGCACTTAAAAAAAAGGGCGGGTGGCATGCAGCTCGGACACTCTATATGAATAATTAACTGTGGAGGCAGGTGCAATCGGGTATAAACGACCGTTTTAGATTGGAATCCTGTTGGAATTTTTGGAAATCGCTAGGCGTGTAGGTTAGGTACTTATATAATAATACGTTTAATAATTATATTTACCTAAAAATGTGTTGTTTTGTTTATTTCGACTTATGTAATTTTTTTAAAATCTACTTTTATAATCTGTTACACTGAGCGTGAATGTCTCTTGAGGAGTTCCACCTTCTCTATATCCTAGCTATTCATCAGATCTTCATGAAGTTACATGTTACCAACCTTAGGTACAGCATAATCATTGTTAAGAAAAAAAATATCACAATCGGTTCTGCAGATGTGATCAACAAAAACTTTCATCCCCTATCTTGAACTCACTCTTTTAATTTTTTGGGACAAAACTATTGTATAATATTAAGTATTAGATGTTATAATTACAAGTTGCTGACTAAACTGTATGGATTTGAAGACTAGGCTAGACTTTTTCGCTCTAATTATAAAGCTTATTCGGGATCTAAGAATAATTGAAAAAAAATTAATTGGAGGAAATCAATTTTTTTTTTTGCAAAATATAATTAAAACTTAATGTACCTATAGAAATGAACTAGTAACAGTTTTATTTATTCAAAGAGTGTAATAATAGTGAAGCGAAGTACCAAGTTACATTTTTTTTTCCAAAAGATATCCACGTTTAATTGCATGTCCGTAGTGCGATAAACCTACGCTACAGTAAAATTATGCATTTCGACAACTACCAGTACCTAAAGTTTAATATCGCGTATCTAGGACTTAAAATTCAGTACTAAATTAACTTCGTTTACACTAGGTTCAGCGTTTTCGTTTGCCCTAATTTAGCTCCGGCACCATTTCATATGGAACTAGGTATATTCCACAATGCTGCGGTCTCGATATTTAATTATGAGTATAATATCATGCGGTGCTCTTACCTCTAGGCTCTTACCAATGAAATTAATATGTAACGGTTCTACTCGTAGTTAGATATTCATTTAATTAGGAAGAGTTATTATACGAATAACTCTAAATAAAAGCATATAAAATTGTTAATGATTTTCAAAATCCAATTTGATAAAACAGTAGAAACTACATAAACATACTAGGTCATGTTTGCAAATTACCTAGTTATCTGTGCCTATTGCCTCATAGCTGGTGATAACTGATAACCATGTGCGTTTTAAAAAATTGAATATCACTTGCTTTAACGGTGAAGGAAAACGCGAGGAAACCTGATTGTCCAAGAGTACTGCATTCTTAATGTTCTCAAAGGTGTGTGGTAAAGGTACAGTCTGCCAATCCGCCAAACTTGGCAAGCGTGGTGGACAATGGCTCAACCCTTCTCATTCTGAGAGGAGACTCGTGCCCAGTATTGAGCAAACAATGAGCTAAGTGATGATGATGACCTTATAACCATAGTAATAACTTTGTCCTCAGATCTTCGAGCACCACTACCACTTCCATCACAACTCGGTAGCAAAGCGATCGCTGTCGCCATCACACGAGCATCACGGTCGACTGGAGACAGACGAGCGGGTGCGATGGGCGAAACAGCAGCGAGTACTGTCCAGGAAGAAGCGGGATTTTCAGACCACACCCAACAGTACCAGTACAGGCAAGTACATTTAAGTACATCTGCTCAGGCTGTAACAAGCTGAAGTGGTAAAGAACTGGTTGGCTATCGCAAACTGGATTGCCTTTCTTATCACTTACATCACAACTCGGTAGGGAAGATAGCGGTAAAGGTAGATTTAGACGTAAAACATACACGTTCAATCGTTGCCAGTTCTGCGACTCATGATATGAATTAAAAACTAGATGATGCCCGCGACTTTGTCCGCGTGGATTAAGTTTTTTGATTCCTGCGGACACTCCTTAATTTAATTTTTTTTTTTTTAATTTTTTTTTTTTTCTGGGATAAAATGTAGCCTATGTCCTTCCCAGGATCAGGATGTAACCTGCCTCTTTACCAAATTTCATTAAAATCAGTTGAAAAGATGGACTGTTAAAGCGTAGCAGACAGACATTGAGACGGTCAGACAGACACACTTTCGAATTTATAATATTAGTATGAATCTATGTATGTATGAATGTAATTTGTTTTAGCTGAAACGAGATTATCGGAGGCGCCCTCCGTGAAAAGAGAGACGGGCTCGAAACGCGAGCTGCACTCCAGAGTGAAAGGGAGGCCCCGCTCCGCCGACTCCAGGTTTCAATTAAACGATCCCAAGTGGCCGCACATGTGGTACCTGGTACGTTGCTATTCCATTTTACTTTTAATGAGTTGATCACGTCCAGTTAAAAAGACCTAAGGACGTCAGTGAAGAAATTTTGTTTTAGTAGCTATAGGGTTGTATGCGAGGCGCCAAATAAACGATTGGCTAACGAATCGATCGTGCTGCAGGGCAGACATTTAGGCCCACTTGCAGAAAACGGTTATCTTTTTAACCCAGAGTTTTTTATTTTATTTTTATTTACTAGGTCTACTAACGGACACTTACATTAAAACATTCAAGGGAAATCTTATCATATAAAAAAAAAGCTAAATGTAGGACCACTTAAAAGTAAACACCTTAGCTAGTTAGTTAGCTGATACTTTGACAGAATTCAAAGTATAGCTGCTACTTTGAATTCTGTCTCTGTCATAATTTCAAATTTATTCCTGGGTTAAACGTAACCCGGCGTGTCTGCAAGCGGGTGTAAGCCAGTTTCGTCAAGATCCGTTTAGCGGTTAAGCCCCAGTAAAGGTAACAGAAAGATGGACACTTTCGCATTTATAATATTAGAACACGGTTAATAGGTACAATCAGTGATGAGATAGACGAGCCCGATCGGTCATAGCCGTTTTATCACCTCAATACCTGAACGCTTGACCCGTTGCTTTGCTAAATTAATCGATAATGCTTAATACTAAAGTAGACGACCTCCGTGGCGCAGTGTTGCGCGCTGTTGCCTTAACGTGCGGAGGTCCCGGGTTCGATCCCAGGCAGGGTTTGGAAATTTATAATTTCTGAATTTTCCTGGTGTGGCCTGGTGGGAGGCTGTGGCCGTGGCTAGTTACCACCCCACCGGCAAAGACGTGCCGCCAAGCGATTTAGCGTTCCGGTACGATGCCGTGTAGAAACCGAATAGGGGTATGGGCTTAATATAACTGCCATGCCCCTAACAGGTTAGCCCGCTGCCATCTTAGACTGCATCATCACTTACCATCACATGCAGAGATCGCAGTCAAGGGCTAACTTGTAGTGAATAAAAAAAAAGATAGTATAAAGTAGTAAGAGAGTTAGACAGGATAGGGATATATTTTTTTATTATCTCTGGTAAAACTCCGGAACAAGGAGTACTAAAGAGCATGGTTGAAATCAGACCAACAATGTTAGTTGTCACCACTAAATAAGTAGTCAGATATAGATATACTGGCCCATTTGGGCTTTCAAATCACCACTTATGCCTCAAAGGCGCATTCTGCACTTGCGCTTTGTGGTATTTTTAATAGGATTGCCACGAGCTGCCTCACCTCCGACATTTGCTTATTGGAATTTTACTTTAAAGGAACCCGAGCGAGCCTCAAGCAAACTAATATTCCTGAGACGACGCCCCTGTCGTCGTAGACTCGATTACTATTACTCCTATCTAGAAGATTAAATTTGCAGTCAAATGGATTCTTGTATCTAATTTACTCCTAATATTATAAATCTAAGCGAAGTGTTCATTTATTTTCTTTTAAGAATAATGGCCATTTTTACAAACAAATCCTAAATTTTAGGGGTCCAAGTGGTTGGGCAATATAAGAGGGTGGACACTGGACAGAGCTTAGTTACCCAAAATAAAAAGAAGCGGTTTCAGATAGAGGAACTCTTCGCGCGATGCCCGTCAAACTGTGTCAAAGAAGGCACACGACGATGATGATGTTGATAAGCCCATTTTGGTGACAGCAACATTACTATTGTCGAGCTATTGGACCCTCACGGTTTTCCCAAAAATATCAGGGTTGTCGGTAAATACTGCCATACGCGTATGTTAAAGTATGTTTTCCTCTCCAAGTAAGCGCAAAGCTTGCGATAGAAGGGGTACCAAAATAATGGGTGGGTTCACGTTGACCATTCGGATTTGACTCCTGCTACATGACCGTTGAGCTATCCTATCCTAAATCATACTAATATTATAAATGCGAAAGTGTGTTTGTTTGCTGGTTTGTCCTTCAATCACGCCGCAACGGAGCAACGGATCGACGTGATTTTTAGCACGGATGTAGTTGAGGACCTGAAGAGTGACATAGAGGCTACTTTTTATCCCGGAAAATTAAGGAGAAGTGACGCGGACGAAGTCGCGGGCATCAGCTAGTTCTAAATAATCTTTATTTGATTGTTAATTTTTAATGGATTAAAAACTCAACTAGGCCCAGACATATTTTCTGATTAGAAGACGTAGGTACTACTACCTACATTTTATATTACTGCTAGTACCTAATGGGAAATGTATAAGCTAAATTGTTGCGGGCAATAGCTACATCATAATGGTTTACGGCGTTAAAGATACACTATTATAATAATTTCCCTCTAGAAAAGGTCTTGTCCCAACTAAGTGGTAATTTTCCGCCGTATTGTATTTTGATGAGACATTATCCGCCCAATAGCTTGGCCACAACGGCGCCGGGCGCGGCGTTTGATTATATACTCTGAATCCTACCTAAATAATAATTATAAGTAAATATGAGAAACTACAATGAACTCGTGGTTCTAATTGAAATGCTGCTAAATTTTGTAATACGTACCTATATAATACTAATATTATAATGTATTTGGTATTGACTGAGCCATCTCATCCTACGCGAACCGTAGGCTTAGTCTAAGTTTTTACATTGCAAATTCGACGTATCGTATTGAGCGTTCATCACACTAGCGACAAAGTAAAATGAACCTTAATATTATTGATTTAGAGCTCAATTTCGTGTATGCATTCCCAGCCAGCGCTCCAACAGATATGTTTCAAAAAAAAATTCGGTTTTACTGAGTCTGAGACTTTAAGTCAAGAGGTTTTGAGTCCATTTTACTTGACGCTAATGTGATCGAACGATCAATCGAATTTGCAATATATACCTAAACTCAGACTTAGCGTACTGTATGAAGACGTTTGCCCTGCGGAGTTCACAATATCTATAGTCCAGAGAATCTATCTACGCTATGTAGTAGGTAATAGGTATGTAGCAGATGACATTTTCTTCGTCGCATCGTCTCTTCTAGGCTCTTGCAGTGAAACTTCTTAACCGGCGGCGTTAGCACAATGAAAGGAAAGTTAAACTACTTACTTACGTGAAACACAAACGAAACGGACGTGACATGTAAAAAATTTCTCCTTGCGAAATCTATGTTAAGTAAGGTTCAATCAAATTCTTCTAGAAGTTAATCGATTTTGCATCTTTTTTTCAATTAATATAGAGATGAAACCTTTTGTTCGTTAGAAAGTTCGTTGACGTCACTCTTATTTTCGTACACTCGTTTGAGTGCACACATGTAAGATTTATAATAATACTTATAATACTTTGTAAGTTGGAATGTAGGGCACTGTAACGTTCTACTTATGTGCCCTCTTTTATTCATAAAAGTATTTTCAGTCACAAATCACGATTCACGAGCGATATTGATAAAATATTTTTTGTTTTACATCAATCCATTTGGCCCAGATGCCATGAACATCCATTAACGAAATTAAAACTCCATCTGTATGGAGCTCGAATAATATCTCGTTATTCAAGGTCGGTCAACGATAAAATGTCTGGGGAAAAGAAAGTAAATAAATCTCGTAAAGAAATATTACATTTCTATATTACATTACTGGAGATTTCAGTTTCTATAGCATTATAATTATTAATTACAAATGGTAGCCCTGCAGCAGTTGTTTACATATTATATTATAGCAGCAAAAGCAAACTACCATCACAATAGGGATGATGACAACTCAATCGAATCAGCAACTCTTTATCATACTTAAAAGACGCGCTTCTTGTATGAAAGTTTGTATGAAATATATAATTGTGACGTCATGAAATTTCAACACACTTTTTTTCTTTAATCGGAAATTTAAAATGATTATCAAACTTAGAACTACAGAACATATGAATATTTGGTCTTTTGGAGTCGCGTGCATTAGTTAGCTAGTAAGACATAATTTATTTTTGACATAGCCATCATCCCTATTCGCAGCTTAAATTCATACAGCCGGCAATTACAGAAACGTGTCTAGAATGAGCAATCCTGCTGGATTAAAGGGCCAAAATCACATGGGACCAACCGGCAGGCAAAAATACCTATTATAAAATAGTATACTTGTTAAATGATAAATGACTAGCTGATGCCCACGACTTTGTCCGCGTGGATTGAGGTTTTGGTTCCCGCGGGAACACTTTAATTTTCCGGGATAAAAAGTAGCCTATGTGTTATTCCAGACTATAATCTATTTCTGTGCCCAGCTTCATCCAGATCCGTTCAGCCGTTCTACCGTGATTGAGTAACAAACATCCATCCATCCATCCATCCATCCATAATTCCAAACTTTCGCATTTATACTATTAGTATAGGTAGATAGTATAGATTTACGTATTATTTCACGTAGGACACTTGTGTCACTTATGAGAAATTAATACCACCGGTTCGGAAAGTTGATTCTACTTAGAAGAGCCGGCAAGAAACTCAGCAGTTGCTCTTTTCATTAAAAGAAAAATGTTACAAAAATACATATTATAATAAAAATAAGAATAATATTTATTTTCAGAGAGTGTGACAAAAATTGATACGTTACTTACCCTACACTGACTTGTGGGCTGCTTGATGCGAAGCCGGTGTTTATTGTGTTGTTATTTTTTTTATTCTACTACAAGTTAGTCCTTGACTGCGATAAAATATAGGCAAATCGATTGTTATAGGCAAATGTAAAAATGTTTTTTTTTACAGAACCGAGGGGGTGGTTTGGACATGAACGTCATTCCGGCGTGGCGGGAAGGAGTCACCGGGCGAGGCGTCGTGGTCACCATACTGGACGACGGCTTAGAAACTGACCATCCAGATTTAGTAGCTAATTATGTAAGTGACTCTACCTACTTCTATCTATCAAGTCTCTCTCTCTTTGCGCCGTATTCCTCATTACTGAGGGTGGTGACTTCTTTCCATTTTAATCACATAATGGTTGAAGTTTTCTTGGGATAATAATGCGCTGGGTTCCCAGTTCCCACGTTCTGCCGCATACGACTCGACTAGAGAATTAAACTCTTATGTTTTTGTAACGATTATTGTCAGATGCTATATGCAGATGCTATAGATGACAATAACCGGGACCGATGGCTTAACTTGCTCTCCGAGGCACGGAGGAAACGAAAAGGCCAAATTTGAACCTCCAAATTCGGTCACCCATCCAGTAACCGACTTGAGTCAAAATTGCTTAACAATCGCAATCGACTGATATGCGTTGTCACAACTAGGCCACTCGTCAAAAGTCGATTAACAATGGGCTTAGTGATGAAGAAGTAGGTTGCATCCTGGGAAAGGACATAGGCTTCTTTATATCCCGGAAAATTAAAGAGTTCCTGCGGGAATAATAATAATCTAGTAGGCATGTCATTTTAACGGCCCTCCTCTTCTACTCTTTTACCTTCAAAGCAAGAGTGAATAGGCATCTTCTAGGCAAGCGCGCTCCACCTGCATCACCACTTGCTAGCAAGTCTGATTGCAGCCAAGCGCTAGCCTATATATTTAAAAAAACGTATGAGGAAATCACTTGGAGGTACGGCATTGCCAATAAAGTAATAATAAATGTAGCTCAAACTGACCCATTTCATGAAATACTATTTCCAAAACCAAAAAAAATATAGTAAAAAGGCTGACGCGTTCACCACCATACCTGTGCCTTTATAAAAGGCTCTACTCACACATCTGCCGCAGGGGCAATCTAGGGTGCATGGCGGTTGTGGCGATATCGGGAGTTCTCTACACACTTGCCTGCCGTGCAGTGTTTCCGAGTAAGCTGAGCTGAGCACACGTATTGAGAATGGCACCCGTATTATCGACCAATCAAAAGATTGGAGTAGCCTTGGCGCTTTCTGTGGTGCTACCTCAAAAAAAAGGAAAAGGAGGAGGGTAGAAGGAGAAGGAGACGCATATTTTCAAATTTTTTTTTGAAAGCCGGCAGCTCCATTTTGGTTTTGAGTTCCCCAAAAATTTTAAACATTAGTGTGAATGTTTGCTGCCTCATGTCGCGGTTAAAATAATGTTTATGATTTTTATCCCACATGTGAGGTCGGTCTTGATAAACTTCTATAATTCGCGTCCAAACTTCGTGTTCGTTGTCAGCCGCCATTTTGATTGTACGCTATGTATACGTGCACTCCGTGTGACAGATACTGACAAACTGACTGATAAATTGCCCCAATCGGGCTACACACGCAGCGACGGCAGGGACGACTTAGGGATCAAGGATGGTCTCGCGCCCCTGCCGCCCTGCCGCAGGGACAATCCTCCAAATTGCCCCTGCATGCCTACACACATCACAATTAAGGATGCAATTAAGGGTCATCCCCACTCCTACACCCTAGATTGCCCCTGCGGCAGATGTGTGAGTAGAGCCCTTAAAGGCAACCTACTAATTAAAAAAATAGATGAAGCCTGTTTATAAAAGCAATCAGATTAATTAGGGCCATTCATCAGGAAATCACTTGGAGGTACGGCATTGCCAATAAAGTAATAATAAATGTAGCTTCAATCTGAGCCATTCCATAAAATACTATTTCCAAAACAACAAAAAAATATAGCAAAAAGGCTATCTCGTTCACCACGATACCTGTGCCTTTATAAAAGCGACCTACTAATTAAAAAAATTGATAAAGCCTGTGTAAAAAATAATCAGATTAATTAGGGCCATCCATTACCAATTAATAGACCAATCTCTTATCAGTCAATCAGATATTATACCGAAGAAACTAATAACGTAAGTGAACTTCTAATTAGCTATCGGTATAATAGCTTGATAGCATGCCAGAGCGGAACTATGCGGGGAATCTATTGGTAATTATATAGCGTGAAATTCTCGCGTTTATACGTCGATGTTATTTAGGCCTGGCTTATTTATTACTAACTGATGCGCACGACTTCGTCTGCGTGGATTGAGGGTTTTTGGTTCCCGTGGGAACTCTTTGATTTTCCGGTATAAAATGCTATGTGTTAAGTCTTATATAGAGTAGAGTACTTGTATAATATTTGCCTTTAGCTTTTGTTTTGTTAAAAAGTTATGTTTCGAAACAGTTCTCCTAATGAGTCGGCACAAAGTAGTCTACAAATATAGCTGACATTTCAAAGTTACTGTACTTATACAGTGGAAACTGATGGGCAGTTGTCAAAGGCGCTTGTTTGTACCTACAAATCTTTCTTCGTTCCCGGCAAAACTCCAGTTGCAAACAACCGATTTAGCTGGTCTGAGTAAAATCGGCGAAAATAGAGAACAGGACATAAATAAGACTCGAACGCAGACGGCCTAAAAAACGGTCCTATAAAATCAACTAGTTTTTTTTCTCGAGTTTCTTCACACACGTTTTATACGCTGGATACGATTACACAGCATTATTTTGAATTTAGCAAAGCGTATGTACCAATTGACTCGTACACCATAGTAAATATTATGACAATAGTGTTTGTCTCCTGCGTATGTAAATTTGTATGCACTGTAAAATACGCAACAAGGAATCTCTCGACTCTAAACGATCAAGCCTTCAAGTTGACCTAGTCTACAGATCTGACTGAAAAATCGGTTGTCTGCGTGAGATCGTCTACGCTAGAGCGTCCAATAAATAACCAAGTGTCCTATCTCGAAAGTCGGGGGTGACAGTCATGAACAAAGTCGCTCAAGCAGTCAGGCTGAATTGCGATTTGTGCAGATTTAGTGGACGACGGAAAATACAGTTGCTACGAGGCTTGAATTGTCATGGGAGATGGCTGTTCGTGGATGGATAATGGATACATCGTTTTTCAACGAGGATTTTCCGTTTGGACTTTAGAATCATCGCGTTTTGTTAGAAGATCCTGTCGGTAGGTAAGGTGAAAAATCTGTTGTGCAGTGGACGTCGGGTAATACAACTACTACTACGACGAGGCTCGAATTGTCATGGGATAGTCGTACGTTGATGAATAATGGATATTTAAAGTTTCTCAACTTGGGGACTTTTTCGTTTGGGCTTTTATCACGGTAAAACTCACACTAAAAATCAATCAAAAAAGCAACCACGATCAGCAACCTAGGCACGTCAGCATCGTGCCTAGGTTGCTGATTAAGTATTTTTACATAAAAAATATTTAATATACTTAAAGTATTTGATTCGTTACTATATTTAGATTAAAATATGACATTATACTATAAATATGTAAAAATCTTCATCTACTGGTGTTTAATGCAATGGCAAAATATATTGAAATTCTAATGTAAAAAGCAATACGGTTGGGAAAAAAGCTACTTACTTATATTAATGTTATTTCTAACAATTCTAAGGCTTACAGTTCCGTAAAGTACGAGATACTTAACTAAGAATTTAATAGTATTAACTACATATTTTAGGAACTAAACTATTCCACCCATGCTGTGACACTTCTAGAGCAATTTGAAAAGATAGGACTGCTTTGAAAAGTTTCCTTTTACCTAATGCCAGCGTTTGCCTACACAATGAATTATCTTAAAGAAAATCCAATGAAAAATTGCTATCTACTGATCTCAAGCGTAGCAGTTCGAGATATAGTTGAAAGCTAGCCAACCGGTTTGCTTTAGCCGTTTATATAGCTTAGATAGTGCAATATTTTACGAGATTAACCCATACAAAAAGGATATGGCGAGTTTAAAACCCTCTGTATAATTTGTTTATGTAACACCTTATCAGTCGTCGCCAAACGTCTTCAAAAACAAATGAGTCGCACCAAGAGCTGAACTTTTGATGAAAGTCGACTCCAAGATCTCTACGTTAAATGGTCTAGGTCATAAAAACTCGCTCCAAGTGATGTCAAAACTTTTGGAAAACTTCAACTCCACAACTTTCCACGCGACGTCAAACGCCATAAAAGCGCCTTTTAACCAAGCCAAGCCTTCTTTCGGTTATACTGCAGGTAGCAACCTTCAAAACGAAGTTTTGTTTCGCCACCTTCGGCTTGCCATCCTAGGACAAATTTGTCCATGTTATTGCTTAGTTACACAGAGACCTACCTGCAGTTTAAAAGATCCCGCCAAACTTTTTATTAGGTCCTTAGAATATTTATCTAATTTTAGTATTTGTTGTTCAAGTACAGGATATAATTCAAATAAGTGATCAAGTTTCAGGCTCAGCCTTTTCTTTTTAAGCACAAACGAATAAACTTGTACAGAGCGCCATCTATTGACATAATTGTGAAGTTTGTTAAAAATAATGAAGCTCATTAAAAATTAAATAATTTCGTTTCCTTATAATATTTATCTAATTTTAGTATTTGTTGTTCAAGTACAGGATATAATTCAAATAATTAATCAAGTTTCAGGCTCAGCCTTTCAGAAAATTGGGAGTTCTGAGGTCATCTTTGGACGTCAGAAAATCTCCACTTTGAAAGCCTCCCATTTCGTCAATTTTAGGGGAAAAATTAAAAAAAAAAATATTTTTGGACTCTGTTCCTCATTATCTTTAAAATGATATACCGCAACCCTATGTAACGCTATAAAAAATATTTTACTCCGCATTCGCTTCTATGAGAGCCCCCCTGAAATAAAGATTTTTATAACTTTTTAAGCCATATTCGGCGGGAGGCCATTGGTTTACATATTATATTTAAATTTGAAGTAATTACATTCAGTAATTCAGAAGTTATAAGGCTCTGACAGACGGACAGACGGACGGACGGACGGACAAGTGCTAATTCACTCAAGTAGACTCAGAGACCTTCGCTTCGCTCGGTCAATAATAACAGAGCAATAAATAGAGTAAAGACGATGAAAAATGTAGCGAAGCAATTCGAGTTTTATTTGAATCCTCGCCAACCGGTCCGCTTTGTACCCATTTATAGCTTAGATAGTGCCGTATTTCACGTGATTAACGTATCCCCGAAACGATATGGCGTGTGTTTAAAGCGTGTTCAAACCGCTTTGTAAGTTTCCAGTGCGACATTAACGAACAAAGGCGGCCGAGTTTGAAATTACACGATTCATCTCTCGCTGGGCTTTTATCTGTACGTTTGTTGGCGTAGCATGAGTTATCACATCTCGAAAACGTTGATAGACTTCGAGGATCCCAACACTCACTTCAAAGTCTATGGAAGCGAAATACCAAATAATTAGATGCAGTAAACTGGTCGTTCGCTCGTTCTTTATCTTTTTGGGCCAGGCTGTACGAGTATGTCTATCGAGCTTAAAATAGACTCTATTTTTTTATTTTAATGAGCTATAAAATCTAATTTTTTCACAAAAAGTGGTATACAACCATAGGCGTGGGAGGAGTCGATATTATCCATACTAACCCGAGCAAACATTTCAAATGTGAATTGTGTATTTTTGCTTGTGTTTTGTGTTTATGTTGCCTTTTCAAACGAAATGTGCAGAAATAACTTGTATGATGCATCCCCGGAGACGAACACAGACTACGGAAGTTAAAATTTTAATACATCTGCTTGAATCCATTTTGCTCTGACATGTATAAAAAATGTTTCGATATTCGAAACCGTTTTGGTGTTTATGTTGCCTTTTCAAACGAAATGTGCAGAAATAACTTGTATGATGCATCCCCGGAGACGAACACAGACTACGGAAGTTAAAATTTTAATACATCTGCTTGAATCCATTTTGCTCTGACATGTATAAAAAATGTTTCGATATTCGAAACCGTTTTGTCGAGATGTGGGAACTCGTACTGTACCATCGGAAAAACCGAGTAATTAGGCCAGTGGGCATTACGATAATATGTGCTGAGGCTCGAATGGCTACATAAACGGCCTTTTATCTTCCAGGGCCAGGCTATCTATCTGTCGGGCTCTTAATCCGAGTTCGCTATAGCCTAGTATGTTAGTGTCACGTCCATTGGGATAAAGCTTTAGTAAGGGTTTGAGGTAAGGGTTAATTGTTTGAGATAAAAAAACCTAAGAAGGGTTAAAACGGGACATGTGACGGGACGTTTTACAAAAGGGTAATTTTTTTCATCAGTTAAAAATGTAGGAGCATCTGCATTTTTTAAAAGTTTAATTTGTAAAAAGATTTTCAGAAATTCCATCCGAGCGATGCAGGGACGGGTCAGCTAGTTTTTTTATAATATTCTCCTCTTTATCATATTATTGCTATAATCTATACATTTGCATAATACGTGCTCATGATTACAATATTATTGGTAATTGGTAAACGACCAGACAATAAATTAATTATGCAATCAGATTTCGCTATTATTGGTTTAGGGATATTCATCAGTCGTAACGTCCATATGAAGCTTTCGCGATTTCGGAACCGAATTATATTTCTAACCTTTTTTGGGTGGTTTTCTGGTCTTTATCTCTTTCTCATTAATCTTTTATGAAACAACTTTAAGTTTTAAACTTTAAGATTTTATGAAACAACTTTAAGTACCTAATTTTTAGAGCGCAAACATTCAAAGGGCCAATTTTGTTGTCTTATCGTAATTCACTTTTAGAGCTCATTCCTCTCCGACGTGGCCGTTTTGTGACTATGTTTTGTCATGTCCGCAGTGTATTTTCACTCATATGCTAGGCAGGAAAGTACATAATCTCTGGACAGGAAAATCAAGGATAGATTTTATGAAACAAGTCTAAGAAGAAAGTTGGAGCGGCCATTAAAAGTGAAATGAAAGAAACGACCAGGTAGGCAACATTGCGGTAATACGGTGGATAGAAATAAACTTGCCGTCTAGACCAAAGTTCACGACTCCATTCATGATAGTATCTAAAATGTAAAGCTGGAAAAACATTGAGACATTTTTCGCCGTAAATTATGGGGTGCTTGCATGCAATTCGTGATAATCATTTACCAAATTTCAACGATCGCATTTGTTGAATTTGGCCGAAACTATGGTTATCTCATTATTTTTCTGCAACCTAATCTGGAAGATCAGAGGTGATTGCAAGTATTTACCTGGTGATAGTTACCATAGACTTAAGAAACAGTAACACTGTATAGCTCAGATATAGGCCTGCGAGCATCAGGTTTAACATCAAAACTTAAACTCTGACTCGACAGCTGTAAGCTTATGACCAAATTCAGAATCAGAATCAGAAATTATTTATTGCATTATACACATAATATTATAAAGGTGGTACAAAAGATAAAGACAATTGTGTACCATTGTCATGGCGTGCAATACTTAAAAATAATCTAAATTAATATTAATAGTATCCAGGAATTTCATGCAAAAATTTCATGGAAATTCGGTAGCATCCCGGGGAATTACGTAACAGGGACTACTTTTTATTCCGGAAAATCAGGGATTTTTCAAATCCTAACTCCATTATTATAAAGTCTTTAAAAAGGAGTGTAATGTACCTACTTGCTGATTTAGAGTTACTCGTCTGGAATTATTGTTACTGGCATACATAACATATTCTGGATAACATTGCACGGCGTCATGGTGTGGGGCTCGTACAAGTATTTATGGACTTTATTAATGTGTAGAATTATTTTACCTTTCTGTGTTGAGTCCAGTAATCTGTGAACTATCCAATCAGGCAGATTATTTGGAGTCTACTGGGAATTATTACCTTATTATTGGAAAGGAATTACGAGTACTTACCTGTCTATTTTCCGAAATATATTTAGTAACAATATTCGGAACAATGTTTTTATTGGTTTGAGTGAGTAGTAATTATTATAATGGATGATATCTAATGAAATCACGATTAACGACACTAATTAAAATAAACTACGAGAGGTAGGCATGTGTTTTTATGCAAGACATGCTTTTCTCCGCAGCTTCGCCTATGGTTGGTTACAAATGTCGAACCTTTGTTTTTCTCTAAGAGGGGAAATTTTTAAAAATCCTTTCTTAACTGGATGCCTAGTTTGCCTGTATCATACTCGTACTATCGGTGTAATATTACCTTGGATGAATTCGTCCAAGAATATAACCGATGTATAATGATTTATGCTAATTTGGATTTAACAATAACTAACATTTATGTAGATATCGTTGTTTATACATAGCACATACATAGTTACGTGACTGATATTTAACCGTTCCCAGTGATATTTGCTTAACCACAATTAATAATAACAGTTGGGAGTTAATGGTAATGTGAATTTGCCGAAACATACTAATCTCCGGATTAAGTAGGAAATAACGTAGATTATTGAATATCGGTTATTGTCTGTGAAGTACAGAATTAATTATTATTATCAAAATATTAATTGTGGTTAATGATTAAACTACCAGCTTTGCTGAACCCGTATATCCCTATTTCCCTACTACGATATTATACTACTTTCCTAATTACAATAATATTATTGTAAATTCGAAAGCGTGTTTGTGCATTAACTTAGTTAGTTGGTTACAACTTAAGTTGGTTTATAGGCTAGTCCTTCAACGGGGAATGACGTGTGGTTTTGCATCGATATAGTTAAACATTTAGGGATTGACATAACCTATTGTTAATCTATCTATATATATATAAATCTCGTGTCACAATGTTTGTCCTCAATGGACTTCTAAACCACTTAACCGATTATAATAAAATTCGCACACCATGTGCAGTTCGATCTAACTTGAGAGATAGGATAGTTTATATTATATAGATTAGGATTATTAGTGCTACCCGTGCGAAGCCGGGGCGGATCGCTAGTCTTATATATATAAATGAATCCCTATTTCCCTTGGTCACGGCATCACGCGTGATCGAACGGCTGGACCAATTTCGCAATTCTTTTTTTGTTGTGTTTGTTATTGTAAGGAGAAGGTTCTTATGAAAGAAAATGTTTGAAAAATTGTACGGAAAAAAAAATATTCGACTAGCAGTCAAATACCCAAGTATCCTGTAAACCGCGTTGATTTTCTAGATTGCTTGTAATGGTGAACTCTTTTCCCAGGATCCAATGGCGTCGTACGACGTGAACTCACACGACTCAGACCCACAGCCCCGATACGACATGATCGATTCCAACCGACATGGAACAAGATGCGCTGGCGAGGTGGCTGCCACTGCGAACAATTCCTTATGTGCTGTCGGCGTTGCTTTTCAAGCTAGTGTTGGAGGTAAAATTTCAGGACTATAAATACTTACTGGGTTAATTTTTCACAACATAATACTGAAAAACTGTTGTTCTACAACTTTTGTAAAACCTTTATATATATTCACCAAAAAACTTTAAACTTTTCATTGTAGGTACACTCTAGACATTCTGCAACTCACTTCTTTAGTAGGCAGTAGTCGAAATATGATAATTAGGCGGTCCGCCGCGGGCAAGCGGCGGCAAAAACACAAATAGTTCATTTTCAATGTAAGTAAACTATTTGTGTTATTTTTTAGTAATAAAATATGTCTTTAAACCGAAATGGATAATTATAAGTATTTTTAAATTAACTCTGTATAGTATGTAGATTGTAGAACACCATGATATCTATGGGTTCCTAGTATACTTGCCACAAGTTGTGCCAAGAAGTCTTTTTCCACACACATGCAAAATATAGCGGAACCAATTCCCTTCGATTATAAAATAAAATGATCGGCTACATAATTACAATATTAATTTGCAAGAAAAGAAAATTATTTATGAACATCAAGACATTAATTTACGTACAAAATTACAAGTCTTTGTAGCATGCAATTTGTGCACAGTTATATCAAAGAATATTCTAAGTTTACACATAATATACTAATAACTTACTGAGCGCTGTGAAAGCAGCAGAATACGTTCTAAACTCGACATACTATGTGTTCTGATATTTGAATGAGTTAATTAAAACTTTTCTCGCTACTGGGTACATAATTATTATGCTACCTGGAAATCTTGGGGTTATTATGCATTTCATATAATTTTAACTGGTTGGAACTGAGTCTGTCGCTTCTAAGTATGAATCTTCAAAGTTTAACCACAGAATAGGTAATAGTATAGCAGTAGTTTAACTGCGATAAAAACCCATAATTTTAGTACTAATTTAATTATTATAAATGCGAAAGTACGACTGTCTGTCTGCTATGGTTTCACGGCCCATCTGTTCACGGCAATTGAATTTGACGAAATTTGGTACAGTGATAACACGGACTGATAGGTTGCATCCAGGGGAAGTACATGGGGTTTTGTCCCAAAAAAATCAAAGAGTTCCCATAGGATTTTTCAAAACCTATGAAGTCGCGGGCATCATCTAGAATCTAGCCTACATGATTATATTCTATCTAGGTTCTAGATAAAATATTACCATGATATATCATGTAGGGTCTACTTCTGCTACATTTATCCTTAGGGCTGGTTGTATTCGCTAATAACTCACTTTGCGCTGGCAAATTGGGATAAAGGCTTGTTAAGTCGAGCTCAGTCGAGTAGGTACGGCACTCGTTGATAAAGCGTGCACTACAACGTAATTGGGCTTTAGGCGTCATTTCTGTTCAAAATATTTTTGCATCAATTATAGGATTCAGTTAAATTTTATATTTTGCCTTTTTAGTGTGTGTATATTTTTCGGAGGCGGGGAAAAAAGTTTGACCCAAAAAGCACTTGTTGACTAGACTATTATGTCAATTTACAACAACTAGTGATCAAATTCTTGTGACATATTATATCGTAACATGGATGAGTAAATCATTTATAAAGAACCCAGTCCCAATAAGTTTAATAATACGGTATAAAATTACTAAGTAATCTTCTTTATTTTATCAGTAAAACATACACCTAAAGCCTGGTCCAATAGAGATGAGCTATTTTTTAGGCGTCTGATCACGTAATCTCATCTACCATTCTAACAATAATGATGGGAATATCTACAAACTTGTCTGCATTCAATACTTCCATCACTATTGGTCAAGTGGCAGATAAGATGACGTGAAGAAGTTTATATAATAGATCATCTATTGGAACAGACTATAAATCACTAGCTGATGCCCGCGACTTCGTCCGGGTGGTTTAAGTTTTTTTTGATTCCCGCGGGAACTCCTTAATTTTCTGGGATGAAAAGTAGCCTATGTCACTCTCCAGGTCCTCAACTATACCCATACCAAAAATCACGTCGATTCGTTGCTCCGTTGCAGCGTGATTGAAGGACAAACCAACAAACAAACACATTTTCGCATTTATAATATTAGTATGATATGATTTCTGTCATCATTGTGCTACCTTCAAACCAAAGCTCAGCGGTCAGTCGCAGAAAACTTTTGTGGTCATGTGCTAATTTCTTTGTTCCGGGTACTTAAAGTCGAGTACTCTCCCTTATATCATCGAACCACTTCCTTCTTGGTTGTCCAGGTACCCTTGTTTCTTCTATCTTGCCTTAGAAGATCAATGGTGGAAACTCCTAGAGGGATCCTCATTGCACCAATAAGTATGCGTAGTGCCTAATGTATCCGGATTCATATAAAAGTGAGGTACGCGGACTTTTCGTCCGCCAGACAAACCGTTTTTGTCCTTAGTGTGCGCTTAGAAGTAAGCAGAAGTAATTTCAGCTCTAATTAATTATTCACACATGCAAGCAAACTGGCAATGAACGTTGTCCCCATTTTGACCCAGATACGTCTAATTACGCGCACGTATTATACCTTTTATGTGGGAGTGCTTTTATGTTTATTTTAATTGGAATCAGATTAATGCATTTCTGTCGTGAAATAAAAATGGTAAAAGTCCGAGGTAGATTCTGCTTTTGAAAGGCTGCATTTCCACTGAAGCGGAGGGGAGCAGAGATTTGTTCAATAGGCCAATCAGGTTATTGGTTGATGACGTGATAATTTTATCACGTAATTTTTGAAGTGAAAACTTCATTAGCCGCGTTGAGCACTTTTTGGTAGGGGGAAAACTTATGGATTCGCGTCACCGACATGCTTGGGTTGTTACGAAGACTAAAGGTCTTAAAATATATAAATATACTAAATTCGTAATTAAACTTAAATGCTAAACTTAAAGGTTTATAATAAATTTTAATTAGTGCGTAGTCTTTACAAGTAAAATTGAATGGATTTATTTTTCACTTCTATCGGCAGTCCCTATATGACTGCCAATTTTTTTATTAGTCTGATTGGACAAAGCGCACACGTTTGCGCTCCACTCCGCTTGGCTCCGTTTCAGTCAAAATGCACCCTTATCAGAGGCCCAATTGTCTAAGCAAATCGTAATCATTTGACAGCGTAAAACGTATTACTAGAACTATTTAAGGAGCTCATACTTGCTTTTTGACGTGCAGGCATATTAACTCCTCAAACAGGTCGAATTATTCGTTTGACAAACGATCACGATTTCCTTACACAATCCCCCCTGATCAAACCGGCAAAGCGTAGGTAATATATCGGTCTAATTATTTCCTGAAATGAAAACAGCATTATCATTATTTTGATCGATGCAATTCAATCGGACTAATGCCTATTCATAGAGAAAGGCATATTTACCTACTTTCTACCTTGCCAATTAAACTGGGTTTTACCTATCAATCAGGTCACTGCACAAGTACTATTCGCTGATAATATAGGTAGGACCATTGCACTGGCTTTAGCAAAAAATAAAGCTTATTCATAAACTTCGTTGGTAGACTTTCGGACAGAGATTCTAGAGTTGCAGATTTAGATTAAGATCCAATCAAAGACCAAAAATCATCAAGGTGCAGAAATCCTTTATGAAGTCGAGCGAGAGAGAGAGACAGACATGATATTTAATATCATGGCCCCCCCAAAAGAGTTCCTAGTTTGCCATTGCATTTTTAAGACTGTTAAACATCATTTGTTAAGTTGAAGTTATGAGGTAGATACCTACGATTTTTTTTACGTAGTAGGTAGGTACAAGTTTTGCATTCCGCAGCCTGAATTTCTTGCCAGCTCTTTTCAGTAGAATCAATTTTCCAAACGGGTGGTAGAGTCCAGACTTGACATATTAAGACGTAACAGTTATTCTAAGTAGGTATATGAAATAACACATTTAATTTAATATAATTTCTATTGTATTACAAATATACATATACATCTGCTACCTAGTAACCAAGAATAAAAGATCGTAATTAGCTTGCGCACAATAATTGAATTGACTTCATTTTATCCATTTTAATTCAAGTATACCTTGATTAAATCTCAGGCCCTTCATTAACGTGACCCGAAAGGTTCCCGAAGCCTTAGAGCCCTTAGATATTATTATCGGCTTGTTATCTCATTTAAAAGGGCGAATGTTTGTTTCAGACATTTTTTCTAAGAACAAAAATAAAAATGAGTGTGTTTTCGTGATCCAGTTTTTAAGGGTCTTTATGCAGATTGCAAATTTGAAGGTTTGTTTGACAGTTATACTTTATCTGGTTTAGTTAGGGAGGTACAATTTCTAACTTAGGAGTGAATATTTGAAACTTATGATATGGGGAAATATTTATTTTGCGTAAACGTAGAACAGAGAGAATTAAATTAAACATAGAAGCTAACCATGGTTTAGTTATTTTATGGAGCAAAACCTCAAAACAGTCAAACGAATTTTAGATAAATTAGTAGTTTGATATTACGAATACCTAATCCCTAAAAAGTCAACTGTTAAATGAATGACTGACTTTACTGTGGGTGATAGTCGTAAATGAATAAAAAAAAATTACCATTCACGTCGCTATTTATATTGGGTTAGGCCTGACTAACGACCGAATAGTTTCACCAAATATTTCAAGTTTAAAATGTTTTGTGTTAAATATTTTTCGTAAAAATGCAGGGAGCATTTTTATTCTTTTTGCGTCGAAATCAACATTGCTGAGTGTTCTGACCTCTTCCATCAATCACTTATTAAAAGATTTCTGAGGATTATATTGTGATGGGCATCCACATTTTTCCGCTTACGTATTGACTTTGATCAACCTACTCGTATGACAGAATCTAACTCGACTCTAATTTGATTTATTATTATAATCTATATATATAAAATTCAAAGTCCTGACTGACTGACTTATATATCAACGCACAGCCTAAGCCGCTGGGGTAAGAAACTTGAAATTTTGACAGTAGGTTCCTTTTGTGACGTAGGCGCTCACTAAGGAAGGATTTTTCAAAATTCCACCCCTAAGGGGGTGAAATAGGGGGTGAAAGTTTGTATGAAAGTCCGTCATTTCTCAAGTTATATCCATGAAACTTGGTATTTGAGCTTCTGGTTTAAAATAAAGAAATACGTGTTTCACAGTTTTTGAAAATTCTACCCCCAAAGGCGTTAAATAGGGGTTGAAAGTTTGTATGAAAGTCCTTCATTTTTCAAGTTATAACCATGAAAGTTGGTATTTGGGCTTCTGGGTTTAAATAAAAAAATACGTGTTTCACCGTTTTTGAAAATTTTATCCCCAAGGACGTTAAATAGAGAGTTTGTCCTTCAATCACGCCGCAACAGAGCAACGGATCAACGTGATTTTTTGCATGGATATAGTTGAGGACCTGGAGAGTGATATATATAGGATTTATCCCGGAAAATTAAGGAGTGCCTGTGGGAATTAAAAAAAACTTATGCCACGCGAACGAAGTCGCGAGCATCCTCTAGTTATGTATATGATTCAAAAGCACTTGTAAAAGTTTATTTGAATAAAAAACATTTGAATTTTGAATTTTGAATTATAACTGGGACCAATCATAATAAATAGCAGGTATTAATATTTCATGCGACCAATGGTTTAATAATATGCTTTCCGAGCTTAGAAGTGAAATTTCCATAGACATAGAATTTTTTGGCTCCGCTTAAATTTCCATTCTTTATCTATTACTCATCGATTGATTGATATTTATAATGTGGCCGCATCTAGGTCACATAAAATTCAATAAAAAATTTACAAAACCATTTATTTGCGAGTTCAATATAGTCTCTACCAGTTTTCATAAGGATTAAATTCCATTTTTTGCAAGGATTACCAATAGAGCCTCAGAAAAAAGTACCCCTAACCCGGAAAACCGTTCGATTGGGGAATAAATGGGACTCGATATTCCCAATATGTATGCAGGCAAGCGTGTTTGATAAATAACGAGTATTTTATTGACTTGCTTATCTAGGGGAACGGAAGAACATAGGTTTGGTGGGCTTGGTGACACGAAACTAATAATGTTTTGTGTTTATAGCTTTACTAGATGATGCCCGCGACATCGTCCGCGTGGATTAAGTTTTTTTGATTCCCGGGGGAATTTCTCCCGGGGGAATAAAAAGTAGCATATTTTCTTCTCCGGGATGTAACCTACCGCTATACCTACCAAATTTTATCAAAATCGCTTGAATAGATGGGCCGTGAAAGCGTAGCAGACAGACATTTATAATATTAGTATGGATACTAGTGAAGAAGCATTGTGTTGGTATACCTACGTGTGAGTCTGTGTTTGTGGAAACGAACCCTTTTCCTTGAAAATAAAAAAGCAATTTCTGAATCAGTTTTATTTCGAAATGTAATTCAATGTGTACCTATTTACCTTGGACGAATAAGTTATTTAGGCGTCCACGGTATTCCAAATTCATAAAGGCTTATAATCTTGTGCCTACATAAGAATAATAATAATTGATTATGTGACAATCTTGAAAAAAGTTGGTGTTTGTCTTTTAATAGAATCAAAGGTGCTTGGAGATGAAAATCGATTTATAAGAAAGTCGTTTATTTTGGCAAGTAGTAAGACATCGTGCTCTAGATTGTGTACAGAAAAATCATGGATCTAGCACTTGAAGCCATCTGTGACCTAATTTTCAGTATAAAAACACAACGAATAACGTGTGAATGATGAATTAAAAAATTCTGTTTCATTTTGGTGCACATTTCTTTTCGCACCAACTCAAACTGCAAAACAGGTCAAGTTTGGGTTACGCCTTGAACTAATACCTCTAACATACTATTTTGAGTCCGGCCTTTGAGTTCTCGACCGTTAGACCACCTGCAATAGGTATCGCTGTTATCTTCCTTTGTTGGTACTGATAACTGTATCCGATCAGGGGTTCTCAAAGGGACATCGTTTAAAATCTCGACGATCCTCGCAATATTCTCTTCCATTCGTCCACTGCTGGATATAGGCCAAGAGCACGCCACCCAACACTGTCCTCTGCCTTCCTCATCTACCCACTTCTTTAGGAACACACACACACACACACGGTACTACACATCGGTGTAGGTCCCTTTGGTTCTATTTTCAATTCTAAAACCTTTTTTTTTGTTTCCAGGTGTACGCATGCTAGATGGTGATGTGACAGATGCAGTGGAAGCTAGATCTTTATCTCTAAATCCTCAACACGTGGACATATACAGCGCTTCGTGGGGACCTGATGACGACGGGAAAACTGTGGATGGTCCTGGTGAACTGGCTACTAGAGCGTTCATTGAAGGTGTTACTAAAGTAAGGAGTCTTTGCCTCTTTCTTTACTTTTTTATACATGTATTAAAATTGTTAGTTTCTTGTCGGCTTGGCGTAGTAGAGCTCCGACTTATGAATGACACAAGTTGTCCTACGTGAAATAAATCATTTCATTTCATGAAAATGCGAAAGTGTGTCTGTCTGTCTGCCACGTTCTTAACCCCCATCTTTTTAAAACTGATTTCAACGAAATTTGAAACAGATACTAAGTTGCATACCGGGCAAACTTTTTATCCCGGAAAATCAAAGAGTTACTACGGAATTTTTCAAAAATCTAAATCCACGCGGACGAAGTCATGCATCATCTACAAAATTACTCATAGATCGTACCTACATAACTTTAATAGCGAGGTTTTAATAATTACCTTTTTATGTTATTTGAACTTTTGGAATCTTTGAGTACCTATAGTCCTATATCTTTTATTTTAAAGTCAATATTGGTCCATCAGCATTTGCATAACGCCTTCTGTAAATTTTCCGTTCGAAGCATAATGACAAACAACGTAATCGTGAACAACAAGGGTCAAAGGTTTTCAGTAGCTTTTACCGCTACTTCGATAGTCAAGCTTTAGGGTTGGCCATAATCGTTACGATAAGCTACCCGAGGGATACCATTACCTCTATAATAGAGTCAATAAACTGCTTACTGTAATGCAATATCCCGATTACTCGGGCATCCCTAAACTAATCCCGGATGCGGTTGAGGAATAAATTTGCATAAACTACTATATGAAGGCTCTTCGTTCCACATAACGTCTCTACCAGTACGTAACCAGCTAGTTACATGTTCTCTTTACAATAATGGCATTTGAGCGGTAACGTGCACTCTATAACCATACAATATCTATACTAATATTATAAATGCGAAAGTGTGTCTGTCTGTCCAATTTAGCACACCCGCATACAAAATAACTAAATGTATATGGCCAAAAGAGTTATAATAAACTTACGTAAATAAATAGAAATGAATAAACTTACTTACACAAATACACAAATAATTATTATCTTTCGCCGCGTGGATTTAGGTTTTGAATTTTCCGGGTCAAAGAGTAACCTAAAAAGTATGTGTACTTTTGTATTAATTTCGTCAAAATTAGTTATACAGATGGGCCGTGAAAACGCAGCAGACAGACAGACATGCCAAAAGATTGACACGCATTTAGTATTGTATTTTATAATATTATTATTGATAATGTCCATAAAAAGCCATACTAATATTATAAATGCGAAAGAATGCCTGTCTGTCTGTCTGTCCGTCTGTCTGTCGGTATGTCTGTCTGCTACGCTTTCACAGCCCAGCTGTTCAACCGATTTTGATGAAATTTGGTACAGGGTTAGGTTGTATCCCGGGGAAGGACATAGGATACTTTTTATCCCGGAAAATTAAAGAGTTCCCGTGGGATTAAAAAAAATCATAATCCACGCGGACGAAGTCGCGGGCATCGTCTAGTAATATTATAAATGCAAAAGTTTGTCTGTCTATCCCGCCTGCTTGTTTGACAGTTTACATACCATTTCATTCGTGAAATACGCTGAAACTCGTTACGTCACATCTTCATTATCGTCACATCTTCATTATCGTCACTGCAGTGTACGAGTCTTATAACAGAATGAGAAGGGTTTAGGTCACAGTCCAGTGTCCACCACGCTGACCAAGTGTGGACTGGCTGCATTCTTGATAACATCATGTATAACTCTCAGACATGCAAATTTCCTTACGAAGTATTTCGCGCACGCAGACGAAGTTTCGTGGATCATCTCGTATTTAGGCAGTTTGTAATATAAATGTAAAATATCCTAGTAACAAAACTAGGTGACAATAAAAACTAGTACACGTACTTGTAGTACACGCAAAACATGCCAAAAAAAAAATCATAATGACCGTTGTAATGATGCAGCATGCAGCTATTTTCCTTCGTCGACTTTTCTGTGTCAAGTATTCTTCCAGATATGAAATTTACATAATGTGTTTCCCACGGCACTGATCCGGTTTATCGCCGTGTTTACTTAACAAAACTTTAACCGCTCTTAGGAGCTTAACCAGTTTTATTACTTTCAATTTTCCCGTCTCAGGTAATGTTGCATTATTATTTTCGTTCAACGCAATTTTCTTGGATACCCTCGGTGGCTTGTGAATAGGTTGGTACTAAAGTAGATGAGTCGTGTAATTACAAACAAATTGCGGTATCAAGGGATATCCACTGTATCTTTTACAGTGGGGAAAAACAGTACTTTTTGGATCTCTAATCTAAATTATTATGTACCCATGTCAAAGAATGCTCTAAAATGTTGATTTTTTTAGTTTCACTCGGAAATAGTGAAGTATTTTTCTGCATTTTTTAAAAATTGTGAATGTTTTATCTTAGTAAGATAAAACATTCACAATTTTTAAATAAAAGTAGGGTACAATACAATAGGGTAAATCTATAAGTAGGGTACATACTTTCTTCATTCTTTGCATCATTTTGGCCCCATTGATTGCCATCATACCTAGTCGTAAGTGCTGATACAGTCTCAGATGAATGTTTTATAACAGTTTCAGCTATGAAACCCATACACCTCTATGCCATACACCCGTAAATTCATGGGCTGAAAGACTTGTTCAGTAGGGTAATATTAGTATATCACGGCCGAATATTTCAACCAAACGATACTAGAGCTAATTTAGAACCGAGGCTTCGCTTATTCGGGTGTTGTACACCTAACGCCTTTACTTTTATTTATTTTACACTTTTAAACTCTTCGTCACCAGGGTCGCAACGGTAAAGGCTCAATCTTCGTCTGGGCATCCGGCAACGGAGGCAGAGAGCACGATAACTGTAACTGCGACGGCTACACCAACTCCATCTGGACGCTGTCGATATCATCAGCGACGGAACGGGGAGATGTTCCCTGGTACTCAGAGATGTGCAGTTCCACTCTTGCCGCTACGTATAGTTCTGGCGCTACTAATGAGAAACAAGTAAGCATAGTTAACTCCTTTTATGTTCCTGGTATTGAATTAGCGTTTTAATACATTTTTTGGTAATAATGTATCTTTCAATTAATGACAAAAAGTCCGTCTAACTCACTTTTGTATGGATCCGCACACATTAGCAGGGCGGGACAAAACTCATCTCCGACGTGGAAGCTTCGTGCAGACGCTTTGTTCTATCCGGTTCCTAATATGTTTTTGCTCTTAGTGCTCTTTCATTGCTCTTGAAACTCTGGGCCACCACCACCACCACCACCACTACAGTCCAATAACGTCCCACTGCTGGGCACAGGCCTCCACTCTCATAGGAGAGAGTGAATTAGCCCAGTGGCTTAAACCCACCACGCTGCTCCAATGCGGGTTGGCGGGCTTTAACGACTATTATCATGTTAGTGACAATAACCGGGACCGACGGCTTAACGTGCTCTCCGAGGCACGGGGGTGAAACACCGCCAACTTCCTAACTCCGGGCTAGTACTGAGAATTTCTGGTTAGAAAAACCCAATACTTAATTATGGACTCTAGGCAGGGATGACAAAAATCAACCAAAAAGTTGTGCAAGAACAGCAGAATAACTTGATTTCATTAGCTGATACACTGAAAAAAAAAATTAGTAAAACTAATTGCTTTTTCGGTAATATACATTGCTTTGGCCAGTAAAAATGGAGCCTATTGTCCAAACAAGTTCAAGTAACCGAAAGAAAAACAGTTGAGTTATAACAGTAGATTTTACCGGTTGACTATTCTTACTGTTTGTAAGACAGTAAGTAAGAAAGTAATACTTAGTATGAACTGTTTGTTTCAGTAAACTTTAAAGTTCAAACAATTAAAATAGCTGTTTAGCTCCTAACTATATTCTAAAAAAACTGTTCTGAAGCAGTAAAATTAACTGCTACAATATCAGTAAAGCTCTGAAAACGGCAATACTTAAAAAGAACCGTTTGCTTCAGTAAACATTAATGTACAAACAATTGAAACAACTGATTAGCTTCTTACTGTTTTTTGCCCATTTCGACGAACTGTCAGTAACCAATTACTTTTACAAAAAATCAGTATTTTTAACCGAATTAAATTTTACTGTGCCAAAACAGTAAAAAGTTTCGTGCTATTTTTTTCAGTGTAGAGTTAGGTACATTTTTATCTTCGATTATTTGTCGAAGTACGACAAAACACCTGAAAAGGACTGCTGTCCTTTTCGCGAGCACCTAAAAGCTCTATAAAAAAGTAATCATGCCTAGTGCACAAGTCTGCTACTTGGTTGTAAATTGTAATTGATATGGCTTTTTCACTACACTCTGCTGTAAAAGAGAGCTGTTGACTCAATCTACAATATTGCTTGTCCACTTTGGAAATTAAGCTCGTAACATAAATTAAATGAGAAAACTGTCGAAATTTCAGCGCACTGGTAGGTACGACGCTGGTTATTTTGAGGACTAAATGGTTCTTTTAGTTCTTTTTTTGCAATACCAGTTAGCCCTTGGCTGCAATCCCAATTTGTAGAAAGTGATGATGATTGATGTATCATGTAGTCGTATCATATAGTCCTCCTAAACTTAATTATACCTTCAACTCTTGTTCACTAGTCTTAATTCCTATAAAACGTGGTTGCCTGGAAGAGATCGCTTAAAAGCGATAAGGCCGCCACTTGTAGTTTTTTTTTCAGATTTTGTTTAGGCATTTCTCTTGTATTTTGGTGTACAATAAATAATATTTCATTCATTCATTTATATATCAGGGGTATGGCAGCTCATAAACCATACTCCTTGGTTTAAAGCGGTAAGTATCGTACCGAAACGTTAATTCGCTTGACGGTAAAGTTTAGTCGGCAGGGTGGATCCACGGCAAAAGCCTGCCACCATAGAAGACTGAAGAAAATTTAGAAATTCTTAAATTACCCTACTAAATAATGTGCTACTTTATGAATATGTTACCTTAATAGGGTTAGCGCATTACCATGTTAATCGGTATCATAACTGACCATCAAAGCATGAAGGGTAACTTTTCAGTGAAAACTAGGTCACTAGATTAAGCGTTGAATACCAGTAGACTATTCTATAACCTGTGGGAAAATATACAGAGACTTTAGTAGACATTATAAAAGATTTGGTTACCATATAAAGAAAAAACTGGATCTTTATCTTAAAAAGAGTTGATTCACATTGACAGCAAATCGAAGCTAAATTCTGAAATTTTTATGGCATATTTACCTCTACGTAATGCTAAAAATAACGTAAAAAAACGCACCACAGTGCACACCGATAAGCCCATCTTGTACATTATAATTTTATATTAATGATCTATTTTTATGGACAAAAAAGGTACCTTGAGGACTGTTCTTTTACCACGTTGACTCTAGAGTTAATGAAACCGCGTAAGTAAGCGTATTAAAATTATATTTTCAGACTTATTTTGATGTAAGATTACACATTGGATATAACTTGCGCAGGTGGTAACAACGGACTTGCACCATGCATGCACAACAGGACACACGGGCACATCTGCATCGGCGCCACTTGCTGCCGGCATATGCGCGCTCGCTCTGCAGGCAAACCGGGATCTTACTTGGAGAGACATGCAACACATAGGTAAGTGCCATACAAGTGGTAAGAAAGTTGATGTTTAACGAGGGGGGTTACTACCATCGCTTTAAGCAGTATTACTTCTAAATGACAGTTTTATGTCACGTACCTGGACGTCCCTAAAATAAGGATTATAATTCTAAAACACGAACATCAACAATATTAAAACAATACGGATTTAAGCGATGGTAGTATGCCCCCTGGTCATAATCTGAAGCAGAGATTTTTTTTAAATACATTCTGTCAAAAAAGTACCAGGAATTCATCATTTGTTTCTAATTCCAAATTCAATTCAAAAATTATTTTTTGTCGCTAAGTTGACACAACTGTCGTCTATATTGCCGCGGAGTTTCAATTGCGTCGCGTCAATTGTTATTTACTTTGTTTACAGTGCGCCATTTTGTCAGTTCATCTCAATAGTGTTTTGCGATTTTTACAATGAATGAAAATATCGAACAAAGAGTTTGTCTCAAATTTTGCATCGCAAATGGAATTTCGTGTCCAGAGTCGCTGAAAATGTTGCAGAAAGCTTACGGGGGAATCGACTTTATCAAAAACACGTGCATACGAGTGGTACCATGCATTCAAAAGTGGTCGCGATGTGGTGGAAGATTTGCCTCGCTCTGGTCGGCCATCAACGTCTTCAACTAAAAGGCACAAGGCCATCATTGTGAATGAATTTTTGACCAAAAACTCAACAAATACCATCGAACAACTACCGTATTCACCGGATATGGCTCCGGCCGACTTTTTTCTCTTTCCAAAACTCAAATTACCACTTCGTGGCACCCGTTTTCGATCGATAGAAGACATGTAAAAGAGAATTCGCGGCAAGAACTGAAGTCGATTCCGAAAAATGCCTTTAAAAATATTTTGAAAATTGGATTATTCGTTGGCGTAAGTGTATTATTTCCGAAGGGGCCTACTTTGAAGGAGATACAATAAATTTGGAATAATAATTAACATTTTGTATATTATAGACCTTTTCCCGGGACTTTCTTGACAGAGTAGTATATAGGCTAGCGCTTGGCTGTAATCAGACTTGCTTGCAAGTGGTGATGCAGCCTAAGGTGAAGCACGATTGCCTAGAAGATGCCTATTCACTCTTGATATGAAGGTATGTACCTATATTAACAGAGGGGAAAACGGAAGCCGGAAGGGCATTCCATATCCTATAGCGGTTCGAATTAGAGACGAGGAAGCAAATAATAATTCCTACCTTACCAATACCAATAAACCCCAAAACGTTCATAGTCTTACTATGAACGATATATCAAAGCACACTACTCCTCCTACTCCTATAGCAAAGAATCTGGGTGGGTCACAATGGCATTTTTATTCAATCGATGTGATTTTTTTTCTCTCGGGTTTTAAATTATTTTACGATGAAAGATGAGTATGATTGTTCTCGCTGTTTGTTCTGTTTTCATAAAATCCGTGCTAGGATACTTCTTGAATAAAACCTAGGTCCATTAAAAAACTCCTCTTAGTCCTATCAGTCTTATAAATAGGATTTCTACGTAATGGAAAATTCGATATAATAAATTATTACGAAGCAAAGTTAGATGAGCTCAAATACTATAGTATAAAAGTATCCCCTCATGGACGTATCAAATCTTCTCTCGTATATTTATAACTTTTCCATAGAAATTAATAACTACACATAAAGTACCTATCCCTGGAAATGGAATTTTCTGATATACCTACTCGTACACGAGTATAAAGTACGAAATCTAAAAGGTTGAAAAGTTTTCGAATACTTATTCGTGATAGAATTAATCTATACTTATAATAAAACTGTAACATGTCCAATTCTGTACATTAAAGATATTTTGAAAATTTTTTTTGGAGGTCACTCATTACTCGATACTGAAGCCAAATCTGTAATTTTTTTCATTTTTGTCTGTCTGTCTGTCTGTCTGTCTGTCTGTCTGTCTGTCTGTCTGTATCTTGGCCGCGCATCACGCCGAAACTACTGAATGAATTCAAACGAAACTTGGCACGATTTGAGCCCATACTACGAGGTAGGACATAGGATACTTTTTATCCCGAAATTCTACCCCCGAAGGGGTGAAATAGGGGTTGAAAGTTTGTATGAAAGTCCTTAATTTCTCAAGTTATAGCCATGAAACTTGATATATGAGCTGCGGGTTGAAAATGGAGACATACGTGTTTCACAGTTTTTGAAAATTCGACCCCCAAAAGGGTGAAATAGGGGATGAAAGTTGGTATGAAAGTCCTTCGTTTCTCAAGATGTTTTACAAGTTATATCAACGAAACTTTTAATTTTGGCTTACGGTAAAAAATAAAGAAGTACGTGTGTCACAGTTTTTCAAAATTTCACCCTCAAAGGGGTAAAAGTTAAAATAAATAGGGGTTAAAAGTTGGTATGAAAGTCCTTCATTTCTTAAGTTATATCGATGAAACTTGGTATACAAGCTACCGGTTAAAAATAAAGAAATACGTGTTTCACAGTTTTCGTAAATTTTACCCCCGAAGGGGTGAAATAGGGGTTGAAAGTTTGTATGAAAGTCCTTCATTTCTCAAGTTATATCCATGAAACTTGGTATATGAGCTGCGGGTTAAAAATAAAAATATACGTGTTTCACAGTTTTTCAAAATTCCACCCCCAAAGGGGTGAAATAGGGGTTGAAAGTTTGTATAAAAGCCCGTCATTTCTCAAGTTATTTCGATGAAACTTGGTATGTCCACGCGGACGAAGTCGCGGGCATCAGCTAGTTCATTCAGAATATAACATTTAAAATCTATAGAATAGTTAATAGACTATTCATAAACCAAAAATACATTCTAATGAATAATTCAGGAACCCTTCCAAAAATGGTCAAAAGTTGATTAGGTACTTATTAACTGTTTCAGTCCCACCATTTTATCTAAAAGCCATTTAGGTCGTGAGGATTACAGAGGATTACAGATAATACAAGGGCCGTGATGTACGATGCCAATTATGCTAATGTATTGGGGTGTAAACAGACAAAACGCGCTAACGCAGCGGCGCGCAACGGATACGTATCTACATAATATATAAGATGGTTCCTCTCTCTCTGCGTCAACGCATTCCTCACTGTAGAGAGTCGTTACGTCGTTTTTCTGAGGCACGGAAGAAACTAAAAAGACAATTTCAGACCTTCAAACTCTGTTATCCATCCAGGTACTGACTCCGATAGCATTTGATTACCCTGCACAATCGACCGATTTTCTCTGAAGCTTGATAATTTGAAGGCTACTTCGTACGGACCTCATCAACATGGGTCATAGTTATAAAAATAGCACTTCATTATGCTTTTCTATAATTAAGTCTGAATTTTTCCCACGCTGATGTCGGCCGTGTATGATGGTCGATAGACAAGCTCTTGTGAGGCCAATATGAGGCTCCCGTGTACTTGTACAGTACAGTAAGTGTGACCAACATTAGGAGATCAGGGAGCTGATCTAAAGTCTGATTCGGCTGTAAAAAATTGATTGCACACGTATTCTGTGCGAATTTTTACCGTGCTGCTAACGACCGTTGCGATTTTCGTCTCCTCGGGCCTTTATGCTAATGTATTAACCCGCAGTCTACTGCATGCGAGAATATAAATGGCCGTGTGATCAGTCGAAATAGGTGATATAGTGCTACTGATTTAATTTTATGGGATTACCTAGCACACACGAAACTAATTGCGTTGCGAAATCGTACTATGTACACCGATGCTTTCGCTCTAGGCAGGATGAAAGGCTGATATAGTCAGAGAGATGATAACTACGCTGTTTTGATTTTGTGTAAGTTCACCGTAAACTACACATACATTTTTAGAATTTTAGAAGAACCATAGAATACTTAATAGAACCTACTTTTCGTATACAGTAATTTTATTATCTCCTAGCTGATGCCCGCGACTTCGTTCGCGTGGATTGATTTTTTATCCCGAGGTGGTATCCCGAAAAATTGAAGAGTTCCCGCAGGAAACAGAAACCTTAGTCCACGCGGACTAAGTCGCGGGCATCATCTAGTATTAAATAAAAAAAACCGGCCAAGTGCGAGTCGGACTCGCGCACCGAGGGTTCCGTACAAGCCTGTAGTAAGTTTTAAATTATTAAAAAAAAACTACTTACTAGATCTCGTTCAAACCAATTTTCGGTGGAAGTTTGCATGGTAATGTACATCATATATTTTTTTTAGTTTTATCATTCTCTTATTTTAGAAGTTACGGGGGGGGGACACACATTTTACCACTTTGGAAGTGTCTCTCGCGCAAACTATTCAGTTTATAAAAAAATGATATTAGAAACCTCAATATCCTTTTTAAAGACCTATCCATAGATACCCCACACGTATGGGTTTGATGAAAAAAAAATTTTTGAGTTTCAGTTCTAAGTATGGGGACCCCCAAAATTTATTGTTTTTTTTTTCTATTTTTGTGTGAAAATCTTAATGCGGTTCACAGAATACATCTACTTACCAAGTTTCAACAGTATAGTTCTTATAGTTTCGGAAAAAAGTGGCTGTGACATATACGGACGGACAGACAGACAGACAGACAGACAGACAGACAGACATGACGAATCTATAAGGGTTCCGTTTTTGCCAAATTTGGCTACGGAACCCTAAAAAAGGCCCACAATATTACACACATTGTAATCGCATTATCAACGAGATGAATAGGTGCTACGCGCGTGAACCGCCTCATTTGCACCAGCTTTTATGTTAAGTGTATGTTAATATGGGTGCGTACTCCCTAGAATACTGTAATGATGAGTGATTGCTGTTAAGTGGCATCAATCTCGCCGACTAATTAATATTAAATGGCCACTACCGGTGTCTACCTTGTTAAATTATAAGATATAGGAGTTTATTTATATCTTTGGAAAATCCCAATAAATAAGTGGTTGATCCTATAGAAACATCACACACTCAATAAATAAGTGGTTGATCCTATAGAAACATCACACACTAACTGAACTGCTTACCTACTCGTAGTAGGTATAGTTAGTTCAGCGTACTTACTACACAGAAACTTAATGTTGTTCGGCTTCATTTTGGTGATGGGAAACAAAACGGGAAAGACGTTTTTTTGGAAAAAATTAAATAGGTATTCAATATTCAACCTCCATTGAACCAATTTGATGGATTATGGTACTCTTATCTCCAATGAACGGGCCTTTACTCGCTTATTTTTCTACTAACTTCACTTTGTAGTAGGTATTTAGGTCTAAAGAATATTCTACTTCCGTTTACCTGATGGCTATGTTACTCCTGTTTTTATTTATTTACTATAATCTATCTCTGTGCCAAATTTTATCCAGATCCGTTGAGCCGTTCTGGCGTAATTGAGTAACAAACCTCCATCCATCCATACATCCATCCTCCATCCATCCATCCATTCATCCATCCATCCATCCAAACTTTCGCATTTATAATATCAGTATAGATTTTTAAGCTACTTCACTTTATAGTTCCAAACTACCAGAAACTACCTACCTATTTACATAGTAGGTAATGCACCACGCAGCGACACTGACAATGCTGTCAGGGTTAAAGTAATACTCAACCAATTAAATAATACAGTAAACACAAAAAACGTTTTTCTGCTCTTGGAATTCTTCTAGATTTGTCCCTCGCTTTAGTTCTCTAAGTTTCGATTAAAAGTTTCTATCATCTATATTTTCTGTCACAGTGGTGAGAACTGCAAGGCCGGAGCGTCTAAGCCTTGGTGGAGAGTGGAGAATCAACGGCGTTGGTAGGAACGTATCACATTCTTTCGGCTACGGGTTACTGGATGCAGCGGGCATGGTGCGACTTGCGAGGACGTGGAGGACAGTTCCACCTCAGAGGAGATGTGAACTGGCTGCTCCGAGACCTCAAAGAGCTGTTCCACCAAGATCTTCTATCACTTTGCAGGTAAGGTTATTTGGATGTAATAAAATCTGTAAAGGCTTTGACACATTGGATAGAAGCAGCCAGGCGTTACTTTGCGGAAGTCCATGATAAAATGATCTAGAAGTTTAATTTGCTATAATCCGCCAATATTTGGTACAGTGTGTATCTTGCACTTGAAGCTAAGCACACCACACCACACCACACAAATCTTCCAAATTATTCTCAACGTACGTTTCACTCCGACACCGGAGCATCTTCAGGAGATGTTGACTCGACAATGCACGATTGTGAAGACTTAGACAAAGCGCGCAAAGCAGAACGCTAGTAAGGCTTTCCTAGATTATGCGTAATCACTCTCCTTTGAGATATGAGTACCTTTATAATTGGAGCGGGTGAAACTCAAAACTTTCAAATCTTAATGGTTCGTATATATAAAAAGTTTGAAATTACAATTGTCGACAATCTATTATTATGTAAGCAGAAACACTTACAATGCGAGTTGTTTGCTCTAAGTATAACAATTAGAAAAATTCAAGTACTTATGCGTGTAAAGTCTCGATGTAAAGGTTCGATCGTGAATTAATATTAACAAATATTTTTCGCAAAAGTAAACTATTGTTTATACATAAAAACTCAATGAGTTTTATTTTATACAGCTGGATGTTACCACATGCCCCGGCGTGAACTATCTAGAGCACGTTCAGGCCAGAGTATCGCTGGCCGCAGTTCGTCGAGGTGATCTACGAATCGCGCTTACATCGCCTGCTGGTACCAGGGTCACGTTGCTTGCTCCTAGGTAAGCGACCTTATCTTATAGGTTAGTTCATACAGTTGCGTGCTCTTGTGTTAACTATACCTGAAGCGGGTCCAAGTATCGTTTGTTCGCAGTTTATCGAGGTACTTAATCTTCAGCATCTACTTTACAATTTTGCTCAAAACTATTGGCAACCATTATCGAACCGTTGCCGCCGACTTAGCGTAACCAACAAAAAACCGGAACCGTTTTTTTATATTTTTATTCTAAAACTAGCTGATGCCCGCGACTTCGTCCGCGTGGATTGAGGTTTTTCGGTTCCCGCGGGAACTCTTTAATTTTCCGGGATAAAAAGTAGCCTATGTGCTATTCCAGACTATAATCTATCTCTGTGCCAAATTTCATCCAGATCCGTTCATCCGTTGGAGCGTGATTGAGTAACAAAC
Source organism: Erebia ligea (assembly GCA_917051295.2). Taxonomy (NCBI): domain Eukaryota; kingdom Metazoa; phylum Arthropoda; class Insecta; order Lepidoptera; family Nymphalidae; genus Erebia; species Erebia ligea. Next base: position 10,285,418 of record OU785235.1, on the reverse strand, counting down.
ATACATCCATACATCCATCCATCCAAACTTTCGCATTTATAATATTTATTTGATAAAACATTATATCTATTACCTATATTGAAATTTAATAAATAAAAATTATTTTTGAGGCCTTGTGTGTTACAGTGTGTAGAGTAGTGTTAATGAAAAAATAATAGATTTATTTATGAAAAAATTTCGCTTACGATTACTCGGCGGTCATATCGAGGGAATAATAAAGAATTAAAAAAAAAGATTTACAGTTAATGAAAAAATAATAGATTTATTTATGAAAAAATTTCGCTTACGATTACTCGGCGGTCATATCGAGGGAATAATAAAGAATTAAAAAAAAAGATTTAAATTTATCTCTTTATACTGAAACCCGCAAACCTTCTTGCTGTATAAAACAGACGGATCAGTTTTATGCCTCCGAATTTTCCCTTCACAACTTTCCCCCTAAACATCGATATCGTACCAATAGATCACGCTTCACAATTCGCCTTACAGCGCAATTACCTAACTTCGAGGCAGTCGGTTGCGTACTTTATCACTTTGGAAGCATACGCGGCAATAAAACCTCCTTTCTCTGCCCAATTCTGCGAGCTCAAATTAAAGGTAAAAGATAGACGGTAAACGGGCCCTCTAAAACGTCGGCCCAATAAGGGTGGAGTTCACCGACTTTTAACACCACAACCTAAACAGCGGTTAAAGCGCCTGAACGCCCAATTATCTTAACCGAGCTCGGAGGGGTCGTTTAACCGTCGTTTATCACATTCTGACGTTTGAATTTTTGCGTTAGTGTTATTTTTAGGCTCGTTTTTAGGTTGTTATTTAATTGATAGAAAGAGTAGGGTAGGTACTCTTTCTATCAATTAAGTGCCAGTGTTTTTAAATTAAAGTAATTTAAAAAATACTCTTTGTGTTGTTGTATTTTAATACTAACTCTGAAAGAATGCACTTCTTTTGGTCATCCATATTTACTAAATTTGAATAAAACTGAACACACAAATCCGAGACTTACAATAATTAATTCACAGATGCTTGACTGCGTCATAAATAATTACTTTTTTCTGGTCCCAATCATTGGTATCTCACAATTCTGAACATCTGGTCGGTGCAAAACGTAGAAAGAGAATTTCTCTTTCTTTCTCTGTCTAGGGTGCAAAACAATAGAGGCCACGACCCACTATTACCTGCTCAAATGTAGAACTACAGCGTTGTAAAACCTCCCCAATGGCGTCGTTATACTTTTCAAGTTGACATCATTTTATTTTACGCTACTAAAAACAAACGTCGACACAGTGCTTCATGTTGAATAGTTAAGACAATGTGACTACGCAAATGCTTTGGCTTTTATCATTCGTTCAGTTCGGGTCCTTTTGCTGTGAACGATTTGTTATCGCCTGATTTATTGATCGTGGTTCAAAATAATGTCGTGAACAGGAAAGATTAAAACGGTTGTTTAAACGATGTTGAGCCGATTACCTGAACATCGGTTAAGTAAAAGTCGGCGCACTCCACCCTAAGCTGATTTCAATAAAATATGTCGATCGTGTGGAATTGGTAACCTAGTTCTGCTCCACTGATATAATACAGAATTTGTTTTGTAGGTTTGCATTTAAAATGGTAGATTAATCTGAACTCGAATAGTATCACAATAGGGATAATGACAACTCAATCAAATCAGCAACTCTTTATTAAACTTAAAATCGCGTTTCTAGGAAGTTTGTATGAAATACATAGTTGTGACGTCATCAAATTTCAACGCACTTTTTTTCTTTAATCTATAGTTTAAAATGGTTAATCAAACCTAAAACTAACCGAGGATGGGAATATTAGGTCTTTTGAAAGATCCTCAATTTAGAAATCAGTAAGAAATCATTTATTTTTGGCAAAAGCATCCCTGTTATTGAGAACTTGAAAACTTGTATCACTTTTAGTTAACACACAGTTCGGTCGATGATGGAAAAATGGCTAAGGAAATCTGCATGCCACAGAGTTTTCCATAATGTTCAGTGAACCCTAATATTTTGCATTAAATTATAAAATAATATGCAAAACACATAATTCTTGATAATATTATACGAATAGTTCTTATGTTGTTAATATACGAAACGACGACTAAATCACATTTCTTTGAAGCTATGTAATCTCAGTTTATATTGCACACCGAGGCTCATGGCCACTTTTAGAGTTTTAACTTTTCAGCCAAAAAGTTAGAAGCTCCAAAGTTATGGAATTAGATTTAAGTTACACTGTTGCCGCGCCACACTTTGCAGCCGAAATGAATTTTCTGGGAACTTTATATTACCTAGTTTTATAAAACAGCGTTATTTTTGAAGTTTTTATTGTATTTTCACAGGTGGAAAGGTGTATATATTTTTCGTGTTATATTCAAGTTATTTACTCACCTAAAATTTATGTTTCATTATTTTTCCATTTGTTTTTATTTCAAACAAATTAATTTAGGAGACACCATCAAAACGTGCCTATTGGCTAACGATCTCCATGCACTTAGCAATATTTATATTATTGCTTAGAAATACTTTTGAAAATACCGACTGTCATATTCAGACCGATAACCGAAAACTTTACCGCAGTAATATGTTATTATAACAGACCCATAGTGAACGAAGATCTCAGACTGTTCAAAAATTAATGACCCGGAAAGTTTAATTACCGTGAGCAATTTAGGTAACGTCAAAAGTTATGGAATTGGGTCCTGCATCCAGAACCTCTTTAGTGAAGCGTGTGTTCCCACCGCAGCGTCAAAGACATGCCCTTAATTAATATACGTAACCCATCTCTACTCTCTGGGGAGCGATATAATTACACAAACAATTTTCCGCCAGGCCACACGATTCGTCGCGAGCGGGGTTCAACTCGTGGCCTTTCATGTCGGTGCATATGTGGGGGGAGGGACCCCTAGGCGTATGGCAGCTGGAGGTCTCCAACGAAGGGCGGTATATGGGTGAGTTATCTTTTACCAACCTAAACTCCAATAATGGTTTTACCTGAGTTTTCGATCAAATATTTGAAATTTTACTCACTCAGTTTTATGGCTAGGCCTGCTGATGTGATTTAAGCACGTATTGGTGTTAAGGTCATATCATTCAATTCATTGGTTATTATTAAAATTTTCATATTCCATTTCGTTGTGACTTGTCCTTATTGTTAAATAATCATGGAACCCAGAGTTGACAATAAAATATGAATGAATTCTGAAGAAAATTTTGGGATTATTAAGTGTGATCCAACAAGCCAGGCATACTGGTGGATGTATACTCGATTATAATATCTAGCTCTACAGTTGCGAAAAGGTAACTTAAAAGTATTATGAAATTGCATAATATTAATATGTAACTACTGTTAGAAACTACAAGGATTCACAAATGTGAACTTTCGGTACCTTAGGTCGGGCGACATTGCAAGACTGGTCGTTGACGTTATACGGGACAGGCTCACCGGCTGCCAAAAATGACCCAATACCGTTTAGAAGTCCAATCATTCGAAATAGGAGCAACGCAACTCGGCCCGTAGTCGTTCAGGCCGGGAGGAAAAACAACAGAGGGAAAGCCATTCCCATAGTGCCGACGTACACAGTCGGCTTAGTGAAAAGAAAAAAGAACAAGAACTCGAAGAACCCTAATAGGAATTCGCAGAAAAAACAGGGTCGACCGGCGACGCGTTCGCCCGTAGAGAGCACGACAGCGCGGGTGACGACGTCAACTACGCCGGATTTGAGCCTCAATTTGCGAGGGGATCTGAAACACCCCCTGTCGGACGCCAGAGAGCGTAAGATGTCCAGTCTGTTCGACCAGTACCCGAAAATTCAGCGGATTTACCCCGCGCCGCTGCAAGCCAACGGTACCTTGTGCATGTTGTCCGTTGCTACGTTTTGCAGTGTTTTTGATTTGATTTTATTTGACCTCCGCATATAGTTCGAGCTTGCACGTCAATTACCCTTGTTCCCGACTTGCCGTTTGCATGTCGTGTGTTTGCGTTGTTTAAATTTTATTTCGAAGTTGACTTTTGTTCTTTATTCTAGAAAGATTCGCTGGATGTTTTATCTGTGTTGTTTGTTTTTTTTTGCTTTACATGACGATGTAGAGCGCGTTTTTCTTATTTATGATTTTTGTAGGTACTAATTTATTATTTCTTTCAGCATTTACTTACTTTATTTAAAAATAAAAAAGCTTGTTTACTGAATCATGTAATCGCTGCCTGTTAGTCTCGTTATACTATAACAGTTAATCAAGCAACTTGTGCACCTAAATTAATTTGACTGTATTTTATGTTCCAAAATAGTGCACAGAAGAATTATTTTCAATAATTAACTAACAGAATTAAATAACGCCCAGATTTTTATGCTTTTATAACAAATTTTATCACGTGTCTATTGACCATTTAAATGCACACATTTTAACACGACTCTATTAAAAACTAATCTGATTAAGACACTAAGATGTCCTATTTCTGTGTGTAGCTGGTCCATTGACTCAATGGGAGTTGATATTCTACGGCACAGAGACGCCTGCCCAAGAATACGACGCGTCTCCTGAAAGCAACTCCTTAGGAACTAGTGGTGCTACGTCTTGGAACGCCAACGTGCCTGAAGCTCAAGAAGAAGTGAGACAGAATACTATAGAGGATGATATCGCTCTCGTCTGGCATGATTCTCATGCGGTGAGTTGATTTTTAGTTTACATTACTAACGATAAATATTGGCTGTATTTGAACCTCAATTTTCCTCATACGAGACACAAACCCAACTTACCAACGTTATTCGAACGTCGACCAGAACCAGAATGGATTTCACATGAGAGACCCTTAAGACGAAGTTTTCCTTGCATGTTCCCACTTAGCATGTTATGTCCTGATTTCGATTCCTGGGCCGGGCCGGGTACCTAATATCTTTGGCCAAAATTCGGTATTCGGCGCTATTTATAGTGTTCAATACCATACAAACTTCATGTTCGACTCCTCTTCTGTTTCTCCAGTAAAAACGGTTCTTCTGCAATAACGGTCATTCTGATCAATACACTTCATGATTCCGCTCTAAAGGTTACAGGTGAACCAACCTTGTAAAAAATAAATTTATGAAAATAAAAAAGAACTGGGACCTCTCAAACTCTTCTCGAGTTCATTTGAAATTTTAATTCATGCAAATATTATGTTCTTGAACCTTTTTTTAATAACAAGACTTCTATAAATTTTAATAACATTGGGTGTGAACATAAAATTTTCTCTTTCTTTCGAGCATCGTATGCTTGAAAATACCTACTTTTGTCGTTCACCGTTGAGGGTAAAATTTATAACCATTGCATGGCATATAAATCATAATCTCGAGGCGTCAAATAGTATCGTATTATTACGATTTATGACCATCGCCGTCGGTGTCACGACATAGTAAAGAACCCAACTATCGTTAAGTATAGTGATTCTGAAGGTTTCAATAAATCTATACCCGGTGCCAGCACTCTATTGTAAGTTATGGGAAAATTGATATTACGGTACTGTTATGGTTTTAGACTTTTAGAGTTGTAGTTTTTTGTTGTATTTTAGTTTTTTCAATCAATAGCTTTTCATTCAGTTTAATTCTTTGTTAACGCGTTCATTTTTGAAAATTGAAAATTATTAAGGCTATTTTGTTATCCCTTTGAATCGTACTATTTAGCAAATAATTTTATTTCTGGCATATTACAGCCACATTGGTCATGTTCATGTAGTACTTGGATAAACAGTAATTAAAAGCATGTAGCCTTGCAATAAACAGAAAAGCGCCGAACAATTAATTTATATTTGCAATACAATTAACTTTACTTCTATTTTAATTGATTCTTACATAGAATTTTCCGTCTTTGAGAAATTCTCAGCACCAAATTTACCTTGAATTTGCCAGTCTACTTGTGTTTCCTGCTTTAGGGTACATATTTTCGACAAAGGAATGGTGTTCTTACAAAGAATAATTGAAGCTAGTCGCTTGCGGCTTCATTCCCATGAGAATTCCAAAAATCGGGCTTATTCCACTAACTACCTCGTTGGTCTAATGGTTGGCATGTTCGACTGCGGCCGACGAGGTCCCGGGTTCGAGTCCCGGGTCGGGCCATAATTAAGTATTGGGTTTTTCTGACTAGAAATTCTCAGTACTAGCCCGGAGTTAGGAAGCTGGCGGTGTTTGACCCCCGTGCCTCGGAGAGCACGTTAAGCCGTCGGTCCCGGTTATTATCACTAGCATGATAATAGTCGTTAAAGCCCGCCAACCCGCATTGGAGCAGCGTGGTGGGTCTAAGCTCTAAACCCCTCTCTCCTATGAGAGTGGAGGCCTGTGCCCAGCAGTGGGACGTTATTCGGCTGTAGTGGTGGGCTTATTCCGGCATTTTATTAATTAAAATTTCGGCTATCTTGGTCCAAGGGTTTGGACTTGGCGTTTATGAGCCTGCCAGTCTCCGTGGCAGGTCGCTTAAGTGGGCCCAGCTGTGCCGCGCCGCGCCTCTGTAATGGGGCTAGACCTTAACTGGGGCTGAGGACGTTTATTTTCATTTTTTGAGATGAGATGGCAAAGCACGTAAATAAATCGTAGCCAAAGTTTTTAAAAACAAGCTTCTATCAACAACTTATCATAAAGAAAATAAAAATAACATACGAACAAAGCAAGTAAAATCTTAATAAAAATATTGTAACATCACCTTCGGATTCTGGATTGGTACTCTGTTGATTGAAGTATAATACAAATAAATTTTATCCAATATATATGAGAAAAAACATATTTTCATAATAATGTTTTTTTGGTACAGATATTTCGATTGTTCTGAAGTAATATGGAGAGTGCATGCAAATTTGGTATGAGATTTCTGAAATTTTGCAGTCTTGTAAATAAAATATATTTTAATATTGACTCACATTTTCCAGTAAAATATTCTGAATAATAATTTGCAAATTAAATCCACTATTTAATTGTGTAATCTCGACTTCGTTAACGTTCTTTTTAAACGTAAAGATATTTCATTAATAATTGAGAAAATGTAGTAAATTAATTAACGTTTCACTGAGTTCTCTATTTGACTGCAATTAGTTCAGCAATTAATAAAATAACTTTTTAAAAAGGCTAATATGTAGATTTTAGTTTTAAGGATATACATTTTTTAACTTTAACATTTTTAAACGAACGATTTTCTTCAATATCGCCTTACTAGCTGATGCCTGCGACTTCGTCCGCGCGGTTTGAGTTTTTTCATGCCCGCTGGAACTCCTTAATCTTCCGGGATAAAAAATAGCAAATGTGTGATTGTAGACTATAGAGTCTACATGGGCTAATATACACAGATAGCTGTGTATGTGCGAAATTTCATCCAGATCCGTTAAGCCATTCCGGTGTGATTGAGTAACAAATGTCCATCCATCCAAACTTTCACATTTATAATATTAGTAAGATACCGGGGAGTGTATTTTGCACCCACTTTTATAGCGCCCTTGTCTCATGCTCCTGAGGCTTATTCCCTTAATTAATTACAGCCCTGTAAATCAAAGTGATTCCCTTATAAAGCATTGTTATTAAAAACACACAAATTAATTCAATTCAATTCAATTCATTTATTTAAAACATGCAGGACATACAGGTGTCTCTTATGTTACGTCATGTTTTGACTCTACCACCGGTTCGAAAAGCAGATTCTGCTGAGAAGAGCCGGCAAGAAACTCAGCAGTTGCTCTATTTTTTTTATTAGTCTTTTTTTTAACTATAGATTCGAGAAGAAGGTCCGGCAGTCGAGGCGGGTGGATACGCGGCCAGCGGCTGCGTCACGCACGGCGCTCAGCCGCCGCACCAGTGCCTAGGTTTGTGCCTCTTGCTTCTAATCTTACTCTCCGCGGCCGAAGCTTTATCCCTTTCATCTCAAAGCAGACAGCCGCGTAGATGTAAACGAAACTGTGCACTAACTGCTAGCGTAAAGCTCACACAAACCAGCGAAAGCGCGCGGCCGCCTCGAGCGCCCTGCTTGCGGCCGTCCAAACACCTTTGCTCAGCGCTGGTGCCCTAGTAATCGAAGCTCGTGATTTTAGTTGAATTCTTTAAAATAATAAGTACAAGGTGTTATAAACATAATAAATCCAATTATTTAATAATAATAAATTTTTAATTAATATTACCTATGTTTATTTTTGTCAATGTCCAATTTAATACTGCCGCAAACGAAACTATGTATATTTCTGATGTAGTAGGTACTTAATTTAAAGAAATATGTCCTATTTATTATTTTAAACATGGAGTAGGTAACATTTTATTTACAATTGTTTCTAGGACCTCTAGGACCTAATAGTTCATTCCTTTGTAACTTTTATATAATCATTAATCAGTAACGTCAGAAACAATAAAATATTATGTAAAAGGTCAGAAAGAGTTTGAACTCCTGAACTTTCATACGTAAAATAACTGTAGATAATCTTAAATATTATTTAAATCGCAGTGATTTAAAAATATATAAATATATCTAATGATAAAACTACTTATACTTTGAAGGTGTTCAATACTATTAATAACTAACCTTATTAGCAAAAAAAATATTTGAATTACTGCGAATTAAAATTTGTACGTAAAATTGTAAGAATAAAGTGATGTCCAATAATCTCATAGGTATTTTGTAATAATATCACCTATTATCGGCAAAATTAAAGAGCTAGAGAAAAAGTGCAATTACATAAAATTATTATTATAACGTATTCCAAAATGAAGACGTCCATTTCGCTTGGGTAATTGCATTGTGAATATGTGGTGTAATTTGAATCAGAGTGGACATTTAGAACATAAAAGTATCTGTAGTGTAATACAATTAGTTAGAAAATGTCTGTGGTACTTAAGCAAATTATTCTTGCGGGCGATTGTTATGCTTTTCTGTTTTCAATATTCCCATATGCTGTCGTATATGATCAGTTGAGTGTAGGTTAAAAATGTGGTAATCAACCAATAAATTAATTAAGTTCTAAAAAGTATTGCTCTCTTTTTTTGTGCTTAGAGGCAATATTTATTTCTTTACTATTAATACTGTAAGATCAAGTTTTATCATAACATATTTTTTTGACATCATCCATCGGATCACAGCCAATTTCTCACGAATGTTAGAAAGCTATTGCCTACTAATAAAGTTATAATAACTATTTACTCAGAGGCCGCCTCTCACAAATGAAGTTTTAATAGGGTGGGTTATATTCCCCGCCAGGCTAACCGACCCGTAATTAATTGTACTGCTCAGTTTACAATTTTGTAAAATACCTATATTGATTATATGAAATGATTGTCAAAAATGAGTTATTTCATTAGGAGTGAGTTTTTCCTTTTATTTAGCCTATAAGACATTATTAATTTATTAGAGAACTAGAAACGTTAACAAAACTACGTCTTCACTGATCATAACGATGGCCATATTTGTAGCATAAAATATTTAAAAAACTTGAATACTTTACGTAACGACGTCCTCTCAACCTCCAATGTTGCAATAGAAAATATTTTTTTACAATTGTTAAGTTGTTATTCAAATAGCCACAAATGTTTATTTTTGCCTCGAACCAAATAAAGGCATTATATTAAGGGCCGGGCAAATTTGACGACTTTCGGATGCGATTACAGTTCGTGAGTTTGCTTTCCTTATTTTATATTGAAGCTCAAATGAAAACATTACCTTAAATTATCAAGAACTGAATTTTTCGGTCGAATGTAACATTAAGTATTTAGTAACCTATGAACAATAGATAATATTTAATCGGACAAATATTGTAGGTACTGCGTTAACTGCCGTTATTAATAGTTTTTTAAATGAATAAATGAATAATTCTTTCAAAAAAATGTTAATTGTATCCGAAAGTTAAAAAAATTGCCTCTCTCTATACAATATACCAAATGTTACGCATTTACTTACTTTCCTCTGTTTCCTATAAAAATAATTTATTGAAAATATTTAGATAGAAATATAATAATTGTTTAGCTTATATGTTTTTTATGAATAAGTAAAGCGTTTTGGCGACATTTTCACCTTCTAAAGAACTAATACGGAAAATGTTCATAGCACATAATTTTTATAACAGCTATATTGTGGAAATGTCAGTTTTAGTTGGATAACTGAGTAGACAAATTGCGACTCGTGGGTGTTGACGAACGTAACGCTAGAGAGACACCTCTCTAGAAAACAGCGCCATTTTGTTTCAATAATCAACGTGTCTATACCTAAGTATGTGTGTCAATTATCAGGATATATCTTGGTAATTGACATATTACTATGTAAGACCAAACATCTTTATTCAACTTCAAACTGGTTTAAATTAACGCTGAGATAATGTTACAGAAACAATCCGAATCAATTTCGAAAATTCGCCACCACGTTTGCATTACATAAGTATATTGAAAAGGGACATATCTGTTACAATAAGTTTGGAAAAACAATAAATTATGCCTTCTAACCTCTTAAGTGTACACGTATTTATTGGGGCATTATCTCTGTGACAGGCGAAGCCTTCCATGCTGGCGGGTAGACTTAACGATCGAGGGCTCAAAATGCGACCCACTTGGTCGGATTTTGGGATAAATCAGGGTTTAGGGTACCCAAAAGCTAACAAAGCTTACTGGCCCATAAGTTTTGTACTTAAATTCACATTAATACAAGGTCTTTCGGAAAAGCGGCTCTGACTGAAATGGGACATTCGACTCATCAGTATAAGCAAAGCTATATTAAAATATTAAATAATGGGCATACTGGCCATAGGAGTCACAAACCATTAATTAAAACGATTTCAAATAAACTGTTCTATCTAAAATATCAAAATGACTAACTGGCTTAGTTTTGAATGATTCAAAAGATCTTTCTCTCATCATTATTATAAGGAAATAAATTTTCCAGCATTAAACAAATATAGATGCGATCCTAACTTTACTTTATAAAAGCGTGTAGCACCACTATCGACTGTCACGTAGGCAATGCCATAATTAGTTCCCTGTGAATAAATAAACATAATATATTGCATATTGTGGTTGTGATCATAAAAGTGATTGCCAATCCATATAAAATAATAAAACTTAACATGTAAACGATTGTAAATATTACTAAGTAGGGTATATCGTTGAAAATAAATTTGGAGACTTGTACAAATTGCTCACATACATGTAAATTTTAAAATGACTGAACATTCAAAGTTTCTCATCGACTGGTAGATAGACTTAATTAAATATAAAAAATACTTCCTAAATTCTTGATAGAGTAAGTTGAAATTATAGAAAAAGAGCTTATGAGCGTTGTTCAGGAGAATTGAAGTTATTATATTATAAGCCTCAAATATTAATTTAAAATTGCCTTAGAACCATTTAGTAGATATACGTCTGTGACGTGGAGACGAGCAAAGCTGACTTTGCTCGTCTCCGCTTCATTCGAAACACTGATCTCCAAATTTTTAGCTATTTTGATAGCCATGTAACTTGTAACCTATAAAACAAAATAACCCCTTGACTCGTATTTCTTCAAATTTTGCTAAACTCCTCTTCAACCTTTTTAGGATCTTTTCTTTTTAGTTATCTTGCTTATTTATACTTTTTAGATTTCTTGCTCAAATTATGGTTAATCGTAAATGTAATTACGAACTAATAAGGTTGTCGAAGTCAATGTTCTCAAAACTGGCGCTCATCAACTCTTTTCCTATAAACTCCATTAAAGATCGTAAGAAAAACCATCAGTCAGAATATTGTAAGTATCTCGATGTGCAGACGATTGGTAAATAGCTCATTTTTGTAAAATTTTTGGTGTACACGTGTAAAATTCATCGGCATTAATGTAGCGACCCAATAAGATGTATTTATTAATCAATGTAAATGCTGAATAATTTGTATATATTGAATCGGATGTGAATGAAAAACTAATAATAAAAAAACTTTTATTACAAAATTGAAATAAGCTTTTATTTGTTATAATTATTGTTTGTCGAGTCTTGTCTCTGATTTGTATAAATTATCCTAATTTAAAGCGGCAGTTAGTCACATTTTTATTGAATAAATCAAACTGACGTTATTCTTTGTGATAATTGATTATTTGCTTCTGTTATGTTTTATGTATTGCATGCAACGCTTTGCTTTTAGAATGCCATAAACAATGATAAAATTTCGCTCCAAGCTTTATTCTACCTTCTCATTACATTAACACACACCTATTACTAAATTTCTCATTTCATTTGTCTTAGTTTTCATTGGTGCTAATCGAGTAGTATATATACAATCCTATGAATTGATAGGTCTAAAAGCAGTTCTATTCTTTTTCGCTGGGTACATTGTGAAAAGGATAGCACGGATTTAAGACCTATCAATTTAGTTTACTTTAAATATTTGTGCACAACCGATATAGCGCCATTGTTATTTTCTACTGATTTCATAGAATTTTGTACACGTCTTTTATATGCATGTCCGAGCACCAGCGATAACGTCCGTTTGTTTTATGTTTAATGTGTTACATTATTGTCGGTGAACAAAATTACTTGAGATCAGTGACGAGATTCAACTTACCATCCCCTTTCGTACCTACCCTGTTTTCATAATCTGTATCTACGAACTTCGAGCCTCCTGCGTATGGAACTTCCGCATCTATGGTCTGCTGGCAAGAAAAGCAACTGCATGGACGCTGGTACGGTGCTGGGTGGTGTCGGTCTCTCTCCTTTTAGCTCTTGTACTTAATTTTCTGTTCTCTTTTCCATTAGAGTGCGCGAAGGGTTTGAATTTGTACGACGGACGATGCTATCAGCTTTGCCCGGGTGGGACGTACGCCATCAAACGAAGCTCACGAAGGCGTAACCTGACATTTTTGGAAACCGGTGACTTCCCGGTCGTTATGAAGCGACAGGGGGATGTCGCTAAGCCTATTGCAACGGAAGCGTTTGATATGGAACCGTTAGCTAATCACTCTAAAACACCTTCGTTTTGCCTGCCTTGCCATTACACCTGCGCCACTTGTACGGGTCCACAAAACAGCCAATGCTCTTCCTGTTTAGATGACGCTCAACTGTACAATTCAACTGATTTCGAGCCGAAATATTACTGCTACCCAAAAGCAGTACTGCCGCAAATCGACATGGCAAAATGGCATTATAAAATGAATGTCAATCTCGCTGTCGCGTTAATTATACTTGTCAGTTTAATTTCGTTGTACGCTATAGTATGTGTGCTTAAACGACTCGGTATTTGTTTCTCTGGAAATAATTATGATTCCAATATAAAGACGGCGTACGAGTATAATAAATTGGCGGTAGATGAGAAACACCAGAGCGCTATTGAAATTGAAGAAGAAATTCATAAGGCTCTTAATAAATATTCGAGTGAAAGTGAGTCGGATGACGATATGAATTTATAGCATCTCTTGGAATTCCGTCCGGAGTACTACGAATTATTGATACATCAAAAGTAGTTTATTTTTCAGCCAGAGCAGGGCTTATTATGTGATATGCTAATAGGTTGTCAAATTTTTTATTGTTTATAAAAATATTGTAAACATATTATGTAGTTCTGAAAATAAACCAGAGATGGAAAGAAGACAGCTATATTGTACAAAAAATATTTTTGTAATTTTGTATTAATTAGTCCAAAGACCTTATAAATTTCATATTTCGGTTCTCAATTCTTTTGTCCTTTGTCTTTATTAATTTTCCCTTTTACATAATTCTATTATCATTCAATAGAGCGAATTTAGGATATTTTTTCATCACATTCCACGTTTTAGGTCTAGTTTTAAGTGTAATCTAGTAAGTGTACACATCTGTGAGCGTAAGTAATGTTATAAACAGTAAAGACGTCGATCGGGAAACGTTTAGGTGAAATACTTATTAAAGGCAAGGTAGAGAATACTCCTACGTGACTACAAGTAGGTAATATATTGAGTAAAGTATGTATACATATTTTGTTCGCAAAGAACAAAATATGTATGGTTGTAATAATATTAAATCGATAAGTCTTCAATTATAAGCTAGCACGTGTAGCCAGCTAATACACAGGCTCCTAGAAACTAAAAGTCGAACAATATTAGCCCTTAAACAAACAAAGATCTCCTTTCTTGTTTTTCTCTACAATACTAACGACTAAAGCAAATACCTACACGTTCGATTTTTATACGGCTAAGCTTTTAAAGGGGAATTGATGGGCCAAGCGATTACTTCTTGATGAGACAGCAATTGATTTATGCAGAAAGTTAGTTCATACCTACTAGGTACCTAACCTCTCGACTTTCAAGCTCATAGTATAAGTTAGTTAACTTTTAAGTCTTTTTACAAGATAACTAAAGCCGTCGAACAAATTTATTTCGAACAAGTTGCATATTGACTTAGTTTTTCTTATCTTTTCTGACTATTACCGTAAAGTTGACGTTAAGATTTTACGTGAATAGGCTACAATTATACAATTATAAGTGGTGTTATTATCTTTACTAAGATATTTAAAAACTTCTCTTTTGGAAGTATTTTCACTTTTTAATTTTAAGTTTCGTAGGTACATTTTTACTCACCTTTCTAATATTTTTTTAGAATTAATCGTAAACTTTATCAATACCTACCAATAAATGATGCATAATATTTCGATTTACTTAGATATATAATTTTGCTCAAGTTGCCATTTCGTTAGGTATCTAATGATGTGTAAATAATTTGAATGTATGTAAATAAATGAGTTCCTATTTTGATTGGTAGTTTTATTTTAGGAAACTTGCTTGTTCTTTTTATTTCTTCCCTCGAGTATTTTTTATAAAATAATAATTACTTAATAAGTCATGTTTTACTGACCTAAGCCACGCCAGTAAACTTCAATGGAGTCTAGTGAACTACGCAGGAGTGTACAAGTGTGTGCGAAAACACAGCTGCAATCTCTATTCCCTCACTCCAATATCGAATAAAACGGAAATTGAGAAAAATAGATCAAGTTGATAGTAGAAGATCCGAATCTAAATCGAAACGTACCGGTTTGATAAGAGAATCAAATTTATTTTATAATAAATTTCATATATTAGAAAATAAATTAAAAATGGGTAGACAACAGAAATCCTGGACAGAATATTTTTAATTACTTTTCGAAAAATTATTTTTCATAAAATGTTGCAAAATGAAGATAATAATAAAATTTTAATACTGGACTTAAAGTATAGAGCATATAGAATGTGCAATCGTAGGGTAGACTATTATTTCCATTATTTATCCAGGTAAATAATAGGGTAGACTATTATTTCCATTATTTATCCAGGTAAATAATAGTCTACCCTACGATTGCACATTCTATATGCTCTATACTTTAAGTCCAGTATAAAATTTTATTATTATCTTCATTTTGCAACATTTTATGAAAAATCATTTTTCAAAAAATAATTAAAAATATTCTGTCCAGGATTTCTGTTGTCTACCCATTTTTAATTTATTTTCTAATATATGAAATTTATTATAAAATAAATTTGATTCTCTTATCAAACCGGTACGTTTCGATTTAGATTCGGATCTTAGACCATGAGTAAAATGTGACTTCCTTGTTTGACCAGGGGTTTTAATCCATTATAGTAAACAAAATATAAGGTATATGAAATAGTCACGACGAATGATTGAACGTCTAATTTAGCATACACTTCCTTCAAAACTTGAGCGAAATTCGTTAATTACGGGGAAAATATAAAAAATATATGATGTCAAGGGTTTTTATGGAGATTATGGGTTGGTAGGTAGTTAGATATGTATGTATAGTGCAAGACCTAGCCCAGGGCCCATTCGTTTTCGAAAGATTACCTTTAGACAACATTTTGCCATCGTAAATAGGTAGGTACGTCATTATTATATTATTATCATGCTCTTGGAGGTAATTTATACGAACACTTGTCTCGAGGCGACGTTCCATTAAAGTGGGTGTCATATTCCATTTGAAACGTGATATTTCAGCTGGAGGTATAATACAAGACTCATTTTGAAAGGTTTCAGGTATAGGTAATTTTGCTAAAGTTGCTTGTCTACTTGCCTACGTAAGTAACTTAGCGTAGGCATCAAATTTAAGAGAAAGTTAAACTTGCAGGTTAAATTCTGGTAGCTATAGGTACAAGTTGGCTTTTTACTGCGATCATACTCTCGTGGCGATGCAGTCGTAGTTTTGGCAGGAAATATCGAGAGCTAGTGAAATCACTCCTTATATATTATAAATATATGCAAAAGTATGTTAGTTTATTGGTTTGTCCTTCAATCACGCCGCAACGGACCAACGAATCGAAATAAATTTTGTAAAGACCTGGAGAATGACAAATGCTATATTTTATCTCGGAAAATCAAAGAGTTCCTCCGGGATTCTGAAAAATTTAAATCCACGCAAAGGAAGTCATCGGATACGTAAGTATACGAATAAAAGCAGGTGTTATTTCCCATTTTAATGGAACAAAATATTTTCGGCCTCTTTCCAAATCAATATTAAAACGAGCGGGAAAATTGAAAAGGATTGGAACCAGTGAAACGAAAAAATAAGCTATGAAAAATGAACAGAAAACGTTGCGAAATGCGATTTTCCAGTATTCCTATTGTTTATTGCTTGATTTCAGAAGTAAAATTAACTAAGCGGTTACGGTATTGACGACCTCCGTGGCGCAGTGTTGAGCGCTGTTGTATTAACGTGCCGGGGTACCAGGTTCGATCCCCGGCAGGGTCAATTTGGGAATTTATAATTTCTGAATTTTCCCTGGTCTGGCCTGGTGGGAGGCTTCGGCCGTGGCTAGTTACCACCCTACCGGCAAAGACGTGCCGCCAAGCGATTTAGCGTTCCGGTACGATGCCGTGTAGAAAGCGAATAGGGGTTTGGGTTTAATATAACTGCCATGCCCCTAACAGGTTAGCCCGCTACCATCTTAGACTGCATCATCACTTACCATCAGGTGAGATCGCAGTCAAGGGCTAACTTGTAGTGGATAAAAAAAAAACAACACTAGGAACAAATATTATTTTTGTTCTGGCGGAAAAATAGGCCGGATAACTCGATTTTGAATGAAGCTGCATACACTAGCGCGACAAGATAAAATGTCGGTCGATTCTTTCGGACAAGAAAGTTGCACAGCCATTTTGCCCGGTCCCTAGTGTGTTTTCGCTCTCAAGTCCTAGACTAACTAAGACTTAAGAAAGTAGACTTCAGTAAGTTAAGTTTTCATTAGTAGGTATGAAAAATACATCTATACTTATAATAAAACTGTAACAGGTCCAATTCTGTACATTGAAGATATTTTGAAATTTTTTTTTGGAGGGCACTCATTATTCGATACTGAAGCCAAATCTGTAATCCCGAAATTCTACCCCCGAAGGGGTGAAATAGGGGTTGAAAGTTTGTATGAAAGTCCTTAATTTCTCAAGTTAAAGCCATGAAACTTGATATATGAGCTGCGGGTTGAAAATGGAGACATGCGTGTTTACAGTTTTTGAAAATTCGACCCCCAAAAGGGTGAAATAGGGGATAAAAGTTGGTATGAAAGTCCTTCGTTTCTTAAGATGTTTTACAAGTTATATCAACGAAACTTTTTATTTTGGCTTACGGTAAAAAAATAAAGAAGTACGTGTGTCACAGTTTTTCAAAATTCCACCCCTAAGGGGGTGAAAAAGGGGGTGAAAGTTTGTATGAAAGTCCGTCATTTCTCAAGTTATATCGATTAAACTTGGTATACAAGCTACCGGTTGAAAATGAAGAAATAAGTGTTTCACAGTTTTTGCAAATTTTACCCCCGAAGGGGTGAAATAGGGGTTGAAAGTTTGTATGAAAGTCCTTCATTTCTGAAGTTATAGCCATGAAACTTGGTATATGATCTGCGGGTTAAATAGATTATAGTCTGGATTAACACAAAGGCTTTTTTATTCAGGAGAAATCAGTTCCCGCTGGAACCATAAAACCTTAATCCACGCGGACGAAGTCGCGGGCATCAGCTAGTCTTAAATAATAATGCTTTGGTTCTTCGACTTAAATTACCAATTTGCTAGTTTAAGTCGAACAACCAAAGCACGATGAGGGCTTAAAGAAGTGTGATCCTTAGTTCCCGACTCCTATTTTAAATCAGACTACGTTAATTAACTTACTGGAACTCCCCTTATTTATTACAAAAGGTTTGGAAATTGGCTAAGAATTTCGCCCCTTTCCGTCGATATTTCGAGGACGTACTTTATGGGAAGTTTAATTGAGTTTGCTTTTAACCAAAGTATTAATTTGTTTACAAAGACCGTTAAATTGACCTTGTCACTTTACATTGTTGGTAATTTATTAATAAATCGTAAAATTCAGTAATAATATTACTGAATTTTTTTATAGTTTCAACTCAATCGGATGATCCATGCGCGAACACAAAAGTAACAAGCACAAAAGCATTGATAGATTAATTAATCAGTTCCTTCCATTTCTGTGAAGCAAAAAATGTTGGAAATGTTGTATGAAAAATTTTAATTGGATATTTTAACCTTACCAGAGTACTCACCGGTGAACTAAAAAGGTAAACAGAAAGAGTAAAGTGCACCGGACGCAACAACTATTCAGATTTAAATTTCAAATCGTGTTCCTCATTTAAATTAAGCTTCTGCATACCTAAATAGCGAATACGGAGAAAATTAAATACGTTACTTTTTCCCATAGAGTTAGACCATAGAATAGCAGACCTGATACCTGATGTACATGTGTACATCAGGTGTTAAGATAGGCGTCAGGATAAGACGTCCACATGGGCGAACTAAGTATGTAATTTACACTAAGACTGAGATCGATTGAGCGGACTTTGACTTTGCTTAGACTTTAATTATACTATTAACTCTATCAGGTTTATCAGATGTAGATTGTAGGTGTTTGCATAAATCGGTCTCGTTTTAACTAAGCAAAGCCAAAAAGATCTATAGACCGCAGCCTGTCTGCGTTTATATTGAGGTGCGCTGTAAGCGCGTAGATATGTAAATAACTGCAGGTACGTACGACGCGACGGCGAAAACATTTATAAATAAATTATTATTGATCGTGTGGGTAGAGCAGGTCCTGCGCAATAATTCTGAAAACCAATTGTGGCCCTGTACAGTGTACACCCAGTCAGGTAAAAATTATTTTATGGGGCATATTATTATGCTGCTCTATGAATAGGACAAATCTCTGCCTTTTTAACCGACTTCTTATACTTTTTATAATCAGGTACAACACTGGGAAAGTAACGATAATTGAAAAAATAAACTTCAGTAAATGAGTCGTTCCGGACATGGTTAAGAATATAGAATTAGGTAAGGAAATATTTTTTGAAACATTTTCTGAGTTACGATGAGATTTATTGCATAATATATTTAACTGTTTTTCATTACATTAGTGTTAAACTTATAAAATAAATAGCTGATGCCTGCTACTACGTCCGATGGTTTAAGTTTTTTAATTTCCGTGAGTACTTGTTTTTCCGACATAAAAAGTAGCCCATGTATGTCACTCTCCAGGTCCAACTATACCAGTGCAAAAAATCACGTTGATCCGTTGCTCGGTTGCGGTGTGATTGAAAGACAAACAATTTTTCTAACGAAAATTTGATGACAGACAATACTTACTATATTATGAACTTAGACAACGGCCCAGCACGGCCTTGCATCACATAAGTAGATAAACGGAAACTCATGTGCTTGCATGGCGTACCTACTACCTACCTGTAATGATATCAAAAAATCATATCTTAAATGGGCTATCATAGCCCTGTTAGATACTCAATGTATCTCGTCCTAAATTGAGCAAGTGTTAAATCATCGTCGCGCCTACCCGAAGTACTTTATCAATCGGAGGGCTATCAATAACGTTACAGATTACTTTTTGATTGAACGTCTAGACAACTCATCTGTTAACTACGAGTACATCTATAAATAACAGCTGGACATCATATAAAAATGTAGATGTGGAACCATGGACGTGATATGATATCACATATTAATAAGTAATTTATAAAATACCTACAACTAGATACGTTGCGAAAATGTTGCATTTTAGTCCTAATCCAAATTTTCTTTTAATAGCTTGGAAAATATAATATCATGCTAATTGTGGAACCAACTGCCTTCGGCGGTATTCAAGGACTAGATCAAGAAATTCCTGAAAGGCCGGCAACTAATTGGGGGTTCCTCATGTGTGGCGGTAATCTCCTAACATCAGACAACTCGCCTGCTCATTTTCTCCCTGAAAAAAAGTGAAGGAATTATATGAAAACAACTACAGAGTTTCTTGCTTGGTCTTCTCGCTATGAAGAACATTCCGAATGGTAGATTCATTCGACGATTCAAAAGCACTTGAAAAAGATTATTCGAATAATAAATCTTTGAGATGTATAGGATCTGGGGCCCGGGAGTATATGCTCCAAAAATTTCTTTCGAGACATTTTGCTGCGGTTTATTGTCCCATCTGGTGGAGATGTTTGGTGGTGGCTGGCTAATTTTCTGCGCAAAGGATCATCCTGGCTGTCCAGCGCGGAAATGCAGCCAGCATTTTTATTACCATTCCACATGCATGATTTGTATAGTAATTAGATTAGGCTAGGCTATAGGTAAGTTTTTGTGAATATCTTTTTACCTTGACTTCGACTTATATATTATGTAAGGAGGTAAGTTGCTATAAATCGGGGACAGGCTGGCCCGTTGACATGAACTAGAATAATATACCTACCATATAAGTAATTATCTGTAACCAAACTAACAGAATACAGCTTTTTATTTGTAGTTCGAGTAACCCGCACCGCCGTATGTCGGAAACATTATTATTGTCGCAATATGTCATTAAACATAAAAGTTAGCTCGCTAGGGGATACAAAATGTATCCGGACGCTGAAGTTCGTGCTAGTTTTTGTTATTGAACCGATACGAATGAAATACGACGTTCTGTTGGCACAATAAACAAATCAAATCTAAAATGTTTTGTTCATTACTAAGTAAACCCTTTGTTTGTTGGTGGATTGTTGTATATTCGATCTTTGGATTTTTTTATTCGAGTCGAGCTCTCAATTCGAGGTCGATTCAATGCAATATAGCACAGGTAGGCTAGATTTAAAACGCAACCATACCTACTGAAATGCTTCAAAATTCAGAAATCCTAGATACCCGATTTATTGTCTTTTGAGAGTTCAACGAAGTGAGGATTCATCTGAAAAAGGTACAAACTGAACGTTTTTTTAAAGTATTAAAATAAAACAGATCTGTAAATTACAGTAATTCAATTCAATTCAATATTTATTTATTTAATTATGGTACACTGTACTCTTATTGACGTCAAATAACGTTATAGTCCCTACAAACTTATCTGACCCGGAGACAGCGTCGCTAAGTAGTAGATATGAAGGGCATCGCGCAAGGGAGTCTCGGGCGCATGTTCTTTGAGAGTTCCCGGAGATTCCCATTATGCTCAGAGGATGGCCACCGAGGGGGTTTTAGTGGGTAAAAACCCCACATCACCCGCACTCTCCCCCAGGAGATCGGGTATCGACGCAGATTTCCAAAAAAAAAAAAAAGTAAGTATATACTAGTAACGAAACACGAATGGAGGATTTTTGTTCATTGACAGATACGTTTACACTCAAACGGCAACTCGTCACGAGACAAAACATAAAACGAGGTAATAAGTAGGTCGATCGATATGAAATATCCTTCGCAGTATCTCCGAAGATTGTGATTAAGTAGCAAGGAACATTGATTGAACGAAGTACGTTGGTTCTAATATAGGTTGTAGGCATGATTTGTACAGCCCTCGCGACAGTTTAGGATTTGTTGCTGCCTCGTTGGTCTAGTGGTTCGGACTGCGGATGACGAGGCTCTGAGTTCGATTCCCAAGTCGGCCCGTGATAATTAAGTGTTGGGTTTTTTGTTAAGGAATTCTCAGTAGGTAGTTAAGAAGAACTAGCCCGGAGTTAAGAAGTTAGTGGTGCTTCACCCCCGTGGTTTGGGTACCACGTAAAGCCGTCAATCCTCTTAACTCTCTATCTTGTCCTGGCCATTCCATAGGCCTAAGACCAAGAAACACAAATACCACACGAAACACACAATAACAGAAGAGTACAGAAATAAAGGGTGCACCTGTGTTTGCGGACACAATTGTGTATTATTATCTCTGAGAAGATTTGCCGCCATGGTAGAAATTCTGACGGGAGGATATTATTAGGGATTCGTAAGTAAATACTAAAATCAAGCTGTTACTTTCTCCAAAAATAACAGATGGCTTCGGTATTTGCTTATCTATGGGACATAAAATATTCTGTTAAATAACTCTCTTGATTATGATAACTTGGCTATCCCAACTAATTAGACTTAAATAAAACTGTGATTGATGGCTTTAATTAAAATTTCCTGATGATTAACGGATTTTAATATAGCTGACGTTTATTGGTTCCTTTCACATCCCGTAAAATGGTCTGTGATATTATGATTAAGTTTTTGGGAAGTTCATTATTGATTAGCTTTCTTAAATAAATGGAGTAAGTACCTATATTTTTGGATTGCTACTTACTAGGTACTTAGCAATATAGCTATCGAGGACCCAAGCATACTATCTAGATCCATGCAGCGCAAGACCGGTGAATGCCTACGGCCTTGCAAAAGACCTGTGTCCAGCAGTGCAGACACGGACACACATCGATACGATGACGTATAAAAGTAAGTTTAATTTGAACACTGACTCCGCGCGCGATGGAGACCCTATCGCCCGCAGCGCGGAGTCAACCAGCTCTGACACTAACTCGGCGCGCCAGAGCGACCCCATTGCCCGCAGCGCCGAGACACACGGACATGACACGGGTCATGCATGCGGTGGTGACGAAGTCACCCGCAGTGCGGACCCAACACCGCAGATGACGTCAGGTAGACCTGACGTCATCTGCGGGGCCCGTAGCCTTCAATGCAGGCCCTAGCCGACACACGACTTAAAGACAATCACCGGGGTACAATGTTACCATGCGCCCGCCCGGGTAATGAGGCCAGGTCTCGAAGCCCGTACCCCCGCTTGGCCCTCACGGGCCAACCGGAGAGGACCCCTGCTGCTGAATGAATGTAGTTACTTTTTATCGATTCTCAAAACATCTTCCCGTCTTTAAGAGCCAATTTTTCCATCGACGCTAAGACATAGTTTATTTTATTACGAACAACTCTGATTACAAATAGGTACAAATTGCAACGAATATTTTTAACCAGTAGGAAGCGCTGGTTAAGTATAATTTAGAATACCATAAATAGCTTAGTATAGATAGATTTAGCTTCGAGCATTTAACCAACACGCTTTTAGAGTTTTATAAAAGCAAAGCACCTAACTTATACAATAGAAGCAAAGCTGTTTGAATACAACGCCATACATTGCGGATTAGGTCGATACTGAAACCCAGTTAGTTCTCTAATTGTGACTGATTAAAGGACTGTCCATGCATAATTTCTAGCTAGAGTAATTACCATTCTATGATTTACCTTGTATGGTAATTGAGAGAATGTTTTTGTATTATTTGACATTTAACTAAAGTCATATTTTGATGGTAAGAAAACCGCATGCGTAAGATGTCCGTGTAAATTCGCCTACGTTTTACAACAGCAGCAGCAGCAGGACAGCAGAGTCAGACCTGGACAATGTTTTACGGTTCTTCTTCGGCGCTACAGTCTTGGCAGGTTGGTTATGGTCATCATCTTGATTGTGACTTTCTTAATAATGCATTAAACTGGTAGGTACTTGTTGATTATTCATGTAACAAAATATTATGTCATTTATCTGTGTCTTACTGCTTATAAATTTTATACTCTGTGTAGTTGTCTGTGTGTAATGGTCTTCTACAATAAAGTCAGTCTATGCCGGAACTCTGCTGTTTTAATAGGTTATGTCTCAGCACTAAATAATTAATTAAATTCGGTTTTTGTAAAAGATAAAACAGTAAAATGTCGACAAATTTAATATCAAGTATAGTGAAGTTGAAAGGGAGAGAAAATTATGAAGATTGGGCGTACGCAGTGGAAAATTTCCTGATTTTGGAAGGAATGCAACAGTGCATCACGAAAGAAAATGATCCGAACGACGCGAAAGCCAAAGCAAAATTAATTTTAACTATTGATCCCAGTTTATATGTGCATATTAAGAGTGAAACAACAGCAAAAGGATTATGGATGAAGTTAAAAAAACTATTTGACGACAATGGCTTCACGCGACGCATTTCCCTGTTACGTCATCTCATATCTATCCGTCGAGAAAATTGTGAATCAATGTCTCAGTATGTGACTTCGATATTAGAAACGAGTCAGAGATTAAATAATACGGGATTCAAGATCAGTGACGAGTGGATTAGCTCCTTATTGCTAGCGGGATTGCCTGAAAAGTTTGAACCGATGATCATGGCGGTTGAACATTCGGGCATTGATTTGACATCAGACGCCATTAAATCCAAGTTACTGGATATGGAGGACGGAAGTGACGTCTCTGGTTCAACGCAGAACGCGTTTGCGACGAAAGGTTGGCAGAACAAAAACAGAAAACAAAATCACCAAACGTCAGCGTCAACGTCAAACGTCAAATCAAATGTCAGATGCTACAGATGCAAACAGGTCGGCCATTTTATGAACAAATGTCAAAGTAAATGTCAAAGTAACTTTAAAAACAATAACAAAGAATCAAATGCGTTTAGCACTTTATTTTTAAGTGGAAACTTTAATCAAAACGATTGGTACGTAGATAGCGGAGCCAGCAGTCACCTAACAGCCAGAAAAGACTGGTTAAATAACCCCTCAAAACAACAAGTGAACGAAATTGTCATCGCCGATAAATCGAAAGTTCCCGTCAAAGGCTGTGGAGATGTACAGATAAATACCGTTGTTGGTGATAAAGTGTACGCGATTCAAGTTACTGAAGTGTTATTTGTGCCAAACTTGGCAACAAACTTATTATCTGTTAGCCAACTGATTAAAAAAGGCAACAAAGTGACATTTGACAACAATAACTGTAATATTTACAACCGAAAGAGTGAACTTGTGGCAACTGCAGAACAGACTGGAGGTGTTTACAAACTGAAAATCAAGGAAGTTGATTGTTTGTTGACATCAGTGTCAGGTGATGTGTGGCATAGACGATTTGGCCATATCAACAGCAAAGATCTCAACATGATGAGGGATGGAGCTGTTCATGGAATGTCTTACACGGATAAGGCGCAGGTCAGTAAAACAAACTGCATTGTGTGCTGTGAAGGGAAGTTAACCAGGTTACCTTTTCCTAATATGGGTAACAGAGGGAATGAGCTACTCGACATTGTTCACGCAGATATTTGTGGACCCATGGAGGCCAAATCTATTGGAGGAAAGAGATACTTCTTGCTATTAGTGGATGACCACAGTCGGATGGCATTTGTTTATTTTTTGAAAACAAAAGATGAAGTATTCTCATTGTTCAAGTCTTTTCATACATTAGTAGAAAATCAGACTGGCAAAAAGCTGAAAGTGCTTCGGACAGATAATGGAATGGAATTCTGCAGTAAGGAATTTGAGAAATACTTACAGGATGCTGGAATTATTCACCAGAAAACTTGTCGATACACTCCGGAACAGAATGGTCTCTGTGAACGGCTTAACCGAGTTGTGGTAGAAAGAGCCAGGTGTATGTTATATGATGCAGGACTACCAAAACGATTTTGGGCAGAGGCAGTAAATACTGCAGTTTACTTGAGAAACAGGTCAATAGCATCAGGATTATATAATAAAACACCATATGAGATTTGGACCGGTGCCAAGCCAGATGTCAGTAATCTACGTATATTTGGGAGTAAGACCATGGTGCATATTCCTAAAGAAAGAAGACTTAAATGGGACAAAAAGGCAAATCAGTGTATTCTTGTTGGTTACTCAGAAAATGTAAAGGGTTACCGCTTGTACAATCCCAACAATGACAGTGTAACAGTAGCCAGAGATATTGTTGTGATTGAGGAGGGGATTGAGCGGAAACAAGATGTGATACACATGAATATTAATGAAAACACTACTGATGTGTTCCCAAAAAAGAAAGAAATGGAAGAAATAGAAGAAAGCACCCAAGAAGTGGGGGACACTGACACAAAAAAGCTTGAAGATAAGGAGCTGAAGGTGGAAGCACTGAGCACAGAAGACGAAAGTACAAACTCAGAAGCAGACGATTTTCAGGATTCTTCAGATTTGTTACCGGTCGAGCCTGTGACGAAGGCTGAGAATCAGGAAAAAGTTGAGCCCGTGGTGGAGCCTACGGTTTCTTCAGATGTGGCTTTAAAACGTTCTCGTCGGCAACCTGATCGATTCGGCTTCGGTAATGTGTGTGCGACCAGTGAATCAAGTGTTAGTGAAACAACGCTCGAGGAAGCGTTAAAAGGGCCTGAAAGTGATCAATGGAAATTAGCCATGCAAAGTGAGCTTAAATCGTTTGAAGACAATGACGCATGGGAGTTAGTTAACATACCACCCAGTGGCACAGTCGTGCAGTGTAAATGGGTCTTTAAAAAGAAATTTGATTCTGAAAATAATGTTAGATATAGAGCTAGGTTGGTTGCTAAAGGCTTCACACAAAGGCCAGGCATTGATTTTGATGAAACTTTTTCACCTGTCCTCAGACATTCTACTTTAAGATTGTTATTTGCTCTAGCAGTTAAGCTTAATTTGGATATTTGTCACCTGGATGTTAATACTGCATTTTTAAATGGCTTTCTAAATGAAACTGTTTATATGATGAAACCACCAGGTTTTCAGAGCTCTAAGGGTGATGTAAACAAGGTTTTGCTTTTGAAACGTGCTATTTATGGTTTAAAACAATCATCAAGAGCATGGTATCAAAGGGTTGATCAATTGTTACAATCCTTGGGTTATAAAAAGTCAGATCTAGAACCATGTTTGTTCACTAAGATAAATAAAGAAACAAAAATCATCATTGCATTGTATGTTGACGATTTCTTTGTGTTTTCAAGTAGTGAGGAAGAAACATGTAAATTAAAGAAAAGTTTGTCATCAAAGTTCAAAATTAAAGATCTTGGTATTATTCAAAATTGTTTAGGAATGAGAGTTGTAGTCAATAAGCAGAAGGGCATTATTACTATAGATCAAGAAAGCTATATTGAAGAGTTGTTATTAAAATTTAACATTCCTGATTGTAAATTTTCTGATACACCGATAGAATCTAGAATAAATATAACAAAAAGTGAAACATGTGATAAGAAGTTGCCTTATCAGCAGTTGATTGGCTGTCTTATGTACATTGCAGTACTGACTCGGCCTGATATAGTTTTTTCTGTAAATTTTTTGAGCCAGTTTAACAACTGCTACAATGATGAGCACTGGGCCTATGCTAAAAGGGTTTTGAAGTATTTAAAGAAAACTAAATTTTATTGTTTGAAATTTTCTGCAAGTGGAAATAGTCAGTTAGAGGCATATGTAGACTCAGATTGGGCCAGTAATGTCATTGATCGCAGATCTTATACTGGATACTTCTTCAGGCTGTCAGATTGTGCTATCTCATGGGAAACCAAGAAGCAGACTACGGTGGCACTGTCTAGCACCGAAGCCGAATACATGGGCATCTCGGACTGTTGTAAAGAGGCTGTATATTTACGAAATTTAATGTCTGAAATTACTAATGAATTGTACCCTATACCAATTTTTAATGATAACCAGTCAGCCCACAAGTTGTCTGCTAATCCTGTCTTTCACAAGAGATCTAAGCATATAGATGTGCGATACCATTTTTGCAGAGAGAAAGTGGCTGATAAAATTGTAAAAATTGAATATCTGCCTACTGCAGAAATGCCTGCAGATCTATTGACCAAGGGGTTGTGTAAAATAAAACATTACAAATTCTTAGAAAAATTTGGTTTATTTAATAAACAAATATGGTAATGAGGATGTAAAAATTATAATAAAAGCAGGTTTATTTTGTTAAGTGGGGGTGTTGATTATTCATGTAACAAAATATTATGTCATTTATCTGTGTCTTACTGCTTATAAATTTTATACTCTGTGTAGTTGTCTGTGTGTAATGGTCTTCTACAATAAAGTCAGTCTATGCCGGAACTCTGCTGTTTTAATAGTACTAGGCAGAGTCATACAATGACTATTGTACCAACTCCATGCTCGATTGAACTCGGATTTCATACAAGGTCAAGTACAAGGTAAGATGCTGTTCCGGCGTGAAGTCCTACCGGTTAAATTTAATATCCCAAGTTTCTATGCACAGAGATTTGAGCTGGATGTCAGTTAGTTAGTTTGTCCTATAAGAGGCCCGATTGTCAAAAAAAATCATAACCAGTTATGTTTATCAAACGGAAAACTACTTAAACAGTTCGAATTAAATGATTGCGGCTTACTTAAACCCCTCAATCCACTAGGATCCACTTTTTACAATTGGGCCCCAGATTTTGACGATGATAAATTTTTAATTGGAATGGAAGGCATTTTATGTTTATCAAACGGAAAACTACTTAAACAGTTCGAATTAAAAGATTACAAAAGGTTTAAGTTACACAATTATTGGGCCCCAGATTTTGACGATAATAAATTTTTAATTTGAAAGGGAGGCATTTTTGAATTACCTAATCCTTAAACCCAGAGACGACTTTTACCGTTTAGAGGACCGCTATTTCCGTGAGTCAATTCGTTATGTCAACACTTCCGGGTGGACGCGTCACCTGGGGCTGACGCCGCTAACATCGCTTTTTGTGCCCAGTCACAGCCTCATACCCAGCCGTACGAAATGTCCGAAACATTTCTATTTTCTGGTTGAGATTCGATTTTTAATTTCCTCCAAACCACGCTTTG
This sequence comes from Erebia ligea, assembly GCA_917051295.2. Taxonomy (NCBI): domain Eukaryota; kingdom Metazoa; phylum Arthropoda; class Insecta; order Lepidoptera; family Nymphalidae; genus Erebia; species Erebia ligea. The sequence continues at coordinate 10,256,660 of OU785235.1, read as the reverse complement.
ACAAAGTGGACGTTCAATGTTTGTTATTTAATTCTCGGAAATGTGGTTTAGATTGTCAATTTAATTTATTTTTAGGGACAACTAAATAGCGCTTTTATTAGCTACAAAATTGACATGCCAAAATTGTTTTTGAAAAAAAACCTAATGGTTCCTAAGACGAAGACGTTCCCTTGAATTCTATGGTTCCTCATTTCCTCATACAGTCTCAGTTAAAAAAATACACTGTTTATGTACCTAGTTGATATTTTTTAGTTTAGACCGCCAATGCAATACCACAACTGAATATTCGTATGCAAAAAGTAAGTCATGAGGAAAGTGTGCACAGTGGGATATCCAACAGGTTATTTTGGGATTCTGGTAAGATTGAATAAGGTACAAAGAATAAAAGTAATAGGAAACTTAGGTACGCGTAGAAACCATTTGTGGCATTATTTTATAATATCCCATGAGACTTACTTACCTACTGTGTTAAAAAACAAATAAAATGCAAAAGTATTTGAAGTTCCATATTATAAACAACCGTCGCAATAAAAGCATAATAGAAAAGAATTTCTAAAAACCTCAGGAGTGCTATGATAAATTCCCTCGAGTTAAATATAAACTCGAGGTAAAGGATTATTACCGTGTGTTCAAGACACAACATCATGAATTTCAGTTTCCACACAACCACTCTATATACGTTATATGGATCCATTATTATTTCCATCTCAGTAAAAGGAAAATCTAGTACCTGAGCCAGGAGAAATATGAGATGCTTTCATGTACTTCATATGGAGGCTTGAGGATATTAAATGAGACTATTACATTCCATGCAAATATGTTATTAATTCAGAAGCTTATTCGCCCCAGTTTCACCCGGGCTGGCTTAATCTGTCGTCGTATTCAACCGGTAAGCGTCGACTGCTAGACATAGGGCTCTTGTAGGGGCTTTACACGCCGCGGACTTGCGCCGCCTGAATCCAGCGACCTCCATGCGACATATTTAAATAATATCAGGGTAAACACATTATCTCAAAGAAATCTTCTATTTCAAGACTATCCATTACTAAAACAATCACAAATTTATCTCTAATTGCCTACAGAATCTTATTCAGCCTAGATTAATGCTAATTAGGGCTTGGTCTAATTAGGAGAGAATGCAGGGTGGCTAATTTGCATTACTCCGCAAAATTTTATCTCTCCCAGCGCCTTACCTTCGCCCATTATGCAAACAGTCCCGTGACCTGAAAATTAATTGTGCTTTACCTAAGCCGATAGAATTAGGAATAAGCCTCGCGGCCTTGTGGATTCTTTTAAAATTTATAATCATGTTATAGGATTATAGGTTACCTGCTACTGTTAATTCGTAATTTCGAAGAGGATTTGATTTGAAACACAATGTATGCGCTAGCTATATTCTAGCTAATCACGCTTATTTACCTACACATCATAGCGTAGCATATACCTGGTCTGGCCTGGTGGGAGGCTTCGGCCGTGGTTAGTTACCACCCTACCGGCAAAGACGTGCCGACAAGCGATTTAGAGTTCCGGTACGATGCCGTGTAGAAACCGAATAGGGGTATGGGGTTAATATAACTGCCATGCACCTAACAGGTTAGCCCCCTGCCATCTTAGGCTGCATCATCACTTACCATCAGGTGTGATCGTAGTCAAGGGCCAACTTGTAGTGGATAAAAAAAAATATGCCCTAAAAAATGTATGAATACTTAGTTATAGTTAGCGCCAGTCAAATAGTCGTCACTGAGCTGAGGTGCGAGTACTTTTTTGCGTAGCTCTCACACAAACTGTCGCAGTCCATTCCATACTACGCGCGAAAATATGCTATTGCGACACGTCTCGCGGTCAATTTCAGACGCGACTAAATATATTGAAACATTTGTATAATTAAAGAGCAAAAACACACTAAAGACTGGACATGACAAACGCCCTCGGTTTATCTTATCGGTTTCAAATAAAGGTGAGTAACGGGGATTTATTGGCTGCCAGGCAAAAAATGTGTAACAGTGTATAATAACTAGCTCAAAAAATTCCCGCGTTCAAAATTTTGCTGGCATTTTTCAAAATCTTTTCCGCTTTTACTGAATCTACGATCCACGAACCGCATCCTTTCTTTATATTAGTAGAGACAAAATAAACATAAAATCTTACGGTTTCAGACCCACATATTCACGGACAGACAGATTTATGTTCACGGCCTCTAGCTGTATAAGTTCGCTGTAAGATAGAATAAAGAAAACATACATTTTAAAACGATTTTAGTAATTTGCCGAATTCAAACAAGTTTAAGTGACCTAGTATTTACCATAGGTAGCTATAGGATGTAATTTTCTAGTCCTCTAGACTATCTGTTAGTATCGTAATCACAATCTCGATTGCCTATGCAAGTTGCATATGCACAGCAGTAGATCAATGCTAATTAAGGCCTGGTTTAATTGGATGCGACAAGATTGCTAATTTGCATTATTCCTCGATTCATTGTCTCCCTTGGAGTGTGGACCAAGTTACAAGAGGTCTTGAGGTGCTCACTTAATGGTGTTTTTTTTTTACAAACAGATTAGAACTTATATCTTTTATTTAAATTTTTGATTCGATACAAAAAAACGGATACTTCTGCACACCTATAGAAAAAGTCAAAAAATGTATGCATATTTAACGCATATGCATAGTCCGTCAAACTTATCTGACCCGGTGACCAAAATTGGAACTAATTTTTATGCCTGTTAAGTTTTTTTTAATTTTAATGTTCATACTTTTCTCTGCTTTACATAAAACAAGTTTTTAACATTTTATACATAGTTAAAGCCTTTTGATGAACCTTCTTGGAAAAGGAGATGCTTCGGATAACAGAAAATTCAATGTACTATACCGTTTTTGGCCTAATATGAAATCGACTAGTAGGTCAAATGGTTATTTCTTATGTGAAAACGTAAATATGTTATGACTCTCAGTTCTGATATTAATACCGGTGGGCAGAAGATAAATAACCTAATTACGCCTAAGACATCAACACCATAAATCGTATCGACTTTACGATGAGTGATCGGGCTCTGTTTATTGCTGTACCCTGGATTTATGTGTCTTCCAACATCGAGGTTATATACCTATATCATCTAGCCATAGAGCAACCGACCATCAATAAATGCTCCTATCTAAAGATGATAAAGCATGCATTTTCTGGAAGATACACCGCGTAATCATAGCATAAAAACATACTGATTTTTGTATAATATTAGCCTCCCTACCTACACTTTACCACTCACCTTTTTTAATTGCTATTTTATTGACCAGCAAGCAAAAAAGGGGTCTAGCGCCAATGAACTGAATCACAAAAAAGCATGTTTTTTTCCTTGTAGGTACTGTATTAGACTGCTGGAGTTTAATTTGTCTCCGGGGGGATGCCCCGTCCCTCACGTCCGCAGGAACTACCTCTTACCACCTGCACGTGTTCCCTGGGTGGTGCTAAACGAGCGACGACCTTGCTGGCGAAATTAAGCGTTTCTAACGCTTAAGCACAAAACGCCATACGAATAAATAAAATTTGTCTCTATTAATACGACAACTCTATGGCTGTACTCCGAATTTATGTGCCTTCCAAGGAAATGGGCGCGATCGATCCGCGTCTATCCGCACTTTGACATAGTTTTCATTGTGATTCATATTTATTTTATATTCTGTTTATTTGTGGGGAGAGCTTGGCGGAAGTGATATATTCTTTTTTTTCATTTCCAGACTGAATTCTAGGTCGGGTTATTAAGTAGTCTTGACTAAAGCATGGGTTTGAATGATTTCTGTTACAATATTATCAGAGTAAGCAGTAGTAGGTATTAATTTAACTCTTTTAATATTTTTGTACTCTCATTTAAACTTGTACGAGTAAACTGTTACAACGTGTAAAGGCCTCACGATAGATTAATCTTATTAGTTAACTAGCTAATGCCCGCGACTTCGTCCGCGTGGATTGAGGTTTTTCGGTTCCCGCGGGAACTCTTTAATTTTCCGGGATAAAAAGCCTATGTGCTATTCCAAATTATAATCTAACTCTGTGCCAAATTTCATCCAGATCCGTTCTGCCGTTGGAGCGTAATTGAGTAAACATCCATACGTCCATACATCCATCCAAACTTTCGCATTTATAATATTTAGTTAATTACAATCACACTCGACTAAACTTAAACACAATAAGTATTCATTTGATCCGGGCGCGATTGCTATCCCCACCTATTAAATCGCGATCTAAACACCAAAGTATTCAAAAGTCGCCGAGTTTCCACGAGGAAAACGGAATTTCCAAAGCACCCACAATCATGCTAATTATTCCAATACGGCATTCCCGCCACAGATCGAATCTAGTGAAATTTACATCTAATGAGTCAAATGTCAATTTAATTAAACGCAATATCATTTCTCAAATTCAATTTATATTTCAAATATAAATATGACGCTAGCCTGGTTGGTAATGTGCTGGTTAAAATCTTTTGCTTGTCGCTATTATTTAGATGTGTAGCAAAAGCATTGCCCAACAAGTTGAAGTTTCGGAGTCGAAACACCGACACGATATCTACATTTGGCTAGGCAATCCAAACCAGACGAGGTCTTAGTCAAAGGCCACTCCTTCGATCTATGCCTAACCATAATTTGGTGTACCCAGGAGTGCCTTTTGTAGTCCAAAGCCGGAAACCAATTGTCTAGGCAGGCAATGTATCTGAATCAAGTTGGTATGTGAATTTCCTTGGCTATGTTGTCTACATGTACTACGCCCGTAGACCGCTACGATTTTTATCTACAGGCTACGCCAAAATAAATGTTGAAGTAAATTGTTATTATATTGTTTGTTACAAAACTTTTTTTTTATCCACTACAAGTTTTTTTTTTTTATCCACTACAAGTTAGCCCTTGACTGCTATCTCACCTGATGGTAAGTGATGATGCAGTCTAAGATGGTAGCGGGCTAACCTGTTAGGGACATGGCAGTTATATTAAACCCATACCCCTATTCGGTTTCTACACGGCATCGTACCGGAACGCTAAATCGCTTGGCAGCACGTCTTTGCCAGTAGGGTGGTAACTAGCCACGGCCGAAGCCTCCCACCAGGCCAGACCAGGGAAAACTCAGAAATTATAAATTCCCAAATTGACCCTGCCGGGGATCGAACCCGGGACCTCCGCACGCTAAGACAACAGCGCTACACACTGCGCCACGCCGCCTTCATCAACTTCTCCTGCTTCGGCTTTACAGATCAGATTCTCTGATCTGTGTTCGGCTTCGTCCGGAAGGTTTTTGAAGTGAAACTTCTTTAAAATCGTTGTGATTTGAAAATTCGATGAAACGAAAAAGCGACACCAAAAAGGGACAAACATATATAGGATTTAGCCTGCGAGAGAATGCGATAGGATACAAGTTATATTTATCTCATTCTCTCGTAGGCTACTTTTCTAAAGTTTCACTTCTGCCGTGTGTGAATTGCACACACACACTTATTTTTTCCTTTTAAAATTTTTTATATCAAAAATACTATCGACTTATGCATAGTAAAAAGTTACATCAGCAAAATTTCTACTTTACTGGAGAGCGATTTGAAGTTTGTCTTGCACTTTTTCTGTAACTTTCATGTTAATAATTTCTTCTAGAAAATTGATTATTTTACCATATTTTTGGAACAAATACGTTGATTTGTATATGTACACTGAACGTAAAACTCAAAATTTTGAATTTAGGACTTTTTGCGGAATTCAGCGGATGTCTTCGTACATGAATATAACGTAAGTTACCTTATTCTCGGGTAAAGTGTTAGTATCATGAGACACCCTGTTGTTTTATAATTTAAGATAGAGTTTTGACCCCCTGTCAGACACTCTTAAATTATAAAACAATAGGGTGTCTGACAGGGTTTTGCAGTGGTACTAGGTGTCTGACATTGGACAACGTGGTTTCTAATATTATTCCAAAGAAAAATATAAAAAAACGGAGCTTAATGCTTTAACGAATTTGAGGTGCCACCTTTTCTACCTGATACCTTCCAAAGCAACTGCGATCCAAACATCATGCTCTGGGATCGTTTATACCTCTATTCGAGACAAACATAGAAAAACTTTTAGATTTAATAAAATAATGAAGGTCTGATCGTCGCGGGATCTTGAACCAAGTCGTCCTATCCCTATTATAATAAAATGTGTATGGATTTAAGGTTAGGCATTTTCACTTACAACAAACTTTAGATGAACAAAATTTATTTAATCAAAAATTATATAAACAAGACTATGTACAGTAATCAAAACGTAATACGATACAGTTTTACATATTAACTCAAAGCCACGCATTAATAAAATACTTAACATTGATAAGACCAATTATTAAGTTTTAGGTTTCCAACCTGTATGACAGCAGCAACCGAAAATATGAATGCATAAAGGTAATAAGTACCTCGTTCGCTCTGGTAATACTGTCCACGTTTCTAACAACAATAAATCACGAAACACAATAATATAATGGCGCCCAAAGTCCCCAGGAAATTTATGTGCAAACTTTTTAATTGACTTTGAGAACACAAATTATGTTGGGTGGCGACTTTTAACTGAGCTGTAATAGTCTAGAGATACGCTTGGTCTTTGTTGCAAAGTTTACGTGGTCGACAGAGCACTATTTAATATAGTGAGTTTCAGCAAACTAAAGTTGTACTTGGTTTAATACAGTGGGTAAATAATTTAATAGACACTTAAAATGTGATTAATTATTTATTTTGTTGCATTTATTTTGATACTTTGTTTAATACAAAAACGTAATGTTTTATTTCTCATCTTGTGTTAATCTAAAATGATAATAGCTGACCTCCAAAGCGAGTAAAAGTTAACGCAACAAAATGTTACAAGTTGGAAAAATTGCCCTTAACGAGTTGGAAAAGTCCGCGGGCTATCTCTTAGCATAAAAACTGTTAGATCAAAGTGTAAAAATTTAAAACTTTTTAAATTGGGTCTGTTAAATTATAGAATTTTAAGTCCTTTTAATAATGGTTAAAATGTTTGACTGTAAGTACATGTCAAGGTCCTGGTTTCGGTTCCCGATCAGAATAAAAAAGACTTTGGCTGTTTTTCTTGCCGAGTCTTTGAACCGCGTCACCTGTTATCACAGACCATACAACCAATGCCTGTTATGTTTGTTTCGGCCTTCAAATATTTCACCAATAAAAAAGGGAGTTAAAGTTAAATTGTTTATTCAATATCCACCGTCAGCGGTATATAATTATTACAGTGGTGGCGCGCTGCGGAAGCGTGAAATGGAGATTTACATGTTAATTGAAAAATCACACCACGTCTGCTTGATATGAAAGGGTGACCGCATTTATTGCAAAGGCAGGGACTTTATACCACTAGCCGGGTATTTTACCAGATACCATATGGCATATCCGGTTTCATTTTATTATTTGAGCTGAGCTTTTTATTTTTACCACAACCAGCCAGTTATATGCGTACCGGACTGGATGATGTTAGCAACTGCGTACGCGTGAATTTAGGATTTTCAAAAATTCCGAGGAAACTCTTTGATTTTTCGGGATAAAAAGGCCTTCCCCGGGATTCAAACTATCTATGTACCAAATTTTGTCAAAATAGGTTAAGAGTTGCAGGCAGACAGACAACCCAAATCTAGGGACAGCGGAATTCCGTGCAAGGAATTCCTCTGAAATAAGACTTATTGAAATAGTATGCACCTAGCGAGCTCGCTTCTATGCTTATTTTGGCTAAGGAGTGGCAATCAATACTAGGGCCATACTGCCCGCTTAAAGCAATATTTATGCAATATTACTCCAAATGACTGTTTGACGTCATGTACCTTGCCGCGAAAGTCAAAAATAATGAAACAATATAGCTTTAAGCGTTGGCGGTATGGCCCCTGGTATATTTTATGATTCTTAAAAATTGCCATAATTACTGCCGGAAGAGTTATTAGAATAATATATGTATAGTATGTGGTCGAAGGCTAATTTAAAATTAATTTAAAAGTATCTAGGTCTCACAAACAACAGCAGTATGGTTACCACAAACTCAGTACTACACTTGTATTGTCCTTTCGGGGATTATACAGGAATACTAATTAAACCGGGTTTCGGATAATACAATATCCGATCACCATTTTGTTAGCGTGTTTTTCCGTTGGAATTGGAGCGAAATGGGCTTGGGATTCGATCAAAATATCTAATTAGATCGCGTTACGTGAATTGTTTTGGTTATCGCAAAATACCAATTCATTAAAATTCATAAAAAATAAGCGTATCAAAATACGAATCTTATATTATACCGGATAATCCCTATTGTATAATACAAATAACACAAAGCCTTACAGTTGATAGAGTTTTATATAAATACTAGCTGATGCCCGCGACTTCGTCCGCGTGGTTTAAGATTTTAATTTTTAATTAACTCCATAATTTTCCGGGATGAGAGGTAGCCCTATGTCACTCTCCAGGTCCTCAACTAAGCCCATGCCAAAAATCACGATGATCGGTTGCGGCGAGATTGAAGGACAAACCAACACACTTTCGCATTTATAATATTAGTAAGATATTACTGGAAATATGAAACGATAATAATATCTATAAACTGGCACTATTTTCAGAAATCAGAATGATATTTGTTTAGCGGTTTGCCGTAGTGCACTAAACTACATACCTAACCACTGAAAAGAAATCTGCTGTTCAATCATCCATGATACTAATATTTTAAATGCGAAAGTGTGTCTGTCTATCTGTATGGTTTTCTGCTACGATCTAAGGGCCCCTCTTTTCAACCCATTTTGACGAAATTTGGTTGCATCCCTGAAAATTACGGAGATCCGATGATATAAAAAGCTTAATCCACGCGAACGAATTCGCAGATTTCATCTTGTATTCAAATATTTCGAAAATTAGGTAGGTAGGTACTTATTTACTTAAATTGCTCTGTGTCACGCAAGGTTTCTATAGACTGCGGATCGCTCCGGCAATATTTAACTTTTCAGTTTAGAGTCTAAATAAAATATCATCGCAAGTACCTCTCCACACATTATATACTCCGCTGAATAGATTTTATGAATGTAGAGATCAATACAACTCGAAGAAGTAGAGAAACCATGTTTTACTTTGCAGCTTAACTTTACACCGTGAGCGTTTATTGGATTTAGATCTTCTTCCGTGAGAATTTAGACCAGAGAGAATAAATAGAGATCGTTTAAAATAAATTGAGCACAATTACGTAGTCTTTTGCAAATTATTTTGTTTTTTTAGGAAACCCACTTTTAACTTGTTAACCATAGTGGAAAACACAGACCATGGAAAATCAATTTAATCTATATGAAATTATCATAAGACGTTTAGCCTCGTTCAATTAATAATTTCAAGGTGATTAATTAGTAATTATAATACTTATATGTGTAAATACATACTTATATTATAAATGCGTCTGTCTGACTGCTAGGTACGCTTTATTGGCCCATCATTACAACCAATTTGGATGAAATTTGGTATAGACATAAGTTGTATCCCGCGGAAGGACATATTATAAGTACTTTTAATGTCGAAACATTAAGAAGTTCCCGCGGGAAAAAGAAAAAACTTAAACAACGCGGACGACGTCGCGAGCATCATCTAGTTAAACAAGTTATAAACATGATCTAGTTTGCGTCTTCTCATAAAATAAATTGGGCCTAATAGCTTCGTAATTTTACTAGCGTCTATTCAGACGGATCACACCACAACCAATCCGCAACCGTAAAAATGTTGTCTTGCTGCAACTGACTGAAGAATTACGATATTATGACGAGTATGTCAATTTACTTTAGTTAGGGGTATCAAAATAACCTTTTAACAATTAGTTTGAAACGATTACAATTATTATACCTCCCACGTGGATTTTTATCCTTCAAGTTTATTTTTAATTTGAGTTGGAAATCGGAATGCGGTCATATGAAACCGTGAAGTAAAAATTTCCATCAAAATCCCAATTAAGAATTTCGATTCGTAGTAAAAAGGACGGATATTGGTATAGTTATTTCCGGAACGATAAAAAGCACTATAACGACTATATAGCACTATACGATGTCAATATAATACAAGCCATTTTGTTAAAAAGAGCTTTCATTAAAAAAGGATCTGTTTCACCACAAAAGTTAATTGGTCTTCTATGTTTGAATAAACAAAATCATGCAATTCATTTTCAATGAGTTGTTTAACGAAATTATAAAATTTACAATAAATACGATTTTACTATAGTAAATTTTTTGATCCGTATTTATTTATTCAGTTACGGTGAGTTCAACTATTTATTCGAAGTAGTTACACTCTAGAAACGATTTATCTTCTGTTGAACTACTGGGAATAAGTAAGTACACTAAGTAATTCAAACATCGAACTAATCAGTGGAACCAGTGGGAAGTACCCCACCCCCCCACAGTAATATTTAAGTTACCGAGACCGGCTTAGGCCTGGTATCCACCAGAATTCAGAGAGGAGATATTGTTTCGCGGACCAACCAGACTATTGAAAAATAACATTACATCACGGTATTAAGAATAATTTGATTGGTCCGCTAAACATATCTCGGCTCTTCTCTACTCTGGTGGATACCATTTGGAGATAGTAAGAGCCAAACTTTGACCTTCAATAACGCAAACCCTTAGGTACATCCTCAACGAAGTTGCGGGCATTACCCAATAAATATACCAATTATTTCGGTTGACCGACCTCTGCCCACCGATTGTCACATGTTTGCGGACATGCAAACTAATGAGTTGCATTAGCACCAGCATAATATATACCTACTATGTGTATGGCTTAGGCAGGGGGCATAATGCGTCCAATTAGTAGGATGTTGGGTAATATCTGTGTCATTGACAATCATTAATTATTTGGCTGCGCACTAATTAGCGGTCCGCAGCTTTATATGCAGGCACGTTTGCCAAAATTCTGGCCAAATATATTATAATGTGACTCTCGCTTTAAATTCTTTATTTACTACTGCATAGTTCAACAATAGAAGCATAGGTTATACTTCAGAAGGCCCTGCCTTATGTCAGTGAGAAACTCGACAACGCGACTCGATACGATGCGACGCGTCAGTATCAAACAGTCGGTGAGCCTTCACGTAGCATACGTTACCGCATAGATAAATTTGTCATTTTCTATGGAATCGTAACGCGTCGCGTCGCTTTCCTACATTTATTCTGGTTACATCCTTTTAAAAACGCTACAATGTTATGGATAGAAACAGACATATTTTAGATAATTTGAAAATGTGATCAAACTTACCTCTTTTTGCTTAAAAAGCAAAAACTAAAAAACGTTCATAAGTGCCATACTTAACATTTATAAAAATAATCTACTTTATTAAATTTAACGAAAACAATAAATAAATTATTTTCCGTGATCTGATTGACACAAAAATAAAGTTCCTTTCCTCCCGTCTAAGTTGTGAGACAACAAAGTCACAATAAGTTAGGCATGGCACCTCCATTAATTCTGGTAACGCGAATGTTGAGGTGGCGTGTCGGCGGGTATGAAAAATTATCCCTCATGTCCAAGTCATACCAAAGTTTACTCACAAACGATCCCAACTTGTTGAGATAGAGACGTGCGAAATTGCTCACTGAAAATAAAAGAGATAAACGTACCTATCATATTGTGTATCTTCATTCGTATATTTTATTTACTTTTTATTTAGTTCAGTACCGAAATATGTTGAATAGTACTACATTTTTCTTTGTCACCTCGTCATTCATGCACCTATCTGATTCCTAAACAATCTAACCTAAACGACCTCAACTTAAAGCTGCTCGATTCCGAATAGGTACTTTGGGAGTTTGAATAGGATTGAGCTAAATAATGAATTATTTGCTCATGAATGCGTGTTGATTCATTAAACCACGGCCGTATAAAGTCAAGTTTCGGAAGTACAAATCTGTGCGAAAGACCGTAGAGAAATTTGAATTGTTTCTAAAAATGTTGGGATTAAGTTTGCAGTCAGTTTTTATACAATGTTTGTGTTTTATATAGTCTTTCATGTAGGTACCTTTAGATAGAAATACCTAATAACGTGAAATTTATCTTTCATTCCAAAGCATTCCAATTTGTAAGGGAATTAATAACAATTCCGTGCCAGTAGATTTTAGTTAAGCGTCCACCGAAGTTAACACATAGTAAACGAAAGGTAACTGTGCGTGATCTCACAACTTTAGTCGTTATTCTCTTGAGGTTCCTTATTTGTAATTCTGCTTGCTCGTTGTTCCGGTAAGTCTGACCCTTATAAGTTTCTATGAGCACCGGACATAAAGATAAAAGTTACTTTACCTACTTATCCTTATACCTGTTGGTGTCGAACTTTTGGGTCCTTTGAAAAAGGTCAATTCAGAGGAACGCTAATAGATTACAATATAATCTATTTTCCACATATAAATCAAGTACAGTATAAGCTGAAACAAAGTTTTGCCTTACGTGCAGTATGTCGTACGTAGTTATGTCATACTTCATTTAATACTCAGTTAAATGAAGTATGACATATTAATGGTATTTATTTGGTAATGAAGTTTTAATTTTTGCTATCATAAAAAGTCGGAATACAAGAGGATATTTTGAGTATACTGACCCTTAAAAGACTATCAAGAAAGCTTGTGTTGAAGCTCAGCGACTATTTTGAAAAGGAAAGTCGTACTTGTAATATACTTGAAATATCGTATAGAAGAGGACGTCGCTTCAATATTGTAAAATACGATATGCTTCTATGGAGTATTACATTTTTTTTGTCGATGGTTGCCTGTTAATAATTATGACACTTCATAGAGGTGCATATATGCCAAAAGTAAAATAAATCGTTGGACAAAACATAGCAACAACACAATTGGTCGCAAACTCAGCCTTGTGCTGGGTATTGGCTACCAATACCCAGCGCTGATTTTCAGTTTGCTCCTGACATGAAAGTATTAAAAACTTACACACGCTATAAAACTTTATCAAACACTGTAAGTAGATTAAAAATTACAACAAAAAAAACTTGAAAATGATACTAAAAAAGCTAACGACAAGACATGTACCCTCCTGAATGGTGAAATATGCAATTATTTTATTACAAGACACTACCTATGCTCTACTGATAAAAATACTTTACTACCTATGCTCTAGTTAAAATTGTCTTACATAAAAAGCCGCATTCTACCCAAAAGCCAAAAGCCAAAAGTCAAAAGTTCTATAGTATTTCTTTGCATGCCTAATCCCTTTTGTTTCAATATTCTTTTATTTGTGTAGCCCAATCGGCTAAGTTGGCAAGTTAGTTCTGAAGATTTGCTCCCAATTTCACTCTTCGGTTGGTATTGCGAATGAGGCTTCATTAATCTTTTGTACCTAGATTTTCTGTTATCAGCAAGAAATGCTTTGAGTCGAGTTATCCTAATTAATTACACAAAAGGTAAGAAATCGGTTTCCTAATTGTAATGATGGTCAAGTAATTAGGTATTTAATTGAAATTACTTAAGAAATGGGCCGACTTGGGACTAAGGTCGAGTTTGATTTGATAAAACGTAATCTCAGCTTTTTTTTTGACGTACGGTCTAAATTGGTATTTTGATAACTGTTTTTAACTATCGATCAAAGTAAAAAAGTGTGTTACCTTTTCACAAGACGTAAGTATTTCATACTAAATCCGCGCGTTTTGACGTTTGAAAAAAGTTGCTGATTTAAATAGTTGTCGAATATCCAATTATAGGAAGCATGAACATGAATAGTCTGTAAAACTGTTTCAGTCAGGTAGGTATCTGAACGTAAGGTAGAGATTTTCCCTTTCAATTAGTTCTATTGAATATCAGAGACTTATTCAAATGAAGTAAAAGGAAGAGGTTCAATTGCATTACCGTTATATCGAAGAGGGTTCGTCGGAAATATGCCGGCAAGTGATTTTTCAAAGTATTTAGGTACGTTTTGACGACCTCCCTGGCGCAGTGGTGATCTCTGTGATCTTAGAAGTGGGAGGTCCCGGGTTCAGTCCCCGGCATGGCCAAATTGGGAATTTAATCAAAAGGTAATGATTTCTGAATTTTCTCTGGTCTGGTCTGGTGGGAGATTGCGGTCGTGGCTAGTTACCGGCAAAGACGGCAAAGACCCTACCGGCAAAGACGGATGCCGTGCCGGAAACCGACTAGGGATATAAGGTTTAATATTAAACTGCCATACCCCTTAATAAGAAATAATATTCTTATATTTATCGGTATATTATAATATAATATATCGAGGAAAAATAAATCTGTAGCCGACTTTTAATTAGATCGGGCGCCGCCGTCAGCTTCTTTTGATGTGGAATCGATGAGGCAGTAGAGATTGGTCAAAACGACCAACTTTTCCAATAATACCGTGAAGAATTTTCAATTATTAACTTTATCCTTAAATCGGGGAAACTGTTTAAGTTTCGGGTCGACCATGTTTAAAGGAGATCGCGTATATATACCTACTACCGTTAAAGACAGGATCCGCATCATACTATCTGTATATATAAAACACAAAAAATGTTTCTACCTATGTTCGAAACTTTGAAACCCTCCAAACGATGTGCCCCAAACCGGTTTCATTAGAAAGGCATTAATGCGAAGATGGTTTTAGACTACAATTTTTTTCTTTCTTTTTGTAGCTCCGCTAGTATCCGATAAAGCTGAACAGTAGTTCAGGACTGAGTGCACGGTGGCTGAGCTTCTTCTCTTACTACTCCTTATTTTTATTTCACAACTATTTATCATAACTGGATCGCAATCCAGATTTACTGTGTAGGGCCGCGCCGTAGTTTTGCGCTTTACGCACCAGTTGTGCGCGACTCTGTTGATAATTATGTATTTTCAGTCGTATTTTCACGCCTTTTCTGTATTGAAATGTGGGATAATATGTACAGACTCTAGCGGCTTTGGCGGCTCTTGAAAGCCAACTCGTAGTGAGCGATCATCTTAAATCGAAGAAACTATGTCAGTTTGGGTCGACTCCTTGTCGACTATTTGGATTTGATTAGCGGAATCATAACGGGGCTTGTAAGGGACTTAAATAACATCTACTACGACGTTTGCCAGTTGGTTGGCGTCATGGCATCGTATTTGGTGAGCCAAAAAAATAAATCCAGTAGTTTCTGGACAAAATCGACCCAGGTGGCACAATTCCTTCTTCTGTGGAAATCTTAATACGATTACTATACGCGAACTATGTCATCTCGTCCAAGCATCTTGGTTTCAAAATGTACCTACCACTAACAACTTGAAATCGAACATTGCAACTTCTGTGCTTACAAAGTCACAACAACAGATAAATAAATATTCCACTACAAGATAACTAGCCGTTGACTGCGATCTCACGATGTTGGTTAAGTGAGTGATCTCTCTCTCTAGTCGGTTTCAACACGGTATCGTACTGAAATGCTTAATCTTTAGGCGAATAAAGAAAATTTAATAAATTCCCAATGTGACCCTGCCAGGGATCAAAACCCGTCACCTCCTACATTTTTTTTTATCCACTACAAGTCAACCCTTGACTGCGATCTCTCACCTGATGGTAAGTGATGATGCAGTCAAAGATAGTAACGGGCTAACTAGTTAGGGGCATGGCAGTTATAATTAACCCATACCCCTAATCGGTTTCTACACGGTATAGTACCGGAACGCTAAATCGCTTGGCGGCCAGTAGGGTGGTAACTAGGCACGGCCGAAGCCTCCCACCAGGCCAGACCAGTGAAAAATCAGAAATTATAAATTTCCAAATTGACCCTGCCGGGGATCGAACCCGGGACCTCCCACATAATAGACTACAGCGTTCACCACTGCGCCAGGGAGGTCGTCAGAACAGTATAGGTACACCATCCGCAAAACTTTCACAGCGCTTAAGCAAAATAAGACGGCTTTCGTTGGATAGAAGGAAAGTCCTCCAGATTTAAACTTTATTCCCGGCACTTTGTTAGTGGCAACAAAACGCTGGTACATTTCAATTTGATTAACTAAATCAAAGTGTGCTCAGCCTCGCCTACCCGTCTTTAAGCTATCTTGGAATTGTGTTTTTTGTTCTCATATAATATTATACTTAAATTATGTGGTAGGTAGACCAATTCTTACTTATGGTGCTAAGTTTCGGTAGTAAATATTCTATGTTTATGGTTCTAAGAATAAACAGGATGAAAATAACCTGATAATTTTCAAGTGAAAGGCGCTGAGGAGGATTTTGGATGCTGTTCAAGATAACCTTCACGGACTTTTTAAAGAACCAAATGTCGTCAAAACCATTAGACTTTCAAGAACGCGATGGGCAGGGCTTGTGCAACACATGGTCGATACAAGAGCCCAGAAATGCTGTTGTTGTTTTTAAAAAAATGGCTTTCCATTGAAACTAATTATTATTATTACTGTTTTATCCTTCTCAGTACCAGCCCGGAGTCGGAAGTTGGCGGTGTTTCACCCCCGTGCCTCGGAGAGCACGTTCAGCCGTCGGTCCCGGTTATTAATTTAACGTTAAATCTTTTAAAGTGTTGCAATGAATGCTAAGCTGGCTCTACAAAAATCCAAAAAGCAGAATAAGAAGGACGAATTAATTAATGAATAGTTTTATTCGTTTTATTTCACCTTACACGAGGTAAGTAAGTAATTAAGAAATGAAAAGCTCTTTACTTTATGGAACTTTCTGAAGAGATTTTAAATATTAAATTAATATTATACATTAAAATATTATGAACTATGTTTGTGTAGTCTGTCTAGTAAAAGCTAAGAGTGGATTAATATATTGTAATGTTTTAGCAGACGGTCCCGGTTATTAACTCAACGTTAAATCTTTTAAAGTGTTGCAATGAATGCTAAGCTGGCTCTACAAAAATCCAAAAAGCAGAAGAAGGACGAATTAATTAATGAATAGTTTTATTCGTTTTATTTCAACTTACACGAGGTAAGTAAGTAATTAAGAAATGAAAAGCTCTTTACTTTATGGAACTTTCTGAACAGATTTTAAATATTAAATTAATATTATACATTACAATATTATGAACTATGTTTGTGTAGTCTGTCTAGTAAAAGCTAAGAGTGGATTAATATATTGTAATGTTTTTAGCAGAAACTGAAAAACAGATTCATAAAGGATACAGAAATATAAGTGTTACAGAATGAAAGTGTAACAGAATCGAAACTTTAACCCTTTTGAATGTGTTTTTAATTCTGTTAACCCAAAACATTTATATTTCTGTAACAGAAACTAATCTGTACCAGAAATGAAAGTGTTTTAAAGTGTAACCGAAATAGCGACGTTGCCAAATTTACTGTTGACGCGTATTCAAATTTGAACCTGGTGAAAGCACCGATGGTTGCAATTGTTTTAAGAAAAAACTTACCTTATAGTATATCCAGATCAAAATCCGTTCAGCGCGGCGTTCAGGAAATCCAGGATGTAACATGACCCGAAATAACGCGCTTGATTTAATACTCGATTGATTGCGCTTGATTGACGCTTATGTTAATAAAAAATTGGTTGCCTGTAAAGTCGATATACGGGCGAAAGTTTTACGTGACAACGACTTACGCGTGCCTTTCACTTTTTATGTCTGTCTCTCTCGCTCTTAGGCGGGCTAACCATGCCCGAGTGGAAGGGACGCGTGCCTCTCACTCGCTCTCATTGTAAGCGCATAACGCGCGGAGCGTAACGCAGTTTCTTGAAGTGTCTCCCGGCAAACCAATTTATAAGACGTTGTCACGTCAACATGGCCAATGTTGTGTCATTGTATGTAAAGTCCAAAGAAGTGAGAAGACCTCGTTGTCACGCCGTGCAGTTTGTTAGGGCATGTACTTATTAGGGTAACAGATAAAAACACTTATTAACAGAAATAAACGGTTACAGATTGATTAGGTTACAGTATCGTTTCTGTTTCTGTTATAAGTGTTTCTGTTTTATGACAGTTTCAAAAAACAGTGTTTAAACCCCTTATTTCGGTTA
This sequence comes from Erebia ligea, assembly GCA_917051295.2. Taxonomy (NCBI): domain Eukaryota; kingdom Metazoa; phylum Arthropoda; class Insecta; order Lepidoptera; family Nymphalidae; genus Erebia; species Erebia ligea. Next base: position 10,238,712 of record OU785235.1, on the reverse strand, counting down.
CTGTTTCAGTCCTTAGTTTTAAGATACAGCGGTGATAGCCTAGTGGTAAAGACGATCGGCCTCCTGTTCAGGTGGTCCGGGGTTCGATCGTTAGGCACGCATTTCTAATTTTTCTGATTTACGTGCATTTTAAGAAATTATTTATCACTTGCTAATCAATCCTATTAATGGTGAAGGAGAACATCGTGATGAAACCTACATGCCCAAGAGTTCTACATAATGTTATCAAAGGTGTGAAGTCCAATCCGCACTTGGCCAGCGTGGGGGACTATGGCCAAATCCTGCTCATTCTGAGAGGAGACTGAAGCTCAGTGAGCTAGTGAGCCGCCAATGGGTTGAAGTGAGTGAGTGAGTGAGAGTTGTGAGTGTTAAGATACGGGCAACTTAGGGGCAATTGGGTATTTGCCAACTAGTCAAATCAGTAACCTTTTTTCAAACGTCAAAACGCGTAACTTAGTATGGGATTTCGTATGAAATACTGAATTGTGTCGGCATCACAGTTCAACGCATTTTTTTACTTTAATCGATAGTTTCAAATGGTTATTCAATATAAAACTAACATGGGACGTGGATATTACGACTTTCCAATCGCTATAAAAATATTTAGTTGACTAGTAGTCTAAATACCCAATATATTATAATGGGCAGTGGGTTTATTCAGTGGATTATTCCTAGTTTATCCGGGGATATAAAAACTATTTTTTTTACGAGATTTTTCATTCTCAGTTTTCACTAGCAGAGTTTATGAGGGAAGTTTTTACTCTGATTAAATAATAGGTATATTTCTAGTGAAAATGCGCGCTCACAAACCACACAATTCCCCCTCCATCTTCTCAATATTATCAAAACATAATAATGACATTATTTGTTTAAAACAATATTATTATTCTACTGTATAGACAGAAGCCAAAGAGAAATCTATGTTTTCAACCTCGTAGCAACAAATCATTTTCCACAAACCATATCCAAGTTGGAGTTTACGTTGTATGCTTAGGTATCTAAGTTCCTCTATCTTGGTTTACATACATTCAAAGTTGTGCAATCCCTAAGTTGGATGGTTCTTGGTATTAATCTAGTTCCAGATATAGTGACCCGTTTTAGTAGAAATTGAGTCTTAGTAAACATGGTCTGGTTCTACAAAGCAATCTGGGTGCAATCTAAAACTATACTATAATATCGAGTTAAAATATTAAGCAAACCCGGATACTATAATATGATAATTATTGAAATATAACTTCAAAATATGCTCATCACACGATAAGAATATTTAGTTTCAAATTCTTTCCTTCTTCAAATATTTAATGGAGTAAGTAATATCATCGACAAAAAATTCAATCCCTTATCCTGAAAGAACCGTGTTATTTAAAAGGACAAAAATATCCTATACTCCCACCAACTTATCTGGCCTGGTGGTCAAAATTGGAACTAATTTTTATGCCTGTTTAGTTTTTATTTTATTAAAGTATACTAGCGACAATGTCACCAAGTTAGATAAGCTGGTGGGACTACAAAATATGTTAACGCAGAGTATTAGCTATTAATATGCCAAGTTTCATTCTAAACGGTTACTTGTTTTAGCGAGATTCGTGCACAGATAGACAGACATATCGACAACAATACGGTGTTGAAAAAATAATGTTGCGGGCTCTATGTCGTTATTAGACTTCTTTACGAGTCAAATACGAGTCTATAATGTACCTACAGGAATCGTACATTAACAGTTTTATTATACGTGTAGATGACTGTACCAGGTCAACTTGCTCATTGGTCGTTCTACTTATTAGGAGTTAGGACATTCTGCTCATAGGTCGTTTTGCTTATACTCATAGGACGTTTTGATTATAGGTATTTTTGCTATAAGGTCTATTTGCTTTTAGGGCCTTATGGTACGGAAGCGTTGAAATCACTTTAATGGTAAGGGTGCTCATTTTACTGGAAAAGTATGTACCTTATCGCTGTGCAACAGGGTATTAAAAATGTATGCTGTCGTCAAATGTTTGTACTAAAAATATCATAATGAGTATTCAAAATTTATAAGAATTAAACTAAAATTCACCTCCAGAACTAGAACAAATACTTACTTGTTCTGGTTTATATTTAATTTTACGAATGTTGAGTACTCGTCTTTTGTCTTGTTCTGCGATTTGACTTTGCGTAATTTATATTTCGTGATTTAATTTTGCATCCCCAACGCTGTCCGATCCGATGATTGGAGCGTAAAACGAGTTGTTTAATTCTTTAGGGATTTCGTCCGAAATCGCTATTTCGTTTTCGTTTGCGTTATTTCATCTGGGTTGCTTTCGTATTAATTTATCCTATTGGATAAATGAATCCCTTCTTGAAAAATGCCCGCCTGAAGTCTGGATATGGAAAACGAATTTGATTTAAATTCAATATTGGCTATGCGGGGGCATTGTTTTAAAATTTAGCGTGCAATGGTCCAATTCAAAAACATTTTTGCAGTTTAAAAATTGCAAACGTTACAATTCGCAGATACGAATTTTATTATTTCCTTCTTGGATTACATGAACTCCGCAGTTTCTATAATTATATCAATTACCTCTGTGGTGATATCACATTACTGTGACTATACATGTACTGTTCTTGGTTTAAAGGAAGCCGTTAAAAAGGTTTTTGGTTGTCTATAATACCGGGTTAATATTAGAGCTTGTTTGTTATTTTTGTTTAAGTATCTGTGCTCTTGCAGGAGATATAAAAGAGTGGCATACAGGTAACTTTACCCACGAGCAGCACTGGCAACAGTAAACTTTGATCGTAAAAACTATAATTACTGTTACTGCGAGTCAAAGGAAGATTTTAATAAGTGTAATTAAACTTATGAAATGTCCACTGCAATTTGCTCGTAGCTGGGAGCTACTTACTTGCACTCGGTGCCAAAAGTTCTCACAGAGCTCTGGTGTCTAATTACCTAGCTAGATCATATTTGATGTATAAGATACAGCCACGAGACATGCAAAATTACTAGAGCATGCAAAGTTCCTTGTAATGACTTCTCCCCATGGATATTAGTACAGAATGTTTGGTAACAAAAAGTGAAAATGGTAAAAAATTGACATAATTGTCATACAGCGGCTGATTACGGTAAAACAACATCTCCAGTGTGACGATCGCAATAATCTCTAACTGGTCCTCCTCTCCCTTGCGTCGTATTCCCCATTACTGAGGGTCGTGACCCCTTTCACCAATAAATCTTCTTTGGACGATGTCGCGCCATGTTTGCGTCGCTTTTTTTTGCGACATGCAGGGCTTTGTGGACCTTGGTATCGAGAGCGGTGCGAATTTGATCTGACCAACTCTGACTGGTAGGGAAATTTATCATTACTAGATATTTATACCTACATAAATTCAGCCAATCATAACAATTATTGTAATTGTAGCAAAGTTTGATAAAGCTTTTCCGTAGTTGACCAGCCGAAAAGGAGAGTTCGTTCTAACTGTCAATAGTATCGCTATCTTCATCGAAAATGTAGCAGAAGTGCCTTGAGTACCTCTAAGAAACTTGCCTATTTCCGTGACGATTTTTTTTCTTTTAGATCACTTTGGAATTTTGCAAAAATTCTGCGCTCATGTCTTTGTAAAATTATGCGTTATATCGAGTCCTGTCTCGACCAAGTATCTCAATGGGGATCACAAAATATTGTGCACTTCAACCCCACGAAGACACAAGTATGCGCGTTTTCGGCAAAAAAGACCGCTTTTACAACTTCTATTCTCTTCCAGAGCACTCCCCTGACTCCATCTAACAGCATTGGGATCCTCGGTGTTAGCATATCGAACGAAGTCCAGTTCCGCGAGCATCTGGAAGGTAAAGCCAAACTAGCCTCCAAAAAACTCGGGGTGCTCAACAGAGCGAAAAGATACTTTGCGCCTAAGCACAGGCTTCTGCTGTATAAAGCGCAAGTTCGGCCCCACATGGAGTACTGCTCTCACCTCTGGGCCGGAGCACCCCAGTACCAGCTCCTTCCATTTGACCGGATACAAAAGCGGGCAGTTCGACTCGTGGATAATCCCAAAATTACTTGCACGCTGGAGTCCCTAGAGCACCGAAGAGACGTTAGTTCTCTTTGTGTGTTCTATCGTCTCTACAATGGAGAGTGCTCTGAGGAGCTATTTAATCTAATACCACCTTCCGTGTTCTCCAGTCGCACTCTTCGTCGCAGAAACAAATGTGGAGACTCTTCTTATGTATTATAATTATCTGGTTCTGGTCTGCTGCTCCAAACGTGTTTATATCGATGGAGAAAGTGGTCGATATTAATTTGGAAGACAGCCAGCGTGAAAGACTAGTGTTTCAGCCAACTTAAAGCCAACATGACATTTGTGTCGTGGTGCCAGAAGCTACAAATGGACAAATATAATGGAAACTTTAAAAGCATTTGGGCAGAGATTTAAAAATATTGCAACAAAACAACGAACTACTACTGAATTTAATTTGGCAACATGTTCGGTAGGTACCTATCGCCCATTCCCCTTATTTTTTTTTATTAGTCCTACACTCTTGTCCAATTATTATTTAGTAACTATACGAATATTAACATCACCCCAACTTTTCCATACGCTCTGTAAAACTGACGACTTTCAATGGAAAATCATACTTCATACTAATATTATAAATGCGAAAGTGTGTTTGTTTATTGGTTTGTTGGTTTATTGGTTTGTTGGTTAGTCCTTCAATTACGCCGCAACGGAGCAACGGATCGACGTGATTTTTGGCATGGGTATAGTTGAGGACCTGGAGAGTGACATAGGCTACTTTTTATCCCGGAAAATTAAGGATTTCCCGTGGGAATTGAAAAAACTATTTCACGCGAACGACGTCGCGGGTATCAGCTAGTGTTCTATAAAAATATCGTCAACCTTTCGATCGGCTGTCTTACATGACAGTACAAACAACTAACTAAGGAAATAAGCTTGTTTCATGTAGATTTATTTAAAATTTCATTAGTAAGTACTTTCTTGTAATCCAAGCACTTCAGCCGGCGGTAATTCCACAAAACGTAAATTTCAAACGATTGTTGTCAAAAAGTTTCACCTTTTCAGATCGTTTAAGGTAAGCCGAGTTAAGAAAATTAAAAATATTTTTGGGATACAGCGATATTTCAAATCCAAAGTTGCGAAACAATGTTCGACAAGCTCGACAATCAACAAACGCGTCCTCGGACCGAAGAGAAATTCGTTTTGAAGATGAAATAAACAAGTTTGAAAAAGTAATCTTTGATGTACAGTTGTCAGACCACCAGGGATTATGCGAAGTGTTTGTGAAACACTGATACCCAGCTTTTACGCTGGCAACCTTTTTTTTTTTTTTTTATCCACTACAAGTTAGCCCTTGACTGCGATCTCACCTGATGGTAAGTGAAGATGCAGTCTAAGATGGTAGCGGGCTAACCTGTTAGGGGCATGGCAGTTCGCGCACGAGTTGAATGCAGAGCAAATGTATGGTGACACATACATTTACTCTGCATTCAACTCGCGCGCGAACCATAGTCATTATGGCATGGTTGAGAATTGCAGCCGATTAAGCACACAACAAGATACACAAGTTTAAGAAATACATTAAAAGTATGCTTCTGAAAAAAGCTTATCATACTGTTGAAGATAACGTAGGATTTGACTCGCTCCAGCAATGCTAAGGACAGCGGTTACTTATGTATCTGCACATTGATGAAATTGTAAATAATTTTTTTTCAAAAGAGCAACCACCGAGTTTCTTTCTGGTTCTTCTTGGTAGGAATACATTCCGAACCAGTGGTAGATTCACTCGACGATTCAAAGGCACTTGTAATAGTTTATTTGAATTAAAAAACATTTGAATTTGAATTTAAGCTGTTATCGGCACTGGTTCTTTTCCGGATCTTCACATTTACTATTTGCTTTCGTAACGGAATTCTGAGCTCACCGAGCAGCATGTGATTACTGGATCAAAAATTATTATTTATTATGTTTTGCTAAGTCGAACAAATAATATGAGTATACGAGTAATAAAATAGAGACCCGGATCTACTCGTATGTTTTGATAGCAAAACTTAGTTAAATTTAATTGAATGTTTTAAGTTTAGTTTATCAAGTTTAAGTAGTAAATCGCCAAGATTTACTACTCAAACTTAAAGAGTTGAGGCCTGAGGGAAGAAAGTGAAAAGCACGAAAGGTACATTATACTTGACGTCATCAAACTTATGTAAAATCTCGCTTAAATGGTTTTACTCGTAGGCGTGACGAAACATTCATTTATTCGTCAAATCAAAGCGCGTGTGGGAAAAATACGCCAACGCTCATGTTTTGCATATTTCATGGGGATAAATCCCGAGATTTTTGGCATAGTCCACATGACGTGTAACTATCGAATATTCTGAGTGGATCACGGTTTACCAAGAAACGTTAGTAGATCAAGCAATGTTAAACATTATACTTACTTATATTAGGTATACAGTTCGTTCCTTTTTCACAAATAAAATAATAAATATTTTTGTCTAAAGATTGATCAACTTAAAATACAGAACACCAGTTGATGAGTGCAAGGATTTGATCGTATAAAATGATATTAAAAAGAAAATGATTTAAAAATAACAAAGATCGTTCATTTCACTTTTGACTATGTACTCGCTCATAACTTAACTCCTTCGCTTTTTTATTCGTGCCGTAGGTACCAGCTTTCTTCTTGGGTTCACCTCTTTATTGAATATCAATGCTTATTGCTATTTACCATCAATAATAATTACTAACGATAAAAATACTAGACGATGCCCGCGACATCATCCACACTGTTTAGTGTCTTTGATGAAAATCCCGTGGAAACTCTTTGATTTTCCGGGATGAAAAGCCTCTGTCATTTCTCGGGATGTGGGCCTACCCTTGCACCGAATTTCGTCAAAATTGGTTGAACAAATATATAGCAGACAGACAGACACTTTCGCATATAGTACGGATTTAAATGTACAAAATTTTACAAAATCACAACGAATTCTCACACCGCGGTCAGCATTAAGGACATTTTCTAAACAGAATTGTACAAAATTGAATATTCATCCTCCCCAGTCGGCAATGGGGCTCTTCCTGACCCACTTTTGGACGTTGATTGATTGAAATGCTCAAAATACACTCGACCGACTGACACGCCTCTAGTAGCTGTTCCAGTGGTCGTGACAGGTGATGACTTGGCATAATTCGTCGTAAATATTCGTATTGTACGTAATATTTTAAACCCATTGTATTTTGTTTTTCATTTAGGTACTGTACCTATTGTTTGAAAGCGTTTCATTTATTTTACTGTTTGAAAGCGTTTGTCCTTCCCCGGGATGCAATGCAATAGGTTGCATTATATAATATTATAACTGCCTCGTTGGCCTAGTGGTTGGCATGTCCGACTGCGGCCGACGAGGTCCCGGGTTCGAGTCCCAGGTCGGGCTATAATTGAGTATTGGGTTTTTCTGACTAGAAATTCTCAGTACTAGCCCGAAGTTAGGAAGTTGGCAGTGTTTCACCCCCGTGCCTCGGAGAGCATGTTAAGCCGTCGGTCCCGGTTATTATTACTAACATCATAATAGTCATTAAAGCCCACCAACCCGCATTGGAGCAGCGTGGTGGGTCTAAGCTCTTATTCCCTCTCTCCGATGAGAGTGGAGGCCTGTGCCCAGCAGTGGGACGTCAATGGGCTTTAGTGAATATAATATTATTATTAGATTGTAGAAGATAGGTACCTTTTTCGTCAAAATTAGTTGAACAGATGGGCCGTGAAAACGTCACAGACAGACAGACTACAGACACTTTTTCGCATTTATAATATTAGTTTTTTTTCGTTATTTTTCAGTCTATATAAACCTTTGTTTGCTTAATTCACATAATATATAAAAATGTTTAATTAAAATTAAAGCTTTCCTGAGCTTTAAAGCTGACCTTTCAAATGACTTTAATAGGTACAAGCTTTGCCCACATGGAATGGTGTCAAGAATATTGGCTGAATTTCCGCGCTGAGCCAGTATGGATACTTTGCACAAAATGATCATCATAATATTAATCACAATAAATATTCACTTGGTCTTTATTCTCTTCTCTTGTCTTCTCTCGTCTTGGTCAATGCCTCCATATCCCCACGCTCGCGATTGTAAGCCCCCTATAAAACAAATAAAAAAAGTATACCTACTACGTGATAACCATGAATTCGTTCGCGTGGATTAAGATCTTTTGTACTGTCTAGCCGTCCGTAGTGTGTTTTCGCCCGTATGGTGGTATCACTTACTTGGTCAGGACCTAATTACATAAGCAGTTAACCTACTTACAATTTTTTACAGAGATTTTTTATTCTTTCTCCGTTTTTTAACTGAAATTTAATGACAGCACCAAATGTCGCTGGCGACGAGTGTTCTTAGTGGAGGCTATAAAACGAGCCATCACTTCTTTATGTCAACGATATATTCCGGCTATATACCTTTATAGTGCCCATTACAGCTGATGCTTCAGACTCTTTTAGCAGTTAGCTCGTTATAATATAACGCCCTGAGACATCTAATCTTTATAAATAAAATGTCATTCCGACCGAACTTTGGCGAGGCGGCCAATCTCCACAGAGATTTTTGTATTATTTTAGACAAGTTTGTTTTATTTGTCTTTATATGTACTTAGAATTTTAAACAAAACTAATATTAATGCATAATGTGGGTAGTTTTATTTTTTATATCCAGACATAAGATACCTACAGTTTTAAACAAAAGTAAATTTAAACCATAGGTAGTGTCCAATATTATAGTGATGAGTCTGAGACTGAGTCTTAACCGCTTCAGTAGTAGATAGTTGTATGGGTATCACAAAGTAAAATAGTATTATGTTACTCGACAGGGTCTTCGATTGAAACGTCTATGCATATTGATTGGACGATGGACAGCTTGACCAAATATTGGTGCAAGCACGCTCTACTGACGACGTTAGTTGCTTGATGCCATGATTAAGTTATAACTACGTTTTTATGTAGTACATTGTTATACACTATGATGTTAACAGAGTGGGATAAGGATTTAGGATGACCTGGAGACATAATATTATCGTTTTAGTATTGTTGACGTTCGTGTTTTAGAATAATAATTAATCCTTATTTTAGGTAAGGTCAAGGTACGTAATACATATAACCGTTATTTTGAAGTAACCCCCTGTATTTCTCTGATCTTCTAATTTCTTAACTGTACATTCTTATCAACAAATTAGGAATCTAATCAATTGATTGATTGAGACTTCCTCTGCGTTATCGTATTTCACAAACCCAAAGACCTTAATTAGGAAGTAGAAACGGTACCTTGATTTATTTCAACCGGGTTAGACAAATTCCTCACAAAAAGATACAAGTACGTCATGTATTTTTTTAAAAACTAAAAACCTCTATCCACCGCATAGACTATAACATCATAGTAATCTTGTACTCTGGTATTGGCAACGGCATAAGTGTATCTACTCGTATAAATGTAGGTGGAAGCTTTTGCTAAGTATGAAGAATGAAGATTATATTTACGATATTGTTAAAATAAGTTTACGAAAATCTCGAAGGGCTATTTTTCATGGAGAGTACCTACTGGTGTTTTAAGAATAGAATAAATAGGATTAGGTTTCGAGTATTTACCTGTATATACCTCTAAACTAGCATAGATCTCATAAAGTTGGATTAATGCCGGACGTGTGGCACACTTAGCAGCTAAGCTCTGATCTTATTAACTAGGTATTAACAAAGCTTCTATAGAACATTGCCGCTATGAAGCCGTCGCGTTACTCGTTACCTCATAAGTCTATACAACTCGCAGAAACCTCATAATGGGGTAAAGCTCAGACTTTACCATCGTACTGCATAATACTCCCATATTATTATATCAAATTATTATATCAAACACAAATCCATGCGTAATATTATAAATGAGAAAGTATATGTCTGTCTATCTTTCCTTTTACAGCCCATCCGATTTTGTCGAAGTAGGTAAGGACGATTCACATGACACGATGCGGCGCATTTGATCGTCCTAGTTTGCATCTCTGGGAAGGATATAACCTACATTTTATCCCGGAAAATAAAAGAGTTTTCACAGGATTTCTCAAATATCTATACCACGCGGGCTAAGTCTACGTCTCGGGCATCAACTAAATTCATCTTTCTTCATTAAATCCGAATATTTCATAGCTCATGTCATCTTATATTTCAATTGTGAAAAAGCATTGTGTAAGCTTTAAAAAGCTCATTCTAAAACTACAATGCGTCAAAAACATATTTCTATAGTGCGCGCACGAGTTGAATGCAGAGCAAACGTATGGTGACACATACATTTACTCTGCATTCAACTCGCGCGCGAACTGTACCTACCTACTTAGTTAGGAGATAATCCTAAAAGTGCAACAGAGTACCTTTTAACCGAAGCAAGAGAGTGCTTAGTCCTCAAATCTTTTATTCCATCGCATTATCGACTCGCCAGTAGCCACCTTTTAGTCTCTTTCAGATGTAAAAGCCGCTTAATCCTGTTAGATTCTCAACGAGCTTACAATGAACCTTTTGTATTGATCTTGGTACAAATGAAACAGGTCACGATTTAATCAACGAAATGTGTCCAAATGAAAACGAGTGTAAGGTTGTAATTTTTTTTATATTTCATAAAGAAGAATACATACAAATTTCGCTCCCTCATCCGTAGGCAGGTGAACGACGAATGCGACGCAACTAAACACAACGCGATGCGATACGACTCTATAGAAAATTACAAACTTATCTGCGCGACAACGTAGGTTACGTACAGGATCAGCTACTGTTTCATACTGTCGAGTCACGTTGTCGAGTTTGTCGCTGACGTAGGACAGACTACAAACAAACCTCGTATAATTTTCTTTCATAGCAGAATATGTTTGTAAATCGAACTTAAAACCTATTTTGAAAAAAATAAACAGCTTTGACCAAATTTTCTATAGACTCTGAAATAGTTAGTGCCTGGAAAAGGAAATCAGCGCAAAGAGGTAATTCCCAAAGCAAAACTCAGCCCCTTTTTATGGAAGAAAATGAATGCTAAGACTCTTTACTCTCACTTATTTTGTCGCATACGACCCGTCTTTTCAGAGCTTTTCAGACTTGCGCTTTAAGATCTTAAAGCCTCTAAATCCTCTTAGACTTAGCTCTTAGATACTTAGATATTTTTGAACATGAAAACAAATCGTCGTACTAGGGGTTCATTGAAATAAGACGAGGGACCAACATCCTTAAATCCGCCTAAAAAAAAAAAGTTTAAATATCGATTGCTATAACGGTGAAGGAAATTGTGAGGAAAACTACATACTCGACAGTTCTTCATAATGTTCTCAATGGTGTGTGAAGTCTGCCAGTCTACACTAGACCGGGGTGGTGTTCTATGGCCGAACTCTTCTTATTCTGAGAGGAGACTCGTGCCGACAATGGGTTGTAATGATGAAGTACATAAAATATTTTTGTATCGCGCAGTAACCATTAGGCCCAACATATTATGTGTATTTACATAATTGATACTAAAATACAAGATGGCTCAGTTATTAAAGCTGGGGGTCCATAGAAAGTACCGCGTATTACGGTAAAATCATTGCTAGAGCTCAACGGTATAACGATCGCAATCGCCTCTAATTTTATTGGCTAACTCTCTTTCGGTATTGGCCAAAACCATTGACATAACAAGAATATCTTAAATTCAGCCAATAACAACTATGACTGATGAAGGATGTGACTATAGCCGCACCGCCTCTACTCGCCACCATTCGCCGAACACGTCTGCGCTGGCCCTTAGGCTTAATGATACTAAAATAATTATCAACTACTAGACTAGATGATGCCCGCGACTTCGTCCGCGTGGATTAAGTTTTTTGGTTCCCGCAGGAACTCCTTGATTTTACGGGATAAAAATTGAATAGCCTATGCCCTTTCCCGGGATACAACCTATCCCTGTACCAAATTTCATCAAAATCGGTTGACCGGTTGGGCCGTGAAAGCGTAGCAGACAGACAGACAGACAGAAACACTTTCGTATTTATAATATTAGTATGGAAGTATGGAAGTATGGATGCTTATGCTGAAATTGTGCGCCAATATAAATTAATTATAAATTAGATTATCAATTGAATAGTATCATTAAATAGAATTACCTAATAACTGTAATCGGCTTACATAAAATATAGCCTTAGATAAGAGTAGTACAATTTTGGTATTTTGTATAATAGGTTTGTAAATTAATGCTATAGGTTTATTAAAGCGTTAATCCTCGCCTAAATAAAATAATTATTTTGAAGCTAGATGATGCCCGCGACTTCGTCTAAGGGATAAAAATGGATAAAAAAATGGATGAAATGCTAAGGGATAAAAATTAGCATATGTCCTTCCCTGGGATGTAACCTACTTCTATACTAAATTTCATCACAATCAGTTTAACAGATGGGCCGTGAAAGCGTAGCAGACAGACAGACAGACAAACATACTTTCGCATTTATAATATTAGTATGGAAGTATGGATAATTGGATAGTCGATATTTACTCGCGTGGATTTAGGTTTTTGTGAACTCCCGTGAGAATTCTTTCATTTTCCGGGATAAAGTGTACTTCCTCACCGCTACGTTTGGTAACGAGATAGTTTCTATCCCGGAGACGGACGCAGGCTCCAGGCTGTTAATACTTGTTGCGAAAAATTACGAGTTTCCACGGAAATTTTCTACGCGGTCGAATTCGGGGCAAGACGCAAGAAGTAAAAGTTATTTTACAAGGCCTTATTAAATTAAATAGTTTTAATGAAAACCCGTTGAAATAGTTTTAAGTGTATTAACAAATAGAGAGCACCAATTGTAGTTAAACTTCTGTTTTAACAAGAAGAGTAGGCTAACCTTGGAATTAGTGGATTCTGTGGAATTAATAGAAACATTATGTGAGTACTTGAGTAGTGAAGTTTTTGAGGAGCTGTCAGCTTGAGTGGTCTAGCGAGAAAACATAAAAATTGCACTGGTGTACCTGAATCTTTAACTATTTAGAACTATAGATGATGCCCGCGACTTCATCCGCGTGGACTAAGTTTATCGATTTCCGCGGGAACTCCTTAGTTTTCCGGGATAAAAAGTAGCCTAACTCCCCGGGATGTTTATCTCTATACCAAATTTCATCAAAATCGGATGAAAACATGGGCCGTGAAAGTGCAGCAGACATATAGACAAAATATGTGCACTTTCGCATTAACATAATATTAGTATGGAAGTATGGATTTGTTCAAAACACACTCTAAAGCATGGACAGAGAAACAGAGAACCAACAACATGGCTCTAACCCATTCTATTTAGAATTTCTATTTTATCGTGTCGCGTTGCGTCGTGTCGCTTTCGGCGCTCACCTAGGACAACGGGTTACGCAACTGACCCGTTTGCGCATAGCTTCACAAGTTGCTGAATTCAGTTCTGCATTTATGTAAAGTTGGTTAATTGAAAACGACGTTGGTTAATTGGTTTGTAGTTGGTCCATCAAACTTGCGAAGGAACTACTTCAGTAATTACCTAACTATACTTGCTATTATTGTTTGAATTAGGTTAGCAGATAATAATAGTGTTTTAAAGTTTTGATATATTATGAGTATGCTATAATATATTGCCGGAGGAGTATTACTAGATGTCTAAATAGTTTAAAACTTGTATAAGAATACGAATTTTCAAAATCATTTGAATTTAAAAAAGAAATTATAAAAATAAATATTTTTTTAATGATTATTAAATAAAGAAATCCTACTTTATAACAATGCCCACAAGGTCATATTGTCAGGTTGGACCTTTGATGTAGAATTTGAGTACCTACCTTCTATTTCGATGGGTTTGACCCTTGTTGATTGGGTATTTACTATTTGACAACTAGTAAATCAGCAACTTCTTTTCAAACGTCAAAACGTGCGCTTAGTATGGGATTTTGTGTGAAATACTTACTTGTGACATAATCAAAACTCAACGCACTTTCTTTACTTCAATCGATAGTTTAAAATAGTGATCAAACATAAAATTAACAGGGGACGTGGATATTACGTCTTTTGGCAGGTCCTCCATCCATACTCCATACTACGTAATATTACCTATAAATGCGAAAGTTTAGATGGATGGATGGATGGATGGATGTTACTCAATCACAGCCGAATGGCTGAATGGATCTGGATGAAATGAAGAATCCATACCTACATACCTGTCCAAAATATTATAAATGCAAAAGGTTCTGCCTTTCTATCTATTTGTCTGTTCCACGTCCCATCCTTTCAACCGATTTGGACAAAATTTCTGATAGGTAGTTAGCATCAAATAGATGGAAATAGGCTGGAAAATCAATCACTTTTCAAGATATTTAAAACAAACTTTAATCCACTTAGATGAGGTCACGGTCTGTTCCAATAGAGTTGAGCTATTTTTTTCAACTTCTTTAATATCTGATCACGTCATCTTTTATGCCACTTGACCATGATGGGTATATAGCTACAAACTTGTAATTATATTATTGTTAAACTTGTATTAATAAGAATAAATATTAAACTTGTCGGTTTCAATACTCCAATCACTAATCGTCAAAAGTGGTTTGAAGAAGTTGAAAAAATAGCTCAACTCTATTGGAACAGACCGTACTTACTTAGTTATTATTTCGTGGTTTCTAACCAATATTCTTCAACCCGAGGTCGCATGATCCGGCTCAGAGCGTGTTTCAAAATATCGGTCGTTTTATTCGCCTGAAACCCTTTCACTACTTATATTACGAATAGCGGTATTATTACAAACGTGCGTGGCATAACTACTTCAATTGCTTATGCGTTGGTACCACAGGCGACGGTCAAGCGGCAACTTATATATCTCTAGTTATCTTAGTTACTTACTACACAAACGTACCAATATTGGTACGAGTATTTGACCTACCTAAACACCTATGCATATTTTATGAGGGCACTCAAATTAGCCCTTGACTGCGATCTCATCTTGTGGTAAGTGATGATACAGTCTAAGCTAGTAGCGGTCTAACCTGTTGGGGGTGTGGCAGTTATATTAAGCCCATACCCCTAATCGTTCTCTACGCGGCATCGTACCGGAACGCTAAATCCCCGATGACGCGACTGGAGAAAGATCATGGTAAAATGTATATAAAAATAGGATATCACCGCCAAATTGAGATACACGGAGCGACGCGGCTCGTAGCGGCAAATATTATTTGTATGAGTCTGTATGGGGCCATGTCGCATAGTGTATCTGCTTGAAGCGTCGCTTAAGTGGGCTCCGTCCCACACAAACTCATAAAAATAATATGTGCCACTACGCGCAGCGCCGCTCCGTCCATCTGTAGTGGGGATAGTCCTTAAGAATTGGTTGACAAATACGAGCCATTAGCTTTTTTGTCAGACCCAGAACTCAAACAACGAGGCAAGTATTGAAAAAGAAAAGAAAACCTATAAAGGAGCTGATTCTATACAAAAAAGAGAACGTGGAATGCAGAACTCTTCAATCACAACTCATAATCAGTGGATTCGACGCTTTACTTATACTCGTATCATAATCCGTTTTATTACTACACATACCTAATGCATATTATAAAATAGGAATTGTATTTTGAAAGGCACGTCACGTGCGAGTAACAAACCTGCCTCATGAGGATCATTAACATAACAAGGAGGAGAAGGAGGATCGTGTATCAAATTTAATCCTGTATTCAAGGTATACATGGTAACCTTCTATAAGTAGGTACTAATGGCAACCAAGACCGATGGAGGCATTTCTCGTGAGGCCATCCGTTAAAATTATTGACTGGGATCATCTATTTTTAAAACGGAATATCCACTTCTAGGTAACGTAAGAAACCGGGTTCCTCGTCTTCGCCAGCGAAGACGCTATGTTTGATTTGTGTTAGTGTGTGGCCCTACCAGATATATGGAGCATTGTTGGTCGTCGTAAATATTGTCTTATAATTCGTAGGGCTAACCCAAAGCCCCTCTTTTTCTTCAAATTTCTTCCTCTTTCTTTCTTTTTCATTGAGTGTTTTACGTTTTTTAAAAACCGGCCAAGTGCGAGTTGGACTCGCGCACCGAGGGTTCCGTACAAACCTGTAGTAAGTTTTAAATTATTAAAAAAAAACTACTTACTAGATCTCGTTCAAACCAATTTTTGGTGGAAGTTTGCATGGTAATGTACATCATATATTTTTTTTAGTTTTATCATTCTCTTATTTTAGAAGTTACAGGGGGGGGGGGGACACACATTTTACCACTTTAGAAGTGTCTCTCGCGCAAACTATTCAGTTTAGAAAAAAATAATATTAGAAACCTCAATATCATTTTTGAAGGCCTACCCATAGATACCCCAAACGTATGGGTTTGATGAAAAAAAAATTTTTGAGTTTTAGTTCTAAGTATGGGGACCCCCAAAATTTATTGTTTTTTTTCTATTTTTGTGTGAAAATCTTAATGCGGTTCACAGAATACATCTACTTACCAAGTTTCAACAGTATAGTTCTTATAGTTTCGGAAAAAAGTGGCTGTGACATACGGACGGACAGACAGACAGACAGACATGACGAATCTATAAGGGTTCCGTTTTTGCCAAATTTGGCTACGGAACCCTAAAAACGTAAACCACGCGGACGAAGTCGCTGGCTTATCTAGTTCTGGATAATTAAAACTTTCCTGAGTGAATTTAAAAAAACACTCGGCCTATAGATACCTATTATTTAAGAAATATGTACATAATTTCTGTATTTTATTGCTGTGTTTAGACAAAACTTAATACACTTGGTAAACATTTAAAGTGTTTAAACGTTCGCCGTGGGCTTACCAATTTTGTTACATTCAATTTTCTTATCTCGTGAAAGTTGGAGACTATTTCCACTAACCGTGGGCACAAACCGGCAAATAGAGTTCTGTTCACTGATCATTAAGTAATTGAGTTTAACTGGCTCCATAGGTATTATTCTTATGTCATGGTATTATAAATAGGTACTATTGTTAAGTATGTCATTAATGTTGTGATCAGTGTACCTATGTGTTTTTCGTGTGAGAGGTTATTTGTTTAAGATTTTGTGTTTTGTCAATCTCACTTAAATTGTGTAGCCTGGACATATTGGGCAACTGTAAGGTCTCTTCGGGTAGGTATGTTATCTAAATAAAATACAATAAAATAAAATAATTCCAGAAACCAATAAGACGTATATTGTTGTTATTTCGATATAATGGAGCTGATTTTTTTCTAATGGTCGGGCATTTTGTACGCATAATATTTGCAATGGGTGCAAAAACATAATATACGGATAAGCTAAATCAAGTAAACTCCTCTGTGCATGTATGATTTGCCCATTATAGACCTAGATGACTCTACGCAGTAGTAATACCTCTGTTGCAGTTTTTGAATCCTAAAGTTTTGTGTTTCATGTAAATACGAGTAGGTTTATCCTTCTGCCACGTTTGATAAGACGGCACGATAAATAAGACGGTCTAGCATAACGGAAACTCGCCTTTACATATTTTATTTTTGCGCGGCAATTTTCTCTAATACTCGTGTAACGTAGGTACCTAACGAGATTCAGAGCAAACCGCATTAAAATGGAGGTTTTATCCAGGGAGCCTATTTTTACTCGATATTTTCGTTATAGTCAAAGTGATTTGCTTTTTTAAATATTTCTTTTTTATTTTCTGAATTAAGAAGTACCCTGGACTAAATTTATGACTGTGCCAAATTTGGTCAGGATTGCTTTATCTGTTGCGACGGGAAAAGGTAGCAGACAGACAGACACACTTTCGCATTTAATATGGATACAATCTTCATTCAGGTTTCGCAGCATTTGAACTTTTAAAGTTCACCAGTAATTCAAGTGATTAACTGACATTTTAGAGCAGCATTAAATGGCCTTTCTCTGGGGTGTAATGTAATTAGACAGTTAATTTTCCGGTAGACCGCACCACTCCGAGCTAGCTATATAGCACAATTCATGACTTCTTGTTTCGTAACGATGTATTTCGGAATTTGAAAGAATTTATGCAATTGTGATTTATTTCCAAACTAATATTACAAATGCGAAAGTGTGTCTGTCTGTCTGCTACGCCTTCACGGTCCATCTGTTCGACCGATTTTGATGAAATTTTGTACAGGGTTAGGTTGTATCCCGGGGAAGTACTTTTTATCCCGGAAAATTAAAGAGTTCCCGCGGGAACCGAAAAACCTCAATCCACGCGGACGAAGTCGCGGGCATCAGCTAGTATAATATAATACTAAAAATTTTAGGTATGAGTGTATACCAAAAAGGCTATAGTAGGTATGATTGGGACTTGGGAGGGCTAAAGTAATCAAACCATGGGGTATGACTAGTGATTAAAATGGCACTATACAATTTTATGCCATAAGTGAAGTTAATAATTAATTGTTTGAAATTATTTACCTACTGTAACAGACTCTTATTCTGTTAGATAAGTTATCTAACAGAATAAACATACTTGTCTACAAAGTTAGTATAGGCCCCAATGTGAATTCCAACTAAAAGCTATGTTGTATGCAAAGATAGGCCGTTTTGGTAAATAAGTAATGAACTTTTCAATTGATTTTTTTAGAAACTACTTACAAGACTCGCAAAGTAAAAGAAAAAGTATAGAAACTACCATGAATCTTAATAATGTAATCTTTAAAAGAAACTTTTTCTTAAGTCACGAGAGATTTCCAACTTTTCTAATATAATTATTGAAGTATAGAAAGTGAATAAATCGAAATTGTGACTTAATTTTTTTAACTTAAATTAAATATAGAATTTTTTAGATGAGTCGCTGTTGACGAAAAAATAATGATGCCTAGGTACTAGAAATCGACGTAGATGACCTGAATAACTTTGATAGCTTTGTTATGGTTTTGATGTCATTGAGGTGGTCTGGTAGCTATTCAAAATATCTGCAATTTTGCATCATTTCGTTGAGATGCAACTCGAATTATTTTCATTTTAGTTTCCCATCTCACAAGAAATAGCGTGAAAATAAATCAGGTATCTTAAGGTAGATGTCGTTTATCTTTACTCTGAGTCGTCTCAGATGGAGTTCAGTACAGATTTTTAATCTTTTACTCGAATAGAGAGCAAATAGTATCTCACGGCTACGATCAGTTGGATTCAATTGCCGTCTTGTGAAGTACAAGACTTTCGAGAACGCGCTTTCTTTACCCTCAAGAATAAATATGACATATCAAAGGACTTCCAGAAGCTGAGATAGAGATAATATTGTTATATTAATTCTGAGCTTGAGTTTGTGGTTTAAAAAACACGATCAAAGACCAGAGTTTTTGGAATTGTTGTTTGTAGGTAATAACTTCGTTAGTCCAGAATTAATTATTTTTAATGATTATCAAAGCATCTCTCAAAAGACGTAAAATCGACGTCATCTGTTTTAAGTTTTAACCATTTTAAACTATTGAAAAGTACATTACAATTTTATTTAAATACTTTTTAAATCCTAATGACAAAAATTTCACATTAAAGCTATGAAATACATTTAAAAATATTTACTTTAAATTTTAAACTTAAATAGATACACGCAGGAATCTTACTAACATTAGCTCAAATTAGTCCATAATTTAGAACCGTAATAATTTATAATTTGAACTTCTAAATTTTATTAAAGAGGAGATTAGAAGTAAAATTTATAAGAAAACTAACTGATGCCCGCGACTTCGTCCGCGTGGATTGAGGTTTTTCGGTTCCCGCGGGAACTCTTTAATTTTCCGGGATAAAAAGTAGCCTGTGTGCTATTCCAGACTATAATCTATCTCTGTGCCAAATTTCATCCAGATCCGTTCATCCGTTGGAGCGTGATTGAGTAACAGACATACATCCATACATCCATCCATCCAAACTTTCGCATTTATAATATTTATATATTGATTAAAAGACTGTCTTATCCAAAAATATTTTAATAGTGTAAAAGATTTTTTAAACGAATAGAATAATATGATCAATATTAATATCGGTAATTTTGTTGTTTACATATTTGTATTATATTAAATAATATGCACTCAACCAATGCCTCATGCCCGTGCATACTAATAGCTATAGTAATAAGTAATATAATAAATAAGTAAAACATGTAGGTATAATGAAAAGCTATCTATGTATGAATAAATAAATTACTACTACTTAGAGTCTTAAGTGTGTGGCAGGTATTATAAAAAACAATAATAATTATGCTGTTTAATTAGCTTTTCACACTCTGCTCCACTTCAGCTTTTTAAAAAGTGAAGTTAACGGTTAACTTTGCAGATATGTATTAATCATTGTATTCACTTTTTAACCGACTTCCAAAAAAGGAGGAGGTTCTCAATTCGGCGCGTATGTTTTTTTTTAAATAATCACTTTCTTTATTTTAATAACAAGAAGCACAGGTGAAATCCATACTAATACTATAAATGCGAAAGTGTGTCGGTCTGTCTGTCTGTCTTTCTGCTACGCTTTCATGGCCCACCTGTTCAACTGATTTCGATCAAATTTGGTACAGGGATGGGGTGTATCCCGGGACAGGACATAGGCTACTTTTTATCCCGGCAAACTAAGGAGTTCCCGCGGGAATTCAATAAACTTAGTCCACGCGGACGAAGTCGCGGGCAACATCTATTACGTAATAGTTACTTCGCTAGTTTAATATCCCGTGCAGTATAATAAACACATTTTTCAGCAACAATAGCAATAGCATTGCAGTCACCGAATATAAAAGTCTCCCCTTGCACCACACGTGTTGCGTGGGGGCGCGTTCAATATCGGTAATATATCGAGTAATACAAACTAAACATGGATATACAGTATCTGGAATGGAAGAAAAAAACTCTATTCAAACATAATACAATATTACTAACAATACAATACAATAACATACTCGTAATATCCTCCCGACGGAATTTCGGTCACGGCGGCCAATCTGCAGAGAGATTAGCCATCTGCGCGGGAAATATTATAGTGCACAAGTGTGTGCGCATACACAAGTGCACTCTCTGTTCCTTTACTCTCATAGCCCGATGGGACGGAAAATCCGACACGACCGGAGAGAGATCAGGCGCAGGACCGACGGCTTAACGTGCTCTCCGACAATAACATACAATATTAATAACATAACTACTTAGTTATTTTTGAGACGATGAGACCTACTCTGAAAAAATCGTACGTTTTTCGTATTTTTCATGCATTAGCAAAATTGGTCCTACAAACTCATCTGAACCGGTAACAGAGTCTCTGGTATACATTAAAAAAAACAAAGGCATAAAAATTTGTAAATTTGTTGCATTTTTTGACACCGGGCCAGATAAGTTGGTGGGACATTACAGGCTGTCCACTACACGGCTTTCATAGACAGAATAATAACTCATGTTCAAACACTTTTTCAAAGGTGAATAACTTATAATAGATATATAATTAGGCATAGTTCTTACAACCATAGGCATAGTTACAAGAATTACAATTATTTTACTGTAAGGTTTTGTGAAAATTAGTACTATTTAATATTTTGAATTTTAAAGTCGATTCTATAGTTCCATAGAAACAGAAGGATAGCTCTATCATAATTGATTATTGTATTTCCCCTTTTATACTTCTGTGTTCGTCAAAGTTTAATACTGAACAAACATTTTTCTTTTAACAAATTCGGGGATAATTCCCGTAATAATCCACAATTTCAATGGCTTATCCAGGCTTATATAACATTGTTTGTCATGACCCCATCTCAATTTTACCTCAGAAATTCGAGATTCTTCTCAAAATGCCAATAATTACATAGGGGAGTGAAAATGTTCCACACGAGCCCCTAATTTGATCGCGTCCCTACTCCCTGTACGCTCGTGTGTAGCAAATATGTCCCTTATTTAATAACCAAAAAGATGTCTACTACAAACACAATTTTTCGTAACAATTTCGCTTTCGCTTTCAACTTCTAATAAAGTTACAAGTACGTTGGACCGGTTATATTTTCCTACAATATATTTTACTCTCGTCGTAGCGTAGATTAATTCTTCGGGTATGGTTTATTTCTAAGAATCAAAAGGTTGTCCATTGCACAAGCTTTATACTAAGTAATATTGGTCTTGTACCATACTGCCGAATGTTCCGATTGGTAGAGATTCTACTGAAACATTCAGAATAGTCTTCAACCCATTAGGAACTCGTTTAGTTAGCTCCGGCTTGCTTCAATTGCACGTGAAAAGTTCGCCGAGTGCAAATGCGCTAGCTCCTTTAACCTGAGGTCGTACTCATCGCGATATGCTAATATTCGGGTTATCGCGATGTATGAAGGCAAATCTTTGCGAAGATTTCGACACTCCGAGCTAAGCTGAAGATAATTTGCCCCACTGTCGGTTACCTCTTGCACATCAATAGATTTTATCGCGATGAGCTTTGCTGGCGCGGCCACATTTCAGTCTGTGTGACATCGAGAAAAAGCAGAGATAATCTAGTGGTTTTACACCCAAGAGGTTTGTTCACGAGGTCCATCCTTGGACACACACCTGTAACTATTCGGACCTATATGTTTAAAAAAATTAAATATCACTCCCTGTAACGATGAAGGAAATCATTCAAGGTGTGCGAAGTCTGCCAATCTGGTGCCAGCGTGGTGGGCCGTGGCCAAACCCTTCTCATTCTTTTAGAATTTTGTTCAATAGTGAACAGGCAGAGGGTTTTTTCGTACGAATATCATGGCAATATATGAAGCCCCAGCATTATAAAATTTCATATCAAATCCCACTATCAAAAAGTTTAAATTTATATTCCGCGTTTGTGCAAATGTTTCCCAGTTGCTGTGAACATTCGGGTCGCTCATTAACGAACGTTTACTATCCCAATTAGCTTTATTCACTCGCTAATTAGAAAGTACGGGGCGTGAAAATAGTAATTTGATTTTGTTGTGTAGTGTTTTAAAACACAGCTTGATTTTAACATTTCAACAAGTTATACTGGACTTGCAGTGTAGTGGCGTATTGATACTTACGGGGTAACATTAATATGTTAAATTAATATCTAAGTACTTGTGGAAAAACAAAATTTTAAAATTGCTAATAAAATCATTGAGATACGCTCCCGCTGCATATTTTTTGAAACATTTTATACCTATGTTGCTACTGCCTTGCTAAGCACATTTTGTTTGAATCAGTCACGCACTATTTATGTTGTATGTTGAAGGAACCGTCTCAAAAATCTTCACGCAAGTACCAACAACAACAGTACAAAGTTAGGTAATAGAATAGGTAAAAGTAGTAATAGGCATACACACATTATAAAGATTTTAAAGATCCCCATCATCAATGAAAGAGCTTCCATAAAAGATTCAAAAGCTAGTAGAAATTTTCGAAAAGCGCTACGTTAAAAAAACATCAATACAGAAACAAGAAAAAGGATAATCCGTGTCATCTTGTCCTTCCTTTCATCCGGAAAATACTCAATACTTTAGAAAAGTAGGTAAGTACTCATCGAAATAAAAGGAGGAAAACAACTTTGAAAAATCTTTTACCTCACCTTATAAATTTGTACCTGCCGTGAGTTTCACAATTCTGCTATAGTACTTCACTTCAGTTCAGGCAGACGCATTCTACTCTCTATGAGTTAAACTATTCAAGTAGATAATAATAAATAATTAATCAAGTTTATCAGCCACTAGCTAATGCCCGCGACGTCATCCTCGTGGATTGAGGTTTTTTGGATACCGCGGGAACTCTTTAATTTTCCGCGATGTCCGTTGATGAATAGTCTGGAATAGCACATTCCAGACTATTTTTTTTTTGTTAGCCCTTGACTGCGATCTCACCTGATGGTAAGTGATGATACAGTCTAAGATGGTAGCGGACTAACCTGTCAGGGGCATGGCAGTTATATTAAACCCATACCCCTATTCGGTTTCTACACGGCATCGTACCGGAACGCTAAATCGCTTGACGGCACGTCT
This sequence comes from Erebia ligea, assembly GCA_917051295.2. Taxonomy (NCBI): domain Eukaryota; kingdom Metazoa; phylum Arthropoda; class Insecta; order Lepidoptera; family Nymphalidae; genus Erebia; species Erebia ligea. Next base: position 10,214,779 of record OU785235.1, on the reverse strand, counting down.
TTACCGGTAACTAGCCACAGCCGAAGCCTCCTTAAGGCAACAGCGCCCAACACTGCGCCACGGAGGTGGTCAAAAATATCGGTCGTCGACTATAATCTATCCCTGTGCCAAATATCATCCAGATCCGCTCAGCCGTTCTGGCGTGATTGATTTACAAACATCCATTCATCCATCGATCCATCCATCCAAACTTTCGCATTTATGATATTAGTAAGTATAGTAAGTACCTATAGATAAAACGTTCATTTAATTTCGCTTTCCCGTGTTGAAATTACCCAATATAAATATTATAAATGCAAAAGTGTGTCTGTCTGTCTGTCTGCTACGCTTTCCCGGCCCATCTTTTCAACCGATTTTGCTGAAATTTGGTACAGAGGTAGGTTATATCCCGGGGAAGGACATAGGCTACTTTTTATCCCGGAAAATTAAGGAGTTCCCGCGGGAATCAAAAAACCTTAATCCACGCGGACGAAGTCGCGGGAAGCATCTAGTTACCCATAAATACCTACATCAGACCATTTCCAGGGAATCGTTTCCTAATTTGATTACTTGACCCCACAGGGAATGGAACCCATTTTATTGAGAAAGGTATTCACTTCCCTCAAGTGGTCCATAATTTCCAAGAGGTAGATCGTTGTAAGAATCCCAAAAGATATTTCTAAAATTACAAGGAAAAATATAACGAATCTACTAAATATTTGACGCGCGCAAGCAATTATCTTCTTTGGGAGGGACGAGTGGCCTTGTTGTGACAACGCATATTTAAGTCGATTGCGAATGTTAAGCAACGTTGACCCAAGTCGGTAACTGGATTGGTGACCGAATTTGGAGGTTCAAATTTGGCCTTTTCGTTTCCTCCGTGCCTCGGAGAGAATGTTAAGCAGTCAGTCCCGGTAACATCAGATAATAAGCGTTACAAATATCTAAGAGTTTAAATACTCTTAGCCGAGTCGTATGCGGAAGGATGTGGGAATCCACCGCATTATTATCCGAAGAAAACTCCTACTTACCATTATTTGATTAATGGAAAGAGGTCAGGACCCTCAGTAATGAGGAATACGACGCAGAGAGAGAGCCTTCTTTATTTTATTCGTCATCATCATCATCATCATTCAACCTATCGCCGACCCACTACTGAGCACGGGTCTCCTCTCAGAATGAAGGGAAGGGTTTGGCCATAGTCCACCACGCTGGCAAAGTATGGTATGGCAGACATACCAAGACATAGACATGGCTACTTTTGATAACATTATGACGAACTTTAAACATGAACAAACTGGACCGCCTGCTCAACCTATGCATTCGGTATGTATACGGTTTGCGTAAGTTTGACCACATTTCTAATTTCCGTTCAAGACTTGGGTGGCTCAACATTCGCTTTCGCCGAGATGCGCACGTTCTTGCTGCTGTTTATGGTATTCTTCATGATCCAAGTTCTCCTGAGTACCTGCAAGAACGCTTTAAGTACCATGGCTCCGCTGGACGTGTTCAACGTTCCTCAAACGTAGATATGCTTGCCTATCCGCATCACAAATCTAGACTATATTCAGATTCCTTTACAGTTACTGCAATCAGGTTATGGAACGCCCTGCCTCAGAAAGTACGTCAAGCACCGTCTCTAAACGTTTTTAAGCGTCGAGTACACGAACACTTTCAAAAATGTCAGAATCCCCCCACATACTCGTACATATTTATCTATTTAACTTGTGTATATATATTATATTTACAAATTTATTTTATACTATATATCTATTTATATTTATATTACTATATTACTTTAATTTATATTATATTATATTAAGTATATATTTTTGTATATTAGTATTACATATTTTTACTTAAATTCTTTATATAAGCCAAATTTACTGCATTGTTTAATATTATCATACCTTCTTCACTTTATTACCTACTACCTAAATATGTTTCTTCTTTCCACAATTTTTCTCTTTAAATTATACGCACTGTTTTCAACCCTGTCCCCACTGCCAAAGGTTAACTGGAAGAGAATCTTGGTATTAAGTTCGCCTTTGTGCATTGTATTAATATGTGCAATAAAGAATTTAAAACATACAAACTTTCGGGCATGCAGATTTCCTCACGATGTTTTCCTTTACCGTTAAATAAAGGCGTTATTTTAAAACCTTCTTTATAAATTACTTGTGTATTTTAATGTACTGTTTGATGTGAAATACATCTCACTGAATTCAATTTGTTCATTCAATTTCATGATAAAAAATAAAAAAAGATCGAAAATTCAACATCAAATGAAACAGTGTGTTATTTCTAGAAAAAACATGTCGCATTCGTCGAATTCGTAATTGTTGCAATTTGTACCTGAAAATTCACGATTAAATAAATACGATATAGTGATAAATAAATCAAAACTACGTCACATAGCCAGAGCCTATTCCATAATTTTGCCAAGCTGGCTGGTAAACTGCAGCGACACTTCGTATAGATTGTAACCCTTTTTAGCTTGTTTTGATGGCTTTATATTACACATATTGATAGATTTCAAGTTACATTGATTCATTAAAACATGAAAAGCGGTTTTTATTTATTTACTAGCTGATGCCCGCGTCTTCAATCGCGTGGATTGAGGTTTTTTGGTTCCAGCTGGAACTGATTAATATTCCGGGATAAAAAGTAGCCTACGTGTATGTGTGCCAGACTCTCACGCACAACGGGCACTTATGCTTAAGCGCGGAAAAGCCCAGAGAGAGAGAGATGTGTGCCACACTATAATCTCTGTGCCAAATTTTATCCAGGTTCGTTCAGCCGTTCTGGCGTGATTGAGTAACAAAAATCCATCCATCCATCCATCTAAACTTTTGCATTTATAATATTAGTATAGATATACTTAAAGCCTTTTATAAAGCACAATATTCACAGTTTAACCTTAACATAAGATAAATTATACATACCGACCTAATAGAGGATAACATAGAATATTATGGAAGCCATTTTTTAAATTGATCTAACTCAATAAAATAAACACACATTTACCCCAGAAAGAATAACATTGTATTACATCACTATTTTGCCGACCATTGTATACATCAATATTTTGACGACCTCCGTGGCGCAGTGTTGAGCGCTGTTGCCTTAACGTGCGGAGGTCCCCCGGCAGGGTTTGGAAATTTATAATTTCTGAATTTCCCTGGTCTGGCCTGGTGGGAGGCTTCGGCCGTGGCTGGTTACCACCCTACCGGCAAAGACGTGCCGCTAAGCGATTTAGCGTTCCGGTACGATGCCGTGTAGAAACCGAATAGGGGTATGGGTTTAATATAACTGCCATGCCCCTAACAGGTTAGCCCGTTACCATCTTAGACTGCATCATCACTTACCATCAGGTGAGATCGCAGTCAAGGGCTAACTTGTAGTGGATAAAAAAAAAAAAAAACATCAGTCATTAATATATTTGATAAATCCAACAGAATATTGACAATTGACATTTCTAAAAGTGAACAGCGCTACCGCTCACTTTGAATGTGATTAATTAGACTTCATTAACTTATCTAAACTAGAAGTACAATAACATCTATAAAATATCTTAGACACGTATGACAATATTTGCAGAGGAATATAAGTAAAAAGTTCGGTCAACTCGATGACAAATTGAATCAAGTCCTGCTAGTGTCAGCTTCAGCGTCGCACTTCTTTGTGGACAGAGATTTATTATTTGAACAAATGTGATAGGAAAGAAAGGAGGGAAAAAATATTGACGACACAATCATTATTGAAAAAATTGAGAGCTTTCATATTTCTGTTTTCTTTACAATGCTTTCTTTTATACACAGTAGTAATGTGGGTAACCAACTTTCAGGCTTCAGCTTATAGTTCGAATACAAAAAGGACATTCAAGCATTGAGGTATTATGTACTAACGTACTAGAGAAGACACCGCGAATGTAATCTGTGCTGCGTCGCGAAGCACGTGGCGGGTGCGGGACGCGCGGGGTGCGCGCTGGTAAGGTCATAGATGAGACACGCAGAAGTGACACTAAGTATTTTCTGCCTATTGGGTTATTCAATGAGACTATGTACTTTTGAATTTATGCAGTGTGAGACTGCATAAAGTGCACATATGAAATAAGATAATAGTAGACCTAGTTTTATAGACGGAAAAAAATAATTAAAAAGTAAAAACAAAAAGATATGCATTTTATACAACTTTAACCTTTTTATTAGGAACTGTTGACACTATAAAAGAAAATGTTATAACTTAACCAATCCTATCATGTTAAAAAATAATAGTGACATTTTTATCTTATTCTACCTTATCATTATAGAAATGAAGTGAAAAAACCGGCCAAGTGCGAGTCGGACTCGCGCACCGAGGGTTCCGTACAAACCTGTAGTAAGTTTTACGATTTATGACGTATTCAAAATAAAAATTACTTTTGTTGTATGGGAGCCCCCCTTTAATATTTACTTTATTGATATTTAATTATTTATTTTGAAATGTACTATACAAGTTAATATTCTGTGAAAATTTGAACCGTCTACCTGTTACCGTTTTTAATATTGAGCAAAAATATTGGGGACCCCCCTTAATATATATATTTTTTTAATTTTTAGTATTTGTTGTTATAGCGGCAACGGAAATACATCATTTGTGAAAATTTCAGCTTTCTAGCTATCACGGTTTATGAGATACAGCCTGGAGACAGACAGACAGACAGACAGACAGACAGAAAGAAAGACAGACAGACAGACAGACAGACAGACAGACAGACAGACAGCGGAGTCTTAGTAATAGGGTCCCGTTTTTACCCTTTGGGTACGGAACCCTAAAAACATCGTTTCCTATAATAGTTATTTGTGTAACAAGAGAGCAAAATTATTTTTGTTAAATTTTTAAAGTTTTACTGTAATTAATTACCGAGAAACTAAAGAAGTTTCAAAATGGCGCTGACTGTTTTAAATTTTGGTACCAGTTTCCTGTTTTGTGATCCTAGGGATCCTCAGATATCGATTTTGAACGAAATCGGTACAATAACAAAGAATTTCAAAATGGCGCTGCCTTTTTTAAATTTTGGTAACAGTTTCCTGTTTTGTGATCCTAGGGAGCCCCAAATATTGATTTTAATGAAATCGGTCGAATAATAAAAAAAGTAAAATGTATGATCGTAGGTGTCCCATCTGTAGGTAAAATTCACTTTTAATCTATGATATTCCGAGAAATGGTGGAACGTGGGTGAATCAGTTGAAAAATATCTTCAAAAATTTGTTTTGGTTTGTTGTCGTAAACGTTTTGTTTACTTACCGATGATATGTCACGCCACAATCTTTTTTATTTACAGTTGTGTTATTTTTACACGTTTATATAACGCACGACGGCATTTTAAAATTTTCGTGCGAGCACAATTTCGACACGCGGCCGCGAAGAGCGTAGGCGAGAGACTAAATAAGGTGAAGCCGGCCGGCCGCAAAGCATGGCGCAAATTTTTTGTTTGCGGCGTCGGTTCTAGTACTTGTACATATAATTCAATGCATTCAAGCCTCAAGGAACTCTTTGAATGTGGAAGGCGAAGGACTGCGTGTGATGACGATCAAAAGTCTATGTTTTTGTACAGATACGAATACTCTCGCTGTTTCTGGGTCGTATTCCTCATTGCTGAGGGTAATGATTTCTTTCATTTGTCACATAATGATGAGGGTTTCCTTCATATTAAATTGTGACGATACTGATAGGGTTATGATCAGATTTAACCACAGACCTTTGATTTCTGTGGGTGTAACGTTCATTAATAAAAAGTTCTTTATCGGCACTGACTGTTATCGTGCTCGCTGGAGCACGCAGGATAGGTAAACTATTAAATTCATCACACATCCGCACTTACTGACTTAACAATTGAAATAGACACGGCGTCGAGTTGTCAATCGGTAGAGAGATCTACTTCTTGATAATATTATATCTATAGTTCGCGCACGAGTTGAATGCAGAGCAAATGTATGGTGACACATACATTTACTCTCATTTTATTCAACTCGCGCGCGAACTGTACATATATCTTTGACTGCTAGACATAGGTCTCTTCTAGGGACTTCCACACAAAGACATTTTAATTTGGCTTCCACACGATCCAGCAGCTTCCTGCGATTAGCTTGATGTCTTCCGCCCACTAGACTTCATAAAAATATAGTTTTGTTTTTTGTGTACGTTAGCATATTAGATTGCCGTAAAAACAATTTTCCGTAAAAGCAATTTTCAATAAAATGTAAAGTATTTTTTACTACTTAAACTGCAGGCGCAGTTAAAAGAAAGCTATTCTCAGCAGTTCAATTTTATTAAAAAGACGCCAGCATTCCAGGAACGTCTTTTGATGGAGAATCTATGAAAGCACTATCAAAAGATAACGACCAAAATAAGAACGAGTAAACCTCGGCAAGCATTCCCGGAAGAATTTCCAATTATTTCTTTATTGACTTGATGAAAATGCATTACCAGGGTTTATCAGTATAGTCAGTAACTATAGTATGAAAAGCATTTCAGCTTTTATTTAGTTTTACCTGCTGTGTCTGTCTGTAATCAAATCTTGCAAGTTTTTGACTCGCTTTCAGGTTTCCGATTGAGCTGCGCATGATGTAAATCGAATGACAATGAAATTTTATAAGGATATGGAGTTGTTCTGATGATGGAGCTGGAAGGCAGCTATGGGAACTCTCTTTTTAAATGACGTAACTCCGTCGAGTTTGGACTTGTTTGATTCGTTTTGACAACTCCGGTATTTACTCCGGTCCTATAAGTTATTTTTTATTAACTACAAAAAAACCTTGTAAGTAAAAGGAAGTGTCAACTTATTTTTTCAATTTTCGCGGTATACGCAGACATCTTTTAATTATTAATAAAGCGAGCGCTTATTAATAAAGCGGGGGTTCGAGCTCTTTGAATCAATCAAACTTTACTTAAACAATTTATCAGATTCCCCTCGAAAGTTGACTAGCAATTTTTAAGATACTTTATCGGTCTAATTCAAAAAGTTATAAAAAAAGTAACAATAGGTATGCAGATATAAAATTAAAGAACGTCTATATTCCAGCATGGTTAAGTACCAATAGACTTGCCATTTTTAAATAGTCGTTTAAATTAACTTCGTCTGGCGCTAATGCTTTATTTGATGACAGGGATTTTGTTCATGAAGATTCATTTCTTTCCCCAAGTCCAAATAACACTGAAGAATTACGGGGGTGGATAAAACTCCCATAAAAAACCCAACGCCGTTTCGCGAGGACGCAATTACCGCGAACAAATGATGTGCACGGCAGCAAACTCCATGATATTTATTTAACCAACCACAAAGCCATGGACAAACATAACGCGCGGCGAAACCTGCCCAACGTTTTCCCTATCATCAAGGGCATAGATACTGTTTTTTTTGCGTCTCCCTGTTTAGCAACTAGCAGTGGTGACAAGTTTTTATAACTGTTCTATCTTTTAGATATACGTACAGTCGCGATCTGGAAGTGTTTAACACCTTAAGGTTCATAGTTGCATGGTCACATCTGTGTCCTTTGAAACTTGAACTTATAAACGTAATATATACCTTGCTTAAGTGTTTTAGAGCTTAATGCAAGCAGGGTTCAAAGAATCTAATTTTGAAACTGGTAAACATTTTCAGACCGCGTTCGTACACCATACAGCTCTACTTTATGTTTATTTTAATTTAACTGTGACACAGATAGACCTTGTTTAGTCCTTGTTTTAATAACTTTAATAATTATAGTATGTACTGTTATGTAAGTTTATTATATTGTAATAGTTTTAATAGTTAAGTATTACTTACTTAGGTTGTTATAATTTTCATCTTTTAGTTTACACGTGTGCACCGCCCTGTCATCGTGCAACCAATCTCCTTTCTTAAAAAGGTTGCCTGGAAGAGATCACTCATAGTAATAAGGCCGCCTTTACACCATTACAAGTTGTAAATTCTGTCACGATTCGTTTTACCTTTGTTTTGTTATTTGTTTGTGTGTAATAATAGTAGATTAGTAGCCAAGGGCTGTAAGGCATCAATTGCAGCCCGAGATATTTAGGCGCACGAGCGCAGGGAGGGCGCCTATAGTTCGAGGGTGCAATTGATGCTTACACCCGAGCTAACTACTCTGCTTTACATCTCGATTGTGAGGTAAAGTAGGTCCTTATTACCCCCAAATGGAGCTTGTAGGTGACCAATTAGCGCTCTAGGGTAATAATGTAGCAAGAAAAGCCCTAGGGCGGTAAGTAATTAAAAAAAAAACTCTTCACTCTTTCAAAAAGTTCGCGTACATATAACCATCATACTTTTTTTAATTACTTACCGCCCTAGGGCTTTTCTAGCTACATTATTACCCTAGAGCGCTAATTGGTCACCTACAAGCTCCATTTGGGGGTAATAAGGACCTACTTACTGAATAAGAGAGATGTAAAGTGTTTTTACTTACTTTAAAGCTATCATACGTTAATACCGTTCGGTGTTCAAATATTATTATTGATTTATGCCGCACCTGTTTGGAAATAAGTACATCGTGTTTTACTTTCGATCGAAAAATGTTATTACGATAAAAATAAAGTTCATAGGCCGCGTATTAATTCACCTCACGTTTATCGTGTGTGAAAATAAAACTATCAAATACCACAGGGATCTTGTTGCGAACACTGAACAAATATGGCGCGTGTTTTACCCATATAATCGTCACATACGATATTAAATTTGTACGCGTTGCCTATTTCTGATCATATTCGACTCTCACCCATTTTAAATTATTTATACTAAGTAGTTACTTTCTCAGAGTTTGAGCTGCAAGTTAGAATGATGCGCCGCTATTTAAATAGATAGAAAAGGTTTTTTTTTTATTCTTACAACAGATTAATTATATTCAACACCTCTAGGAATAAAACGTGTAACTATATTACATATAGTTCGCGCGCATGTTGAATGCAGAGCTTATGTATGGTGACACATACATAAGCTCTGCATTCAACTCGCGCGCGAACTATACCTACGGATAGATTATAATACACCTACTAACAGTGTAATTTAATTAATCACGACGACCCTTTGCTTTTCGCCCTCCTGCTGTGCGCAATCCATACTAATATTATTATAAATGCGAAAGTGTGTATGTCTGTCTGCTACGCCTTCACGGCCCATCTATTCAACCGATTCTGATGAAATTTGGTACAAGGGTAGGTTACATCCCGGGGAAGGACATAGGCAAGGAGTTTCCCCGGGAATCAAAAAAACTTAAACCGGCGGACGAAGTCGCGGGCATCATCTAGTCCATATCCATACTAATATTATAAATGCGAAAGTGTGTCTGTCTGTCTGTCTGTCTGTCTGCTACGCTTTCCCGGCCCATCTTTTCAGCCAATTTTGATGAAATTTGGTACAGGGGTAGTTTGTATCCCGAGGAAGGACATAGGCTACTTTTTATCCCGGAAAATTAAAGAGTTCCCGCGGGAATCAAAAAAACTTGATCCGCGCGTACGAAGTCGCGGGAATCATCTAGTGATTAATAAAATCTTAATAGGTAAGTAGTTTAATATATAGTTATGAGAGAACAGTCAACATATAAACAGATATAGAGCTAAAATCTTCCGTGTCTTTTAGCAATACTAAACAAATATCGCGCATTTTACTCATACTCGTACAATCGTCACGTGCGATATTCAATTTCCACGCGTTGTTTTCGAATATACGATGAGACTGTGGACACGTGCTAAAGCCGCATACAAAACAAACCAAACAGACATGACACTTTCAATCTCCTCTTGTTATATTTTATTCTTATACATAGTTATCTCTTTTTAATTCCACTAAAGTTAGCCATTGACTACGATCTCACCTAGTATTTATGAATGAATGAATGAATGAATGAATATACTTTTATTGTACACCACAAAGGAAAAATTATACAACAGGAAACTTAGCAAATAACAAAGTAATTAAACAATTTGGCGGCCTTATCGCTACATAGCGATCTCTTCCAGGCAACCAATGGTGTGAAAGGACATAGCTACAAATACAGCCGGTAGATGCCGGTATTTATGATACAGGCTGAGCTGGTAGCGGGCTTGATTAAATCCAAAACCCATACCCCTATAATCGGTTTCTACAAGCAACTCAATTCAATTCAATTCATTTATTTAAAACATGTAGGTGTCTGAAGGGACTAGAAATTTAATTTGCTATAATCCGCAATAGTAGGCAAAAATAGTTTTGTCTTCTATTGCGGATTATAGCAAATTAAATTTCTAGTTCCTTCATAATCATAGATTTCCGCAAAGTAACGCCTGCTTCTATCCAATATATAGGTGTCTCTTGTGTTACGTCATGTTTTGACTCTCACAACGGAATGCTAAATCGGTTAGCGGTAGGTTATAGCCACGGCCGCATCTTCTCACCAGACTAGACCGGTAAATCCAGATATTAAATTTACAATTTGACCTTGCCGGGGATTAAACCCGGGACCTCTCGCTTATAATAATAATAATAAATACTCTTTATTAAAAGCAACTAGGGCTCGATTTGTTAGTTTAAAATCTTAACAATTAATGTTAGTAGATACACAAAAATTAATTAGAGAATTATTACACAAAAACTTCTACGAAAATTATAACACATTATTTACATTACAATTTCAATTTATTTTGGCCTCACCAACACTTGAATAATGTGTCTAAGCACTGGCGAGTCCACTTTACTCGCAAACATATTCAGGATGAGGTTGGCAGCCTTGTCAGCAGTGACGACGACTTCTTCCGCATTACGGCAAAGAAGTCATCGGATAGAAAGAAGTTATAAGATCACAGTGCTCAACCTTGCGCAAGGGAGGTCGTCAAAATCGTCCCGGCAGTGAGATCGTCTGTCTATAATAAAGTCTGAATGATGTATGATACAGTATGTATTATAGTAATTAGTATCTATCACTGTTCAGCACTTGAAGTCTAGACTAGACAATTTGAACATTGTTCCAAGGTATTCGATGACGATAGAGAATCATCTGTGAATGGCAATAGCGTTCATAGTTGCTGCAACAAAAGCCAATATGCATCTACTACAACCGCAGTATCCCCCAGCAATTAACTTGCAGGAGTCAGCCGTTAAGTATTGTAACGTCAATACCAATTTCTGGTATTCAAGTGATAACGACCAAAACTTTTAGAAATTGTCTTGCTACTGCAATTGACGTGCAAGTGATTTTCCAGAGCTTTCTTTTACACTTGGCCTTAATATTTACGTACCTTACAATATTATTTGGGTAGGTACTTCTATTAAAGTGACTTTCCACATTAATTTAATGATTTTGTAATTTTACTAGCTGGTGCCCGCGACTTCGTCCGCGTGGTTTAAATTTTTAAATTCCTGAGGGAAATTCTTAATTTTCCGGAATAAAAAGTTGCGTATGTCACTCTTCAGGTCCTCAACTATACCCATGCAAAAAATCATGTTGATCCGTTTCTCTGTTACGACGCGGTTGAAGGACAAATGAACAAACAAACACACTTTCGCATTTATAATATTAGTATGGTTATACTCGTAACTATCTTCATCTGCGTTACTATGTGATTTTTTTTTATAAAAAACTTTCTATGGAAGTTTGTCTAGTTTGAAAAAATACGTGAAGCGTGATATAAGTCCGTGAATTAGCGACAGCGCGACGCGACGTTCCAAATAGTTCAACTTTGATCTTATAAAACATGAGACCATTACGTGCTTTTAACCCTCTTTTTATTAACGTCCTGCCAGTGCAAGGCCTTGGCTATGTACTCGTATTTAGACGGAGTGATGCGCCTGAAAGAAACGCGATTTATGTGGCACTATAAATCTTTTTAATCCTCCGACATTCGATCTATGTCAATAATCTATGTAGGTATGTTTTAAGGTATAGGCAAAAAAACTGACTGTGCAGGACAAATCGTCCTAATTTGTCACTTATGTATAAACAATTTGTTATTATAAAAGTTCGCACGCGGATTTTCTGTCCGCCAGACAGAATTTATGAAGCTGACGCTCTAAGAATAAACGTATACGTAGAGTACGTATCTGTACATCCCGGCTAATTACCATCAGTCGCTATGATTGTAGCCGTAGGTTTTCTTAGGAAGTATCTAGAACAAGGAAACTATTCAGTATTCGCCTCTTAAAGTAGACTTTGAGCTGCTCGACACGGACTTGAGACCGCGACATGCGTGCAACTTGGGAAATGGCACTTGCTATCCTACGAGTGTAATTTGTATTGAAAGTAGGTATAACAATGAGGTGAGCAACACAGTGACATGTACGGCGTACATTGAGGTATAATGTACTAGCAATAGTACATTACACATCTAGGGCAGTAAAATAAGAAATGTCTCAGATCACATGTAATTGTTGTCCGAGGCGAAGCCGAGGTCAATAAACATGTGATCTGAGGCTTTCTTATTTACTGCCCGTGGTGTGTATACTATTTTTCTCCTCGACGGAGGCGGAAAGCGGCATTTTCGTTTAGCGCAGCGGGAGGAAAATTGACGCTTTCCGCCCGGAGGTGAGAAAAGTACATTTTACATACGCGCTAGTAGATATTACTTCAATGATCACGTAACACAAAGTCTACCTTAAAGTCCCCGCTCAGCTTGACTCATATCACTTCTTTTGAAATATTAGCCAGAATGATACCATTATGAGAGTGGGCGTTTTCACTCATTATAGCTCGACGCTTTTTAAATAGCCACTTCAGTAGCACTTGATGGCGCATTAAATGTGATACTTTATAAAAAAGCGTAATTGCTTTTGTCTCTCAGGGATATTTAAATGTGACGGTGATGTTTAATTAAAAAGACTTCAATTATAATTTTCAGTCGCTTACTTTTATAAATTAATTGGAATATATTGTAAAAGTTAATTGATATTGGACTTTAATGTCATTACGGTAGGACAGTACGTACCTTACTATGTTCATGGAGGATGTTTGCTTTTTTAAAGAGAGAAGATTTATTATGTCTTTGGTCAAACGTGTTGCGGTGGGTCCAAAAATACACCCTTTTTTGGAATCATCCAGTTTTTTAGGCATTCGTTGTTTTAGCCCTACATTGTAGACTCAGGTATGTCGCTAGCGCTATACCTAATGTATATCTTTATTAGACAGACAACTAAATTCAACTAACCGGGCGATTCAGTCGAACAAGCGTGGAGGCACCCCACAAAATATTATCTGATATATTTTTATAGGACATCGTGATATATGATAAGCTTTATGGGGAGACGTCACAATGAGACGTGTCACTCCGGGACATAAATGTTATCCGGCTTTTAGTTCAATCCGAAAAGCCTTTCAGAGTGCCCGCTTATAATAACCGGCTTAACGGCAGACCTTTCATTTTTTATTTGGATATGATAAAAAAAATGCGGAAATAATATCGTGGAAAATTTATTTGATGTTATGACCGAAAATGTTGTTTATTTGTAAAATAGTAATGTGAGCTGGGTGAGGTGACCCAAATGTTAAAATAACCGTTTCTTAATTTACCTACAACGAACTCAATTTACATAGACGGGCCCTGTCAAACAAAGAATGTGAACTTATTTTACTAACGAGTCTGAAAAACGGGACAGCGCTATGGCGGGGACAAGGACAGGCTTATACAGGTGAGGGGCACGCCGTATAAGTCGGACGCCCAACTTTTTTCTATGAAAGGGCCCATCTAGAACCTACATATTATATATCGATGTTTTCCTAATTTTTGACTTGAAGTAGGTATTTATGAAACTGGATGATGCCACCGATTTCATGGATTTATGATATTCAGGATTAAAGAGCCTATGTCCGTCCCCATGACGCATAGCTCTGTACAAATCTAAAAAAAATGTGATAAAACGGATGATAAATTGCCGTGAAAAGGGAGCAGACAGATGCTTTCGCATTTATAAAATTAGTATGGATCATAGATTTAGGATTGGTCTCCGCTGCGCTGCGGAGACCAATCCTAATTCTATGATATGGATGTACTAAATTGCAAAGAGTATCAAATACATTGTCTGGTTTGTTTACGCGAAAGAGCCACTAGTTTGTATCCTCTATAAATATAATGCGGAAAGAGGGTCCTTATTTCCGCCTGTCAATATCCGACCGTGTTTATTAAGCGCTTATTATTTTTGTACCTACTCATATTTTCTCTATAAATGGGTAACTTATTTAGAAAGCGGTGAATCGTCATAGTTCTACTCCTAGTGACAGTGCATATTTTGTATAGGTACAATCAATATTGAAGAACGTGGACCAAAGTCGATAACTGGACGAGTTACCAAAATCAAAATTGTTTAATACTGTCGTAACAAGGTTAATACTGAAGTAACAAGGTACATCGCCCACTGATAATGACACTTATCTTAAACTTGAACAGACAAACAGCTGTTTTGAGGCCGCCTCTTTTATCAAAGTGATAGCTAGTATAGTATTTGGTGTCCTTACAAAAACTATATAAACCTGTTTAATAATATATTTGTTTTGTTTGTTATAATACCCCTATATAACCGTTAGATTTCTAATCATAATCAAAAATGAAATCCCATACGCGTAGTTTTACATCATTGCTGCATGGTGCAGCTATCAACATTTTTTTTAATGACCAGAGACACACTACAGTACTACACGATAAAAACCCATCGAATTACCTACGTGGGATGTTAGAAAATAATTTGTCCGGTCCATAAAGGTCGTCACACACTATCCTCGAAAAAATGTTCCCTGATAACTGGGGTTTGATAAATTACGACAACTCTACTTCGCATGACGAACGAGCGGGGATCAAAAGCGGTACTAAGATTTATGAGCGCGATTGTACAGAGACCCTTATGTAAATCATGAGTAATATGCACATTATTATTTCCGTTGTACAATATTAGACTCGTAAATCATAATCTAATACTGGGTTCTTACATCAAAAACCTACCTGATTTTTGTTTAGTTTGAGTGCCTTTAGTTTTATGCCTCAAAATAGTATGAAATATTTTCTTATATATTTTTTTACTTTTTTATATATTTTTAATTGCTTTTAATTAAGTTTAATTTAAATAATATGTATTATGTTTTGATTAATGAAAATAATCTTACGTTACTTTTAAAGAATTTGAAGCCATTCTTAAAATAGCTTTAAATTCCTTGCCTCTTCATGTAAGTTATCATCCTCATAAATATTATTTTGCTTCCTCGTTCTTAAGAGTAGATAGGTACGTCAATAGTGAAACGGGCGGGTTCCTAAAATAAATATTATCTCTTTGACTGGTTTCAATGTTGTCTTTAATTATATTTTTGCTGACCTTTGCGTTTATCTAAATTAATACACGATGCCCGCGACTTTGTCCACATTGTTAAGGTTTTTTGATTCCCGTGGGAACTCTTTTATATCCCGGGATAACATTTATATTAATAGGTTGTAATCTACCTCCACCTAAATCGGTTCAGTCATTGTGGTGCGAAGGAATAATAATTTATTATTTACTTACATTCAAACCTTCTCATTTATAATATTAGTAAGGTAACTCCATAGAGGTATTATTCTTACTCAGTGGGTAACTCATAGTGTGTAGTATAAGATAATATGAATACGCTTAAATTATAATTATTCTTTCTTTTGCAACGTTAAAAGCTTTTGTACTCCAAGCACATGTATATTCTGGGTAAAATGGGAAAATCGTAAAAGCGGTGAAACCGCATGTGTACGGCATTTTTTTCCAAAACCACGCGTTCACAACGAGGCATTCCTTTAAAGGCTTTGGAAAACCGCACGAAATAGCGTTGAATGCAAAATGTTGAACGCGAAATCGAATATTGATTTTGGCCCAGTGAAATTGGCCAAAGAAAAGGCTGCATTTCGGAAAACTTTTCGGGACGATGCATTTTTTTTATCCACTACAAGTTAGCCCTTGACTGCGATCTCACCTGATGGTGAGTGACGATGCAGTCTAAGATGGTAGCGGTTAGGTGGTAGGTTAGGTGGCGGGGGAAGGTTGGTAGGTGGTTTTGGCGAACCTTGATTTTGTTGATCTAAAATATAAACAGACTGTTACAAACGGACAGGTAAACAATTTCGCGTTATATGGATCCCTTTTGTACCACTTTAGTATTGAGTTCTAAAAGGGCTTAGTAGCTCAAGTATAGGCAGTACCTATACACAAAAAGAGAGCAACCTACAGTCAAATTACACGTTTTCCTTAAGATCTCTTTCAACGTCGTAAATCACTTCATTTTGCGCCTAAAATATGGGCCAGATAGCGCCTCCGAGAAACGCTGAGTCATGAAAAAATCTTGTTGATACAGTACGACAAAAAATGGGGTAAAATAATCATTTTCATTCTGAAATAACATCTGAAAATGTGGCAATACCTATAATATAACAAAAACAGTAGGGGCTGGGCAAGACCAAACGTCTTTGCGAAACGTCCACGTTGGAAGGTTGATGTGTTATCCTGTCGCGTTAGTGTGTGCCATACAAGAGCAGACTTTATGTCCGTTAAATTCTTGAGACCCTAGTGTGTTCTCGCTCTTACTAACCTGAACTCCGCCACTGTCCACTTCTATTCATAGAAATAAGTCGCCTGCAATATAATCATCAGTCATCCACTAGTCCACCACGCTGGCAAAGTGCGCATTTGCAGACTTTTTCAAATACCTTTCAGAACATCATTATTACCTCTTGGGCATGCCGGTTTCCTGACGATGTTTTCCTTCACCGTTACAGCAAAGGTGATATTTGATTTCCTAAAAGCATATTACTCCGAAACGTTAGAGATGCTTTTCCTGCATGGAGTATACTTTGTTAAATCCATCCACCGTCTGTCTGCTACGCTTTATCGGCCCATCTTTTCAACCGATTTTGATGAAATTTGCTACTCTTTATCCCGGAAAATTAAAGAGTTCCCTCGGGAATAAAATAAACTTAATCAACGCGGACGAAGCCGCGGGCATCATCTAGTAATATTATAATGTTGAAAAATATCTTCAAGGTCTGTACAATATTTTGGGAGTCTCATTAGGCTGACATTTATTCGAATTACCTTCATTTTCTCGCTAATTAGGTAGTAAAGGGCAATAAAAAGGACCTGATTAGATTTTTTGTTGTCCTCTCTGCCACGCTTGATAAAAATAAGCAGTATTGTATAATGCGACTTCCCTGGCCTAGAGCGAGAGCTGTACACTGAAAAAAAAAATTAGTAAAACTAATTGCTTTTTCGGTAATATACATTGCTTTGGCCAGTAAAAATGGAGCCTATTGTCCAAACAAGTTCAAGTAACCGAAAAAAAAACAGTTGAGTTATAACAGTAGATATTACCGGTTGACTATTCTTACTGTTTGTAAGACAGTAAGTAAGAAAGTAATAGTTAGTATGAACTGTTTGTTTCAGTAAACTTTAAAGTTCAAACAATTAAAATAGCTCGTTAGCTCCTAACTATATTCTAAAAAAACTGTTCTGAAGCAGTAAAAATAACTGCTACAATATCAGTAAAGCTCTGAAAACGGCAATACTTAAAAATAACCGTTTGCTTCAGTAAACATTAATGTACAAACAATTGAAACAACTGATTAGCTTCTTACTGTTTTTTGCCCATTTCGACGAACTGTCAGTAATCAATTACTTTTACAAAAAATCAGTTTTTTTAACCGAATTAAATTTTACTGTGCCAAAAAAGTAAAAAGTCTCGTGCTATTTTTTTCAGTGTAGGCTTATAAGTGAAAATTCCGGGTTCGATTCCTGGCTAGGTCAATGCTTATTCTTATACTTACTTCTTCAGCTAGGCCCCTTCTAATATTGTCTAAATATGCTAATATTATAAATGCCAAAGTTTGTATGGATGTAGGTATGGATGGTTGTTTATTACTCAACCACGCCTGAACTGCTGAACGGATCTGGATGTTTGGCACAGAGATAGATTATAGTTTAGAATAACACATAGGCTACTTTTTATCCCGGAAAATTAAAAATTTCCCGCGGAAACCAAAAAACCTCATTTCACGCGGACGAAGTCGCGGGCTTGTATTATTATACTTACTTCTTCAGCTAGGCCACTTCTAATTTAGTCTAAATATAAAAAAATCAATAGCAAGGTAATCAGAAATTGAAATGAAATCAGAGATTGTTCACGGAAATCTCAAACTTCTGTGTAGGTAAGGGATAAAACACACTACGAAAAAAAGGTTTTGACTGGAGTCCACTAGCGCTCTTTTACATGGAGCTGCACTTATTACCGTGACAAGATGATTCCCATTAACGTAGGCGTTTCGCGCGAATATTTTATCCTATCCGTAGTATGTTTTCGCCCTAAAACTTCTATAAAATAATATTATGATTCACTAAAGTAATCAAAAACAATTTAAAACACAGAAAACAAAAAGTATTTTAAATTGGCCTCAAAAGCTTCGCTTGAACTTAATAATTAAACTTGCGATAAGTTTGTGTACGTTTGAGAATATCGACAGTAGGTCCTTAAGACTCCTTGTAAAGAACTCCAGAAGCCCTCGTAATTGCCCTCGGCTACGGGAGTTAAATATAATGGTGAAGCTTGTTCTACGAAATCATTAATTAATTATTAATGACTAAAATGAAACTGCTAACAATTAATTTTCTTT
Organism: Erebia ligea; assembly: GCA_917051295.2. Taxonomy (NCBI): domain Eukaryota; kingdom Metazoa; phylum Arthropoda; class Insecta; order Lepidoptera; family Nymphalidae; genus Erebia; species Erebia ligea. The sequence continues at coordinate 10,196,188 of OU785235.1, read as the reverse complement.
TTTGTCCTTGATAGCAAATACTTTATTAATTTCTCTTGCATCATACTCGCGAAAGAAAAACGGAACATTTAACTCGTGAACTAATGGCCCGACCAGGACTACGAAGATGACGCAGTTACTGAATTTAAACGCGTATTTATTTGAGTACTACGTAGGTAAGTAAACCACACCAATCAACCAGAATACCTACCTATCTATTTTATAATTTGCGAAAATAATAATAATCTGTGTTACATAATATTTATTAGCTATCATAACCTTGAAAGTATAGGAGAGGCGAGATCCCATTTAAGTTCCCTTCGGTCCTGCGACACTTTACCGTAATGTGAAAAATTGCTTCCCAGGTAACCTCCCTGATTCTAAAGTTCAGCGGAAATTGCACCTTTGATAATTTACTGCCTTCAGGCATTTCTATATTATCCCATCTACAGCGCAAAATAATTTTCTGACATTTATATATTATATAAAAAAACAAGCTGTATCTTGGATAGAAGCAGGCGTTACTTTGCGGAAGTCCATGATATTGAAAAAACTAGAAGTTTAATTCGCTATAATCCGCCACAGAAGGTAAATCTATGTGGTACAGTGCGTATCTTGAACTTTTTGGGTATTTTGGAAGATTTATGTGGTGTGGAGAATATCGCGGGCTGCCAGTTCAAGATACGCACTGTACCACATAGATTTACCTTCTGTGGCGGATTATAGCGAATTAAACTTGTAGTTTTTTCAACAAGCTGTATCTACAGTGCAATAGAATAAAACGTCTAGACTGTCACTGTATTGTATTTTGCAGTCCACTGTAACGTTGTATCTTAAGAGTAAAGAAAGATTAAGAAAAAAATAGATAAATACCTAATATATAGATAGATAATAAACTCTTTATTGCACACACTTAGAACATATATACTTACTTAGGACAATATATATACTTATAAATCTAATTAAAACCACTAAAACTTCAAATACTATTAAAATAATGCTACGGAACCGCGCGCATTCCTTGCTGCGTAGTGAATTCGTTGACCCATTGCATTTAACATACAAGCGCCTTCACGCAACCCTAATTACCAAACCGGATAACTGATTCGGCCGCTCGCTCGAGTCGCGAAGTTTCTACAAGTGCCGCGCGCGCCGCCAATAACGCCATTCCAGATCTGCACTTACTGGTGCGCAGTGCGTTACTTTGTCTCATATTTTCACTACGTGGACACCCGCCCTATTCTTATTTGGCTGCCTACTAAACCCGCTGGGGTGAGTTACCATAATTATACTAGTGTTAGCTTAAGTAGGTAGCTTATATCCTAACTGTAGGCTGTCCTGTGCCGCTGTAGTGCTTGCCACGGTCGCTGGACTGTGACAAAGGCATCTACGGCGGACGGGGTTCTATACCACGTCCCTAACGCCTACCGCTCTGGGGTTCCAGGTTCCATGGACTGCCTAGGAAGCTTCTTTCGAGGATCAGCTTTCGATCATCTGTTCATGAGGACGGGAAGAAGACGCCCGTCGCTCTGAGGCCAACACCTCACGCTACTCAGTCAGGGACACCCTACTGCGTCCGTCTTGTGCCTGCAACAGGAGCCCTGGAGCTGGACCCCGGAGTTCCGCCTAGTGTTCAGGCCAGTGCCCGTTTACTAATCAAAAACTACAGTGTGGATAGGTGGAAAAGAAATTAAACGGCTTAGAACCTACGCCCGGCTTTTCCTTACGTCTTTCTCTTTCTTTTATTTATCTTGTGACGGCCTACCACGTCACACCACGAATTCGTCATCAATTGGTAGATGTTCAGTGCTGGACATAGTTATCTTGCAAGGACTTCCACATGCCAAGGTCTCGACTCGCCTAGATCCAGCGGTTCCCTGTGTCTCGTTGGATGTCGTCCGTCCACCTATGGGGGGCCTACCAACGCTGCGCTTTCCTGTACATAGTCGCCAATCCAGTACTTTGGGATCCAACGTGTATCGGTTGTTCGATTTATGTACCCCGAGTCCCGACTTGTACCACTTCAGCTTCGCAACACGTAGTCAAGCTATGTCTGTTATACTTGTTCATAAATGGATCTCCTCAATATACTGATTGGGTCGCATAAAGAAGCTCCGATTATTTCGGAGCACTAACTTATGTCTTACCTTATATTTTACTAGATGATGCCCGCATTGGGGCAGCGTGGTAGATCTAAGCTCTAATTCCCTCTCTGCTATAAGAGTGAAGGCCGGTGCCCAGCAGTGGGACGTTAATAGGCTGTAGTGGTAGTGGTGGTGGATGCCCGCGAATTCATTCACGTGGATAAAGTTTTTATTATTCCGCAGGAGCTCCTTAATTTTCCGGGTCTATGTGCCTCTCCGGGATGCAACCTATGTCTGTATCAAATTTCATCAGAATCGGTTGAAAAGATGGGCTGTGAAAGCGTAGCAGACAGATAGATACTTCGCAATTATAATACCTATACTTAAGTATGGATGATATATTATATGAATACCTATAATATTCCTCATACACACACCGCCTCACCATAATAACATTTCCTCATCGGGCACTGAGCACATCTCCTGTCATATCCGGTGGAGGCATGTCATACGTGTTTCCTTATTATATTGAGTAGCTGCTGTCACTAACGTACTCGTATTTCCGGCGTTGTATCTATCGCGACATCGTCCGCGTGGATTAAGTTTTTTTGATTCCCGCGGGAAATATTTAATTTTCCGGGATAAAAAGTAGCCTATGTCCTCCCCCGGAATAAACCCTATTCCTGTACCAAATTTCATCACCGGGTGAACAGATGGGCTGTGAAAGCGTAGCAGATAGACAGACCGACAGACAGACACGCTTTCGCATGGAATGGATTAGTAGGAATTCAATGTTTTGATACGAGTGTTAAATACGAGTAGGTAAATGTAGAATAGCAACCAATTAAATTATTTATTCCGTACTAGATAATACCCGCGACTTCGTCAGCGTGGATTAGGGATTTTGATTTCCGCAGTAATTTTGAAATGTTCCGGAATAAAAAGTAGCTTTTGTCCTTGCCTGGTATATTGAACTTCGTCAAAAAAAACCGTGAAAGCGTAGCAGACAGACAGACACACTTTCGCATATAGGTATAATTTATTATAAGTATAGATAAATTATATGTACCTATATAATTTATTGTACACAACAAAAACACAAAAGAAACAAGAATAAGTATGGATTATGCAATAATAACTGTAAGAATCATCACTGTAATATTATTATTCTTACTTATATTATTATTCTCAAATTTTGAGGCCGATTTGCATACATTCTTACTAGTTAAGTTTTATTTAAAATTTAAATAGGAAAGGTCCCATAAAAATTTCTGAATCTATCCGTAGAACGGGCCAATAAGGTTGAATAATATTCCCTTTCTTCGTCAAATCTTCACAAATAATTTCTAGTTATTATGTGAATATTCTAAGAACGACTTTGACCTAGATTTTGTTTACGAAACAGTAATTTTCTATGTAAGTACTATTTCCAACAGCTCAAATCTTTTTGTAAATATTTGTACTCAAATAAATGTTATTTTCCACGACACAACGCGACGGTTGTCGACGTAAATAAAATCACGTAGGTATTTTTTGTGTATAATTCATAGTTGGAGTTGTACACAAAAACACCAACATATAAAGAACGATAAACTCTTCACAATGACAGCATTAAAAATATTGCTAACCATAACCTTAATATTCCCTGCGGAAAGGGACAGAACTAGATTTAAAGCTGTCATTTTAGTTTAGTTTACAGAATTGGCCTCATTGTGGTCAATTTTAATTCAAGAATTGAATTTGTGCTGAGAATTGAATTTGCGGCTTTGTGCTGAGTGAAGAGCCTTATTTGTTCACGAACTATAAAAATAGATTTAATTAGTTAAGTAAGTAAATATTGTAATTTTTTGTTTTCGTGGGCAAATAAATGAATTATCTATATATCTATTTATCTAATTCAAAGTCAATTTAAATCAAGTTCTTTCCCTTTCGGCAGAGAGTATTATGAAAGGATTAGCGATTATTTTTAATGATGTCATTTTAGTTTAGTTTAGAGATTGTGCACTACAGAATCAGCCCCAATATCCAGCTATATTAGGTGCGATTCCACCAGTGTGCGGTACTGTGCTTCACAAAATGTTTCCCTCGGTATTAGACTCGCACAAGTAAACATGTTCGCAGTATTTTTCCCATCAACTCAGATCAAAATGTTCGTGCACAAATGCAGCACGCGATTTTGATGTGATTGCACCTTACGAAGCAACAGAAGCTTGCGAAATTGCAAATTTGTATATGTGTGTCTCTCTTTCTCACAAAGATAAAAGATAAAAGATCATTACCACAAAAGAACCAACGGCGTTTACTTGTGCACCAGAGTGTTCATCAGAAAAGCACGCAAAAATATTACTTACGAGCTGACGGCCACGTGGATTAAGTTTTTTTTAATTCCCGCAGGAACTCTTTAATTTTCCGTGATAAAAAATAGCCTTTGTCCTGCCCCGGGATATAACTTATCTCTGTCGGTACAACAACGATACAACATAAGTCTGTATTACCAAATTACATCGAAATCGGTTGAAAGGATGGGCCGTGAAAGCGTAGCAGACAGACAGACACACTTTCGCATTTATAATATTAGTATGGATTGTCTAAAAAAATACCACCAAATTTAGAACCTCCTCTTTTTTGAAGTCGGTTCAAAGTTTCAGCAGAGGATTAGTTCGACTCTACTGAACTGACAACTTCATAACTATGAAGTAATTATATAATTACCTACTGTACACAGCATTAACTTTGAAGCTGCTTGTGAGAGTAAACTTTGGTCGATGTTTTCAACTCTGTTATATTCCGATTATAGTTTGAGAGCTAGTAGTAACATTGAGGCGGTGCTTTAGCTAAAAGTTTATAAAGAGTGGTTTCTTTTGAATAACTATAGCATTTGTAAATAGACCCTTCCTAGGTCCATATAGGTGACTGTAACATAATTATTATGTGTACATATAGAAAATGAAAATTATTTTGTTTTTTATTATAATAAGTAATATTCATTACTCAATTTGTTTATTTCATACATACAGGACATTCAAGTGTTTCTTGAGCACCGTCCTGTTTTGACTCTACCACCATTTCAGAACGAAAATTAATAATGGGGCAAAATATTATTTCGGGACTTCCGTAATTTTCTGGAAAATATCATGAAATGCTGTGAATCTGTTTCAGGGACCTAGCTAGCTAGTAAATCTAGTTTGACATACTTGAACATTGTAGAGGAGTTTTCACACTAATAAATAATTAATAGTTTTTAGTTTTTGTAAGGCACCTCCAAAAAAATTTCTACGGGTTCTCATCACAAAATGTTTCCACCTCCCACCTGAAAAGTATAAACAATTAATTAATTAATCCAGCTTTGAACGGAGAGAAAAACATTTGCTGTTCATATTTTCTAGGGATCTGGGCTCCAGCATTGGTTCCAGGGTGAAATTCCTACAAGGTAAAATGTTTTTGAAACGGGGCTGGAATTCCTTTGTCAGAACGGCACCCTAAAACGCTATAGCGAAATTTGAAGTTTTCTGATATTTTACAAAGAAAGGATAATATTAGTAACGTATCTATTTTGGGCTCACAATATTATTCTTTTCTTTGCCACCAAGAAATGAAAAAATATGCCAAGGATAATATTTTGAACTCGCATATTTTATTCGACATCAAGTAAATTGACCAAGACCTCAAGACCATGGTAAAAGGGACGATGCAGTATAAGATCAGCCGGTTAACATGGAAGAGTCATTGCTGTTTAGTTAAAGCTATACTATTTTTTATATCCCCATAATACTTACATAACTGGTTTGCTGAGAAGAATACGAAAAAATTAATTTTAGACTACCAATCTGCGCTTAGTCAGCGTGGTGAAGTATTGCCAAAACCCTCTTCATTCGGAAGAGCCCCGTGCTCATTAGGGAGCTGGCTTTGACTTGAGATGATGATAATGAATAGGTATCTTGCTGCTAAGTCTGGACTTATTCACAAAAGCTCTACATTGTTCAATTCATACGGGATATAATTTACTTACACAAGGGTGCTTTGTGAATATGACAAGCCTCCTGTTGTTTCGCTTATTCGCATAATCTACTTCTTAAGAAGATAATTATTTTAGAGACATTTTAACGATCTACATACTCTACCATAATAGATATTCTATTTCTTTTATTCCACTAGAAGTTAGCCCTTGACTGCGATCTAACCCGTGGTAAGTTATGACGCAGTCTAAGATATAGCGGGCTAACCTGCGGTTTCTACACGGCATCGTACCAAAACGCGAAATCGCTTGGCGGCACGTATTTTGCCAATAGGGTAACTAGCCACAGCCGAAGCCTCCCACCAGACCAGACCAGCGAAAATTCAGAAATTATAAACTCCCAAAATTGACCTTGCCGAGAATCGAACCCTGGATAAGATTACAGCGCACACCAATACAATATTTTTAATATAATTTGTTTTGAAATAGAATATTTTGTAGGTCAAGCCGGCTTCATCCTTCCCCGGAATTAAACATATTATATCTGGGACGGAATTGGTCGGACAGATGGATACAAATGACTAAGTCTGCCTAATTGCACTCTGCTATCGTAGTGGACTATGGCCTAAATCCTTCCCATTCTAAGAAGAGACCCGTGTCCAGTAGTCGATGGATTGAATGAAATTAAATTAATAATTTTTATTTCTGAGAAACAAAATTGGATTAAATAATCAAAGTGACTTGGCCGTAATTACTACAATGTCCCAGGAAAGAAAATAACTTTTAATTCCAAGGTTTTTATATTTTTTTCACTCCTTCACTCCTTTGTGCTCTTAATAAAGAAAGGCGGACGTAATAATTTTTTTACACCAGGTTCGACTTAAATTAAAATATTGCTAAAAGTATTTTCTTGTTATTTTCTTCGTTATTATAAAAGAGAAGTAACTACTTATTTCATTCTGTTCGCTAGGAAGGACTAATGGGGTTTATTGATGTAACGTACCTAATTACGTAACATCATACGATCATAAGTCATCGATACGAGTACGTTATCATAAGATCGCAATAAAATTTTAACCGACTGCCAGAAAAGCAGGGTTATGTTTTAACCTGTCTGGGTATTTTAGTGTATGTGCAGTGTATGAACCTAACTATACCTTATTTGAACATTCAATTTAAAATCACAACTCTGGATATTTTTTTAACAGCGCGTTACTACTTTATCGCGTTATTGCACAAGTACGAGTATATACATAGGAATAGCAGGGAGACATGCAATATGCAGCTCACTAGGTATATTAAATAGTTTCTCTTATAGTGGAAATAAATATACCCGTAGAGAGACGGGCGACACGTACACTAGAGGGCTATTTTGTAAGGCTTAGGTCGTTGTTGAATACACCTTGAGCTCGCCACAGAATGACTAGGTATAGGAGAGCCTGAATGGGGTAGAGATAAAAGTCATGGACAGGGACTATCATGCTAATGCCTAATGTATGAATTTCTTTTTTATTATGGAAATGTCTTGTGTGTGCGCAATGTGGGCTAGAGATTATTTTGGATATTTTGAAATCTTTGGAACGGAGTGAACATTTTGGACAATGCATTCAAAGTTTCGACCCAAACAATGATATTTGACATGTTAAAACATATCTATAGACTCTTGGTGCTCTTGCCTTGTTGTTGTCAAGATACAAGTTCTTCTACATCATATAATTAACAATTAACCAATAAAAATCAGCAATATACGCGTACTTTTACCATTTCCATTTTAAGTTTGTATATAAGTACGAAATAGTATAAATTTTCATCGCTGCGTCAGCGCTAATCCTAAGGCTACATCTGTAATGATTTTACAGAATAACGGTTCTGGGAATAGCACTTGAGTGAATTCCTTACTTTTGACATACAATAAAACACTGACGAGAAAATTGGACAATATGATATTCCAGTTGGCTCTCATACAAATTTCTGGAATGTTTTAAATAACTCAACTCACTTGTTCCGTGTTCCGTGCTTCTATAAAATACTGTGTAATATTTTATAATGATGTGACATTTCTGTTGAGTATTTGAGGACATAATAAATGGCTAAATTGAGTCAAAGAAGTCAAAGAGAGCTACCTGATCGCAAAGTGCATACCAAATGTATTTTTGCCTTTTTATCTACGCAAATTCTATTCAATTCAATTCAAATTATTTTTATTCATATTAACTTTTACAAGTATTTTTAAATTGTCAAGTGAATCTACCACTGGTTCGGAATGGCTACCGAGAGGAGCCAGCAAGTAACTCGGCGGAATCTTGAACTAGGCATTGATAGATAGATAGATAGATAAATTATTTATTGCCACACAAACATAAAGATATATTTAAAGTAAAATTGGAGGGTATTAAATCAATTTCTAAAATGCAACGCTACTTACTATAACCTTTTTTGCGTAATATATAAATGTAAAGATTTTTTTCAATAATGTTTAAGTATGTATATTAGACAGACCTAGATTATTTTACAGTAAGGTTTTTCCATGTTTCTAAGTAAAAATATTTATTATACCAACTAGTGAGATATATATTTCTAGTCACAGAATAGAGCTGTAACAATATAGGTGCCCAAGTCCAAACGGTCAAAAAGGTATGCACTAGGCCTACCTTTTTGACTAGTTACTTACTCCTTGAAAGTCTCTCTGTTTGGCATCTCTATATTTTATTAATGGCACAACGTGTATTATAGAAAAACACGCCTACGTAGCCAGCAAAAAACTATCTTACTTTTTAATATGATGGAAAAGTAATTTTTTCTTAGCGTTTCCTTTCAAGACGTCTCGGTCTGTTATAAGCTACTTTTTTGCCTTTCAGTTTAATTAGCAACATTGCGCAATAGAAACCAAGAAGCAAAACGAGTTCAGGTAGCTTGAGGCATAAAATACCATAGAGATACATCTGGTTTAAAAAAGCGCACAGCCTGATCAAACAGTTATTTAAAGGTGCTAATAAATTATAACCTAATATGCAAAGTAAGGAAAGCCACGCATGTTTGCTATTCCAGAATAAAAAGTAACAGATGAAGAAATTTAATTAACTGTTGTTTATACACCCTCTGTATGACAAAAGGTCGAAAATCAATCGCCTGAATTTGCCAACGACCTCATGTTGAGCTTTAAATTTTCTTCCACAGACCAAATTAAATGATGGCAAAAAAAAATAAGAGCCAAATCAAACAACAGAATAATATGGTTGTGCATAATGAAAAGGCTAGTAAAGGCTCCAAGCCTTTGCCGACAACCATGCCAACTATACAAATATCTGAATATAAATATTACTGAAAAAGTTACCGGAAGTAGGGAACTATCAGTTCGCATAGTTGTAAAAATAAATGCATAATGTTATCATTTACTGTTTAATTTATTTAGCTTTGGATGCTGACAGATTTCTTATTATTTTCTTAGTAGTTGCTTTATAGAATTGGCGCCATCAGGCTGTTGTTCACGGTTCAGCCCTTTTGTAGGCTATCGCCACTTCTAGTGTATTGTACCTCTCTGTAAAGAAAACTAAAACAAGATACTTCCTCTTGCCTCTTAAAATGTAAATTCAGACCCGTGATTTAGTGGATGAGAATTTCAATCTGCATTTTGTTGCTACACAGGCGCTAGCACCACACCCTCTTGACTAAATTACCTATCTGATATTTCTATTTCAGTAAAATCTTACGAGGGTTTTTGGTTTGTCTTCAATCACGCCGCAACAGAGCTACAGATCGACGTAATTTTTTACAGGGGTATAGTTAGTTGCACCACGTAAATAAACCTTCCTGCGTGCGTTTCTAACTTACACGACAACATCAAGCCTCACAAACACCACATCAACCGCCCTAGCACGAATAAGTCCCGCATGCTGTATTTTTCCCAGCTCTACTGTCGAAATAGGGCATACACGAGGCGTTTGCAAACTTGTGTTTGTGTTAATGTCCCATTTTAACACTTGGGTGGACACATAGTGACGCCCTCCTCCATGTGGAACAGATTCGTGCTAGGGCGACAGCACGTAGCAGCAGGATCAGAGAGTGCCACACGTCATATCAGCTTCGCTTGGTTTGCTAAAATGGCTTTTGGCTTGCTAAAATGAATACACGAGTTCTTACTAAGTAGAAAAACTTGCTCATTATTGATGTAAAGTTGGCAGCTCGAAGTTTTTGTAAGACATTGTTGAACTAACAGTGGAATTCCTAATCGACTGAACGGCTCGCCACCCACGGCTCTACCGAAATAGATCAAAATCAAACGCCAACTTTACATCAATAATGAGCAAGTTTTTCTACTAAGTAAGTAATAACTCGTGTATTCATTTTAGCGTGACTGCAGAGTGAACGCAATTTACCTACAGATGGTTCAAGTTGCTTTATTATTGTAATAAGTAAGAGACGCTCGTCTCGGGCCGTTTGTCGGCATAATTACCCCTTCGCGACCGACGAAACGGATTTTATATAGGTACCCTCAATTTGTTATGGTGTCATTTAGGCGTGAATAAGTTTGTAAATAACCTCTGTTTTCATTAGGAAGGTGTTCAAGGAAGGAGATTTTTTTAAATTCGTTATAATATGTAGGTATATTCATCGTAAATACAATCTGAAACAGGAAAATTAATAGTAAGGAGATATTTAAATACTACAAACAAATACTAACATAAAATAGGTAAACTAAATTTGGCATAATTAAACAAGTGTAATAAGAATAGTACCTAAGTATAGCAATTAACTTTACGCCGACGACGCTTGAGCTAATAAGTTTTTATATTTTGTAAGTTTATAACGTCTTTGAGAGGCGATATCTAGTGAACGGCCCAATGAATAGCGTCAGTTTTTATACTGTTTACATAGGTTCTGCGCATACTTTAATACAATACAAGTATCAGCCTTCCTAGTTATTGTTCATTTTTGGTAACCATAACGCGTCTTTGAGCGGCGATAAGTAATTAGTTTCCCAGCCGCTGAGCCGCATGCGGGCAGACTGTCAGTTTTCCTATCAGTGGAGAGTCCTGCACCTACCAAATAGTGAATCAGCAAAATAGTGAATTCCTAGCGATAGTACCAAAGGTACCTACAGATATCTCTGAGTCTATTTTATTGTCTTAAAATAAAGTTTTAATTGTATTGTTAAAAGTAAATTTACCATGACCACTAGGTGAAAGTTCAGTTTACCAAATTAATTAGCTCACAACGTGGCATCAGGCAACTTTAATTAACTAGTTTAGTCGCGTGCTCTAATCGCTCTCAACAATCTTAATACTCTCTTATTATCTCAGATAAAATAGCTGCCCACCGATTGTGTAAGAAAATCGTAATCGTAAACGTTTGTCAAACGCATGATTCGAACTGTTTAAAAAGTTTATACATGCCTGCATGTAAAAAAGCATGTTTGAACTCCCTAAACAGTTCGAGTAATACGTTTTAAGCTGTCAAATGATTACGGTTTTCTTAGACAATTGGACCTCTGATACGTAAATTATAAAGACAATAAGTAAGAAAACATAATAATAACATTTTGACGACCACCCCGGCGTAGTGGTGAGCGATGAGGCCGTGTTCAGTTCCCGACAGGGTAAATTCACGTACCTACCTATAACTTCTGAATTTTCTCTTGTCTGGTCTGGTAGGAGGCTTCGACCGTGGCTAGCTACCACACTACCACTACGTTATAACACTACGTTAAACACAATAAACATGATGTCAAGTCATAATTAGTTCAAGAATAAGTACTTACGATTATAGCTGTGTATTTACCACTGAAACGAGTAATCTGGTTAATCATGCCATAAGTTAAGTGAAACCAAGTAGATTAGCCTCCTCGCAACTCGTTTAGATTTACCGCCCGGAGGTCAGCTCCCGTCCGTCATAATTATACCGCCTACCAATCTCCCAAGCGGTGTTTCTGACATAACTCTACACTAATTATTTCTACACTACGAATTTAATAGTTTGGCCATTAGGAGCAAATAGATTAACTCGTTCATACGAAAAAAGCTTATTCAAGACACCAAAATCGCGTCAAATTGTTTCACCTTGCTGAAAAAAGAACGGAATCAACCTTTGCTAGCCGCCAGTCAGAGAGGCACAGAAAAAAGAAGAAGAAATCTGAACAATTTTCTCGTAGAATATAGAGTTTATAGTTTTATAATAAAGGCCAAAGTTAAGGAAGAAACTAGTGGATGGATTTAGCTGAAATTTAGAATGGAGGCTACACAAAGACACTTAAGCTTACTTGCTATTCCGGAAAATTAAACCGAAAAACGTCAATCCACGCGAACGAAGTCGCGGGCATCGTCTAATAATACTAGCTGATTATGATAGATGAAAAGTAGCCTAAGTGTTATACTAGACTATAGTATATCTCCATTCCAAATTTCAGCTAAATCCGTCCAGAAGTTTTTGCGTGAAAGAGAAACAAACATACAAACGGATACCTGCCCGGAAAAACTCACGCAGACGGCTGCGTGCCAGATAATTAGCTGTCGTTCTCGTAACATTTCCATAAAACACAAATGAGCAGTACTCCAGGTGTTCTCCCTACGATTTTCCGCTTTGTCCCTGACCTAAGTAGTTATAATTTAAGGTGCTGTTAAGAAAGCTTAGAGTCTAGCTAGACTCTCGGGCACGACATCGATAATGCTAGAGTAAATCAGCTGATTAAATCAGAATTCCGTAAAACCCCACCACCACCACTACAGCCCATTAACGTCCCACTGCTGGGCACAGGCCTCCACTCTCATAAGAGAGAGGGAATTAGAGCTTAGACCCACCACGCTGCTCCAATGCGGGTTGGCGGGCTTTAACGACTATTATCATGTTAGTGATAATAACCGGGACCGACTGCTTAACGTGCTCTCCGAGGCACGGGGGTGAAACACCGCCAACTTCCTAACTCCGGGCTAGTACTGAGAATTTCTAGTCGGAAAAACCCAATACTTAATTATGGCCCGACCCGGGACTCGATCCCGGGACCTCGTCGGCCGCAGTCAAACCTGCTAACCATTCCGTAAAACAACCATAGTATATTACTGGTGATATGTGGGCATCGTTGCTTGGTAGCTATGCCCAGCTGTGAGCGCATTCATTCAATTAAATGCATTCAAAGAACTACTTTGATTCATAATCTATTTCGTAAATACTGCACGATGCGAATAAAACATCCAGCAATTATAGGCGTGTTAATTTTTCTCCGCAATTTATTCGACGTCAACGCCAGTCGTACCTACTATAATACTAAAAAAAACTACCCGATGGCCGCGACTTCGTTAGCGTGGGTTTTAAAATCCGGAGGAACTCTTTGATTTCCCGGGATAAAAGGCAGCCTACGTTTTCATGTCATATGCGCCCCTTGAAACACTTACTGTGAACACTTTACTCATATTAGTTTTTGTTCTATGAGTAGGTAGGTATTAGGTTATAGGTATGACGATCTTTATTGAGTGTAATTAAGATTACATTAGTATATGTATGTAATGTGACGTAGTAAACGTAGAGGTTGTTGAGGTTATTGATAACATCAAAATTAAAATTATCAAGTGGGTACAGGTACGTCTCAAAGACGGCTTGGCATTATGAATATTCAAAGTAACATATAAAGCATGATGTTGGCATGAAACTTGCGATTTAGTATATTTTTAATACCTATAAAGACTAAGATGACTATTTTATTATGTATCTACATCACCATTATATTGTTTTGCAGCACTAAGATTGCTTGTCTAAACATAGTCCTTCTGAAAGCACTGCTCGTTTCTCTGCCTTTGTTATCTTATTTTCAGAAATGAATGGAATTGAATTGAACTGAAAAGTGGAGACGGATATTTAAGCGTGCTACAACACCAAAGTGACGACCACGACCGCTCTGACAAGAGCGATACGACGAAGAAGAAGAAAATATGTGAAACTAGCAGATGCCCGCGACTTTGCCCGCGTGGATTGAGGTTTTTGGGTTCCCGCGGGAACTCTTTCATTTTCCGAGATAAAAAGTAGCCTATGTGTTTTTCCAGATCTATCTCTGTGCCTAATTTAATCCAGAATCAGCCGTTGGGGCGTGATTGAGTAACAAACATCCATCCATCCATACATCCGTCCATCCGAACTCTCGAATTTATATTATTAGTATAGTTATAATTAATTTAAAAAAATAATGAAATGAAACCGAGACCTCGCACCTATAACACCATAGCGCTCATCACTGCGCCAGGGAGAGCTTGAAAGACCAATAAAACCTACTTGAATAAAAAAGTTACAATGTTTTTCCCGGCTCATCGTTCCGCGAGTTTTGGCTCGTGACATAATTTTTAAGTACACAATAGAATGATTTATGATGTAGAAAAGTTTCTTTGGGAAACATTTCATTTGAATACCAATCCTTCCAGAATTATTTTTTTCTTTGACTCGTATTTGTTTTAGTTTACGAAAAAAGTTATATTTTGTGTATCACACAGTTATAGTTTAGTTCAGTTCAGTTCACCTTCAGTTCGCGCGCGAGTTGAATACATACATATATATAGTATATATATACAACAACACGCACGCAAACTATAGATATATGGAGATAGGTATACATGTATGTCGTCGAATGTGTACAAGGTATGCCAGCGCTGGCTTGGTTTCTGACAGACGTCAAACAACAAAAACATAAGCAGCATTAACTTTTGACGAATGCACTATGGGCAATGCAATATTGTGTACTGGATGGCGTGTCGAATCTTTGTCGAATAATCATTATTATTGTCGACGCATTTTGTAGCTAAATAAATAGGTATGAATAATAATTACCTTTGTAAGTACATTAATTGACTTTTTTGTCCTTTGAGATATCTTTAAACAAATTAACGTTAACATTTTGATACAGCAATCGTAATTAGAGATCCGTACCCATAACCCGCATGCTCGCTAGCCCGCCAGCCCGCCAACCCGCATTGCGTGTAGCGTGGTGGAGCGTCCTATAAGAGTAGAGGCTTGTGCCTAGCAGTAGGACGTTAATGGGTTGTAGTGATGATGATGATGTGATGACCCATAACGCATTCTTTGGGCTCACTGTGGCATTTTCTCTTAATGCTATATACCTATAGCATTACATACCTAATACTTACGCTACGTTACTATTATATATGTACTTAAGACCAACGTATCCTAATTTAGTTTTATAGCTTGTAGATAAATTATAAAAACAAAAAAATTATAATGTCCTCTAGAACAAATTTCGGTCATGCATACAGAATAGCCATATGCGCGGGATATGTAATGCACAAGTGTGTGCGCAAACACAGGTGCACTCTCCTTTACCTTAATAGCCCGATAAGATGGAAAATCCGACACAACCAGAGGGAGACCAGGCATAGGCACGAGGGTGAAACACCGCCAACTTTCTAACTCCGGGCTAGTACACGTCTAGTACACGAACTTCTTGTCAGAAAAACCCAATTCTTAATTATTATGGCCCGATCATCTATAATCAATTTCCGCAATCAAACCCGGATTAGCCGCAGTCGAACATGCTAACCACTAGACAAGCGAGACATTTTAAATCATAAAAACAGTACACACAGAACCCTTGTTCTGAGTACCTCATACTTGATATTTTTACTTTTAATAAAATATGTAAATAAAATTTCAATAAATTCATGTGATAGCCATAGATTGTGACATTATGTTAATTTAGTCAGTAGGTACCAGTTAACGTTTGGCTTTTTAACAAGTTTAAATAGAGATAACTCCATTTATTCAATTAACAACTTGCAAAGCAGACATCTTAAAATGGATACGGACAAAAGCTATGGCGTATTAATACATGTGTTTTTATTTCTCATAACAGCACAAAATTTATCAGCGATGAGTAAGTATAAAACTATATTCTTGAACTAGATGATGCCCGCGACTTCGTTCGCCTGGATCAAGATTTTTTTATTACCGCGGGAACTCTTTTTTCCGGGTTTTTTTTGGAATTTTCCGGGATAAAAAGTAGCCTATGTCCTTCCCTGGGATATAACCTACCCCTGTACCAAATTTTGATCCAAATCGGTTGAGCAGATGGGCCATGAAAGCGTAGCGGACAGGCAGACAGACACACTATCAAATTTATAATATTAATATGGATGTAATATTATATCTTATGTACTTAAGTAGGTACTTGTGATTATACATGTGTATATCTACTAGGGAACCCCCGGCATGTTTAATTGTAATTTTTGAAAACCGGTGAGTTGTTATACATTTACGAATATAACTTAGAAAATGTGAAGGTGAAGGTGTCATGGACACCTTCTTCAATTTAAGAATGGAATCATCAAAATAATTTAATCACCTAAGATTCCTTTAAATAGCAGATTTTCTTGAAATGAGGGGTGGAATTTCCAAATAACTTTTTGCCCTACGGCTCTAATTGCATCACGTTTTATTCCAGAACCACATGAAAAATGTCAACTCGAGGACTCCATTTGTATAACAAATCTAGCGCAAGAAACATTAAAAACATTCGTAAAAGGCGTACCTGGTATAAAGCCAATCGAAAGTATGCAAATTGATTACGTAGAAGTGTGTAAGAACAAACTATTCTATCAAATGTGGAATACAGTTGTGAAAGGATTTAATAATTCCATTATTGATGAAATCAGGTAACTAATTATGTATTGAATAGGGATGATGCCCATGTCAAAAATAAATTATTTCCTACTGATTATTAAATAAAGGATCTTCCAAAATGCCGAAAATTGACATCCTCGGTTAGTTTTAATTTTGATAACCATTTTATCTACACTAATGTTATAACATTATACTTATGTTTCCAATACTTGACTTATAATTACTACTGTTATAGCGCAGATAACAAAACACTCAATTTAAGCAATTTCACATGATGGTATAATATCCACATCGATATCGTAAAATCTCATTATAACATCAATAAAACGCGACCAATTAACCTGGCGAGCCTTATGTCAAAATCCTCATACAAGTTGTATAAAATTTTGATATTAGGCTGGCTTTTGAAAACAGTTGGGTTATACGTGAAAACTTCGTCGAAACTACTAAACTTACATACACAAAACTCTTTGGTAAGATCTTGTGCCAATTAAATAAAAAACGAACAGCGCGCGCTCGCTCCTGATTGGCCCTGCGCGCGCAGCTGCGCTCTCATTGGTTAGATTTTAATGGCGGCAAGTTCACTGTGACAATACACGTACGCGATAAACTATTGTCAGCTTTTACTCTTGTTGTTTGATAAATTGCATTAGTGAAGATAAAGTAGTGTATGCAACTGCATATAACACGGGTATTAAAACACTCGTTACTATTATGAAACTCGCTGCGCTCGTTTCATAAACTCACACTCGTGTTTTAATACCCTTCATTATATGACAGTTGCATAAACTACTATTAAACTATAGAGCAAAAAGTATGTTGAAATTTTATGACGTCACATCTGGCGTTTTTGGTGTACTCCGTGGCGCAGTGTTGAGTGTTGTCTCCTTAACGTGCGGAGGTCCCGGGTTCGATCCCCGGCAGGGTCAATTTGGGAATTTATAATTTCTGAATTTTCCTGGTCTGGCCTGGTGGGAGGCTTCGGCCGTGGCTAGTTACCACCCTACCGGCAAAGACGTGCCACCAAGCGATTTAGCGTTCCGGTACGATGCCGTGTAGAAACCGAATAGGGCTTTGGGTTAAATATAACTGCCATGCCCCTAACAGGTTAGCCCGCCACCATCTTAGACTGCATCTTCACTTACCATCAGGTGAGATCGCAGTCAAGGGCTAACTTGTAGTGGATAAAAAAAACATCTAACTTTCATACAACTTCCATACTAGAAGCGCGTTTTTAAGTTTGATAAAGAGTTGCTGATTTGACTGAGTTGTCATCATCTCTATTGCTCAACTAGGTATGTAAATTGCTATCAGGAATCATCTCATACATCTGTAGTCATGAGTTATTTATTGTAATATTTACAGCATAAACATGGATCTTAAAGTTATGCGCATATTTTTTCACTCGGATCTCGTAATCAATTTTGATTACAAAGCTGACGGAGAAGCATTTGGGATTCCACTCTTTGGAAATGGCAAATCTGAAATTAAAATGAGTAAGTATCTTTTGTAACCATCGATTTATACAACATTACCTACAAATTAATACTCAAAAAGCGTCCACAATCGCTTATACAAACACAGCTATAGATAATATAGAATGAGACACCAAACGGTTCACAAAAACCAACCATTAAGCTTTATGTTTAGGGTTCAATTTTGTAATAACAATTCGACACATACGACATTTTGTCGCCTAACGGCAAAAATTGTTCATTGTGCACAATTTGACCGTGCCGTTTTTTGCGTTTCGATGGTGCGTCTAAGGTATTGGTAAGTCAATGTTTGTAACCTATTAACATTGACTTACCAATACCTTAGACGCACCATCGAAACGCAAAAAAACGGCACGGTCAAATTGTGCACAAATAGATATTGTGAACAATTTTCGCCTCAGTCGCGCATGAGTACACTAGGCGACAAAATGTCGTATGTGTCGAATTGTTATTACAAAATTGAACCCTAAATATAAAGCAATAATTGATTGGTTTTTGTGAACCGTTTAGTGTCTCAGTCTATATTATCTATAGCTGTGTTTGTATAAGCGATTGTGGACGCTTTTTGAGTATTAATTTGTAGGTAATGTTGTATCCTTAGTTGGTAAATCGATGCCTATTAAATATAATAAATCTGTAACTGGAAGCTTTTTGTCCATCTAGCTTTATCAATTTGTGAGTAGGTACGTAGCTAGGAATTGATTTCAGCTGGCGTCGAAAAACTGAAAAATTTACTTTCTTGGTGATATTTTGAAAAGCATATAATTTGAGGAGCTGGACAGGACAGCGAAAAAACTAATATTAATTTATGCAGAAGAACATCTTTTGGTATAGAACTAATCCGATTTCGTTTGAAAACGCACTTTTAAAAGCAATTTTTGTCCTACTAAAAGCCAGATTTGATTGAAAATTATTAAAAACTATTACAGGGGTAGACGCACTGAAACAAGACCCCACGATTCGAAGAAAAATGAGTTCAAATTATAGTGGATATTATGATCCGAAAATCTTTTGTGCATGCCGCAGAGCGTGTCTAACGTAAATACCAAGAAGTGAGGTCTTAAAGAGTATTAATTTCATAATAATACTTGTAGGTTTTCTTCGTACGATAAATTAAGAATTTTTACGTAATAATAGTGTAATGTTTGCAGATAATTGGTACGTGGAGTTAATAATTAGTTTCGAAATTATGAAAAACAAGGAAGGCGATGATATTATGAATTTAAAAAGCTTTTTTTACGGGTCTGATGTTATCGGAAGCGTGCACTACTATTTCGAAAATTTGTATAATGGAAATAAAAAACTGAGTAAGTGAACCGAAGGTCTAGAATTCCTCTTTTCTGATTTATATAAAGCTTTCGACTCATTGAACTATGCCAAAACAATTCCCTATTTACGCAGTAGTTTACGTATTAGTAGTAGTTTTACGTTATCAGAAATATCTACTAAATCTTTAATTTGTTCTAATTTTTTCAGGTGTCGCAGTTCATAAATTGATAAATACAGCGTGGCGGACCGTGGTTTTTACCTATGGCAGATTCTTCGTAGTGAAAATAATTGAAGAACTATTCCAAGCTGTCAAGATTTTTATGGGTTCATGGCCTTTAAAAATTTAGCAATATAATAAGTATATTATTGATAATGGTGAATATTAAAAATATAATATAAAAACTGAAATGCATATTTAATATTTACACATACCTATAACCTATACCATAAAAAGGCATGATTCAGTAAAAATATTTCACACAAAGCCCGTGGTGGCCAAACGCGTCCACTGCCCTACCACAGTGGCAAAAATGTGGCTGTTCAATCTTGGCGCCAAGTGAAGGCCAACCACAATGGTCAGGTGAGGTGGTCCAACATATTATGTTTGTCGTGGTGCCTACTTATAATATGTTTAGAAGGGAAAGCTTGAAGTCCCTCGTAGACACCGATTAAAACGTAATCCATATCCATACTTCCATTACTAATATTAAAAATGTTGTCTGTCTGTCTGCTACGCTTTCACGGCCCATCTGTTCAACCGATTCTGATGAAATCAGGTTACCAAATTTCATCAGATCACGATCATAAGATACAGGGGGTATGGGTTTAATATAACTGCCATGCCCCTAACAGGTTAAAAAAAAAAAAACAGGGATAGGTTGTATCCCGGTGAAGGACATAGGCTACTTTTCCTGGAAAATTCAAGAGTTCCCGCGAGAATTAGAAACCTTAATCCACGCGGACGAAGTCGCGGGCATCATCTAGTAAATAATAAATCGACTATACCGAAACCGGGTCAGTTGCAGTCGAACATGCTAACCACTAAACCAACGAGGTAGTCATTCAAAATATTGTGAATGTGGTTCCGTCGAATCTAATTTGCTTTTCAAGTTTCATATCTCTAGACGTAAAGCGATATGAAGCCGCAAACATCCCACACAAAGGAAATCTCGAGAATATGGCAAGAATTCCTTCCGGTTGTTCTAAAAGATTTTTGAATGTTACTATTATTGTGTTAACTTTGGACTGGATAGTTATATTATAATGATGTTTATTTTACAAAAGCGGTTTTCTGCCCCACAATGTAAATAGAATTTTCGAGTTTGTTGTGTTTTATTACATTTTGTGAGCTCATGAGATGTAACAACGGACATTGTGATTCGTTGCATATACGTAGGGAGCCATTAGGTATCTGAAAATGTATTATTTTTAGAAAAATGATATATAATTATTATGCCTATAATTTTGTTTGTCGACCTAAGTCGAACCTGTTATAATACCTACGGCGTATTTTTTTTAATTTAAAATTCTATGAATTCTTTGTCTTTCTAACTGACAAAGGTTACAAAATATTTAATGCTAGCGCCGCGGTTTGAAGCAAAAACTTATCAAATTAAAATTTAATCAAGATTGTGAAGGGTAAAAAATTTCGTTATAATATTAGATTTTTTAAGATGGAGGTCTATAAATTCGCATAATTCCAATTAATAAAATAAATGGGTTTATCAATGTAGCAATATTGAATTTTTATGAGTGTGAAAATATTACGTTTTACCAAAAATCTATAATCATTTTACAAAAAAATATTTACCATCCAAATGATCATTCAAGAGCATGTTGCCCAAGACAATGGTGCTAGTGCCTCTCATAAGAGCAAGCTCTTGGAAAACTACACTGATAAAAAGTAATTTCCCAGAAATTAGTTCATAACAACTCATAATGTTATTAATAAGCCGCCACGCCACTTTATTAATCTGTCGCTTTGCCACGTCACTTAAGTGTTGCTTTAGAGATTGCGGTAGAGTTTATCACAAAATCTAAAATCTTCACTTAGGAGGTAAACTGTATGTTATGCATACTCAGACTTTCCCAAAGCAATTTCATTAGTGCATGAACAGGCCAGTGTTTGTTTGATTGTAGACTAACGATCTTGTCAATATTGATTGCAGAGCGCTTCCCAAATCGCTTCAAGGAGCTAAATACGTTAGTGGCACTTGGAGGATTTAAAAAAAGGGATTTATTTTACTTCTTATTTAATTAGTTACAAAACTATAATTATTACTAGGAAAATGGTGACTCTACCCGATGTTAGGAATAGAATAATTTAATCTAGATCTTAATTAATAATGATGCGTCGGCTTGACCCTAATAAACAAAATTACGTGTTGGTAGAGGTTGCAACGTCGGCGATCTTCGTAGGGCTGCCACATCTTCGTAGGGCTG
The DNA here is from genome assembly GCA_917051295.2 of Erebia ligea. Taxonomy (NCBI): domain Eukaryota; kingdom Metazoa; phylum Arthropoda; class Insecta; order Lepidoptera; family Nymphalidae; genus Erebia; species Erebia ligea. Next base: position 10,174,352 of record OU785235.1, on the reverse strand, counting down.
CCACACGTAACTCCTCCACCCTCAGAACGGCAACTATTTGAGGACTTTCAGCGAAAATGTTGCCGGGACGTCTTCCAACTCGGCGGTTTTCTCGGCGTTGTCTGTAGTTGGTTTTCTCGTCTCCCTGCCAGGCTTCTTCAGGAACCTTTGAAGTAACCGGAGGAAGAGAAGAATGCATATACCCGATAGTATTATGTAGAAGGGTATGGTAGTGTGATAGAGGGTGCTTGACTGTACTTGTTCGATTCTGAGAGGGGCTTGAACCATGATTTTCTCTTGAATATTATGAAGATCTTGAAGGTTGATGGAGCTTAAATCGAAGCGTGGTGATGTGATAGCCTGTTTTCCGACGTCGTAGGGTATCTTAGATAGTTTTAAACCCTGGCCCTTGATTTCGTCGTAGTCGTTGACTATGGTAAGGTCCTCGGACTTCAGGCGACATCCGACCGGGATTGTAGCGAAGTAGCTTCCCTGGAGTGAAGTGTGGTCTTGCTGGTCGCAGGAAAGCTGTACTCTTGTGGTCTTGTGGAATGACAGAATGTAGTGTCTGTCGTCTAGCTTCTCCATTGCTTCATCCGCTAGATTGATGGTTGCGAGTTGACAGGATTCCCGTAGAGTTTGCTTGACGATCAGTTCGTGGATGCAGTCTGATTTAGTGCGGATTTGATGGTCGATCCCTTTTTCGCATAGGAACCAGTTGTTAAACTTCGGACATTCTGTCTCTATGTACACGAATGATTCCTCGTTAGTCGCTATGAAGGGATAGGACGGGATGAGAGCCTGAGCATTTTTGTTAGGAACTATCGATAGCCTATATAAGTTAAATATATCCTTAGACAAGATTGGGAAATCAAATACGAAAACTATTTGTTTTTCTACGTAGTAAGACGCTGGTTTTATGATATCGTAATAATCCCTTAGTTCTAATTTTAATATTTGATCTACCCCGTAAATACTTTGAAGCTTACTAATCATTGAACTTAATACATCTATATCTATCATAGAGTGGTACGTGCTCGATGCGCGTACGAATGCTAAACTATTTACTATTCTAATTAATTCTTGCATTAAATCCTCTACGTCATTATTCATTCAATAATAATAATAATAATAGTAATTTAATTAGTCATTACTATAGTCATTATTGTAAGTATAATCGCACTCGGGCTCGTAGTAAGTGTTGTAGTCATCGTAATATGATCCGTCATATGGCATACATTCATTTACGTGCATTTCGCGCGGTTTGAAATTATTACCAGCTGGAGGGTTCCCGGACCTATTCCAATTATAACCTGTTGGGGCATTAATAGGAGGTAATGGTCGGGTATTGAATCTTTGGACTCCACTCATAGGCTGTAGTGTTTGTCCGTTAGTCTGGTTGTTTCGGGGTGTATCTGGTATTCCATTTGAGTTGATGGTACAGGCCGCGGTGCCTGTGATTTTATTTAAAATACCATTAATTACACACGAGTTAGCGAACTCATTACCCGGTGCCGTGCTTACGTATTGCGCAACAAGCTGATCGCATATTTTTATAAACCGTGTCAATATGTTAGGGTTACCATCAAAATCTGGGACAAGGCGAAGTGCCTTAAAAATTGTGTCTGGCTGGGCTTGGGCCATCTCGAATAACTGGTCTAAACCTAAATTACTTTCTAAGTCTAAATATCTATTATTATCTACTATTTGTCGTCGGGCCTGTCTGAATTCAGGCTCGCGAGAACTAGAGGCTCTTGGGTGGTAAATCTTGAGGAATTTTACAGGTACTTAAGGATAAGGAGAGCAACACGAGAAATATTCTAGTGTACTCACATATACCGCATGGCTCCTTTTCTTCGGAATCGATTTCTTGATTCTCCTCTGATGTGCCACAGGTCCGTAGGTTCTCTTCGACTTCGGGACTTGATAGCCCCCGGGAACACAAGTCTTCCCGCGAAGATCCTCAAAACTGCGCCAAATACGTTAGTGGCACTTGGAGGATTTAAAAAAAGGGATTTATTTTACTTCTTATTTAATTAGTTACAAAACTATAATTATTACTAGGAAAATGGTGACTCTACCCGATGTTAGGAATAGAATAATTTAATCTAGATCTTAATTAATAATGATGCGTCGGCTTGACCCTAATAAACAAAATTACGTGTTGGTAGAGGTTGCAACGTCGGCGATCTTCGTAGGGCTGCCACATCTTCGTAGGGCTGCCACACGTAACTAGCTTCGGAACTCAAGTATGCAGTTGACAGATCTAATTACTCTTTGTTTGCTGGAATTGTTGCCTAGCGCGATGGTATTACTGATAGAGACACGTAATAAAAGGATCATCATATCAGCCTGCTTGCCTCCATCGTGTAACATGGGCCTTACCTAGTGAGCGCCAACACACTCTGTCCCCAGCCTTCCTCATCCAGCCTCTCCCTTTTTATATCGTCGGTCTATCGTGACACGACCGGAGAGAGATCAGGCGCAAGACCGACGGCTTTACGAGCTCTCCGAGGCACGGGAGTGAAACGCCGCCAACTTCCTAACTCCGGGCAAGTACTGAGAATTTCTTGTCAATAATCAAATATGGCCCGACCCGGGAATCAAACCCGGGACCTTATCAACCTCAGTCGAGCATGCTAACCACTTAGAGGTAGGCATGAGAAGTAACAAGAGTTAATCAATAAAATATCAAATAAATATTATAAATGCGAAAGTTTGGATGGATGTATGCATGTATGGATGTTTGTTACTCAATCACGCTCCAACGGCTGAACGGATCTGGATGAAATTTGGCACAGACATAGATCCCGATAGATTTTATCCCGGAAAATTAAAGAGTTCCCGCGGGAACCGAAAAACCTCAATCCACGCGGACGAAGTCGCGGGCATTAGCTAGTTTACCATAATTCTCGGCTCAGCAAGTTCCTGGTTACATTACGTAGTACATGAGCAATAAGTTAGTAACAAAAAATAACCTACCTACCTACCTGGGTTACATACGTTTAACCCAGGTTCTTCTTCTTCTCATTCGTTCACTCTTGGCAGAGTGGTCGTGGCTATGAATGGGTCTTCACAGCAGCTCTTGCGATCTCCCTCCAGCGACTTCTGTTGGCGGCATCACGGGAACACTCGGAGACGGATAGATTTGTGGCAGAACGGATTGAATCCGTCCACCTAGTAGGGGAGCGACCACGTGGACGAGTGCCCTCAACTCGACCTTGTTAACCCAGGTACAAATTTGAAATTTTGACGGTAGTTTTATACGAATTCTGTCAAAGTAGCCGCTTACTCAAAAGGATAACCCGGCGTATCTACAATCAGACCTTAAAATTATACCAGGTATAAGAATATAGATACCTAAATAATAATCTAAATGAGATTAAATGACCTTAAAAGCAAAGACGACGTATTATTTTACGACTCGTACAGTTACTTCTTTAGGTAGTCGATAGCTGTTCAGTCGAAGCACAGGTGTGATTTAGCTTCGAATTTCTTCCGAATTTTATGTTGTACGAAATGCTGGACGGACTTCTAAATGAGGTAATAAAAAATTCAGTAAGTACCTATATTACAGTAACATTTTGTAATGACCCACTTACGCAATATCGAACATGCTGCTCTGAGAAATCCCTACTTGTAATGTTTTATATACCTGCTACCTGGTCACTTTCTCTTATAAGAATCTTATAAGATCTCTCTAGAATCTTGGTATATTAAGGATACACACGACTAATAATTTTGTTAAACTAGCTGAAGCCCACGACTTCATCCGGATAGATTGAGATATTCTTGGTTTAAGCGGGAACTAATGAATTTTTTGGGATAAAATTAGCCTACATGTTATTCAAGACTTTAATCTATCTCTATTTGCCAAATTTTTTTTTATAAAATCACCCAAAAAAAATTAATAATGTCACCCAGATCTGTTTAGCCGTTCTGGCGTGATTGAGTAACAAACATCTATCCATCCGATATTAGTAAGATAAGATTGAATTCGCAAGAGTGAATTCCAAAGCACTTTTAAGCGAGCTGATCAATTTTTTTTAATATTTCGTACTCCACACTCATATTTTACTCAAAATTTAAAAAAGTCGTATGGCAACTTCAATATAATAATATTAAAAAGCAAGACGTAATCAAGAACTAGTGGCCGCCCGCGGTCTCGCTCCCGTGGGAATTTCAAAAACTCCGGCCTTATTATTTGTCTTTCATTATAAATTGAACCACTGTGCGAAACTTCAGCTTAGAAAATAGGTTTTGGCTGAGCATTGATGAGTCAGTGAGCAGGTAATGATTTGAATTTATGGTGTAGGTATTGTTAGAATCCTTACATCCGCCCGAGTGACACTGGCTATATGGTAATATGGCAGGGCAGTCGTGTTTATAATTTTTTTAATAATTATTTTCACTTGTTTTACTATAAGAAATGATGGGAGTTGTTAGTTCGCAGTCCGGCTTTACATTAGCGTAGCGAACAACAAAAATTGTATGCGTCGTTATTTTTAAAGTAAAATTGAAACATAAATTGAAAGCTGATGCGATTTTTGGCCAGGCTTTTAAAATAAATTATTCGGGACAGGTAAAACGACGCGATAAATAATATTGTGCGATCAAATTGCAACAAATGCAAAAAAGTTAAGCTTTGACCGGTTTAAATTTTGCAATTTTTATTGAATTTTAGAAATTTCAGTTCTAATAACTGAGAATTGTGGTAATCCATATTGATTATTGATTTTATTATAATCTCTTCACTATTTTAAATTATCCCTTTCCACACGAAATCGGTTTTACTACTTTCATTTGTATATTTTTTAATTTAACCTGAGCCTTTGGCCCTTGCCATATTTTGAAAATCGGCACCACCCTACCGGCAAATACGTGCCACCAAGCGACTTAGCGTTCCAGTAGGTACATTATTACAATACAATAATACATACAATTCGATTCGGGTTTATATAACTACCATATTCCTAATAGTTAAGTTTGACCGCTACCATCTTAAACAGCTTCATCACTTACCACCAGGTGAGGTCAGAGCTAACTTGTAGTAGAATAAAAATAATACTTCTATAGCAAGAATTTCACAAGGTGGGTCACCTGGGATTTAGACCAAAACGTATTGCACTTTTTGGATGGTAACTCATAACTTTTACGTGGAAAGCTGTAAAAGGCAATAATAGATGATCAAACGAACTTCCTGAAGTGAAGTTCGATCATTATTATATGAGTCGCTTCATTCGAAGATATATACTATGTAGTTTCCTTAATTATACAACAACAATCGTACGATTTTTAGAGATGTTTTATTTTAGTTTATCGACAAAATTCTCGCGCTTGAGCCATCTCTAGTCTCTACCTGACTGCGTCATTCTTTTTAGAGATATATACCTAATGTTATTGCAAAAATATGTTTCGGGTTGGGTGGGTTGGGAATTTATTTATATATCTTCGAATGAAGCGACTCATATAATAATGATCGAACTTCACTTCAGGAAGTTCGTTTGATCATCTATTATATTTCGTCGCTTCATTCTTCAGATATATACTATGTAGATGTTTAGAGATACAGAAAATATCTATTTTTGCAAGAACTGTATCCACGTTGAATAGATACTAATTATTGTTGTCAATAATTTTTTTTTTTTTTTTTTTATTCTTCCCAATCTCTTATTTGAGTCGTAATGTTTTAAGCAGCTTTATGCTTAAGGTTGGAATCATGTGCGGATTTCTTGAGATTCTCATCTACGTATAGTTAGGATGAGTCTAAGATTTTTCTTAAGTATTCATTTTACTTTAGAATTACAATGTTGCGCTTTTTACATCAGCTCCTGAGTAACAAGCTTACAGATTGGATGCAAACCAATAATTATTTATGTTAATGCTGCAAGATTTATAATCTAATCAAAAGTATATTAGCTGGGTCAGTATGTACTTGGTTTTATTTACACACAACAGACGTCCAATGGGACGTTTGAACGTGTGGAAACCTACCCAGAAGGGGGGAGAAAATTATTATTTTTCAAAACGCGGCGGGAGAAGAACGGGTTATTCTGGTCCTGTTGTAGAGGTCTACTACAGGCACATAATTTAATAAAATTATTAATAATGGTACCATTTTAAGATGTTTGTCAAAAAATTATGCCTTATTCAAGATTATGGAATACGACAAATTCCTATCTGTGTATAAGTTCCCCGCAGAATATAAATGAAAAATGATGCATATACTCGGTCGATATTGTGATAGACTACTAGGTAGTAATAATGTTGACTTGGAGGTGTAAATCGGTCGGTTTGGGCTTTAAACCCCACTGACGTAAGAAGTTTTAATTAAGTGAGATATCAGGCTACTATACTTTTTTAACAATGGACAACCTAGTTGTTCATGTCGCTAAAAACATGTGTCATCAGTCATTATAAATTATTTAATATACATAAGTACCTACTTATTTTTGAATAAATGCGTTAAATCATTTCCCTCCGTCAATTATTAAGGTAGACGCGCTGACAGCGTGGATCTATACTCTTTACTCTTTTTACAAAAAACCAAGTGTTTTAATTTTGCATTAAGCAAGTTATTATGGAGTATGTTGTTAAGGCGGAGTAAATTGTATGTTTTCCACGAGTGATAACGATGTACGTATTATAATAACGACAGTTTTATGACGGTTTTTCAAAGATTGTTTCCAATATATGGACGATGTATAGATACTAAAGTTAAGATCCCGCTTCGGGCAGCATTATCCCGAGTTTGCAGAAATGCTTGCCCGCTAGCCCGCGAAAAATCTTTTTTTAAAAAACAATAATACGATAGAAATTTTACATTGTTAGATAGGTACATCATACGAAGTCTACTTCCGGTCGTAAAAATACTCGCCGTTTAACCGACTTCCAAAACGGAAAAGGTTCTCAATTTGGTTTTTGTTTTTCTGCCGTCTTCTGAGTTTAGTCAACCATTCTTACACGTCACCGGATGTATGATAAATTATGCTTCCAGCACGATGGAGATATAAAACTAGAGATTTGAGCCCAAGAACATGTGGGTAGGAAAAACATAAAACTTGTGGGTAATTTTTGCAATTTTACCACACATTTTCGTTGCAAATTTTCTTTGCACACCACTATGAGGCAAGATGCTAGCAGCTTTTATTTTCGTTTTCTGTATCTACAGTATTCGTAAATAAATTGAATATATATAACACTAAAGTACCTAGATAACTGATAAAAAGGATATATTCATTATCTCCGACCTCTTGTTACCTCTCTGACGGTGTATGTATATTTATACTGAGAGGTTTTATATTGTGAACAATTACATCTGGAAATTTTGAACCTGAGATCTTGACTATTTCATTCACTGAATGATTTACGTTTCTTTCAGGTCTATTCATTTATTATATTTTTCACCAAATTTTGGAATATTTATTTCTCCGAGTACCCCGAGGAGCTCTGGATCGAGCTCTGGACAATCTTAGAGCATCTATTAAATCTTCGTGTTAACTCCCGGTTAACCGCCAGGTTTTTCGGTTACAGAATATTATCGTATGAAACATACAAGGCGTAACTTCTATCATCTGTTAAACCTTCGTGATAACTCTCGGTTAACCGCCAGGTTGTTCGGCAATACAACATTATCTTATGAAACGTACAAAACGAAACTTTTAGTAGGTATTTATTGAACCTTCGTGTTAACTCTCGGTTAACCACCAGGTTGTTCGCCTACACCCCATTGTTGTATGGAACGTACAAGACGAAACTTTTAGCGTGTATTTAAACCCTCGTTTTAACTCTCGGTTAACCGCCAGGTTGTTCTGTTACATAATATTACCGTCTGAAAATGTAGGTACGAGACTAAGGTTTTATCTCTATGAAACCTTCGTGTTAACACTCTGTGAACCGCCAGGTTGTTCAGTTACACAATGATTTGTGATTTCTTGAGAAAAATGCAATCGTAGATATGTTTTTCTTACACAGGTATGATTAAAAGTAAGGTAGACGGCCATCGTTTTAACTCTTGGTCAATCACCAGGCGTTTGTACGTTCGAATAAGCCGGTTTTCTGCTTTGAAAGCGATAGAATTTAGCTGTATTTTAATGCAATATTATGATAGTGAAAAAATATTTTTATGAGAGGGTAGGTTGAATTATGAATGCATACCGGGAGTCTGATGAGGATTTTATAATAATCCTTCGACGATTACGTTTCTATTGTTCGCGTTTTCGTTTCGGCATTTCACTTAAATATTCACATTTAAAAGTTTTAACAAACAGTGCACGTGCGTTTGCTACCTCGCACGAAAAAAATATAATAAGAGTAAAAAGTAACCTTCTTTAAAAGTAGGTAAATAATAAATTTACCTGTGTTCCGGATACTTCTCGAGTATTTGTGAACGAAACGAAATCAATTTGTGTTAGGCTTGCTAAGCCGGTCCTTAGTGACGAATCTGATATAGTTGGTCGTACAAGTTAGCCCTTGACTGCGAACTCACCTTATGATAAGTGACGATGCAGTCTAAGATGGTAGCGGGCTAACCTGTTAGGGGCATGGCAGTTATATTAAACCCATACCCCTATTAGGTTTCTACACGGCATCGTACCGGAACGCTAAATCGCTTGGCGGCACGTCTTTGACCCTCCACGACTTCCCCTTTGTTCAGAGAATGGTGAATTCGTCTTGTGCATGGGGCTCAACCTCATATTTTGGATCTCTAAAGAATACAATAAGTGAGCGGACGAATATGGAGGTAGTATGTATTTACGCATTTTGCGTTAATATTGTCTCGTGGACAAAAACTTGCAGTTAATGTGCATATCTAGTCAAGGTGATATATATTCACTGCATGAGTGTCATACGAATATGACTCATAATTAGCTCGCAGCTAATTATGATCTCGCAATTGACTCGCAGTCAATCCCGAGTTAAAAACACTTTTTTAGCTTGCAGTTAATGTGCATATCTAGTCAAGGTGACACATATTCACTGCATGATTGTCATAAGAATATGACTCATAATTAGCTCGCAGCTAATTATGATCTCGCAATTGACTCGCAGTCAATCCCGAGTTAAAAACACCTTTTTTAGCTTGCAGTTAATGTGCATATTATCTAGTCAAGGTGGCACATATTCACTGCATGAGTGTCATAAGAATATGACTCATAATTGGCTCGCAGCCAATTATGATCTCGCAATTGACTCGCAGTCAATCCCGAGTTAAAAACACTTTTTAACACTTAGTAATAGAATTTTCGACTAACCTGCAAAGTTCTCGTCATCAGACAAGTCTAACGGGCGCCAATATTTCTCCTTATCCTGCTATCGCTAGGAGTGTCTAGCTGGAAGGTTTGATTTCCGTCGTGTTACTTCGCTAGTAACCTCCCAGTAGATTAGCGTACTTTAACACGTACTTCGTGTAAGTACTAAGTAACTATAATTATTAATGCAATAAATACGCGAGAGCCACAATGAAAGTGACCGAACTGTTTTGTTTAAGTACCCACATACCACATAGTGTAATTTGACACTGCATGAAAATATAATTCCTCAGGCGCGACATGCTGAAAGGTTTATTCTCCTTTGTTGATACCTCTCGGGTAACCCCTCAAAAAACCTTTAGTGTAATTTAACACTGCATGAAATATTAATATAAGTATAATTTCTTAAGCCTGTCAAGTGTCAGGCATGAAATAAATTGCTGAAAATGACAGATTAAAGACTCACCGTTTTCCTGTAAGAGGCAGCGGCTGTTTCTTTTTATTTAGATATAAAATAATAATATTAACTTTGTTGAAAGTGGGAACGTCCGATCGTTGCTACGTACGAAAAAAGAATGACGCAGTCAGGTAGAGACTAGAGATGGCTCAAGCGCGAGAATTTTGTCGATAAACTAAAATAAAACATCTCTAAAAATCGTACGATTGTTGTTGTATAATTAAGGAAACTACATAGTATATATCTGAAGAATGAAGCGACGAAATATAATTCTAGTCGGAATTCAGATGGGCGGTATCGTTCAATGTTAGAAGGATATGCGTTCTATGAGTTATGGCATGTTCGAGGGAAAATGGAACGTATTTCCTTTTTTTGCAGATCAATCACTGCACGAACGTGATTAACAAAAATGTAGTGACACAAATCTGTCTAGATATATATATAAAAAATATGTGCTTTATTTTGAATTTGATGTGGTTTTTATTATAGGTGAACAACATTGAATACAGGATCTAAGTAGTAGATCCCGACACAGTATTAGTACCTAAAGCTGAGCGATTTCGTATCTTTTACACAGACACGTATTGGGCAGGTACGACTCGACGGTTGATTGTAAATAGCCTTGATAGCACAAAAGTTCGAACAGTCAATTTAGATTTATTAAAGTTGCGTTATCAGAAATACCCAGTTATAACATGCCTTTACCCGTAGTCTAATTAGTTGATTGGCCAGACACATTGGATCAACCAATTATTTAAATACAAGCTGATGCCTGCTGCGACTTCGTCCGCGTGGAAAAAAGTAGCCTACGTGTTATTCCAGACTATAAACTATCTCTTTGCCAAATTTCACCTAGATCCGTTCAGCCATTCGACCGTGATCGAGTAACAAACATCCATCCATCCAAAAAAAAAGACGTGCCGCCAAGCGGTTTAGCGTTCCGATACGATGCACTGAGAAAAATTTCCTCTGCCGCACTACGTAAAATAAGGACAAAAATCGACCACAATGACGTGTGTAACCCGCTCCATTACGCGTACGTAGTCAGTCGTACGTAGTCGGCATACTGACGCTCATCATGGAGCGGGTTACGTATTTACTCGTGGTCGATTTTTGTACGTACGTACGTAACCCGACATCCGGCTACGTATACGTAGTGCGCAAGTCGCACTGAATACTCCTGAAACTACGGCTGCAACACCCGTATGCTATTGTTGCGGGCACAGTAGAACACGGTGAACCATACGTGTGTACCACGGCGCCTTACGTACGATACTGTAGCGGGCACAGTAAATAATGGTGAGCTATACGTATGCCTCGCGGCGGCCTACGTACGATACTGTGGCGGGCACAGTAAATAATGGTGAGCTATACGTATGCACCGCAGCGGCTTACAAACGATACTGTAGCGGGCACAGTAAATAATGGTGAGCTATACGTATGCACCGCAGCGGCTGACATACGATACTGTAGCGGGCACAGTAAATAATGGTGAGCTATACGTATGCACCGCAGCGGCTTACATACGATACTGTAGCGGGCACAGTAAATAATGGTGAGCTATACGTATGCACCGCAGCGGCTGACATACGATACTGTAGCGGGCACAGTAAATAATGGTGAGCTATACGTATGCACCGCAGCGGCTGACATACGATACTGTAGCGGGCACAGTAAATAATGGTGAGCTATACGTATGCACCGCAGCGGCTTACAAACGATACTGTAGCGGGCACAGTAAATAATGGTGAGCTATACGTATGCACCGCAGCGGCTGACATACGATACTGTAGCGGGCACAGTAAATAATGGTGAGCTATACGTATGCACCGCAGCGGCTTACATACGATACTGTAGCGGGCACAGTAAATAATGGTGAGCTATACGTATGCACCGCAGCGGCTGACATACGATACTGTAGCGGGCACAGTAAATAATGGTGAGCTATACGTATGCACCGCAGCGGCTGACATACGATACTGTAGCGGGCACAGTAAATAATGGTGAGCTATACGTATGCACCGCAGCGGCTGACATACGATACTGTAGCGGGCACAGTAAATAATGGTGAGCTATACGTATGCACCGCAGCGGCTGACATACGATACTGTAGCGGGCACAGTAAATAATGGTGAGCTATACGTATGCACCGCAGCGGCTGACATACGATACTGTAGCGGGCACAGTAAATAATGGTGAGCTATACGTATGCACCGCAGCGGCTGACATACGATACTGTAGCGGGCACAGTAAATAATGGTGAGCTATACGTTTGCACCACGGCGGCATACTTACGATACAATGGCGGACACAGTGAAGCATGGTGCGCTATACGTGTGCACCATGGCGGCATACGTAGGATACTGTGGCAGGCACAGTAAAGCATGATGTGTCATACGTATTAACTGTCGTAGTAGAGGTAAGGTACCGTTGCCGGTACAGTAAGGCATGATGAACCGTGCGTATGTACCACGCCAGCGTACGTACGATACTGGTGCGGGAACAGTAAAGCACGGTGAACCATACTTACGTACCACGCCAGAGTACGTACGATACTGCTGCGGGTATAGTAAGGCATGGTGCACTATACGTGTTACGTATGGCACACCATGCCTTACGATACTCGCACCTCTGTATTTTTGCTTATACTGGCATGGTACATACAAAGGTGTTCAGATAATTATAATGAATATTAACCAATCAAACTCAATGAAATTTTCTAGACACGATCGAGAAACTAATATCTAGGTCTGTGGTTTATTACATTTTCGTAAAAATGTATAGTTGAAATATTGCAGGGGGTTTTGAATGAAAATATTAAAACCCTCTGCAATATTTAAAATATAATTTTTTACGAAAATTTTATAAATCACAGGCCTAGGTAGGTATTAGTTTCTAGACCATGTCTACAAAATTAAATTGACTTTGAAAGGTTAATATTCAAAATAATTATCTGAACACCTTTGTATGTACGGCCAGCGTCATAAATATATATACGATAACAAGAGCTCAAAAATATCTACATACCTCTATGTCACTGACAATAAGGTTGGTGTTTACCTATTGGCATAGTTTACATATTTTGACTCGATAGCTGTATATATATTAATGACGCTGACTGTACCATGCCAGCATAAGAAAAATACAGGTGCGAGTATCGTAAGGCATGGTGTGCAATACGAAACACGTATAGTGCACCATGCCTTATACCCGCAGCAGTATCGCATGCACTCAGGCGTGTGTCTAATTAGACACTCTTGATTTTTAGGTTTCCGTTTTTCCTTTATTGAGGGTACGGAACCCTAAAAATCAAGTATGTCTAATAGCCATCCATCTATGTACGTATGGTGAAGGGTATGGTGCCTTATTGTCCCGCACTAGTATCATACCTCTTATTTTTCTTCTCATCATATATATTTGTCCACTGCTGGACATATGCCTCTCCCATGGTTCTTCTATGTCGTCCTCGATGCGGCGTATCTGGTCGAGGTCGGTCCTGCCATCTTAGGAATGGCGGTCTGCCCACGCTTTGACTTCCCGTTCATACCTCTACTATAACAGTTAATACGTTTTATACACATTTTGCTTTGTAGTATAAGTAGTACAACCTGCACTGGTAACATAGATATCTACTTATAAATAATGGTGCGGGTACGCTAAAGAATGATGTATCATTATTAAAGCTGACCAGATTTAAAGGAGGTATTTTTCAGATTAAATGTCTTTTACTGGCAATAGTTACGTCATTGCCATTATGAATTCATTTAAAACTCTGGTCAGGCTTTATTTACTGTTGTACTTGTACGATATTAGTGCGGCTATATTATTATTATTATGCAAAAATAATTTTATAGCAAACTTTACAGCTGCACCGATATAGCACCAAAGTCCGGACCTGTATGTGAGAAGCATACAATAATTAATAATTTAGGCAAAATAATACTTCACGATACATATGCATTCAGTATACATGCAGCAATGATACAACATTTTTTAATTTTTTAAACTTTTACAAGGTTAATAACAGAAAAAATTCTGAAGAAGTTCTGTTCTCAAACCCCGTACAAGTTTTATAGGCTTACGTGGTTAAAAGTAAATAGACATAAAAGATTCATATTATTTATTTTCAATCGTAAAATTGAGCCATACATAAAAACCACAACAAGCTAAATTAATACTATTCTAGAATTGGGATCATAGCTGTCAAGTTACACAAAAACACAACAAGCTTAATTAATCATACTTTTCTAGAATATTACATGGTCGTCAACTTGGCGTACCCATGAAACACAATGAAAGCTTCATATTATTTATTTTCAATCGTAAAATTGAGACATACAAAAAAAACCACAACAAGCTTAATTAATCATACTGTTCTAGAATTACATGGTCGTCAACTTGGCGTACCCGTGAAACAAAACATACATAATAAAAGCTTCATATTATTTATTTTCAATCGTAAAATTGAGACATACAAAAAAAACCACAACAAGACATTGACACCAGTCGCGTTTTTTAATCTTATTCTGGGGGCAATTTTTGGAATCAATTCTTTTAATTCTTCATCGCTTAACAGAATGGCTGTTTCTATTGAGTATATAAGGTTGACTGACGCATACGAACGCTAATAGGTTCATACGCATAATAAACCTAACTAGTTGCGGAACCTATGTTGCAAGGCCCGACTTTAAACTGATATAATCGGTATTCTACGAAAAAAAAAAAAAAAAAAAATACAAAATGTGGGGATCGCCCTGTTTTGTTAGCGATCCGAGAGCCACCTTTTGGCAGTAGGGGCGGTGCTCCCCCACCCCAGGGCCTAGGTAAAGGTTAAACATCAGGTCAAACGTCTCGATATTTCTACTTCTACGAAATTGACTGATTTTAAAAGCTTAAATGACACAATACGATGAAAGAATACATACAAACAAAAAATGAAACTCAGTACTGATGTTTAACCCGAAGTTAAGTTAAAGAAACAAATTGGTGGTGGGCCCGCATTCACGCCTTTGCAAAACGGTATGTTATGGGGTAAGTAAGATGTGTAAACTGTATCACCTGCGGGCAACAGCTCAGAAATTGTAGAAATATTCCACAAAGAAAGCGTTGTGGTGTATTATTCTGCATAATATGTATCAGCTACAAATAAATTAGCTAAAAAAATGCTAGTGGCAAGTTATACGAGAGTTACATAGCACGAAGGAGAAAGTTGCGAGAAAGTGGACAGTTGCCGGGAACTAAGCCGGGGTAAGTAAGATGTGTAAACTGTATCACCTGCGGGCAACAGCTCCGCACAGGTGGGTGTGTTTCTGACTGACGCATACGAACGCTAATAGGTTCATACGCATAATAAACCTAACTATGTAGTTGCGGAACCTATGTTGCAAGGCCCGACTTTAAACTGATATAATCGGTATTCTACGAAAAAAAAAAAAAAAAAAAATACAAAATGTGGGGATCGCCCTGTTTTGTTAGCGATCCGAGAGCCACCTTTTGGCAGTAGGGGCGGTGCTCCCCCACCCCAGGGCCTAGGTAAAGGTTAAACATCAGGTCAAACGTCTCGATATTTCTACTTCTACGAAATTGACTGATTTTAAAAGCTTAAATGACACAATACGATGAAAGAATACATACAAACAAAAAATGAAACTCAGTACTGATGTTTAACCCGAAGTTAAGTTAAAGAAACAAATTGGTGGTGGGCCCGCATTCACGCCTTTGCAAAACGGTATGTTATGGGGTAAGTAAGATGTGTAAACTGTATCACCTGCGGGCAACAGCTCCGCACAGGTGGGTGTGTTTCTGACTGACGCATACGAACGCTAATAGGTTCATACGCATAATAAACCTAACTATGTAGTTGCGGAACCTATGTTGCAAGGCCCGACTTTAAACTGATATAATCGGTATTCTACGAAAAAAAAAAAAAAAAAAAAAAACAAAATGTGGGGATCGCCCTGTTTTGTTAGCGATCCGAGAGCCACCTTTTGGCAGTAGGGGCGGTGCTCCCCCACCCCAGGGCCTAGGTAAAGGTTAAACATCAGGTCAAACGTCTCGATATTTCTACTTCTACGAAATTGACTGATTTTAAAAGCTTAAATGACACAATACGATGAAAGAATACATACAAACAAAAAATGAAACTCAGTACTGATGTTTAACCCGAAGTTAAGTTAAAGAAACAAATTGGTGGTGGGCCCGCATTCACGCCTTTGCAAAACGGTATGTTATGGGGTAAGTAAGATGTGTAAACTGTATCACCTGCGGGCAACAGCTCAGAAATTGTAGAAATATTCCACAAAGAAAGCGTTGTGGTGTATTATTCTGCATAATATGTATCAGCTACAAATAAATTAGCTAAAAAAATGCTAGTGGCAAGTTATAGGAATAATACATAGTTTGGCCACGAGGACAAGCAATTCCTCGTGGCCAAAATAGTTTGGCAAATTACTTTGGCTAACGAAGGACGGAGGCGAAAAGTTATTCTAAAGTCCATCGAACAGTGACATAAACTTTTAAATTTGACATTATGGTCATTGTGGCCGGTACAGGCGAAACAATGGTATTATAATTATGTAGTAGGTAATTGTTGGTTCTCTGCACTTGATACGCATAGTAATGCTCATTAAAATCTATAGACTCTAATGAAACACACTCAAATGTAACTTCATCATTGTCAAGTAAATAAATATTTTTAATTTCACCAAACTGTGGTAAGCCTGAAGATTCTGAAATATCTAGAACGACAATTGACGACAACTCAAATCGGACACCATGTAGTTTCACCCATGATAACGAGTACCAACAATTATTATCGATTACACCTCGAGAATGAAAGTTTAGCCTTACATTTTCAATTTGCGCATCTGTCATATTTACCTTTTTACCATAAGAGATCTTCTTTAAAGTTTCATTTTTAATAAAAGTATCGTTTAAAATTAATTGATGTTTAATTGCTATTGTTTTACAAACATTTACTCTGTTGTGCGATGCTCTGGCCACAAATTTAGATATACGATGCTTGGCTTCAAACCTCATCGTCCAGATTTGGGTAAGAGGGCCAAATTTTTTAAACATTTCTGGATAATGTGTAAGAAAATGAAACTTTGGCTTTAAGTCTGTTTCGGTTAATTGACGATAGAGCTCGTTTAATTCAGCTACTGAAAATTTTACTTGATCAGCCGTATTTTCATGGACTCTATGACTCAAAAGTTTATCCAACAATTGTCTTAATTTGATGTATAAGAACCAAACTTCGTTTTCATCTGGGACATTATGTCCAACAATTAGCCCAAAATATCGAACTAGAGTAAGCATTTCAGAAGCCGAACATTTTAACTTTACTTTTGAGCCTTCTTCTGCTATAGAATTGCATGGTGTCGATGATGAATCAGGTCCATAATTAAAATACCGTATTCTTGATTTCAAATTGTCAAAAGAAATTAGCATCTGAGTGCGCACTACATTCTGTATTACAAATGACATCACATATCGACAAGCACCCTCGAGATAGTCATGTAAAACATCTACGGCGACGTTTTGAAATAAGTCAAACCCATCTAAAGCAAGCCACGAGCATTTTTCTTTAAGACCAGTCATATAAATGTCATTTAAATGTAAATCATTTTCATAATTGACATTGTTTCTCAACAACGTGTCATCTTCATAAAGAAGTGTTTTAATTTGTTTTTTATTAGCAGTACAAATTCTACATGGCCGATTTGCAGAAAAACTTTCAACAAAACCTAACATGGCATTCAATCCTAAATTATCTCCCGTCACAGCTGCAACATAAAACTTAATTTTGCCGTTATACACATCAGTATCAACATGAATACCATTGATCTTTAAATCATTAAGAACATCAAAAACTTTTTGAAAAATTATGTTGTTTCCAAAGCTTGTTCTGTCTGATGAGTGAAAAAGAGCCAATAATAAAATATTTTGCAAAAGCGACACGTAGTGAGGTGGAAGACATGGTACTGAGACATAAATAGCTCCAAGTTTATGAATCCCAGCGTGGCTTCCTAAGGGATTGCCTATTTCAAAATCGTCAAAGTAGATTATTAATGGTAAAATCATTGCATCATGCTCTACAGAATTTTCTGTCATTTTTTTCCATACTGAACCCTGAACAATATTCTCAATACCGAAAGAGTCATTTTGTACTGTGTCCAAATATTCAAGAGTATCCTTCATGAAATTTTTTGATGAAAAAATTAGTTTTAAATTTTCTTTTAACGGAATCACTTGCATTGTACAATTTACTTGTACTAACAACGAACCAGCCGCCGTTTTTTTAGCCTCATTACGTTGGCCCACAACCACTTCAAGGGGCTCAGAATAAGTTCCTATTTTATTAAAATATTTTAAACGTTTGTGTTCAGAATTTAAATTCTCAAAAGCATCGCTGAACGCGCTAAATATTTTTTGAACAGCATTTTTAACATGAACATTATTTTGGTCTGGTGGTACCATATCATTAAACTGTCGCTCTATAATGCATTGTGATTTAGAATGAAATAATTGAAGGTTTTCTACAAGAACTTGTACGGCTTTACGCGGTATTATCGGGTTAGCATATAAAGTGGAGACGAGACTTGCAGCATGGTGACCAAGAGAGTTTTCGTCTCTTTGAGTTGGTAGAGATTCCATTGCATTTGCTGTTTCGTAAGTTTCTTTGTTTGACGTTGATGGTAAATTTGAGATATTGGCATTTGTATCTGTATCAATCGCATTATTACTATTTGGGTGAGGCAAGACTGACAATGATGACTGGTGGTCTCTAACTAAGTGCTTTTTGAAAGATGCAGAGGAAATGTAATGACGATAACACCCTTGTTCACCACACCGAAATCCGGAAAATCCTACCGTTAATTTACAGAAAGTTCGAACATGATTTATAAGTAAATTCGGAGACGCACTGGCTTTTTTGCAATAGTAACACGAAAACATTTTTTAAAGTATTAACTCTAGATCAGTTAAAAGAGTATTCACAGCCTGCGTGGGCCTGTCAAATTTAGTTTTAATATCGTAGAAACCCAATTGAATAAAAAGCCATATGTCTCCAGCTTCCTCCGGGTAACAAGCTCCTGTCGACTGAAATATTTTAAATGCACAGTCTACTGCTGTTACTAATTTGTTAAAACTATACAATGTGTCGTTTATAACTACGTACGCTACTTTTACCTCAGTAACGTTAGGGCCAACAAAAATAACGTATGGTTGAACTGTGCGGCCCAGCCTCTGCAGGTTCTCCTTTTTTTCAATGATCTTGTTGGTTACGTCGGCTTCAGAAGCAGCTTGCGATATATAGCCGTCGCATACCTCTGCTCTGGATGGCTTCCACGCTGGCTTTCCTTTTATTTTCCGTGCAGGTGAAATGTTGATGACATAAGCCAGCAACATCAAAGCAACATTGCTAGATGTCTCTGGTTCATCTTCTGTATTTAAACAAAAAAAGTTTCGGTTAATTTTTGAGACTTAATTTTATGAAGGTTTATAAGAACTAATATTTGAGAAAAACTTCTTACCGTCAATCAGTGCAATTATATTTGCTATTTTTGTTCTCGTGTCTTGGTCTCTAATTTTTCGTAATTTTAATGAAGCATATTTTATAATTTCTTCATTTTTGAGGGTGACAGAAGAAAATAATTTGTTTTCCTTTCCCGGATACAGACGACTGAAATCGTTCAATAGCTGAAAAAAAGAATACTATAAATGTACGCTTTGTTATTTCCACTGGTGAGAAAGGGTGGCAGGACCTTGTACAAGTTTCATCCGGATCGCTACAACAGAGCTTGTTGGGGTGTTAAGCGAGCACTAGAATAGCTAGTCTCTTTTACTGCCTTTCGGTGGTAAACGAAATAAAATCATGGAATTAGGAATTACGACTGCCTTTCTATGAATAAAATATAACGATTTTCATGAAATTAAATATAATAATTGAGAACCTCCTCCTTTTTTGGAAGTCGGTTAAAAATCAGACATATTAGGTATTCAAAGAATATGAGATGCTACTGAGAACCTAAGGTTCCATCTATGTGAAAATAAGTTATGTCTGATCGCTCTGGGATCTTGGACCATATGCATGGAGTTTTGGGGGCTATAAATCGATCTAGCTAGGATTCCTTTTCAGAAAATGTCGTTTTATCCATAGGCTTAGGAAAAAATTCTATGTCTATGGTTTTATACGTGTTTTCAGGCAATGACAAGCTGCTACAATATCATTATAATGCAAAGGTAAATTTCGCGACGCTATAAACGGTTAGAATAGCTCAGGTGGAAATAGGGCGGACACGAAACTAGAAGTTCTCGGTTCGAATCCAGCGTGAGATGTCTCCAGTCCGTTTTTTTATATTTTTTTTTTCGATTATTTTATTATTATTTTTATTAAATTTTAATTTGATTTACCAAAAAAAATCGGTCACCCAGATATGTCCCAACTTGTGGTCCCAACCATAGAATTAGGAATTACGACTACTCTCTTCCTATTTCTATGGTCCCATCACTTCTTGCGACACTAGCGCTTTGCGCATGCAATGGAACTAACAGTCAACTTTTGCACTGTCCCATCTGTCCCTGGACTAGTTTAATAGTGATCTGTGGCTAACATTATGAATTTTACATGGCAATCGAAATTTAGACACTTCTCTTATAAAAAATAAACAAACTTCTGTCATTTATATGTCATTGCGTTCGTTTAAATACACAAACCACAAGGATTAGATAAAAAAAAATAAGGCTGCGGTATATGCTTACCAAGGTATAGCCTTGTGATTGTTTCAAGGCTGGGAAATCCTTGAAGTAATCCGCTATTTCACCTTTTCCACATTGGATGCGGTTTAGGCGGTGATCTGCAGTTTCTGCCCACTTTTCTTCAACAGATTTCCATGGATCGACATTGTTTTTCAGCCACAGTAATGTTTCTTCATAGACAATACCTGTAATTTATATGTGTATGGTGGGATGACTTAACAAGAGGAAGGGCAGAGTGAGATGACAGCAGTCGAGCTGTCAAGCGTCAAACGTCAAACTGACGCGCAACGAACTGTAAATATTGTTTTCTTTTTTGAACTAATATTAATATTTAATATTAAAGTCTGTTTTTCTAACCCGGATACTAAATAACTAGTATGGAAAATATCAAATAATGTATGGGATGCTGTCTGTTTGCAGTTGCAACTTTAAGTGAACGCATTCTAAAGATATAGTCATATTTATTAAGGTGCTAACAAATTAGGTACCGATATTTTAAGAGAAGATACCGCCGAGTATACTAGCAACTGTATAAATATCGGTAACTAATTTGTTAACACCTTAAATATACATATACATACATATTATACAACGTGTTTTTGTTCAATTGCTAAAACTTTAAGGGTTAATTCTTTAGGTCTTATTGAGTAAATATTTCAAAGAAACTAATTTCCTAACTCGCACCGTTTTCATATTATTTAAAATCCAAATTTAATCTGTAATGTAAGTTTAACCAGTGTAAAATCTTCTTTTTACCAAAGACTATGACTTCTGTCATCGATAAAGTTCTATCAGTGACGTGAAAATGACAACAAGTTATTGCCTAACTCAAAAGGACCTTTTACAATAGCCATCAAATAAATATTTCATTATTTTGTATGGAAGCCAAAAAAAAATTTTTTTTTTTCGAATATCATTAAACGGTTTAAGGGATGAGTTTGCTTTAATGTTCCAAGCACTATGTCGAAGTTATAGCAATTGAAGAAAAACACGGTGTATATACAGGTTGTTCGGCACATGGTCCTGTATATATTCAAAATCCTATATACGGTATTTCCTGAATAATGAAATTTAGCAAGAAGCAAGGTCGTCAGCAAAAGTAAATTGTCAATTTCTAGTTTTATCACATAGAATTGGTGTTCAATAAAGAATATTTGTATTATATTGTATTGACATTAACCGGTACCCTCGCGGTGCGAGCCCGACTCGAATTTGACTAGTAATTATTTGCTTACCACTTTCCAGAGATTCCAGGCTATGGATGTCCTCATCTGTGATAGTTGGCGTGGATCTGAGCGATGATCCCGACGACTTAGAGGATGAACGGCTAGTTCCCGGCAACTGTCCACTTTCCCGCAACTTTCTCCTTCGTGCTATGTAACTCTCGTATAACTTGCCACTAGCATTTTTTTTAGCTAATTTATTTGTAGCTGATACATATGCAGAATAATACACCACAACGCTTTCTTTGTGGAATATTTCTACAATTTCGGAAGCTAGTTTATAAAATTCTTCACTGGAAATTTTCTTCGCACAATTGTTTTCTAGTTTGTGGTGTATTAGCAGCTGGCTCAATTTCCTTCGGGAACCCTCCGTTAGTAAGCCTCCTTTTCCCTCTTTGAGTATTGCTCTGCCGTCTAAACTTTCCTGTATGTAAAACACAAACATTATTGATCCCAAGTTTTTATTGTTGTTGAACGAATGAATAAATTAATGTGTAAATTTTAATAACAATATCATTTTCAAGACAGACTCTTTTGCCAAATACCTGGAATTTTTTCGACATACAAGATTTGAAACAAATACAATTACCTAGGTATCTTTATTAATTAAATAAAAATAAAAAACTAATCCTAATATTCTAAATGTGAAAGTTTGGATGTTTGTTACACAATTACGCAAAAACAGATTTGGATGAAATGGCCACACAGATAGTTTATAACCTTCCACACTTTGACATGCAATATGAGCTAATATCCTAAAGTGCTCTGTACTAAAGCGGTCATCTTCCTTTTAATGTGTATACTAGGTACCATCAAACACTTACCAAATAAATACTATACATATGGATGTACTTACATTTTTGCTGGTTCAACAATATACTACTAACTATGTATATTCTACTAGTACACTAAGCTTGACTATTGCCTTGTCTAAATAAGTACTCATACAATCTACTAAAAGAAAATAACATTACATTTAGTAGTTTCGATACCTGAAACAAAAAAAGCCCCCTTAAATATTTATTTTATTCGGTTTTTCAGTAAGTATATGTTGTTATAGCGGCAACAGAAATATGTACATCATCTGTGAAGATATCAACTGTCTAGCTATCAAGGTTCATGAGATACAGCCTGGTGACAGACAGACAGCGAAGTCTAAGATAGGGTCCCGTTTTACCCTTTGGGTTGGAACCCTAATAGGGGTGAGGTCGCCTGTGAGAATTGTATTACGATTCTACAATATTGTAAACTTGTAACTACAATTATTATGCTTTTAATAAACTAGTTTTTCTGACAAATTTGTAACTTATTGCCTGTCAACCGTCAAGTGAAAATCTTTATTGAACAGAAATATGTAAAATTGTCGCTACAAGTAGACAATTTTGTAAATTGTATTTTTTTACAGGATATAAATATAAATTGTAATTGTAATTACAAATTGTAAATAGTAAAAGCAGTAACAGACAATCGAATTTGGTATGGGCCGGACAACAGATTTGGTTCGCTCCGAACCATATCTGTCCGTCTGCAAAAGCAGTTTAAAAATCACTTCTATATTCATAGGCAGCCTGTCAATACAATGAAATTAGTTACGTTTTGAATGTTATGATTATGAGTAACTCACAGTGTTATTAGCTGCAGTAGAACAGATTTTTGCATCATCGCTGACATCAGTCTCCTGTTCAGCGTTCTGACTCGAGTCGTTTGGCATTTCAGGGTTCTAGAAAAATATATCGCGTTACTTTGCAGAGGTCCATGAGAAAAAAACAAAGGAAAATTTAATTTACGTACATTGACAGTCGCTTTTTGTTTTTGAAGCCAATTTTTAAATCTAATTCTGGGGCCAATTTTCGGAATCAATTCTTTTAATTCTTCATCGCTTAACAGAATGGCTGTTTCTATTGAGTTTATAAGGTTGTCTGAAAAAAAGCAAATCCTGGTGTATAAATGAACTATATTATGACGCGTGGACAGCCACGCGGTAATTTAACAGTTAGATTACGAAAAAGGTTACCGTTTGGCTTTGTGAATTTGTTATAGAGCTTGCAATTTTATGTACTAAAACCGAAATCTTTATACAGCGAATCAAATGAATCTTTGAAACGGTAACCTAATATGTAAATTATGATTATTTATTATCAAAATGGCCGGACTTCATCTGGCCTTAAATTTTTCTAGGGCACCTTTCCATGATCTTACTACTGGACAAAGCTGTTTCACATGACAATAATGAAACAATCTGCTAACTGATTTAAACCAGCACGGGTGACAAATCAATAAAGTTTATAACATTACCTACGTTTGTAACACACAATCGAAATAAAACCGACATGCAAGCAATGGCTTACCTTCAAGAAATGGCACTACGTCACTTAATCCTTCCTCTTCCAAAAGATCTGCAATTTCCATGGTAGTAACTATATTTTATTAAAATCAAAATGGATTTAATGGGCTAATCTGCGCGTACGCGTTGGTCGGCACTCGGCGGCGGGTAAGTAATGGCGGCGGCCGGCGGGGCGGTCGCGACAGTGTCGCCAGGTGAAGTTTTCACTTTACCCCGGGCCTGGTCTCAATTTACCCTAGAATCCATGTTACATAATAAATTTACCCTAAATGATTTTTTTCGTTCTTTACAAATAAAACATTATTTATTCTTAGTAGGTATTTTATTAGGCTCAGCTTTAGTATACATACCGCGGAGTTGGACGTTCACATTTGTTTTTACAGAAAGACCTTGATGTCGTAAGCTTTGCACTTAGATATTTTATGTCGGAAACTAAATATTTTACGTCTGAAACTAAGGTTGGGCTTTAGTATACATACCGCGAGGGGGGGGGGGGAGGGGGGGGCGAGGGGGAGGGGGGGGGAGGGTGTCTACTCCCCCTCCAAGCCAAACTTGTAGGAACCTAATAGTTTTCGAGATATTAATTTTTTTTAATTTTGAGGTTAGGTTCTCAAATTTCCTGCCTAACACTGATAGTTATGACGGAGATTGGGTAAAAGTAGCTTGGAGGGTGGGAGGGAGGGAGAAGGAGGGGGTATTACCTTTGTATATATAAAATAGTACCTTTATTTTCCAGTTATGCAGTCCCTGGTCTCAGCTTACAAGTTAAATAGTTTTGGAATAGCAATTTACGAAACATTATTTAATTTTATTCGCCCATACAACTTTAGCATGTCCTTTTGCTACCTTTTTCAAGAAAAATTATCACTATTTTTACATTACATTTACAGGCGTACAGACAAATTATGACACCTAGATCCGATATTCTAATAAATCCAGCAGTCGGCTACTAAAATGCGTAATTGTTTATTCGTTAGAAAACAGCCAGGTGGTCGCAAGCTGCATCTTACAGACTTACTTTGTTTACCTTATATTTTTAATTAACTGAACTGGTTGCCCACTTGGTTAAACACAAATTACCACCAAACAACATAACTTTAAATTGATGGCAACCCCAAATGCGTTACACGCGGTACATAAGTAAGCGCGTACATTATAATGAGGCGGCTTACTTATTTTACGTAAGGGGCCAATTGCGCATCTATACGACCGCCTCATTATAATGCACGCGCTTACTTATTTTACGTAAAGCGCTTACTTATTTTACTAAATGTTAACAATAACATTTATTAGCATAATACATGTTTTTTTACTGTATTCTATACTTTTATACGAACAACATTATGTTTATTAATTTTATTGTTTTTTTTTTGTAATCATAATAACGATTTTAATGAAGTTTGCAAGAGGTAATGATGTATGGCCCCTCGATTCTTATATTCCAATAAAATCCAGCGGTCGGCTACTCATCATCATTAAGTCCTATGTCCCCCCTTCGGGGCAGAGGGCAGACACTACTCTTTTCCAGGCCGATCTGTCGGACGCTCTATGCTTTAGCTCGCCCCACGTAAGGCCGATCTTTTTCGCTTCATCAAGTATAGTACGCCGCCAAGTTTGTTTTGGCCGTCCGCGTTTTCTTTGACCTTGCGGGTTCCAATCCAACGCCTGCTTGGGTATATGGTCAGGTGCTCGACGCAGTGTATGCCCGATCCAGTTCCATTTTCGGCGTCGGATTTGAAGATCTGCTACTAAAATGCATAATTGTTTATTACGTTAGAAAGCAGCCAGGTGGTCGCTGCATCTTATAGACTTATTTTGTTAATAATTATTATTTTGTTTCGCTTTTATATTCAACTAATGTGGTTGCCCACTTGGTTGTTAAAAAAAAATTACCCTCCTTTTCTTCGGCAGTCGGGTAAAAAGAGCAAACACAAACACGCTAAATCTACTTATGAAGTAACTAATGACCATCAAACAATTTTAGTCCTATTTAAGTCGTAAGTCCGCCCCCACATGGAGTACTGCTGTCATCTCTGGGCGTGAGCATCTAGATACCAGCTTGGGCCTTTTGACTCTATCCAAAGACGTGCTGTGCGAATTGTCGACGATCCTAAACTTACAATCTTCCATCGCTTGTATAATGGGTTGTGCACTGAGGAGCTGTTTGACATGATGCCCACGGCTGCATTCTACCACCGCACCGCTCGCCGCAGACAGGGCGTTCATCCCCATTAGGGCATGTAAATCTCGGTATTTTTTCAATCCCGGTATTGGTTTCGGTATTGGACCTCAATACCGGTATTGAAGTTCTCAATTTGTACTTGAATATTTTAAATAAAAACACGTTTTTGGAACGTTAGTTCCTTATGGGACGATGCGGTTGGGAAAAAAGCCGGCAAAAAACGTCCGGACCGAGAGAAAGAATTTAAGTATAATGTATTCGAACTTAAACCTTAACATAAAATAATTAAAGTTCAATTTCGAATGCGTAATTCCGAAAATGCGTAAGATTTTTATGTATAGTTTAAATTTCGAATGTAGAGAGGTATTCAGAGAGAGAAGAAACGAAATGTCAGATGAGTGAGATGACCCATCTAAGAGGCTTTTGAAAGAATCCTTTAGTTGACTCGAAAAGACGAATGGCGGTTGGTGTGTGTTTACGATTAGTGTTGAATGAAACCAAGTGTTTATTGAGTTTCGATATTTGGGGCTCCCTGGGATCACAAAACAGGAAACTGTTACCAAAATTTTAAAAAAGTCAGCGCCATTTGGAAATTCTTTGTTATTAAACCGATTTCGTTCAAAATCGATATCTGAGGATCCCTAGGATCACAAAACAGGAAACTGGTACCATAATTTAAAAAAGTCAGCGCCATTTTGAAATTCTTTGTTATTGAACCGATTTCGTTCAAAACCGATATCTGAGGATCCCTAGGATCACAAAACAGGAAACTGTTACCAAAATTTAAAAAGTCAGCGCCATTTTGAAATTCTTTGTTATTGTACCGATTTCGTTCAAAATCAATATCTGAGGATCCATAGGATCACAAAACAGGAAACTGATACCAAAATTTAAAAAAGTCAGCGCCATTGTGAAATTCTTTGTTATTGAACCGATTTCGTTCAAAATCGATATCTGAGGATCCATAAGATTACAAAACATCACTTACCATCAGGTGAGATCGCAGTCAAGGGCTAATTTGTAGTGATTAAAAAAAAAATATCGAAACAGGAAACTGTGACTTTTTTAAATTTTGGTAACAGTTTCCTGTTTTGTGATCCTAGGGATCCTCAGATATCGATTTTGAACGAAATCGGTCAATAACAAAGAATTTCAAATAAGCGCTGACTTTTTAAAATTTTGGTAGCAGTTTCCTGTTTTGTGATCCTAGGGATCCTCAGATATCGGTTTTGAACGAAATCGGTTCAATAACAAAGAATTTCAAAATGGCGCTGACTTTTTTAAATTATGGTACCAGTTTCCTGTTTTGTGATCCTAGGGATCCTCAGATATTGATTTTGAACGAAATCGGTCAATAACAAAGAATTTCAAAATGGCGCTGACTTTTTAAAATTTTGGTAGCAGTTTCCTGTTTTGTGATCCTAGGGATCCTCAGATATCGGTTTTGAACGAAATCGGTTCAATAACAAAGAATTTCAAAATGGCGCTGACTTTTTTAAATTATGGTACCAGTTTCCTGTTTTGTGATCCTAGGGATCCTCAGATATCGATTTTGAACGAAATCGGTTCAATAACAAAGAATTTCAAAATGGCGCTGACTTTTTTAAAATTTTGGTAACAGTTTCCTGTTTTGTGATCCCAGGGAGCCCCAAATATCGAAACTCAATAAACACTTGGTTTCATTCAACACTAATCGTAAACACACACCAACCGCCATTCGTCTTTTCGAGTCAACTAAAGGATTCTTTCAAAAGCCTCTTAGATGGGTCATCTCACTCATCTGACATTTCGTTTCTTCTCTCTCTGAATACCTCTCTACATTCGAAATTTAAACTATACATAAAAATCTTACGCATTTTCGGAATTACGCATTCGAAATTGAACTTTAATTATTTTATGTTAAGGTTTAAGTTCGAATACATTATACTTAAATTCTTTCTCTCGGTCCGGACGTTTTTGCCGGCTTTTTTCCCAACCGCATCGTCCCATAAGGAACTAACGTTCCAAAAACGTGTTTTTATTTAAAATATTCAAGTACAAATTGAGAACTTCAATACCGGTATTGAGGTCCAATACCGAAACCAATACCGGGATTGAAAAAATACCGAGATTTACATGCCCTAATGGGGATGAACGCCCTGTCTGCGGCGAGCGGTGCGGTGGTAGAATGCAGCCGTGGGCATCATGTCAAACAGCTCCTCAGTGCACAACCCATTATACAAGCGATGGAAGATTGTAAGTTTAGGATCGTCGACAATTCGCACAGCACGTCTTTGGATAGAGTCAAAAGGCCCAAGCTGGTGTCTAGGTGCTCACGCCCAGAGATTTATTGATTTATTATTGATTTATTGATTTATTAAATAATATCCTCGGTACGCTTACAGCAATGCCAAAACGCATACCGAGTCAGGAATTACACATTTGACAAAATTCATTAAAACTAATATTAAATACGTCTAGCTGTTGGTGCTGAGCAATCAGATCGTTGAGCAGAGTAAGTACTCGTAGATGACAGCAGTACTCCATGTGGGGGCGGACTTACGACTTAAATAGGACTAAAATTGTTTGATGGTCATTAGTTACTTCATAAGTAGATTTAGCGTGTTTGTGTTTGCTCTTTTTACCCGACTGCCGAAGAAAAGGAGGGTAATTTTTTTTTTAACAACCAAGTGGGCAACCACATTAGTTGAATATAAAAGCGAAACAAAATAATAATTATTAACAAAATAAGTCTATAAGATGCAGCGACCACCTGGCTGCTTTCTAACGTAATAAACAATTATGCATTTTAGTAGCAGATCTTCAAATCCGACGCCGAAAATGGAACTGGATCGGGCATACACTGCGTCGAGCACCTGACCATATACCCAAGCAGGCGTTGGATTGGAACCCGCAAGGTCAAAGAAAACGCGGACGGCCAAAACAAACTTGGCGGCGTACTATACTTGATGAAGCGAAAAAGGTCGGCCTTACGTGGGGCGAGCTAAAGCATAGAGCGTCCGACAGATTGGCCTGGAAAAGAGTAGTGTCTGCCCTCTGCCCCGAAGGGGGGACATAGGACTTAATGATGATGAGTAGCCGACCGCTGGATTTTATTGGAATATAAGAATCGAGGGGCCATACATCATTACCTCTTGCAAACTTCATTAAAATCGTTATTATGATTACAAAAAAAAAACAATAAAATTAATAAACATAATGTTGTTCGTATAAAAGTATAGAATACAGTAAAAAAACATGTATTATGCTAATAAATGTTATTGTTAACATTTAGTAAAATAAGTAAGCGCTTTACGTAAAATAAGTAAGCGCGTGCATTATAATGAGGCGGTCGTATAGATGCGCAATTGGCCCCTTACGTAAAATAAGTAAGCCGCCTCATTATAATGTACGCGCTTACTTATTTTACGTAAAGCGCTTACTTATTTTACTAAATGTTAAAGAATTTCAAAATGGCGCTGACTTTTTTAAATTAATATTTATGTTATAAGGAACTACGTTCCTATCTGGTGTCCCACGACACCACACTTTTTTAATAATTTGCAACCTTGTATTTATTTAAAATCTTAATTAAAAACACTAACAATCGATATTATACTTATTATAGTTCCTCTAATAATATTGTGTTATCGTTCATTTTAAATCATCTACATTTTCATAAAAAAAAATCTCAGTCTTATTTAGTAGGATGTTGCTAGAATATATAAATATTCGCTAAATATTGAATTTCGCTAATGTCTGTATATTTTTTTCAATACCGGTTTCGGTATTGCACCTAGTTCAATACCGGTATTTGAATCTCGGAAATATCGACCGAGATCCCGGGATTTAGAGATCTCGGGATCCCGGTATTCATGCCCTAATCCCCATGCCTTGGAACCGAAATGGTCGTGTACGGTACGGTTCCAAAGGAATTTTCTTCCGCGAACACTCAAGCTATGGAATGAGCTCCCTGCCGAGGTTTTTCCAAGGGACTACAGCATGAAGTTCTTCAAAAAGGAGTGTACCTACAGATTTTTAATGGGTCGGCAACGTGCATGTGAATCCCCTGGAGTTGCAGGCGTCCATACGCTGCGGTAACCGCTTTTCATCAGGCGGGCCGTACACTTGTTTGCCACCAAGGTAGTATAAAAAAAACAAATACGCTAATTGCGCAGCAATAGGTACGGCTGCAGTAAATTGTTCGCGGCTCCTTAAGTAATGTACGCGCTTAATGCGACTACTGAAAGTGTTTGTGATTTACAAGTGGACGCGTTTTCATGGTTCCTCATTTTACTAAATATTAACTTTAACATTCATTAGCATAATACATGTTTTTTTAAAGTGATTGATAATTTCGTTGGACTGTTCATCGTGTTCATAGCGTAATGGCGAAAGCAATCGACTATCACGGTAGATTACGAAGGTTCAAACCCGGCCCTGCGCAAATTCTTTTTTATATTATTGTATACTATATTATTACTCGACAAACAAGTTTTATAACTTTAATATTAACGTGTAATAACACGACTGCCCAAAGAAAAAGCGTGTATTGTTTTATTATAATTATTATATCTGTTCATCTATTTAGTACCCGACTGCCGACAGACGAAACGGTACCTACTGTTTTAACGGGTTTTTTAGTCAGATAGATTTTGCGTTTTGACATCGTGTCGAGGTGTGAATTTTGAATGTAATTATGTAGTAATTAATACATGTATTATCCCAAAGTATCTCAGCAAAAACGTGAATGCAAGTAATTCACACCCTGTGAAATTTTTTAAGTGTCTACCGATTACTAAATATCAACGCCATCTAGCGGATAATTTAAACACCTCAGCAGCCTCTGAAGCAATCCATCGATAACGAAAGGTCATTGCGAACCCGTCTAGTAGTTAGTTTGAATGGAAACATATAGATGGCGCAATGAAATGTACATAGGTACCTATACCATACCAATGAAATAGATGTAATTAACTTCAGTTCATTGATTTGATTTGACGGAATAATATTATGTTTTCAACGTTTTACAGATTGTGCATTGATTGTGTATGTAATCTATTCCGACAATTCCGTTGTGATAAGTAAATAGACAGCATATGTATGCTTCCGTAATCGGAATGCGTGTGAAATGATGTGTAATTATGTGGCAACATGACTAGTTTAGTGTTCCGAAGGATGACCAATCCGATTACTTAAATTAAGTACCTATACAGTGGTATTAATTAGCCAGTGTGCGTACGTAATGTATCGGCATATCCCCGACGATCAGTACGATGATTTGGCATTTGGCAAGCAAGCCTGGCAGGTTACTATTATAAATGTTAAGAATGCGCCACAGTAATTTAATGATGCGGCTGACGTCGTAAAGATGCTATGTACCGAACACAGTCTGTAAGTAAGCCGATTTCGTCTAATGTCCGAGGATACGTAAATGATTAAGTAGGCGGAGACATTATTAATTATCCAGTGTCCGTAAAATGTTTCGGCATATCCCCGACCCTGCTCGTACGTTATGTACGTAACGGGATACATTATTTAATGAGACGGAGTCAGTACGATGATTTGGCAACCAGTTACTGTTATAAAGAGCCTGGATACTGAAATAATGCGGCTGTATAACTTCGTACGTATAGCGCATACATATTTCATGTTACGGCTTAAATAAATTACGTAGCCTGCTCTGTTAATACATAAGCGGGATCATTAAACCGGATACGTAAATGTTACCAGTGCGGGCACAGTAATTTCTTGACGCGCTATACGTATTAAGGATACGGCCTCATTACAAGTAACTCGTTGACATTGTCTTTACAGAGCATTATGCCGCATACTTACCTAACATGGTGTCGTTCCATTATAAGGATGGCTCTTATAATTTACGTGTGAAAAGCACGTGATACGTATCTGGCTGCCAGATCATTACAAATTTGCCCATCGTAAGTAGCCCGTTTTTCTCAGTGTGCCATGTAGAAACCGAAGGGGTATAGGTTAGGTTAACTGTCATGCCCCTGACAGGTTAGCCCGCTACCATCTTGGACTGCATCATCACTTACCATCAGGCGAGATCGCAGTCAAGGGCTAACTTGTAGTGGATAAAAAAAACATCTATAACTTTCATACAACTTCCATACTAGAAGCGCGGCTAACTTGTAGTGGATAAATAATAAAAAATAAACTTTCGCATTTATAATATTAGTATAGATTACTGGCCTTTGTCGTCGTAGAGCTTTGTTCGTAGGCCGTAGCGGGTTGTGTCAAACGTTGTATCATAGCGGATCGCTCAACCAATTTTACTTAACTAACAAACATTTCAATTTACTTTTTTTTATTACTCGTACCTACAGCTATTATTTTTTTCTTCTTAAGTTCTTACCTCAATCTCTCTGTCTAGGCATTGTTGTATCACTCTGTCCTAGAAAATAATAACCTAAGTATTAAGTTCTCATTAGTGCGTTGTATCTTATGTGAAATGAACATACAAACCCATCTACCTTACCTAAGAAATTAACTATTTACCTCAGAATATACATATATCTGGTTAGCTAGATGAAATACCGAGTATTTGGTGTGCCTATTACATTACAGTTAAGTCTCCCGTGAATTTAGGATCACCGGCCGCATAACCGAGCCGCTAAGCTAATGACTCGAGAAAGCTTCTGTGATATATGATCGCTGTACCAACTGCATACCGCTGCAGCCTGTAGCTTACTCTCCCTATGGGATAAACCAACCACTATGATTGCTGTTTCTTGGAAGATTCATTGTAATTTTATTACTTCACTAGCTTATACCCGCGACTTTTGTCGAACACCTATTTTACCCCCTTAAGGAGTAGAATTTTCAAAAATCCTTTCTTAACGGATATCTACGTCACAATGGCTATTTGCATACAAAATTTCAGCCCGATCCGTCCAGTGGTTTGAGCTGTGCATTGATAGATCCGTCAGTCAGTCAGTCAGTCACCTTTTCCTTTTATATATTTAGATTTATTTTTATACCTCGTTGACTACCTCGTTGGTCTAGTAGTTAGCATGATCGACTGCGGCCGACGAGGTCTCGGGTTCGAGTCCCGGGTCGGGCCATAACAAGGATTGGGTTTTTCTGACAAGAAATTATCAGTAGGTACTAGTACGGAGTTAGGAAGTCGCGAGCGCTATTCATTTGTCGCTCATAGTCACGGACACTGTACCAAGCATCGACCACACAACCAATAGACGCCTAATTACTATGCTTTCGTAATGCAAACAATTCAGTCAAATGACTCAAGTAAGCGGGCGCGGGGTACTAAACGCTGATTGGTCTACTCAAGGTCAAAAAAATCATAAATCAAATGGGACGGGGTCCTAACTCCTAATAATTATTTATCGATAATTAATTATCGATATACTCTAATTAATATTTAAATAACTCGGTAGGTTTTGTTACAAGGGCGTGGAATTATATAAGACCTATTAAGTCTGATGTGTTGTCTGAAAGTGTTCGCCCTATATGAGGAGTCTATTAGTTGTATGGTCGATGGTACCAAGTCTATTACGGCGAGTAAATATCTTGTGCCCAGGGTAAGCAACTACTACGGGGACCGAACCCTCCAAAAACGCATCCCATATTTGTTAAACAGCTTGCCAGCCTATTTAAGAACAGAGAAAAAAAGTCTAGATTTAAAATATTACTAAGAAAGTACCTGTTAGAAGCATTACCTGCATAAGTATTATTAAGTAAGTATTAAGTATAGTATACTTAGTATTAAGTAATAAGTAGGTATTAAGTAATTATTATTATGTATAGTATTTAGTATTATATACAGAAACTGAGACTGTATATGCCTACAGTCAAACTGTGAAAACAGTTTTGTAGGATAAAAGTTATTTTGTAAGCCTAATTATTGTAAACTTGTTTGAGAAATAAATTTTAAAAAAAAGAAGTTAACGGTGGCTCACCCCCGTACCTCGGAGAGCACGTTAAGCCGTCGGTCCTGCGCCTGATTTCTCTCCGGCCGTAAAGGAACAGAGAGTGCACCTGTGTTTACGCACACACTTGTGCACTATTATATTATGTCCCACGCAGATGGCTAATCTCTCGGGAGATTGGCCGCCGTGGCTGAAATTCGGTCGGGAGGACATTATTTTTATACCTAGGTAAGTACACTACACATTAATTTCTGTAGATAAGTAATAATATTTAAAAAAACAAACGTGCTCGCTTCTTAATATAATATAGTACTTTTAAGAAGCCGTCTATCGTACCTGAGTAAATTACTGAATACTAAAAATTAGCGTAATATTCTAAGCTTTGTTATATTAGTAGTTTATGCAACTGTCATATAATGAAGTTTATATGCAGTTGCATACACTACTTTATCTTCACTAATGCAATTTATCAAACAACAAGAGTAAAAGCTGACAATAGTTTATGTATATACGTGTATTGTCACAGTGAACTTGCCGCCATTAAAATCTAACCAATGAGAGCGCAGCTGCGCGCGCAGGGCCAATCAGGAGCGAGCGCGCGCTGTTCGTTTTTTATTTAATTGGCACAAGATCTTACCAAAGAGTTTTGTGTATGTAAGTTTAGTAGTTTCGACGAAGTTTTCACGTATAACCCAACTGTTTTCAAAAGCCAGCCTAATATCAAAATTTTATATAACTTGTATGAGGATTTTGACATAAGGCTCGCCAGGTTAATTGGTCGCGTTTTACTGATGTTATAATGAGATTTTACGATATCGATGTGGATATTATACCATCATGTGAAATTGCTTAAATTGAGTGTTTTGTTATCTGCGCTATAACAGTAGTAATTATAAGTCAAGTATTGGAAACATAAGTAGAATGTTATAACATTAGTGTAGATAAAATATTTTTTAATACAGTTGCTCAAAAAGTGGTGTATTGCAGGGACGTATAGCGTTCGGGATGTGGCCTATTACATACTCGTGCTTTTTTTTTTACCTTTCCCGAACTCGTGCGTTCTCTTTCCCAACTGTCAAAATAATGTCTATTAAAAAGAAAAACCAACCATGAAGTTTTTACTAAAAAAATTCATAGAAGTTTTTATGATTCATGCAAATACGTATCTTTCTAAAAAGAAGCTACTAATTTGTTTCAATATCAGATTTAATGATTTGATTGAATGAGTTTGGTTAGGTTTCATTTCATTTCATCTCATTAAATTTCATTTTCATTTCATATCAATAAAAAAATTCTACTGAAGACTTGGCTGTATGGGCATAGTTCCCTTTGCCTACCAGAATGGGTGAAGAAAAAAAAACTCTGCTTATATGCTACGGTTGGCGCCATTTTTCAGAAATTTTCTTTGCGAGTTTAGTTGTTTGTTGCACAAAATGAGTAATTTCGACCCTAGTTTTTTTTAAATTAACACCACGGAACTCAGTATAATTGCACAAAATGCTTCGGAGAACATTTTACCGGAAAAGTCAAAAAGTCGCTACATATCTACATACGACGAATTTATTGCGTGGAGAGAAGAGAAAAAAGCAAATAGTTTTTCAGAAAATGTTATGTTGGCATACTTTTCCGAACTCTCAGCAAAATTAAAACCTTCTACGTTATGGTCGAGGTTTTCGATGATAAAAAGTATGCTGAAAATGCAACAAACTAGAAACTGGGGAAAAAATCACACACTCCATTAATTTAAGGTCCAGTCCGTCTCCTTCACATGTTGCAGAGAACGTTCGTCCATCTACCTTCGTTGATAATGATAATTCATCAGATCCAACTCCATCAACTAGCAAACGCCATTGTATGACAAATATACATGAACAATCATACGAAATTAATAATAGTTTGTCTCAAACAGTAAATATGCAACCTAAAACTTCCCCAGTTAGTATAAAAAACTGTACCAATTTCAATGTAATATGTGAATTATAACTTTTATAAGAAATAAATGTTAAGTTAGTTGAGTTTATTGTGTTTTTATTATTTTATTAAATTGCTTATTTTTTCGCAACTGTATTAAAAATAGTCGTTCAGTACACGTGCGGAACCGTCATTGCAACTTGTTCCGACTGTCAACCTCATTTGTCGGAACTCTTTGCAATGACAGCCTTTCCACACTTGTAATGAAATATACTATTGCTACAAAGCTGTATCAAGGGGCGCCTTTTCATTATTTTGCCTAGGGCGCCTGAATTACGGGATCTAGAAATAACTGATCCAGGCACAACGGATCTTTCAAGTACATACCTAGATAATACGAGTAGGTATCAAATAAATATTATAAATGCGAAAGTTTGTATGGATGGATGTATGGATGTGGATGTTTGTTACTCAATCACGCTCCAACGGATGAACGGATCTGGATGAAATTTGGCACAGAGATAGATTATAGTCTGGAATAGCACATAGGCTACTTTTTATCCCGGAAAATTAAAGAGAACCGGGAACCGAAAAACCTCAATCCACGCGGACGAAGTCGCGGGCATCAGCTAGTAGTAATATAAAACAAACTCCTAACCACCAGTTTTATATTCCACGTAATTACTTATTCCATTAAAGCCTCCGAATTCTATTACAGAAAGTTTACTCTAACGGCTGAAATTTCCCTCATCCCGGCTCCACCTCGTGCTAGCGTTAAAAATTCTATTAAGTGCTGTACCTCATACATATCTAGGTATTCGTTTATGCGGGGCTGCCGTACGAATTAGAATTTCAACTTTATAGGAGGTGGTTTAGGAGATTACGAACAGTAAAAATCTTTTTAAAAAATACCAATTTTGTATTATACATGTATATTGTATCCTGATTAATGATTACGTGTTGTTAGTGGTTGATTTCCAGGTTTTTATTTATTAAAAGGGTTTATATTCCACTCTCGATCAGCAAGTCTTGATTGTGTTATTAAGACTCGTTTTTATGGGAACTATTGAATTAGTAATTTAGGTAAGTATAAACGAACTACAATAAAAATACTTCCCAATTTAATTATTTACCGTAGTACATTGAAGCTTTCGATGTAGCTTCAACATTTCATGGCATTATTATATTTTAATTTAGCCGCGAGCACAAACTATTCGACATAATAATCGCTCTAAAGACATCTCTCTCGCCGCTATTGCAAACGTTTTTTCGATGAAAAGGAGGAGATAGATTTCTTGCACTGATTGTCCATGAACTACTGTTGAAATAAACGCCTCTTAAAGTTATATTTAAAATTTTTTGGTCGTCATCACAAGCGCAGAGGGGTCAAACGAAAAACAATGCCATTCTTCATACCTCACTTGTTTGACATGGGTATAGAGGGACACCCATGTCAAACAAGTTTTCCGGAAAAATGGATCGCAAAAGTCAATTCGCAAGGACGCCGATGGGTGCAACCGAAAACTTGACCTTTACCCGAGTCGATTATCTTAAAGCATCCGCAGTCGCTTGAGCTCTAAACAAATTTGAAATCACTGACTTGATTGCGGCACGACCACTTATTGGATTTTGTGGGATAACCTCATTTTAATAATCTATGTAGGTGGGTAACCTAAATCAAATTTGTTGATCAGACTTCCCCTGATAACCTAGTGGAGTTTTATTTTTCAGTAAAATCTTATTGGGTTAGGTATGTCTTAATTTTATTGGGTCGGTTATTTGATAAGAGTCTGCCTTTTTCCAATTTATTACTCGTACATACAATAACAAATAATAATTCATGCACTTCAAAACTTCAAAGGTCAAAATAAAGGTCAGCGCAGCCACAAATTCAGTGCAACCGATTTAAATTTCGAAACGTATCGTTTGGAGCGCTGGCTGTGAATGCATACACGAAAGTGAGCTCTAAATCAATGACATTAAGGTTCATTTTAGTTTGACGCAAATGCGATCGAACGCTCACGTCGATCAATCGTATTTGCAATGTTAAAACTGGGAGTAAGCGTACTGCACTTACTAGAGGACGGTGTAAATTAGTGTCTCCCATTAAGTACTTCTGCTACGTGGACATCCGCCCTATTCCAATTTGGCTGCCTACTAAACCCGCTGGGGTGAGTTGCTATAATTACTAGTGCTCGCTAGGTAGCTTAATAACTGTAGGCTGTCCTGTGCCGCTGTAGTGCTTTGCCACGGTCGCTGGACTTGGACAAAGGCATCTACGGCGGACGGGGTTCTATACCACGTCCCTAACGCCTCCCGCTCTGGGGTTCCAGGTTCCGAGGACCGGATCCCGTTTCCAAGGACTGCCTAGAAAGCTTCTTTCGAGGATCAGTTTTCGATCATCAGTTCTTGAGGACGGGAAGAAGACGCCCGTCGCTCTGAGGCCAACATCTCACGCTGCTCGTCAGGAACGCCCTACTGCGTCCGGCTTGCGCCTGCAACAGGAGCCCTGGACCCCGGAGTTCCGCCTAGTGTTCAGACCAGTGCCCGTTTACTACTCAAAAACTACAGTGTGGATAGGTGGAAAAGAAATTAAACGGCTTAGAACCTACGCCCGGCTTTTCCTTACTTCTTTCTGTTTCTTTTCCTTATCTTGTGACGGCCTACCACGCCACAGTGGCACCCTTCTCGTGTGTCTTTTTTCACCATTTCGCACTGTAGGTAATTTACACAGCGCGGAGATCTGCGGCAAGCAGAGGTGCGGCGCCTTACGTCGAAACACTGTATCGGACTGAAAAAAAACCACCTTCTTCACCTTTAGTATATGAAGCGCGTACGCTAGTGACTGAGCTGAGTTTCAATTTGGTAAAAATACGCACCTCGGCGCCACTCCGCTCTATCTGTGGGCGTTGCACCCTGTAAGACCTCTGTTGTGAGTATAAAGTTAGTAGGTATGTGGCATGTACCTATTACTTATAGGTACTGTATGCGAGTAACCGTATGGATTATCTCATCTGTGGTATATGGCAAATCAGAATTCTCCATTCAACCAAGCCTTAATATATCGCTACAGCTATTTCCACTTTTTGCATTGAAAACGGCGTTGAAGCAAGGAAATAATTGGCGCGACGTGTGATCATTAAATAAGTTATCGACGTAACTACTCGTATTATTAACAAGACCATCGGAGCATAATATTTATTCATGGGAATATATAAAGACGGTTCAGTTCTTCCAATTATTGAGAAATGCAAAATTGGAAACTCTATACATTACTCACGTAAGCTTTCATCCACCACGCTGGCCAATTGCGGATTTGAAGACCTTTGAGAACATTATGAAGAACTCTCGGGCATGCAGGTTTCCAGTTTCCTTAAGATGTTTTCGTATACCTACTGTTAACCTAGTGATATTTAAGTACTTAAAACACACATAATTTCGAAAGTAACAAGTGAACATTACCGCAGGAATTCCTTAATTTTCCGGGATACGTAGGTATAATAAGTAGCATATCCTTTCCTGGGATACAACCTATCTCCGTACTAAATTTCATCAAAATCGGTTGAAAAGATGGGCCGTTAAAGCGTAGCAGACAGGCAGACAAACAGAGAGACATACAGAACACTTTCGCATTTACAACATTAGTATGGATTCATTTTAGCAAAATCTTTACTATACTTATCTAGGATACGTCACC
The DNA here is from genome assembly GCA_917051295.2 of Erebia ligea. Taxonomy (NCBI): domain Eukaryota; kingdom Metazoa; phylum Arthropoda; class Insecta; order Lepidoptera; family Nymphalidae; genus Erebia; species Erebia ligea. Next base: position 10,134,661 of record OU785235.1, on the reverse strand, counting down.
CTCAATTAAGGTTTAATTGCAACATAAATTGCTCTTCCAACACTCGCTGGTATAAGCTAAGAGCAAATAGGTATACTCATCCAAAGACAATCCAGAGATAATAACCTGGAAAATTAGCTATTACACTGAACAAGGCGTGTTACACGAGGAAAATTAAGGTGTAATAATTTCAGATGAGGTAGGAGGCAATTATTGCGAAATTTGTCACGAGTATTTGAAAGTATTTCTAGCATTAGCTGAGAGGTAAATTATGATTTTCGGCCTTGCTTTACTAGGTACAGGATTTTTAAGAAATGTAAATTTTAGCATTATATCTAGTAAAATATTGGCACGAATGATTTAAAATACCAATATTTATTAACTTCTTGCTGAATAACTTTTGTTCAAAAATATCAACTATGAAATACATTAAAATCTTAATTAAAACTTAAACAATAAAGATACACCTAACCCGCTGCAATGAGGCAATGTGCCCATGCAGCGGCTTGAACGCTGGCTGCGTTACCCCGCTGAATAGCCAAACTTATATGTTGGTCGCGGTAACCGCCAGCCCTTCGGTCACCTGTGGACTCTGTGAGACGAGAAGATAGATCCTTAAGGATCTAGCATCTTCGCCCCACGACCCCCACCAACACCAGAGGCACAAAAAATGAAATTATTTTCTATATTTTCATACTTGCGCCTCATGGTTCTTTCTGCATTAGTGGCCGCCACCCCCGCCGCCACGAGGCCACGGAGATCGCCTGCAAGGGAGACATTGCAAGCGTATCACGCATATGGCATCCCAAACAAGCGACCTTTCTTGCTTCCACGGAACAAGAGTCATACCGTCAGGTAGCTCGCTTCGCGGTAGGTCGCTTCCAGCGAAGTCAAAAAAAAATACATGAAAGTATATGACAATTTTATGATAATATAAAAAGTATGTTTTATTTCCCTGCATTGTTTTGAGAAAAGCACTATATATGCCTCGGCGGAACCTATTTCCCGGCCTTTGCAATAATGTACTATTATTTGGACGTCAATAAATGAATAAATATTTATGACTTATGACTTATTAATCAGAATTTTTAAATGTCCAAGAACTAAAGTTTTTCAGCTCTACGTACAGTCCCACGAACTTATCTGACCCGGTGTCAGCGTCGCTAGTATCTATTAGAATAAAATAAAAGAAGACTTGTACATATTTTTAAATTAACGCTATATAGCTTAGGGTTGCCACTTATTGTAGCAACTACGGTAGTCTCTAAAACCCAGCATAGTTATCAGGTTGTGCTTATTTAATGGGTGCCAGTAACGACTAATGAGATTTTAATGTTCAACAACTTCACTAGATGTACACTACAGAGGCTATAAAGGGGGTTGAATAGTAAACTTTTGCTATCTCAGTTTGCAGAAACAAGAACTTGAGACCGTAAACGAATGGATTATGTATAAATGATAAATGATTTATTTATTTCACGTAGGACAAAACGTGTCATGATACGTCAAGACTCTACCACCGATTCGGAAAATTGATTCTACTGAGAAGGGCCGGCAAGAAACTATAAATTTATTATCAGTCTTCTGTTTTATGAGCTGATTCTCGCGACTTCGTAAGCGTGGTATATATAAGTTTTTTAATTCCAAAACCGGGAAGTGGGTCAAATTTAACTTGCAAGATTTGATTACTGACAGACTCCGGGACACATGAAGCTAAAATATAAAAGCTTGTAAAAAGAGCGAAAATTGGTCCCGGGTAGGTACTCTTTCTGAATTGGAGGCCAAATTACGTAGCTTGTTAAACTACGTCAGAAATGCGCTGTACTGGCGAAATTTCATAACTAAGCGTAGCTAAAGGGGCTACATAACTGCGAGAATAATTTCTGTAATGATGTAATTATTTTCTTTCGACACCTTGCACTGTGTTAAGTGGCATTCTTGGTAGTTATACCTACCCTACTGCTTAAGTTAGTTTTAAGCAACCAACGTCTGGAATTTACTTGAGCTAACCCTGTGTGAATGTGGCTTAGATGAAGGTACTGTCTCCCATATATTGAACTCTTGTCTCAAACTTCTTCATCCCCTCTATATTGTTCTTCCATCACAAATCCCCCGCCCAGTAAATGTTGAGTGTGTGCTAATGTCTGTGTTTAGTCTAAATATATTAAAACTAACAATATTAAGCTGTAAATATCTATGTAGTTATGTGTGTAATATTATATGTACTAATCATAATATAGTGTTGTTCTAGGGTAGAAACTAACCATAAAACTGACGGTTTGATTACAATACAATACATTATAATAATATAATTGACATAAATATTGTATAGAATAATAAAATCTTATATATATATAAATCTCGTGTCACAATGTTTGTCCTCAATGGACTTCTAAACCACTTAACCGATTATAATAAAATTCGCACACCATGTGCAGTTCGATCTAACTTGAGAGATAGGATAGTTTATATTATATAGATTAGGATTATTAGTGCTACCCGGGCGAAGCCGGGGCGGATCGCTAGTATATTATAATAAATGATGTTTAGAATAAGTATTTATAATTATTAGATAATTTTTGCATGCCAGTACATGGCAGATTGTAGTTCATACCAATTTAATAATGTAACATCAATGTACCTACGCAATCTATGCAAATAAATGGTTTGATTTGATTTGATTTGAAAACATTGGAAAAAGAAACAGATTCCATTAATACATACCTAATTCAAATTAAAAGCTGGACTCTTAGAACCTCCCAGCTATCACCTATAAAGCGTGTCTCCTCCATTCCACGCGTCATTGGCGAGGTATAAGTTTGGTAAAAACGCAAGCCATAAAAACAAGAATTATTGAATAATAATTGTCATCATATCGTGTCATAGCACATCTCGGGTGGAAAAACAGCCTAATACCATAAAGGTACATTTTTTTTTATCCACTACAAGTTAGCCCTTGACTGCGATCTCACCTGATGGTAAGTGATGATGCAGTCTAAGATGGTAGCGGGCATAAAGCTAGCTGTTAGGGACATAAAGCTTTTTCTGGCCTGCTTAAGCCGGTTTCGCGTCGATAGACCACGTAGACCCTTGTATAATATGCTGCTAGTCGACTAAGGTTGTTAATAAAACACCGCAGCAATAAAGTCGGTGAGTTAATTATACTATTCTATGAATGTTGTATTTAATTAACTTTTCGCAAACAATTTGCTGGTACACCGATCTTCACTCACGCATACATACATCCAAAACTTGCCGGCAGCGACCGAATCGAAATTAATTTAATTGTAGCCAGCTTTTCAACTTTATTGTAGGTATGTTTACCTAATTGCTTTTAGATGTTGAGACCTGAACCGCTGAAAAGCTGTAAATAAAACCCAAAATTTTCATTTTATCCATACTAATTAATATTAGTATGGATAAAATGAAAATTTTGGGTATAAATGCGAAAGTTTGGATGTATGAATGGATGTTTGTTACTCAATCACGCCAGAACGGTTGAACGGATCTGGATGAAATTTGGCACAGTTATGGATTATAGTCTGGAATAATACATAGGCTACTTTTTATCTCGGAAAATTAAGGAGTTCCCGCGGCAAAAAAAAACATAATAAGGCGGACGTGATGCCCGTGACATAATCATCTATGATTATATAAAATGAAAACTTTGGAATATATAACCACAGAATACATAACAGTACCTACTACCTACCTACCTCAACTACTTCTACTTTCAATAACTACCTAATCAAAAGCCACCCACCTCGCTTACTCTGAGCCACCCACAATAGCTATTATTAATACTTATTATTTTTTTGAGCATCATAATAAAGTTTTTTTTCTATAATATATGAATTTTATTACACAATATTAAAAGTGCATTCGCTTGTTGTTTTGTCCTTCAATCGCAGAGCAACGGAACCACGTGATTTTATTGCACGTATATAAAAACACCCATTTAATGAGTGAAATAGATTACTTTCATCCCGGAAAATCAAAGAATTCCTGCGGGATTTTCACAAACCTAACGCGAACGAAATTGTGGACATTATTTTTTTTAGTCCACTAGAAGTTAGCCCTTGACTGCGATCTCACCTGATAGTAAGTGATGATGCAGTCTAAGGTAACGGGTTTTAACCTGTTAGGGGCATGGCAGTTATAGTAATCCCATACCCCTATTCGGTTTCTACCGCGGCATCGTCCCGGAACGCTAAATCGCTTGGCGGCACGTCTTTGCCGGTAGGGTGGTAACTAGCCACAAACACCAGTTATTCTTCAGTAATAAACAATATATTTCTAGAGAGTAACTCTACTTAGTGACTTCATAGCAAACAGTATTGCATGCAATACATCTCATTTCACTATTCGACTAACTTTCAGAGCAATTACCAAACTTCGAACCAGTCGCCGCACTTTATCACCCTGTAAAAGCATACGTGGCAATAGAACCTCGTATCAGCATTTCCCCCACACCATTCTACATTGCTGTTGCGTTCAATTCTGGTTCTTATTGCATTACACATAAAGTTATAAATAACTAAACAGGGGCATCGGAACTTGAAAGTATATTATTAATGTTGGTTTCATATACACATTAGTTTTACTTTATACGTTTGTAACTGTGGACTTTCAGTTGGTGTGCTGCATTCATTTATTAATAGCCAGAAAATTTTGTTATTTACTTGTATAAATAGTCGAATAGCAATATCAGTGCGACTACATTTTGTCGCAGTTTTTGTATCGACGTAGCTTCGTATGACAAAAACGCGCCTCGATACGAAGCAACGCGTCAATATCAAACAGTAGCTGACCCTTCACGTGGCCTACGTTGACGCGTATATAAGTTTGACATTTTCCACGGAGTGAGTCGCCCTCGCTACGCTCGTGCATATAGGTATGTTATACTCTAAAGCCGATATACTTCGACTTTTGCCGAGCCGAAGGAGAATCGAGAAATGCATTTTTTTTAAATATATATAGCGAGCAAACGAGCAGGTGGGTCACCTGATGTTAAGTGATTACCGCCGCCCAGGAACATTTGCAGCACCAGAGGAACCGCCAATGCGTTGCCGGATTTTGAGATATTGGTGCCTAAATTTCTAGTCAAAAGTCGATAGTGAAATTGAGTTTTTGACAAATTTATGTGAAGCAACTAAACAGAACAAAATGTGTTTCCAATACAAATTTTCCGAAATAACGTTTCTCTACGAAAATAAATTCATACAAACAGGATATGCATATTGAAAGTCCGGAACAAAGGTAATTGACGTGCAAGCTCAAACTAGTCGGAGGTCCAATAAAAGGAACAATGTAGGAGCTTGTAGACGAGGACAGAAAGCTGTAGTTCGCGTTGGTTCAAATAAATTGGATCTTAGGAACTCTTTGATGTCTGACAAAGGACACAGGAAATCCTCTTGCCGGGTTCTTTGTATTTTCCGAAAGTACTTATGTACTTTCGGAAAATACTAAGAGGATATTAAGGGAGGATGTTAATGAGGCTTATTAAGAGAGAAGTTTTATTAAGAGGTGAAGTACCTTTCTAAAATAGCTCTTAAAACTTACAGGTCTATTTAATTTTGGTGTTTCGACGCTCGAATTCTGTCAACGTTGGTGAGATATAAAATCTCATGCTTATCCTGCTGATCAACATCGACGTAGAGCTCTGTTTGTTCGTAGGCCGTAGCGGATTGTATCGTAGGGAATCGTAGAGGTCGTCTTATCTAAAAGGTAACGCACCTCGCATTAAGGGCGAAGACGCTCACGGACCGAACAGAACGTTTCGCGCGGACGAGAACCTCGTATACTGTCCGTATGAGAAACACGTTTCGTAGTATCGCGCTTGTCTGTGTAGACTCTTATCTAACAAAAGTGCGCGCGCGTACTCTTTTATAGCAAGATTTTATGTGTCCGTAAACGTTTTTGGCGAACGTTTACACGTTTCATGCCGTCAATGAATAAAATAAATATAAAATACTCTAATTATTCGAACCAATAGAGGCGCTCGAAATGGAAAACTGGCATTGGCAATCCGATAGTCTGGTAGTTGCGTAGGCATTCCGATAACTGCGGATACAGTGGACGTACTACCTACAAACGGATATGTTCGATACGATCTTTTCGAAGCGTGCGATGCGGAACTGTGGACGCCTACCTAAAGTCATAAGTCATAAATATTTATAAGGTATGTGGTAGATACACTACACTTATTGACGTCCAGTTACATAAAAATATGATGGTGATAATCTGTTACGGTATCTTAAAAAGCTACGAGGTTTCCAAACGCGCCCTGGTCTGAGAAGAGCCCACAACAAACGCAGCTGGCTTTTTTTTCTTTCATTATCACCATCTATTAAATCATCTTAACTAAGGAACTATCAGAGCCATTAGAGCAAACTATTGCCAAGCTTCCTTGTCATTTAAGTAATCTTTCACATGGTAATAGGATTTTTCAATGAGTTTACGTTTTACATTAACTTTGAACTTATTCAGAAACATCTTCAACATGTCTTCTTGGAGCTTATTGTAGAAGCGGACACTATTTCCAACGAATGAATTGCTAGTTTTACTAAGCCTAGAAGCAGGCATTACAAATTTCTTTTTATTTCTAGTATTGGCATAATGACAATCACTTTTCTTCTTGAATTTATTAATGTGTTTATGCACGTATACTAAATGGTGCTACTTGGGAAATTTAATAAAAATATAATTGAAATCTATAGATATACTAGCTGACGCCAACGACTTCGTCCGCGTGGATTGAGGTTTTTGGTTCCCGCGAGAACTCTTTAATTTTCCGGGATAAAAAGTAGACTGTGTGTTATTCCAGACTATAATCTATCTCTGTGCCAAATTTCATCCAGATCCGTTCAGCCGTTGGGGCGTGATTGAGTAACAAACATCCATCCATACATCCATCCAAACTTTCGCATTTATAATATTTATTTGATGTAAGTATAGATTCCATAAGGCTTAGGTGTGTCTTTGATGCACGCCTCACAAGAACACTCGATGACGATCAATACACTCAAGCGTGTAAACATTCACGGGAAAGCTGTGTACACTTTTGTGAGCATCAAAGCTTTTCTGGCGGTGGCGGTAAAAATAGGTTTAATTTTTTTTGGCCCGAAAAACTTTCAAAAAAATATAATTAAGGTAACTCTCCATTTCCTCGCTTTTTTCAATTTACTCGTATTTTAACTAATAGAGTAATAATTTTAGTAAGGCCACCAAAATCTATCACAATATATCGGCAATCGTCAGAGTGATACTGGGTCTATAGGAGTCCCGCATAGCTACCTCTCTAGAAAGAAGAAGAATAATGGGCTCATATTCATTGATACTCTGTGCATACTGGTGAAACTAACCGCTCTAGAAGCAGAAGCTTGATCCTCTACGTAAGTACATAAAGAAATGCCAAATACTTTGATACATTATCCGACTAATTTTGAAATTGTTTAATTTAATTTTTAAGTTAATGAGCCTAAGTGAAACATTATCTAAATTATTTCAATTTCTATAGTATTTTAGTCATATAAAAGATTGAGAATTAGCACATCACCCTTATTTGTACTAGCTCATAAACCCAGTACATTCCAGTACGGGCAGAGGTCAATATATAAACAGGCCATGAGGTTAGTATCTTCCGGGAGACTTTTATGGACTCATTGACTGGTAAATTGTGCGAAAAAGCGGGCCATCCAATCTTCTCTTATCACGATCCTCGTCGGAATATAGTTGGGGTGTCCGACCTCCGGATATAACAGCTGTATCTTTGTTTTAATCTTCGCACTTAACCTTTTTTTACGCTCTTTTGTGCCAACGATAATATAATCATCTAAGACTTTTTAGTTAAATTCCTCCTACCCTGCTGTCAGTTGCGTACTTCGGTTGCGCTTTCGAATATTTCGATGCCACAAAGTTGTAAACGTCGCAGTACCTACTACCTACGCATTCCACGTGATGTTCAACCCAAGAAAACGCGCCCCGCTCTAGGTCGTGCCCAGTGGCGTGCAGTTCATGGAGGTATAAAAGCACTGCTAAACCAAATGGAAATACGTCAATGCTAATTTTTCACTATCTCTCTCTGCGTCGTATTCCTCATTACTGAGGGTCGTGACCCCTTTCAATTAATCACATAATGGTAGAAGTTTTCTTGGAATAATAATGCGGTGGGTTCCCACGTCCTTCTGCATACGACTCGACTAAGAGTAGGTATTTACACTCTTAGGGTTTTTATAACGATTATTACCAGATGTTAGTGATAATAATAACCGGGACCGACGGCTTAACGTGCTCTCCGAGACACGGAGGAAACGAAAAGGCCAAATTTGAACGGCCAAATTCGGTCACCCATCCAGTTACCGACTTGGGTCAACGTTGCTTAACAATCGCAATCGACTGATATGCGTTGTCACATCTAGTCCATTCGTCCCTCAATTTTTCACTATGACAGTCAGTAAATAGGTATTCTGACTAACCTATGCCTACCCTAGGTATTCTGACTAACCAATGCCTACCCTAGCTTTAAACCACAGGCACAATAATATTATACATATTGATAAAAAGGTCTAGCCCTACTTGAGATACACAGAGCGGCGCGGCTCGTAGCGGCAAATATTATTTGTATGAGTTTTTACGGGGCCGCGTCGCGGAGTCCATCTCCGTGCTGCATCGCTTAAGTGGGCCCAGCTCCATACAACCTCATACAAAGAAAACTGACCGCTACGTGCCGCGCCGCGCCACGCCTCTGTAACGGGGCTAGACATTTACATCAATATAATATTATTGTGATGATGAAACCATTTAGCATGCTGTAAATGTAAAAATACACGCTAATAATTGCTGTGGAGACGTGGACTTTGCGACAAATCGAGAAGAAAAAGATTAATGCTCTGGAGATGTGGTGCTGGAGGCTGGTGGTTAGGAGTCTCATGGACCGAATTCCGCACCAACGTCTCTATTCTCCAAGAACTCGGCATTAAACAACGGCTTTCATCGCTGGTACAGAGCATACTAAAATTTTTGGACACGTCTCCCGTCGTGAGAATGACTCCATCGAGCGCTTCGTCGTGCAGGGCAAGGTGGAGGGCACCAGAGGGCGAGGAAAGTCACCCATGCGATGGACCGACCAAATTAAGTCGGCTGTTGGCGGTTCATTACACGAGTGCACCAGGCTGTCGGCCAGCAGGGAGAAGTGGCGGATAATCGTGAGGCGCATAACATCTGCCACTAAGCCGTCACTTTGTGATGACCACGACCACTCTGTCAAGAGTGTTACGACGAAAAAGAAGAAGAAATGTAAAAATATTGGTTATAACTATTATAAATGCGAAAGTGTGTTTGTTTGTTGGTTTGTTGGTTTGATGGTTTGTCCTTCAATCACGCTGCAACGGAGTAACGGATCGACGTGATTTTTGGTATATGGGTATAGTTGAGGACCTGGAGAGTAACATAGGCTACTTTTTTCCCGGAAAATTAAGGAGTTCCCGCGGTTATCCAAACAACTTAAACCATGCGGACGAAGTCGCGGGCATCAGCTAGTTGGTTAATAAAATAGGGTTTATATGGCCGTTGTACACGTATACGATAAAAATCATAAAACACACGACTTTATACAAATGTTTGTAGAGCAGTGCTTTTGTTGAGGCGGATACACCTATATAATAGGTATTGGGGCGCATCTTCGTGGATTGAACTAAAAACTATACGTACGAGACCAACATAAGGATGAAATAAATTCAGGCCTGCAAAACAATAATATTATGCTTTATTAAAGCTGAAGAATGAATTTTATTATGAATATACATTATTATACTCATTCTTTACCATTCCGAATTCCCAAGAGAATATTTCAGCTAATAAAAAAGTAATTTGCAAATGCCTACAGTAAGAAAAATAAGCTTCGAATATGAAATATTTTTAATGTCAAATATGAATGAAATGAAATTTTCTGGAACAAATTTTTTGTTGCTACCGGCTTCAAACACAGGCTTCAAAGCAAAGAATTTATGAAAGCTACGGAAACTCCGTAATTTTTTATCAAGATGAATTCAGATAAGTATTAATCGCCGCGCGTGACTTACCTACTAGGGCTGGAATCTAGGAATCTTTTGAACCACGGCCCACCTGTTTAACCGATTTTGATGAAATTTGCCACTGGGATAGGTTGTATCCCGGGGAAGGACATAGGCTACTTTTCAACTCGGTAAATTAAGGAGTTCCTGCGGGAATTGAAAAAACTTAGTCCACGCGGACGAAGTCTCGGGAAGTCTAGTTTACTATAGGTAATTATTCTATGCATTTATGTTAAACATTGCTCCAGAAGGCCACCTACTCGTATCTATGTATCAAGTTTTATCGAAACTGGTTCCAATATAAAGATAACAAGCCAGGCAGATAGACACAGGAACACACTTTCGCATTAAGGTATACTTAATACTCTCTCTGCGTCGTATAACTCATTACTGAGGGTTGTACCCCTTTCCATTTATCAAATAATGGTAGAAGTTTTCTTGGGATAATAATTAATGCGGTGGGTTCCCCAGTTCCCATGTCCTTCCGCATACGACTCGGCTAAGATTATTATGTTTTTGTACCGATTATTATCAGATGTACAGTGATAATAACTGGGACCTACGGCTTAACATGCTCTCCGAGGCACGGAGGAAACTAAAAGGCCAAATTTGAACCTCCAAATTCAGTCATCCATCCAGTTACCGACTTGGGTCAACGTTGCTTAACCTTCGCAATCGACTGATATGCGTTGTCACACCACCACTCACTCGTCCCTCGCATACTTATTACAAATTTATTATAAGTATAGGTCCACTTACTGGACGAAGGTCTGCATGAATCTTTACAGGATACGGTTTTATGCCGGTTGCTTCCAGCGGCTGCCAACTACCCGCTCGAGAACATCGATCCACCTATTTTACTTAATAATCAGGTACAATGGGGTGTAAGCCCACCTGAGCCTGGACCCGGAACTGGAGCCAGAGCCTGGAGCGGGGGCCTGAGTTTATATATTTAAAAATACTCTCACATGTACACTAATATTATTTTTGGTCTGTGGAGCAACTATAATAATTTGAGAAATACAAGCTTTTTGTTCAATAACGCTGTTTGCAGACTACGTGTACCGAGTATCAAGTAGATGTGTCCGTAAAAACTTTATTTCAGAACCAATAAATGAAATTATTGTACTCGATGTTGTCCATACTAACGTATTGGAAATACGGTTCCCACTAGGCAGAATTTAATAGAGAAGTTACACTTTAGAGAGCGAAAAAACGCGACTGGCGTATCGTGAAATTCGTGGTAGTTTTTGAAATATGGTTGCTGAAATATTAGACCGTTATTGGATAAGTTCTGTTAAATCTATTGTACGCTAGGTTTCGTTGTTCATTTGAATAGAAGAGAATAAAAAAATTGGCGCTTTGGAGAAAAGGTGAACATATTAATATACCTTTCTACTATTTAGATTTAGATTAATTTTTAGATGTTTAGAACATAAGCACCTTTTTTTTTAAATCTGCGATTCCTTTTTTAGCTTCATAACTAACCACACTAGCAATACCAAATGAATAGCTTTAAAACATAATAAGTAGGTATATGTACCTACCTACCGAATTAGCTAAATTTTTTCCGCATGAAACCTAAACATGATATTTTTACTTATTAGAATGTAAGCAATTAATTTTCGTCGTAAAATAAATTCCCCGAAGTCGGTAATTATAAGAACCATACGTACCTAGTTGTTTTACTATACTGAGAACATTATTCAAATTTATTAAGTACTTATTACCATTTAAATAATTATCTGTGAGTTTCCTAGCAAACATTGATCACACCAGAGAGCAGCCGTAGGGCGTATAGTAGTAGTAGTTTCGTTTAGGTACTCAAAAATTCAAAATTCAAAATTCAAAATGTTTTTTATTCAAATAAGCTTTTACAAGCGCTTTTGAATCGTTATAATATGAATCTACCGCTGGTTCGGAATGCCATTCCTACCGAGAAGAGCCAGCAAGAAACTCGGTGGTTGCTCTTTTCCATCAAAACTTACAATCATCATAATGATAGGTACAAGTAACTGCAGTCCCACGCATAGCTGGAGCGAATCAAATCCACGCTTTTTTTTTTATCATTTACGTAATCTTCGATTACGAGCATACAACATTCAATACACGCCAAGACTGGCAGACAGAGGCAGCCCCATTTCCGACGGCATTCCCCATTTCATACTATTTTGAAAAGCGATATAAAGGTCTAGCCCTACACGCAGCGCGGCACGTAGCGGCAAGTATTAGTTGCGGAGCTGGGCCCACTTAAACGTCGCGGCATGGAGATGCACTGCAACATACGTAAATGTTCAAAGAATACCTGCCACTACGTGCCGCGCCGCGGCCCGCTCCACGCCTTTGCAGTGGGGTTAGACCTTCAAGGTCAGTATCTACAAGTTGTAGGGACGCAGGTTAAGTAAAAGCGCCGTTCCGCCCACTGAGCTCCTAACTAATAACTCCACCCCATCTCTTAACAAACTCACAGCATAACTTTTTTATAAATGGGTTTAGTTTATTAAGGTCTTTTGTGTGTCGAAATTATGAGCACCGTTATGAAAATCGATGTAAGCCAAAAGAAGTTTCACCAACAGAAATTATTCTTTGGCAACTTTTGAGATGTTGATTTATGGGCGTTTCGTTCAAAGTTATGAAAGTGTCATCAAAAGCGATCTATTCAAATCACAGTGTTTTGTGGACTTGAATATTTCAAAAGCTCCACTGAATCAATCCAAAATTATCAAAAACAAAATACCACTTAATATGAATACCACTTAATTACCATTTAACTCTTTTGCTTAGTTTTCAATTCCCTAAGGTCTCTTACTTAAAATAATTTAGGCAAAAATTTGTGCTCTAATTTGTTCATTCTGGTAGAATTTAGCAGCTATTTAATACCTACTTTTATGAAATCCATTTTGTACAGCTACTTAGCGTTCTCCTTTGATATCGTGTACAGACCGTTTAAGAGGTTGGAACATTACCTTTTTAAGATTAGCGAGGAAAATTAAAATAGTTTCAAACTTCTGCTGCTGTATTAAAGGACTTTTTTTTCTTAAAATAGAAACCTGTTTCGCCTTCATGCAGAAACTAATAACAGCTTAGTTTACTTGCTTCAGTAAAGGTCACAAAGAGGAGCGAAAGCTGCACGAAATGAAAGCCTAGCTAACTATGTACCAATAGTGATCGCACTCATTAGCGACTCACAAAGCGGCCAGATTTGTCAATTTAGCGAAAACGCACTGAGTACGAAAATAGGTCTGACGGGACAAAAAGTCCGCAACTCACTTTTAGAATGCAAACACGGAATGGACCGGACAAGATAAAACGTCCGCACGAAACGTCCGTCCGTATCAGGGGGTCTACTCTCTTTCTCTCAAACGAAACTTCGCAAACGAACGTAATTAGTCGGTTATTAGACCCACACAAAATCGTTCAATCCAATCGGTCACGAAAATTTTCTATGGATCCGTACTTCGTCTGCGTGTACGAAAACGAAATAGAGAGGAGCATAGAGATAATATTATGTAGGAGAGGAGTTAACGAAATTTCGTTCGTTTGTTTGCGAAGTTTCGTTTTAGAGAAAGAGAGTAGACCCCCTGAACACGAAAAATTATCCTGTCGCCTAGAGCGTTATGGAGTGCAGGAAAAAAATACGTCTAGGTCTCGGAAAAATCAAGCACTCAAGGTACACGTGGTGCGCTACCATATGCCGTGTAGAAACCGATTAGGGGCTGTAAGGAACTGTCATACCCCTCTAAACAGGTTAGCTGGGTACCACCTTGGACTCCATCATCACTAACCATCAGGTGAGATTGCAGTCAAGGGCTCAATTGTAGTGGATAAAAAAATGTATCGGTGTGTAAATGTGTCAGGAAAAAATTTGAGGACTCAAGTCGAGGATCGAACCCGAAATTTTGGAGCTCTGAAGAATCCAAAGCGCTGCGCTAGATAACAAGGCAAATGCATTCAGAAGAAAAATTAGCTTGACTCTCTAAATATTCATTTCAAAGGAAAATTGTCCACAATAAATCATGGAGTTAGAGGAAGATAAATTACGAATAGCGACAAAGACTAATGAAAGCGGATGACACCTTTTCATTAAACGTAAGGATCAAATGGAACAACGGTCAGCCATAATTGCTGTCATCCAAAGATTCACTTGTATTTCTCTCGCCTAATTGCTGTTGTAAGCAATATTTTGCTGTTAGTGTTTTGACGACCTTTTTCTCATAGCTCGCAGTATTGTTGAGGTTTTTTTGCCGGGATGGCTTAGTGGTTCCGTTTCGGCGCGTCCCGGGATCGATTCCCGGGACCTCTTAGATTTTGGAATTATAATATTTTAAATCAATTAAATATAAGATTCAACGGCGAAGGAAACATTTTGACCGCCTAAAAGTTAATATTCTTACATCCATGTGTCAGATTTTGGTAAAAAGTCTGACTTTAATTGCAAACCGAAAAACTTTTGTAGCTAATTGGTGATCAAATTTAACACTTAAATATAATTAATAGAGTAGGTACCACTTCTTGCGACGTCACTTTTTGGAGGGGAGGAAGAAAAAATACCAAGGACAAGGATAATCATATATAATCAAAATAAAGAAGAAAATAAAGAAGAAATAAAGGATAATCATAGATAAAGAAAATCGTACCTAGACTACTGTCGTAGGGTGGGTAACTTTGTAATGTGTGTAGCTAAACTAAACATAATGATGCGTCTCTAAAGTGTGAAACATGTGTTCGCTTCCAATAAACGTGGTCAATACATCAATGTCGAGTCCTACAGGATGACATCGCAGTCTAGCAGTTTGTAGCAAAAATCAATATGATGTCTGATGCACCCTCACCGTAGTGAGATGGAAACTGTGCTTAGTTGGTATATGAACGGACCCAGGAACTAAAAAAAAGTATTTTGCCAAGAATTTTAATAAAACGATATTCAAAGGACATCATCCACGATTGATCCACGATCCAAAAATGAAAGTACCGGCCAAAAAAATTTTTTGCTGTATTTCGTTAGAACTTGTCCACCTAAACATTTTTATTATTATTATAATTTTTTTTTGTTTTTTTTTATTTTTTGATTAATTTTTTATTATGACATAATTTTACTTTTTTGGGGTAACTTTATGTTTTTTGTAAAACAAAATAAAAAACTCCAAAAAAGAAAAAAATTGCTTAGAAACATTTCACATACTTAATCGAAGTAGTTCTTGAGGATCATACCCTACCACAGGTGCTAGGAACGCTGGGCTAATGTGCTTGACAACTTTCATGGATCTCTCGCGATAGATACTGAAGTTGAGTAACAAGTAGTAACAAGTAAGTTGTAAAGTTTAACACTGATAGATTACCGCGACGATACCGACGTGATGGATTAGCGAAAACTAACATGGTTACAGAACGAATGGACTACTTTTAAAATTTAATAACATGGCTCTCGCTCACTCTCTCTCTCTCTCTCTCAGGACTAGGACCAAACCCTTCTCAGAACGAGAAAGGTTTGGTCATAGTCCGCCACTTTTTGCTGGCAGATAGAATTAAATTAATATAATTTCTTTTCTTACTTTGAAACAGGTATTGGAAAATCAAGTTATCCCGCTGACATCTTAGACTGCATCGTCACTTACCTTACAAAAAAGTTTGATAATAATTGTTATTACTCCGCAAACCAAATGCGCATAATATCCTTAAAAAAATTCAAGGCCTAAAATAGCAGGTAAAAGTACGCCATCGTCTTTCAAACTTTTAAAAAGCTAAATGATAGGTGATGTATTAAAATAATAAAAATTTAAACAAAGGTAAAATTTCACCATTGTGAAAATATTACATTACATAAAAATATAATTGTTTGATACAATCAATATGAACATCAATATTTTATGAACCTAATAGTTGAAATTATTATTCTGTAAATCTATACTTATAATAAAACTGTAACAGGTCCAATTCTGTACATTGAAGATATTTTGAAAATTTGTTTTGGAGGGCACTCATTCGATACTGAAGCCAAATCTGTAATTTTTTTCATTTTTGTCTGTCTGTCTGTCTGTCTGTCTGTCTGTCTGTATCTTGGCCGCGCATCACGCCGAAACTACTGAATGAATTCAAACGAAACTTGGCACGATTTGAGCCCATACTACGAGGTAGGACATAGGATACTTTTTATCCCAAAATTCTACCCCCGAAGGGGTGAAATAGGGGTTGAAAGTTTGTATGAAAGTCCTTAATTTCTCAAGTTATAGCCATGAAACTTGATATATGAGCTACGGGTTGAAAATGGAGACATACGTGTTTCACAGTATTTGAAAATTCGACCCCCAAAAGGGTGAAATAGGGGATGAAAGTTGGTATGAATGTCCTTCGTTTCTCAAGATGTTTTACAAGTTATATCAACGAAACTTTTTATTTTGGCTTACGGTAAAAAATAAAGAAGTACGTGTGTCACAGTCTTTCAAAATTCCACCCCTAAGGGGGTGAAATAGGGGGTGAAAGTTTGTATGAAAATCCGTCATTTCTCAAGTTATATCGATTAAACTTGGTATAAAAGCTACCGGTTGAAAATGAAGAAATAAGTGTTTCACAGTTTTTGTAAATTTTACCCCCGAAGGGGTGAAATAGGGGTTGAAAGTTTGTATGAAAGTCCTTCATTTCTCAAGTTATAGCCATGAAACTTGGTATATGAGCTGCGGGTTAAAAATAAAGACATACGTGTTTCACAGTTTTTCAAAATTTCACCCTCAAAGGGGTGAAATAGGGGTTGAAAGTTTGTATGAAAGTCCTTCATTTCTCAAGTTATATCGATGAAACTTGGTATACAAGCTACCGGTTAAAAATGAAGAAATACGTGTTTCACAGTTTTCGTAAATTTTACCCCCGAAGGGGTGAAATAGGGTTGAAAGTTTGTATGAAAGTCCTTCATTACTCAAGTTATATCCATGAAACTTGGTATATATGAGCTGCGGGTTAAAAATGAAAACATACGTGTTTCACAGTTTTTCAAAATTCCACCCCCAAAGGGGTGAAATAGGGGTTGAAAGTTTGTATAAAAGTCCGTCATTTCTCAAGTTATTTCGATGAAACTTGGTATATCCACGCGGACGAAGTCGCGGGCATCAGCTAGTTACCAAATAAGATTCTTATCACTGCATGTAGTACAACATGGTCATGTTATTTACGCAAACAAAATACGTGGACGGAAATTTTAACCAATGTTAGTTTAACATACGTACGACTATATGGAAGATCGCAGTAAATCGATTTCACGGATTCGCTCTGAATAGACGAACATGTCTATTTTGCATTTCATGCACTATTGTCAGTAAAGGCAATTAAAAATTCACATCCGTACTATTCGCAGCAGGAATTTTTTCTTGCATACACCAGGTAGCCCTTAAAAGTGTTTTTAGTTATTTTAAACCTTCTCTTTACAGTACAGTACTCTTTACTTTCATCGTGTCTTTGCCGGTAGAGTGGTATCTAGCAACGGTCAAAGCCTCCCACCAGACCAAACCAGACCAGACCAGAGAAAATTCAGAAATTATAAACTCTCAAATTGCCTCTGTCGAGACTCGAACCCGGAGCCACCCGACGGAGTAAGACCACAGCGCTCACCCAAAAACCTTTGAGCCTAAGCGCTCACCACTTTGTCAAAAATTAAAGGGGTATGGCAGGTTTATTAAAACTATACAGCACCATCGTTGCGTCAAACCGATTGACATATAACCTTACCAAACCTCTCATTAAGACACCCGCTAGAGGGGTACTGGTGGACTTTAAGACCACAGCGCTCCAGGAATTGTATAAATAAACAAGAACTTTATTGAGAGGGTTTTTATTAATAAAAGGAAAACTGAAAGAAAATATTTCATTTTCCTCTATCCAAAGTGTAATAATGGAAAGCAATTCACTCGCAACAAATCGTTCAAGCAATAACAATCGCAGTTGTTGAACGAACAGCACTGCGTCGAGCAATGGACTATTGACGCTGCTCTGATTTATTTTCCAACGTTCAAATATGCTATAAACGATTTGTTCCGAGAGCCGTGGGAAATTTTGAATAGGTTTTTGATAAGAACAGGAAGTTTGTAAAGTAATTCTTCTACGTTTTACGGTACGGTAGACTACCTTAAGCACAGATTAATAGTCGTTTGTGATATAAGAGAGGTAAGTAGGTTTTCACATACGAGACTACGATTGACTCATGTCAGCCCGATGCCGCCAGGCGAGGGCTGACCATCGTCACGAGTTTGTAAAAACCTTAAAACCCGTGTATCACACAACGTTTTTAAATTCATATTTTGTGAGAAAACATGAAAATAAAACTCGAGTATCATGCTAGGTATCTACTCCCTAGAAAATAATTTCTCACGCCCATACATGTTTCGAGATTTTTATTTTTTAAGTTTTATTAATAAATGTTATTATTATTTAAAGTTTTTTAATACAAATTCACTATAATTATGAACCTTCTTGAAAGAAAAATTTTTATTTAGAAATAAAGTGGACTTACAAAGATTTAAAAAAAAAACTGAAAATAAATAGCACGAGGGTAGTAAATTCGGGTTCGCCTGGCCTTGAACCAATATGATTTCATTAGTTTTTAGCACGTTACTGGAAATAACTGCAAACTCGCTTGTCTACATAATGGAACAATGAATTTTAGTTTATTTAAAAATTATAAAGCATTCATCCATCAAAGCCACCAAGGACAGAATAATCTAGTGTGGGTCTAGCTAATTTGTAACTTAGCTTTTTAAGTTTTAGCTTTTAAGAAGCACCTTCTCGAAATTCCCCATGATCTCTCGAAATACCGGGGTATTTGATGGAGGTACAATTCGAAATATCGAATTATCAGCTTGACGTTTGTGATTACATTGCGATAATGTAGCTCAATGTAGCGGGTGTTTATCTGCGGCGTTTATCTATGTCGTTATCTGAAATTTAAACGTTTCAAAGCTTCCAGCAATGATACATATCCTCTATATGCGGGATATAATATACGGGTCAAGTTTTGGCGCATACCTATAGTTCGCGCACGGGTTGAATGCAGAGCAAATGTATGGTGACAGATATATTTACTCTGCATTCAACTCGCGCGTGAACTGTGCCCCGTATGAAAAAATTAAAAGCGGTTTGTCTCTTTCGATTAGATAAGCTGTCAGCACATTTATCATTTAGGAACGAACTAGAAGAGGTCCGCGACTTTGTCCTCGTGGATATAGGTTTATAATATCTCCTTTGTTTATCCGGGACAAAAAGTAGCAAATGTGTCACTCTATTTTGATACACACGACAAAAAATCATATCAATCCGTTGCCCCATGAGGCGTGATTGAAAGAAAAAGAAACAAACAAACACACTTTCGCACTTGCTTTACCGGTAAAAGAAAATATCGTGAAGTTCTCTCAGAAGCTGGACCTTGAAATGGTGGTAGACAGATAGACAAACACCTATTCGCAACAATTACAATATTACAAGATGTTGCCCGGAACTACGTAAGCAGAATATTTAGGTAGGCTTATTTTATCCCGCACTGAGAAAAAAGACCTTCCGAAATACGGAAGGTATTACCGTCCCTTTTGACTCAGTAGGAAATTTACCTTTCAACTTGGAAGGATATTATTACCGTCCAAATATACCTTCCAAACAATGTCTGCCTTCTATTTTGGTGGGTAATACGTACCTTCCAATTTCGATCGGAAATTCCTACTGAGTCAAAAGGGAAGGTAAGTTTTGGAAGTAAAAAAAAGGACGGTAAATAAAAATAACCTTGCAAATCTAGAAGGTAAATGCATAATATTACTTACCTAAGGCGAAGGAAAACGGAGCGGGCTTTTGCATTTCCCCCCCATTTCAGCAGGTAAATACACAAAAACAACACACAAAATATTACAACCTACCTACGACGAAGGAAAAAGCGGTGGGTATTTTAGAATTATCCTTCCAATTTAGAAGTATTTACCTTCTGAGAATCTCAGTAATCCCCCCAATCTAGAAAGTAAATACCGAAGGTAATCGGATAGGTATAATAGGAAGGTAATTTCAAAATTTTCCGTAGTTGTCGTATATTATAAATTATACTTAGGCTTTCAAAACGCCCTGTCCCAGCAAGGGTGGAAGTCCTTCGGTCCGTCCGGGGTCCGTATCAGGGGTCCGTATACCACCTATGATTTATGCCCCGCTATGTGCTTTCAATGAATGTCCCAACTAGGTGGAAGCACCATTTGGCACTATGCAGGTATGGAATACCGACAAGTGGACACGGCGATATATATGTGTTTGACCGGCGCCACCCTATACCGCGGGCAAATATACGCGTAGCGACATCTAGTGGTCGGGTCGGGTACCAATTTCTATTTAATAAAACTTAGAAAGATTAATATTCATTTTCCTTCCGATACCGAAATATTCCAATTTGTTTGGAGAGATATTATCATCTAATTTAGAAAGATGTTCCTTGTGTTATTTTCTCCAAATGTGATCCATCTAATTTGGATGGTAATTCCTTCCAGCGAGCCTTTCTAATCCCTTCGTTTTTGATTGAATAGTAATGTCACTTCATTTCCCACTAAATAAGAGGGTAAATAACCTTCAATTTCAGAGGGTAAATATGCGTTTTCCTTCCGACACTGTTCCTACCGAAAAATTATAATCGATTTAGAAGGATATTATCATCTAATTTAGTAGGATGTTCCTTGTGTTATTCCCTTCAAGTGTGATCCATCTAATTTGGATGGTAATTCCTTCCAGCGAGTCTTTCTAATCCTTTCGTTTTTGATGGAATAGTAATGTCACTTTATTTCCCACTAGTTAAGAGAGTAAATATCCTTCAATTTCGAAGGGTAAATATGCGTTTTCCTTCTGACACTGTTCCTACCGAAAAATTATAATTGATTTAGAAGGATATTATCATCTAATTTAGAAGGATGTTCCTTGTGTTATTCCCTCCAAATGTGATCCATCTAATTTGGATGGTAGTTCCTTCCAGCGAGCCTTTCTAATCCTTTCTTTTTTGATGGAATAGTAATGTCAATTTATTTCCCACTAGTTAAGAGGGTAAATATCCTTCAATATCAGAAGGTTAGCTGCGTTTTCCTTCCGACAACGTTGGATTTGAATTCAGAAGGACATTAACATCTAATTTGGAAGGATAAATTTGGGAGTAATTATTATAATGCATCTTTATTTAGTAGGAATATTTAGCTGGAAGGAAATTACCTCTTGGTTAATTCCTTCCAACAAATTTCCTTCCTTTATGTTCTTCCGTATTAGACGGATAAAATTCATTTCCTTCTAAATATCGGTAGGAATTTGGCAGTTCCCCGATTCAGAAGGTAATCGGTGGAAGGAAACGACCCAATTTTGGAAGGAATCGGTTTTAGAAGGTAAAAATCGGAAGGTAAACAAGGAAATTTTTCTCAGTGCGTGAGAATTATTTAATTTTCCAAATCAAAGGTACCCTACTTATATCCTGTATGACCGTCACCGAGACGCAAGCTACCTCCTCCCTATGTGAAAAAAATTCGTCCAAATCAGGTTAACCGAAAAGCGGGAAATGGTAACAGACTACAGTCAAGCAGAGAAACAGACGCAATTTCACATTTATTTATTTATTTATTTATTTTATTTTAATTAGTACGGCACAGGCCAATTACACTAATTAATTTAAAATTACACAGCACAACTTTGATCAATTGATAACAATAATAATAATTAATTAAAAATTAAAATAATTAAAATCACACAAAATTTGTTGAAAAATGGCACACACAAATTAAATTAGTAACATATTTAATTAAAAATTAAAATCAAAATTAAAATTAAAAATAATTAAAAATTTGAATAATAATATAAAATTAACAATTATTATTTAAGAGAGCTGCATGGTTTGCGAGTTGTAACCCTCGCAAAACTTCAAGCACCTACTCACAACCATGCTCCATGGGTCTGCAAATATATCACAGGGAGACTCGGTCAGCAACATTTTATTCAGTGCGGTCAGCGTGCGCGATATTGGGGACCTAGCACGTGACACAGTGCGGCAAGGCCGGACAGCGAAAAGTCGGCGACAGCGGCACTGACGCTGTTGGGTGTAATTATTAGGTGCCCATATGCGTACTGGACTTTATGTACTGGATAGCACTAATGTGGATAACATGAAGACAGATAGTAGCTATGAGAATAACAACGCAAATCTGTGAACGTGTATTCACAGAAAAGTTCACACTAAGGCTAGGCTTGAAATAAAACGTTACATTTTTTGTGAACCAAAAGCGTGCGGGACAACCATAACGAATCGAAGTGCCAGTTAAATGTACCGTGACTAGGTCGGAGCTACTTTATGTCCAGGGCCGATTGTAATTCGTTCAACTGTTACTAGATGCCTTTAAATAACTTTAAAAATGATTTTAAAACTTAAAAATATCTTGAAAACGATATGATATACCTATTTTTTGTTTTAGCTTTGTTTTATGAATATGTTTGTCTCTTTCTGGTGTCACTTCAAAAATACTTGAGTTTGAGTTTACAAAGGAGTTTACACTGACGTCTCTCGTCACACAGTTGCCATCGACCGCGCAGTTACCGTCGTAAGCGTGTGAGGGGTGTAACTTTAACGTTAAACATTTCAGTAATCTGGTAAAAAAAAGAACTTTCTGGTATAAAAACAGTGGTTACTAGGTAAGTGCCTATCTCGAACTCAAAGAAAATGTTCTCACTTGGAACGTGCTTCCCCGCTGCAATCAGTATTTCAGCTAACTGCAGACGTCACGTGCCCGAGTTATGATGCTGGGAGCGTTTAGCTGTATTAAAGTACACTAGATTTCTTTAAATAAGACTGCATTGTTATATAAGGTTTATGATACTGTTTCAGAAATAGAATACTCTTTTTTTTTATTCCACTACAAGTAAGCCCTTGACTGCGATCTCACCTGATGGTGAGTGATGATGCAGTCTAAGATGGTAGCGGGCTAACCTATTAGGGGTATGGCAGTTATATTAAACCCATACCCCTAGCCCGTTTCTACACGACATTGTACTGGAACGCTAAATCGCTTGGCGGGACGTCTTTGCCGGTGGTAACTAGCCACAGCCGAAGCTTCCCACCAGGCCAGACCAAAGAAAATTCGGAAATTATAATTTCCCAAATTGACACTGCCGGGAATCGAACCTGGGACCTCCCACGTTAAGACAACAGTGCTCAATACTGCGCCAGGGAGGTCGTCGAAACTCTTTTTAAAGAGTGGAACTATAAGTTCCACTCTTTAAAAAACGAAAGAAAGGTTTTAGACCTTCCATCGTGCTGGCACTTGGCTGGCACACCTTTGAATTTGAGAGCATGAAAAACTCTCGGGAATGCAGGTTTCCTCGTGATGTTTTGCAAGTGATTTTAATAATTGCTTTAAACGCACATCATTTCGAAAAGGTCAACCCAAACAGATATATTATCGGCACATGTTGATAAACCACGTAGGTACTTATACTATTTCTGTATAAACAGTGTTTATATAAGGCATGTTTGAATTCGGCTTATTATTCGTTTCCGTTGTAATAATGTAGGCTTTTCATTCAACAAAATTTACAAAGAACACGCTAAGTTTATTACTCGGCTCCAGTTATTGGAGTAAACTTTACTTGCTTCGAGTTTCCAACTTCATAAAGTTCGGATTAAAATACTCATTGAGTTTATTATTGAAAGTCTTCCGTGTTAACAAGAGAAATCTTATTTCATTTAAAATTTTCTTTTATGGCCGGTTACCATTTATCCAGTAGTATTCCAGTGCTACTGGACACAGGAACAAATTACAACACGTTCAGTCTTTAGACGGCATGTTTCTATATTGCAAATTAAGAACTTTGAATCAAAGAGAACAATTAATTAAATAAATGCAGCACAAGACGGTGTAGTCTTTACATCGTTATAGACGGCGACGACGATTCCAGTCAACGCTGTATTAGTACACTCACACTCCATACTACATTACTCATTGTTATGCCAACTCAATAACTTACAAATGATTAGGTGTATGAATTTAATATAACTGCCATACCCCTAATGGTTAGCCCGCTACCATCTTAGACTACATTATCACTTACCTCCAGGTGAGATCGCAGTCAAGGACTAACTTGTAGTGGAATAAAAAAACTAGTATAGAGCAGTATTAACGTAAATCGTATAACGACATCATCTCTTCCAGTCTTACGCTGGAAAGATCATTATTGAATCTAGAGACTGGAATAATGTGAACCGCCCGTAATGTATGTCAGCCCTTTTTGATAATTATGTTCTCGTCGTATAACTTTCTTTAATCATAAATTAGAGTTTCCATATGGAAGTTAATTAAGTTAAATGAATTATTTATTAATTTTGTAAGCCAATCTTAAGACAATATAATTAATAATGAGTAATTAATACGCGTTACATTGGTTGAAAATCAAAGTACTTTGGTAGCAAGTATTCATAACTCCTAAAACCCAAAAGCCCACGAAGCCTTTTTAAATACTGGAAATGGGTGTGACAGTAAAAATTTTATATTAATTATCTTATCACTTTTTACATAGCGATGTATTTACAGTGAAATATAAATTACTAGCTAACGCCCGCGACTTCGTCCGCGTGGTTTAAGTTTTTTTCCCCACAGGCACTCCTTAATTTTCTGGTTTAAAAAGTAGCCTGTCACTCTCCAGGTCCTCAACTATACTCATGCAATCACGTTGATCCGTTGCTCCGTTGCGGCGTGATTGAAGGACAATTTCTATATTTCACCCCTTTGGGGGTCGAATTTTCAAAAATGGTGAAACACGTACTCTTGTATATCTAACTGAAATCCCAAATGCTGAGTTTCATGGCTATAACTTGAGAAATGAAGGAATTTCATACAAACTTTCAACCCATATTTCACCCTCTTAGGGGTGGAATTTTCAAAAATCCTTTCTTAGCGGATGCCTACGTTATAATAGCTATCTGAGTGCAAAATTTCAGCCCGATCCGACCAGTGGTTAGAGCTGTGCGTTGATAGATCAGTCAGTCAGTCAGTCAGTCAGTCAGTCACCTTTGCCTTTTATATATTTAGATAATATCATGTCACGTTGTTTTTCTTGTTCTCGATAAAAGCTCAATATTTCAGAAGTTTATTTACTCTTTATTGAGACAAAAATAGGTTACCATTTTACAGCTTTCATGACCTAAAGTGGACGTTGCAAATTATTATAATACTATATGATGCCCGCGACTTCGTCCGCGTGGAATAAGTTTTTTTTAATTCTCGCGGGAACTCTTTAATTTCCCGGGATATAAATTAGCCTATGTCCTTCCCAGCAGGGCGAGCATGGGCAAGGGACATTTTATCCACGGGGAAAGGATATAATGTTTATCCCCTCGCTCAGTTTTATCCACCCGTCGAAATGGGCACAGGCGGTGGAAAGAATACACACAGTGGATAAAAATATTATAATTAATGGGAAAGTGTGTCTGTCTGTCTGTCTGCTACGCTTTAACGGCCCAACTACTCAACCGATTTTGATGAAATTTGGTACAGAGATAGGTTACATCCCGGGGAAGGACATCCTCTACTACTTTTTATACCGGAAAATTGAAGAGTTCCCGCGGGAATTAAAAATATCAATCCACGCGGACGAAGTCGCGGGCATCATCTAGTAATAAATATAATGGAAATAGAGGATTGATCCATTCATAATGTTTTTATATTTAGAGATAAAAAATAAGTAGGTAACGTGTCGTCTTTAATTCTTGTAGTGTAATTTCTTTATGTGAATGGCGATAGCAAAGGTCATATTTTGGTCAGTTGTTTGCAAGATAATAATATTATAAAAACCAGTGCGTTGCACGATGCGTGCGGTCGTGTTATTAATATTTTTTACTGCTGCTTCGTTGGCCGATTTCGATTTCGATTCAAAAACTAGAAACTTCAGCTTTGAACTCGTATATCATGCCCTGCAACATACAGATGGTGATGTAATGCTATCTCCTTATGCTATTTGGTCTTTGCTAGTAAGCATGGCATACGAGACTTTGGCAGTTACCCAAGAGCAAGTTGCAAAGGTATTTCTATTAACACAGGACAGAAGTGAATTTGTGGAACAGTTCACGAATCTACGAACATCGGTGCTCCTGAATAAAAGTGTAAATATAACATTAGTGAATTTCCTTTTTTATGACGAAGATTTACATTTGTATTCCGACAGTATAAGAAGACTAGAAAACGATTTTCATTTTGTCATTCAGAAGCTTAATTTTAAGAAACCGAAAGAAGCTTTGAGAGCTTGGACAACTTTGCAGCTATGTGGTGCAGGGCGTGAGCGTTCCTTAATATTGACCAGAGACTTCGAAGATGCATCAATGATTATGTGCAATTGTTTAACTTTTAAAGCCAAATGGGCTAACCCATTTGATAATGAAGTGCTAGTCAGTTATCAATATGGAAATAACACTGCATATTATAATATGTGGTATCAGGAAGCGCGTCTCCGTTTCTCAAATTTCGAGTCGTTGCACGCATCTGTCACACTACTACCGTATGAAGGCAATTACTGCATGCTTCTCATAAGACCTCACAGTGGATACAACCTCAAACAAGTTTTCAGAAAACTCCGAGAAGTGTCTTTGATGGATATCCTTGTCAAAATTCGAAATGAAACCGAAGAGTTTGGATTGAGAGAGGTCGAGGTAAAGTTACCGACGTATGAAATCAGTACATATGTAATTTTGAACAAACCATTGATAAATATGGGTCTTTCTGATGTTTTTGATCAGAATTCATCCAATTTTGACAAGTTTGCTGAAGATAAAATGTATATTCATGAAGTTTCGCAAAGGGTAAGCATCGTCTTTCAGCAATATCAAACGATAGTACACGCGACTATACCATCGTTTGAAATTGAAAGACGTATTCCATCGAAGACGATTGCAATAAAAGATCCGTTTATTTTCTTAATAATGGAGACATCGACGGCCACTATGCTTTTTGGTGGGTCTCATTCTACAAAATATATATATTAGACTGACGAGTTGCCTTTCCGTAACATAATTATTATTATTAGTGCATTGCGTGAACAAAAGATTTCCTTTGAAAGGGTTGGTCATCAGGTCCCAAGAATGGATTTGAGAAGAGGAGCCTTCAAAATTATTTTTACAGGAAGAAGAATAGGCAGGCAATACAAAAGTTTCAGGAGACGTACACATTATTCGTAATATCTATACAGTTGAGAAGGCAAACATAAGGCAATCAGTGTGTACCAGCCGCCTAATATTTAGAATTATTAAAATCCTTATTTTAGGGACGCCAAGGTACGTGACATAAAACGGACATTTCCAGATTGATCATGTACCTGTACGGGATCGCGATCCAACCCCCCGATTACGTAAGAATTGTCGATCAAATGGTAAAGGTTCGGCGTCAAAGTAAAATAAACCATGACAGCATTGAATTAGAGCTCAATTTCGTCTGCCCATTCTTATAAGTTAAGGGGATCGTACATACCTAAACGTATAAGAATGGGCAGACGAAATTGAGCTCTAATTCAATGCAGTTATGGTTTATTTTACTTTGACGAAAATCTTTAACGTTTGATCGGCCATTCTTACATGATTGGGGGGCTGATTGACTGTGTACCGGGTGCCTTATTGTTGTAAGTTAGAAAGTGAAAGTCGTATCATTTTAATCGCTATTGTTGTTGTAAACAAAATTGTATTGGCCCAATGATCTTATAATTTGTAAAGATACCATCCAAACATAAATAACAGAAGCACGGATTGCTCTTTCGTAATTTCACAATTTCGTTTAAAATAAATCAAGAAACAGCAGCGCATTTTTCTTGAATTCCAAGATGCAAAATTTACACACAGGATTTCTTAGTCTCTCATTAGCCAGTTTTCCTTTTCCTTTTCTATCTTTCAATTAGCTTCATTTTCTTGCCTTAGCTCGTCTACAAAGCAACACACAAAAAATTATCCACATTTTTTAAATTTGAAATTCAATGCCGTAATTTGTTTTACTATCATGGTGTTCTTATTTTGCTTTCCTTGCATAACAAGAACAAAAAAGTTTTGCCGTGAGAGCATTTTCAAAAACGTGTCAAAGTTACCATAACCCAACTGTTCTAGTCACGAAACTTGTGCCTGCCCAAAAGTTGATTTCCGGTACAGGCTCGCTATTGCAGGCCCCAACGTTTACCGGACGGACGGACGGACGGGCGGGCGGGCATTGCGAAACTATAGTCTATATCTATACCTACTTAATATTATAAATGCGAAAGTTTGGCTGGATGGATGGATGGATGGATGGATGTTTGTTACTCAATCACGCCAGAACAGCAAAACGGATTCGGATGAAATTTAGCCCAAAGATAGATTATAGTCTGGAATAACACATAGGCTACTTTTTATCCCGGAAAATTAAAGAGTTCC
The DNA here is from genome assembly GCA_917051295.2 of Erebia ligea. Lineage (NCBI taxonomy): Eukaryota > Metazoa > Arthropoda > Insecta > Lepidoptera > Nymphalidae > Erebia > Erebia ligea. The sequence goes on along the minus strand of OU785235.1, from coordinate 10,106,197 downwards.
CGCGGCAATCAAAAAACCTCAATCCACGCGGACATAGTCGCGGGCATCAGTTAATCTCAATCTTTATGAACTTATGGGTTCCTTGTTGACGACGGAACGCTAGATTAAAAAAATACTTGGATCCCTAGAGGGTAAATAATAACTTTAGTCCATCTACGCTAAGCTGTACCTAATGCCGCACTTTTAGAGCATGAGAGGTGAAAAAGTCTATGGATTTTTTCCCACGAGTTATAACTTCACTAGCTGATGCCCGCGACTTCGTCCGCGTTTTATTGAACTCCCTAATTTTCCGGGATAAAAAGTAGCCTATGTCACTCTCCAGGTCCGCAACTATACCCATGCCAAAAATCACGTCGATCCGTTGCTCCGTTGCAGCGTGATTGAAGGACAAACCAACAAACCAACAAACAAACACACTTTCGCATTTATAATAATAAGTATGATAGCTAAACTTTTTAATTGAGTCCCGGAGCATAAATTACGGTAAACTGTGACTTCTCACTCGACAGTTTAGTGGTTTAATTGTGACACCCTTATTGGTCTTTGTTTCAAAGTTTCATTGACACGGCGCGCGGCGGTAGCATCCCCCAGTGAGTAACTCGTGAGTGTTGCAACTTTGACAAAGTTACTGTTTGAAGTTAGATTTATTTGCTGGGGGTAAATAATAGCTCATTAGACCCCTTAATTGGTCAGTAAGTACGATGCCGTGTAGAAACCGAATATGGGTATGGGTTTAATATAACACCCATGCCCCTAACAGGTTAGCCCGCTACCATCTTAGACTGCATCATCACTTACCATCAGGTGAGATCGCAGGCAAGGGCTAACTTGTAGTGGATAAAAAAAAAATCAAGTGCGCCTGCGATTTCACCTGGTGGTAATTGAAGATATGGTAGCGGGCTAACCTGTTGGAGGTGTAGCATTTATGTTATACCTATACCCCTAATCGGTTTCTAAACAGCATCGTACTGGAACGCTTAATAGCTAGTCTTTGCCGGTAACTCCAGACCAGACCACAAAAAGTCCAGAAATTATAATTTCCCAAATTGACCCTGCCTGGTCAAACCCGGAGCCTCAAGCTTAGAGGACAGCACTCACCGCAGCGCAAGACAGGTCGTCAAAAAGTAGGTATAAGACTATAATAAACTCCTATGAATATTAATCAGTAACTTATGCCAAAGTCGTAACTTAGTAATTAAATTATGTCAAAGATGTATTGAAACTCTGCATAACAAGGCTCAGTGTAATTACACGCCAATGTTCAATTAGCGAGAACGTTCTCAAGTACATAATATTATAATATCAAAGGACTAATAGATATTAGGTTAGGATATATTAGGTTAGTGCACTAGGTATGATGGGTTTTATTACACTGGCAACCGCCTGCGGCATCTCCCCCGTGGGCGTTTTCTATAATATAAAGTACTAGCATCGCCCGCGACTTCGTCCGCATGGAATAAGTTTTTTTAAATTCCCACGGGAACTCCTTAATTTTCCGGGATACAAAGTAGCCTATGTAACTCTCCAGGTCCTCAACTATACCCATGCCATAAATCACGTCGATCCATTGATTTGTTGAGGCGTGATTGAAGGACAAACCAACAAACAAACACACTTTCGCATTTATTATATTAGTATGAAACCACTACGCAAAGTTTCAGCTTTCTACGTCCAGGGGTTTCCTCTTGGTGTTGAAGAGTCAGTCAAAGAGTGATTGAGTTAGAAATCTCTTTATTTGTATGCGATTTAGCTACGCATCAAAACCTTAATCCACGCGGACGAAGTTACGGGCATCATCTATCAAATAGATGACTATTTCATTACTGTTGGATCGCCCCTAAGATTTTAATAATAAGAACCGAGGAAACCTTTCAAGCAATAAAGCCGTCAAAGTTTAATTAAAATGTTTCAATATTATTTCATTTGTTACTGAGAATACTCGAATCTCTTACAATAGAGATTTACTTTCAAATCAAACAGTAACGAGAAACCAAAATATGGCATCACGGAAAACTTTTGAGCAAAGTTTTTCAAAGCGAATACAAATTCTGTCTCAACAATTAACCACGGCGTAATCAATAAAGTTTCTGCCGCTGTTTGCTGGAGTTCTCAGTTTGTATAAATTAACAAAATTCTTAGAAACCGAAAATTTTGAATACAATTAAACTATGGAAGGAACTTGCCCTTCGTGACTTTACTGGATTCACTCAAAAGCTCTGTTCTTTAACCAGTGTTTTGAACAATATTTTTCGAAGAAATCGTTGAAAACAGCTAAAAAGCGAGACTATTAGCACAGAATAGGTAATAGTAGTAACTATTAGGTACTACTTATTTTAGGAAGATAATATTATATTTACCATCGCATAACTTGAATAAGAAATTAAGTATACTTGCAAAAAAACTGAGTATAATACAGATTTTTACAATAATTACGTCATTTAAGAAACCAAAAACGAAGAACTTACCTAAAATTCCGTGTGGTATTAAATTAGCCCTACTATATCTTCAAAGGCGAACGCTTAGCACCTCGTAACTGCTTACCTCTGAGGCTATATTTTATGCCAGCTCAGACATTCGACGCGACATTTTAGGAGATTTAAACAGAAAATAAATAGACGAGCTTAGTACACGTAAAGCTTTTTTATGTGTTTAGTACACATCCATCTTTGTGCCAAATTTCATCCAGATCCGTTCATCCGTTCTGGCGTGATTGAGTTGGTTTCGGCATCGTATACTCATAGATGTGCGATCTGTTTAAAAGGGTATTTGCTGTCAAAGAAGTCGCCGAGGCGGCGCTAGGACTCGCATATTATGTTTATTCAATTAATGTATGTAAAAATGTATTAGTTCCACTAATTACTTCGGGACTTCTTTTATGACACTGACTAGAGCTAGGTACTCGTATGAGCGTCTTGTCTTATGTCTACGCTCCTCTTTACGTAACACGCGGGTGTCACGGCGGAATTAATGAAATCCTGCCCCTTGCCCAGGAGGCACGTCTTTTAATAGCCTTGCCATGGGTACCTGCACTGTTTGAATTTTTTAGACCAAATAACCCCTGATAAGAAAATATACTTTTCTCACCTCCGGGCGGAAAGCGTCAAATTTCCTCCCGCTGCGCTAAACGAAAATGCCGCTTTCCGCCTCCGTCGAGGAGAAAAATAGTATACACACCACGGGCAGTAAATAAGAAAGCCTCAGATCACATGTTTATTGACCTCGGCTTCGCCTCGGACAACAATTACATGTGATCTGAGACATTTCTTATTTTACTGCCCTAGATGTGTAATGTACTATACCATCTATGTATAATACACCGTTCTTTTATGCCCTACCTTTTCCTTAATATCAGTTAATGGATGTTCCAATTATTCTTTTTGCTTTTTATTTAGATGCCTGCGACATTATCCGCTTCCCTCTCCTTGATTTTCCGGGACTAAAAAGTAGTCTATGTCCTTCCCCATGAAAAGATAGGCCGTGTAGGCGTAACAAACAAACGAACCTACATTCGCATTTCTAATATTAGTATGATGATCTTATCGAAAATAATAAGTAGGTATTACAATATATTAGCGCTCATGCGAGCGTCCTGTGTACCAAACTGGATAGTCATATGAATAGGATTTGAAACACGTCCACCGCCAAATGAGATCTTGCAAATAACCGTTTCCGTTAAAAAAAACCATGTTATAAAATGTAAAGTAGGTAGGTATATGTAGGGTAAGTTTCTCAAAATTGTATTTATAATATGAAACACAGATAAATAATAATAATTATTAGTCAGTCTTGTTACAATAATTATAATCATTTACCTATATTTCATTTTCGTGAAACTTTCATCCCTCTCTATGTATGTATGAATTCACAAACTTATTACAAACTATGTATTATAAAATTGCAAAACGGTTTAGAAACAGGGTATCTTAGAATAGATATCGGCACTCTTAGCCGATAGTGTCGGCGGTAAATTTTCCCTAACACACTAATAAAAATGTCAGAGCGGTTCAGTACTGGGACTGGGAAAGCAATAGCTGTCGTAGTTTATGGGCGGGCCGGAGTGCAAAGCTTGTAATACGCAATGTAATTTATTGTCAAACTGCAGAAATCGAATCCACTTTATGCAAAGTCTACCTATTTGCGCCTTTTTGCAGTGAAAGCGTGAACTTTTTACGCAATTGGTCTGCAAGATACCGATAGAAGTAACTTCTTGAAAAAATCATGCTTAATTTAGGGTTCCGATATACTCTGCGAGCACTGTTCAGTGCTCTTACTGGGGAGAAATTCATTCTGTTAAGGACTGACAGTATACTGCCGCAGTATCCTAAGGAAATATATGACGTCATAAATCGTCGCCATTTTAGTACTGTGAGCACTGGCGTTTTCGAGGTAAGGTCATCTCAGTGCTGACTGCGTTCCATTTTAAACAGTAACCAGTATATCTACCTATAAAGGAATGGCTTCGCAGTATACTAAATTGCCGTCACATCTTACAGTGCTCGCAGTGTATATCGCAACATACCCTAGGTGTATATGCCGTTATAGCGATGATAGCAAAGTGGTTAAGACTTCCTCCTATTCGTTGAGGCTGGGGTTCGATAACCAGATATGCAACCTCTAACCATGCGGTAACCTACATACCCCAGAATTATTTATAATGTCCTCAATGGTGTGTTATGCCTGCAAGTCCGCATTTGGCCAGCGTGGTGAAATATGACCGAAACCCTTCTCCAAAAATCACCATAAAATAGGTGGGTAGGTTAATAAAATACAGTCCCTAAAGACAACTTTAATTGGTAACAATATAGTACTTTTCGTAATATTTTAGTTCAGGTCACGTACACAGCCTCTATGCAAATTGGAGAAAGTTCCACAAAGGAAAGCTACTGCCCAAGGGTTGTTTGCAGATGTCCCTCACTCGTGCCTATTAACTATTTAAGGCGTAAAATCGGCAAAACTGAGGCTGAGGCTGAGTTTATTAAAGCAGTGTATTTATCAAGAGGTGACATTTTATGTATACTTGAAAATCACTTGACAATCACAATCTGTTTTCAAACACCTTTAAGCAGCCATTGACGCATCTCAAAACAGAATTTTAAAAAATTCTTTGCATAGAAAAAGTCTTTAAACATAAAATTGAATTGATTTTTTGATTTGATGAAAATTGAATTTTTCTCCATAATGAAGCTAATGTTTTGCTCTAAAAATATTGAAATTGGTAAGTTAATGATCTTTTCTGATACCTATTGATTGTGGTTAGTTACCATCTTACAACCTGTAAAGCCTTAAAAGTTTTATTTTTCAGATTGAGTATGCACCGTAGGCCCTACTGGCCGCTACAGCGTCACCGGAGGGTTAGGCGAGCGCTAGGCATCGCCGAGAATTGAGCCTTAGGACTGAGATACATCGGGGGGCAACGTCTTCCTGAGGGTCACGGCTTAGGACGACGTTGGGACGGATGGGAGGTCGGTTGGACCAGACTAGTCCGTACGCCCGCGAGCTTAGTCGAGAGCATTGCTAAACAACCATGACATCTGTTTGTTGAACCTCAAATGATTTAAATACGGTTCCAGTGGATCGAAAGCCCAAACCTAGAGCTGAACATAATTATCTTTATAGTGGACATTTAGGGGATAGTCTCTGAATCGTAGAGTGTGAATAGTAGAGTGTGGATCCTCTATATGTGTACCTATATGTAAAGGTATAAAAATCCTTTTGGTAAGGGATAAAAAAACATTCTTCTCAGTTATTTATTCTTCAGGGGTCTTTTGTGTAAAATATACGTACAATAGAAAACATGAACATGATGGACAAAGGGATAGAGGGAATACAGTGGATGAAATGAAGAGTACCTAGAACGTACATCAAAGGATGCTTATTTGAAATGGATAGGTATCTATTTGTTATGTTAAAAGGTAAGTAGGTACAACAAACGAAACATTTTTCATTATTCTATTTGTATTATGTTAGGTGGGTTATTTATATGATTGTAAGGTGGGTGTAACGTAAAGACCGTACATTACGTTACACTAGGTCGACTATTCCCTTCATAACTTTTATTACTAAACTACAGTTTTCTAGAAATTAATTGTTACGATGGACACTTAAACACTAGAAAAAAAAGTTCGTGACGATAATTCATGTTAAAAGTCGATAAGAACAAACAGAAAAATCGTTCCAGCCACTAATAATTGACGCTGTCAATTCTTCGTTGTATGATGTATCATCGTACTATTACCAATTCCAATACCAATACCAATATTATAATATTGTATGTACTATGTACATGAATGCAATAAATAAATGAAATGAAATGAAATGATAAACTCTGTGGTTGTATTGTGTAGACTCGACTACACTGTGACGATTGTGACTGCCTCGTTGGTCTAGTGGTTAGCATGTTTGACTGCGGCATCTGGTTCTGGGTTCGAGTCCCGGGTCGGGCCATAATTTAAGTGTTGGGTTTTTCTGACTAGAAATTCTCAGTAGGTACTAGGCCGGAGTTAGGAAGTTGGTGGTGTTTCACCTTTGGAGCAGCGTGGTGGGTCTGAGCTCAAATTACCTCTCTCCTATGAGAGTGGAGGGCGGAGGCCTGAGGACGATAATGGGCTGTAGTGGTGATGGTGGGATTGTGTAGAACTGCGCATAGGCGGCGAAAACGTTGACGTGGTGGTTTAACAGCCTGTACGCATTGGACAGTGCACAGTGTTCAAAGAATTAATCTCAGTATCAACACTTTGTTAGAGCGTTTGTTAAATCAAAAACAAATATTTGAATATAATACTAGTGGTTCGCCCCGAACTGAGACCTCGCGGTATCCATAAACTTGTACAGAGCACCATCCATTGACATCATTGTGAAGTTCTGTTAAAAGCTCATTAAAAATTAAATAATTTCGATTCTTTATAATATTTATCTAATTTTAGTATTTGTTGTTCAAGTACAGGATATAATTCAAATAATTGATCAAGTTTCTGGCTCAGCCTTTCAGAAAATTGAGAGTTCTGAGGTCAACTTTGGACGTTAGAAAATCTCCATTTTGAAAGCCCCCCATTTCGTCAATTAACAAAAAAACTCATAGACTCTATTCCTAATTATCTTTAAAATGATATACCGCAACCCTATGTACCTAACGCTATAAAAAATATTTTACTTTGCATTCGCTTCTATGAGAGCCCCCCTGAAATAAAGATTTTTATAACTTTTTAAGGCATATTCGGCGGGAGGCCATCGGTTTGCATATTATATTTAAATTTGAAGTAATTATGTTCAGTAATTCAGAAGTTATAAGACTCTGACAGACGGACGGACGGACGGACGGACAAGTGCAAATTCACTCAAGTAGCAGAAGTTATAAGGTTCTGACAGACGGACGGACGGACAAGTGCAAATTCACTCAAGTAGACTCAGAGACATTCGCTTCGCTCGGTCAATAAAGCACAGAATCTTTTTTTATTCCAATTTAAACAAGCCCTTAATGGTGATCTAGTGGTAAATGAAGATGCATTTTTAATATAGAAGCCAGCTAACTTGGAAAAGCTGGTATAGGTACTTATGTAGCAGTTTAATTAAACTCTTTTCTCCGAAACTCGTGGGGAAATGTCGATGTCTGCTGCTCTACTCACTATACTAACTCAATGTTCGCCTTAATTACTGTAATTGAAATCGGCTACAATCAAACGAGAAATACGACGAAGATAAATTATTACAAAAGCGAATGTCTTCTCATTAAACGAAGCGATCAAATGAAACAATAGTCGGGAAAGATGGCTGACAACCGTTTTCCTAAAGATATCGCTGTTATTAATTGCTCTTAGGTCTTTTCTATGATTATCTAGAAAATTATATAAAATCGTCTGTATTGTTACAATAAGAGCTTTGTGCCTTTGTGAACCAAAATGACGCTGCAGACTAATACAGAAAAAGGAAAGACGTACATGTAATTACTAGATGAGTATACGAGTTACGAATAAATAGGCCACGTCATATTAAATGGGCACGTCGCTTCACTATTGTAATAAACTATATGCGTCTATGGAGTATTGCATTTTTTGTCGATGGTGGCCAGTCAATAATTACGACCCTTCATTGGCGTGCTCAACTGCAGCCGACGAGGTCCCGGGTTCGAGTCCCGGGTCGGGCCATAGTAAAGTATTGGGTTTTTCTGTCTAGAAATTCTCAGTACTAGCCCGGAGTTAGGAAGTTAGTGGTGTTTCACCCCCGTGCCTCGGAGAGCACGTTAAGCGTCGGTCCCGGTTATTATCACTAACATGATAATAGTCGTTAAAGCCCGCCAACCCGTATTGGAGCAGCGTGGTGGGTCTAAGCTCTAATTCCCACCCTCCTATGAGAGTGGAGGCCTGTGCCCAGCAGTGGGACGTGAATGGGCTGTAGTGGTGGTGGTGGTGGATAGGCGTGCTTATGTCTAAAGTAAAATAAATGGTTATACAAAGCATAGTCAAATTAGCACAAACGCCAAAACGCGCGCTTATAATATGGTATCATGGTATAGGAAAAAGGAATATAAATGTGATGCTGTTTAGGAAAGCCCAAAAAAAGCAACTTGCGAAGCCCAACTTTCTATCAAAAATATTGGCCATTTATGGTACTGAGATCAAAATTATGACCTAGCTCTTTGCAAAAACCTAGGCTTTTGTTGGCTAGGCATCATTTTTTACTGTAAGTAATACGGAAAAACATAATATCAACGAATAGTATCAGATTCGGAGCAAATACCAGTCATCCTAAGTCGCCGAATTATTCATGTTAGTTCCCTATGTTACCCCTAGTACAAACTACTAAATTACTATTTCTTTACCCTCTTTGGGTTTGGGTTACAGGGTTTTCTTTCTTTTACGAAATAAGATCGCCTTTACGCCTTAGTCCGTTTTGTTAAAAATAAAAAAATCTGCGTGCCTATCTATAGGTAGGTGATCTCAAAGGCTTGCTTTAGCAGAGTTAGGCTGAATAAATCTACCGGAAATTCGGCGACAAATCGTAGCGGACATTCCGTTATAATTCTGCGACGATAATTTAAGAGTGATAAGTGGCGCTTAGACTGAGAGTGGTGATAGCCAAATGAGAGCGGTACCTAATGGCTTAGGTTTTTATTTATTGCGAGATAGACTTGCGCTTGACGACAATCATGCTTAATACAAAGCAATGATGAGGTCTAGGTTGGAGCGCGCTTGCCTAGAAGATGCTTTTCACTCTTCCCTTGAAGTTAATTAAGTTATACGTGGCGGGCAGGGAATACATGCGCTGGAAAGGTATTCCACATCCTGGTGGTATATATAACTAGTTGGTGGTCGAGAATTCGATCCTCGGACACGCACTTCTATCTTTCCTGAGTATCACTTGCTATAGCGGTCTTGCTACAGAGTGCTCCATAATATTCTCAAAGGTGGTGATAGTCCACAACGCTGGCCAAATGTGGATAGGCGATTGTAATTAAGAACTCTCGGGCGTTCCGGCTCCCTCACGATCGTTCCCAAGCGATATTAAACTTTTAAAACGCAAATAAATCGGAAAAGTTAGAGTTGGTGTACCCGGGGATAGTTCCGTTCTCAATGAATGATTTTATTTATGAAATGTCATGACTCTACCACTTATTATGTGTCTGCTACCTGCTGACCTCTATAGTCTATTTATATTATGATAACCTATATCCCGGCGCAGTATAGTCTGCACTACGGCGCAATACTAAAAGAAAGCTTGGATAGATGGATGTATGGATGGATGGAGGTTTGTTACTCACTCACGCCAAAACGGCTGAACGGATCTGATTTGGCACAGAGATAGATTATGATCTGGAATAACACATAGGCTACTTGTTATCCCGGAAAATTAATAAATTCCCGCGTGAACCAAAAAACCTCAATCCACGCGGAGAAAGTCGCAGGCTTCAGGCTTTATAATAATAATAATGAATACTAAGCTATTTTCTGATCACATTAAAATTGGATCGGAATTACATTGTGGACCGCGAAAATTCGTTAAGGTACCTATCTTATTACAATTTGATAAACGACCGGCGGACTTGAGCCTTCGGATAAAATATACCGCTGGATAAATAAATTAGTTGGGAAATTTTATTTAAATGAGTTTGCCTTAAGGGGATGTATTTTTTATTTATACGATGGCAAGAAAGCCCTTGACTGTAATCGCACCTGGTGGTTAAGGGGCGATGTTGTTTTAGAGCGAAAGCACACGTCGACCACGGTAATATTATGATTCGACTGCGACTTGGATAGGATAAAATGTCCACGCGAAACGTCGGCGTTGTATGAGAAAAACATTTCGTCATGTCGCGTAGGTCTGTGCAGTAAATTTTTTGAGCCAGACAAAAAAATGTCTGGTTTTCTATGTTAATCCCTAGCATAGAAGCGATTCTAAGAGGGATATCATCACAGCTTAAGCCAATAGAAATAGGTATTTATGAGCGTCATAGGTTGCCAATTTCTTACCATAACCGCCTCCCATATACCATCAGGCCAAACCAAAGACGGTCGGGAATAGGTTTTATTTTTGTTGCTGCAAAGGAAACCGCTGCTGCTGCAAGGATTAAGGCCGTGACGTAGAACTGATTTAATTGAGTCATATAATATTATTGCCTTCAAGGTGAATGGATATTGCATTTTGGGGTGTAGGTTCCTACGGGAATGAGTTTTCAGTAATTCCCCTTATTGCTCTGCTTGAAATATTGGCTCCGAGGGGAGCATCCTATCCATTGTGTAAGTATGTTAATTTCATTCTGTATTTTAGGTCATCATAAGGCCAGAATCATACTTGTGATTCGCAAACCACAAAGTAAAATATCGTAGTATTTTCTGTTGGTTACCCGTATTACTGGTAGCAGTATTGGTAGTTGAATGGGCAAAAAGTCAGAATTTCTGTGCTATTCCTGAGAGTGAGTCAGGATCTAATGAACACACTATAAAAAAGCCAAGCATGGGTAATCAGTGCGACGCTTTTTCGCGGCTTTTTCATCGATGAAGCAAAAATGTTTTTAAGCAGTTACCTAAATAAGCTTTAAAAAGAAAGGTTACCTTGTAATGATTAGTAGTTGAATGGACAAAAAGTCAGAATTTCTGTGTTATTCCTAACAGTGAGTCTGGATCATGATGAACACACTATAAAAAGGCCAAGCATGGGTAATCAATGCTTTTCGCGGCTTTCTCATCGATGAAGTTTGTACCCGAGAGTACATCAACTGTCACCGGGTTGGTTGGGGGTTTCCAAAGAAAACTACTTCTTGATTCTCGAAGGCCCACTTTATTCTTCTTGTAGTAGGTACCGCTGTGGCTGTAGCTGGCGAACTGTGTCGAACCACAAAATCGCTCGGTATATATACAAATTCAGTCCTAAGAATGTAGGCCCTCTGATTGGCTGTCGGAATTTAACCAATCAGAGCGCTCATTAACATCCAATCAGGATAGAGGGGGTGAAGGCGCGGGCGGTGCGGCTAGCGCGGGTGTGAAGGGCGCGGGGAGCGCGGCCTGCGGGGTGTGTGCGCGGGGAGCGCGGTTATCTCTATCCCTCTCTATCCTGATACTACTCTAACAACGTTTATTACATAATCTAAACTATTCACAAAATATATTTCCTATCTATTTACTTACTATTACAGATTATTACGTAACTATACTATAACTATTTTACTTAGTCCGAACACTATATTATTTCACTATAGGTAACTGTTTGAGTTGTCAATAAACTTATTTCACTATAATATTCTGTCCCGCACATCTCTCCCGCCGTGCGACTATGTCGCATCTTCTGTCGGTGCGGGCACGTTGTCTGTCAGGGGCAGCACCACCAGTTTTCTTACGGGCCGTCGCAGCACTCCTTGGTCTTGATGTCTACTGCGCGTACTACGTCGTCAGGTCCCGGGTACGTCGCGATGACCCTGCCTCGGATCCACACGTTGCGTGGCAAGTTGGCGTCGACCACTTGCACCAGATCGTCTTCTTTGATGGCTGGCCCTCGTCCTCGCGGCTCCCGCCGGTGTTGAAGTTCGGGAAGGTACTCCTTCACCCAGCGCGTCCAAAAAACGTCGGCCAGCCTCTGTGCCGCTCGCCAACTTGACCTGGAGACAGTGTCTTGTTCATTGAAGGTACCCGGCTGTGGTACCCGACCTGGACCGCCCAACAAGAAGTGGTTCGGCGTTAATGCTTCCAAGTCGTCGGCGCTGACTGAGACGTGTGTCAGCGGCCGACTGTTCACGGTGTACTCCACCTCAGCTAGCAGAGTGGAGAGAACCTCTTCTGTGGGATGTCGCTCGTGGAGAGTGGCTGCCAGCGCCGTTTTCACGGAGCGGACCATGCGTTCCCAGGCCCCGCCCATGAAAGGAGCTCCTGGTGGTATGTATCGCCAGGAGATTGTCTTCTTTGCTGCTTCTTCTGATGTGGCACTGTCCATCGCTTGTCGAAGTTCTCTGTCTGCTGCTTTTAGATTTGTTCCGTTGTCCGACCAAATTTCAGTCGGACAGCCTCGGCGAGCCATCATCCTCCGTAGCGCCATTACCGCCGAGTCGGCGCTGAGCGAGCCAGCGATTTCCAGGTGTATGGCCCTCATAGTCAGGCATGTGAATACGGCCACGTATCTTTTCTGTCGCGTCCGCCCGACGGTCACTGAGAGCGGCCCAAAGTAGTCCACTCCGGTGAAGGTGAACGGTCGCTTATGGTGTGCTAAGCGACATGCTGGCAGGTCCCCGGTCCTGGGGTACGGTGGTGTTTGCGTCTTCATCCTGCAGAACAGGCAGCTCCGTATTAGTGTCCTCGTGACGGGACGCATCCGTAGCACCCAGTGTTGCTGCCTGCATTCGTTTACCGTGGCTTCGACACCGGCGTGATGCAGCTGTTGATGGACGGCCTTTATCCAGAGCTTGACTGTTGGATGATCACCGTCTAGTACCAAAGGGCTCTTGAAGTTTTCTGATACATCTGCTGTTGCTTGAATGCGACTTCTAAGCCTGACTGCATCGTTGATGTGTTCGATGCTGAGCTGGTACAGACGGCTCTCTTTGCTGAGTGGCTTGCCCTTCTTCAGGTCTTCTATTTCCGTTGTGAAGGAGTCTTCTTGAGAGGAACACATCAGGAGCTCTTCCGCTCTTCTGAGATGTTCGGCCGAGGCTGGGAGGAACTTCTTGCTGGATGACGACGGTTTCTGGACTGTCTGTTGCTTATTCGTCACGGGCTTGTTTGTTCTTCGCCAGTTCGGGTCCTTTTCTTTGTTCTTCTGGGTTCTTCTGTAGTTGACTCTTTGTTTCGCGGTTCTGCAGAGCTGGATGAATTGTAGAACCCGCGCTGTCGTGTATCTGAGTCTGTCCCAACTGGAGAAGCGAGAGACCTCTGGAAGCGCTTCCGAAAGTTTCGGTTTCTGTTTATCTACAACGTGGTTTATCTTTTCTTCGCCGGTGGGTTCTTCCTTTTCAACTGTAGAGACTTCGGCAGGCCATTGATCTTCTGTTTCGTAGAGGAAGTCGGGTCCCTTGTACCAGCGATGGTCCTTGTCGCAAGCCACCGGAACATCTCGTGTCGCGTCATCTGCAACGTTCAATTTTGTAGGAACCCATCGCCATTCGGATACTGTAGAGGCTTCTTCAATTGCGGCCAGGCGATGCGCCACGTAGGGTTTGTACGAACGGGATCCTGTCCGTATCCAAGCGAGCGTAGTCTTGCTATCGGTCCAAAATACTTTGCAGTCAGGCTTCTTTTCGTGTTCTTCAATAACTGTTTCCGCGAGTCTAGTTCCCATGACTGCTGCTTGTAGCTCCAACCTCGGGATGGACGTCAACTTCAGCGGCGTAACCTTCGCTTTGGCCATGATGAGAGATAGGCCTACTTCTCCGTTCGGTGCCACTGCTCTCCAGAAGAGGACTGCTGAGTAAGCTGCTTCACTGGCGTCGGTAAACACGTGCAGCTGCAAGGATGCGGCGTCACTGTAGTGGAGATACCGCCTTGGGATCGTGACGTTGCTGAGATTCTTCAGATGGGTCATCCAATCTTGCCATTGTTCAGCCAGGTCTTGATCGAGTTCGTCGTCCCATGACGTACCTCTTCGCCATACTTCTTGCAGCAGCTGTTTCGCCCGTATGGTTACAGGCGATGCGAAGCCAAGTGGGTCAAATAGTGACATGACTATTCGCAGTGCTTCTCTCTTCGTTGGTGTTTTCCCATTTGTCGCCGTCGGTGCGATTCGCGCTAAGTTGAGGTTGAAGGTGAGCTCGTCTGTGTTGAGCTTCCAGATCACGCCCAGTACTCGTTCTGTTTTCTCTTCTGATTCATAGAGTTCCAGGTCTTCTGCTTGGTCGATTTCACCCAGCGCTTCTAGTAGAGGTGCTGAGTTCGACTTCCACTGTTTCAGTTCGAACTGGGCATGCGAGTGCACTTCACGCACGCCCCTCGTGATGCGGACTGCGTCTTCTAAACTTCTGAAGCTGTCTAGGTAGTCATCAACGTAGTGCTTCTGTACGATGGCAGCTGCGGCCTCAGGATGCGTATCTTCATGCTGTTTGGCGTTCAGGTCCTTTATGTAGATTGCTGTCGACGGAGAGCTTGACGCACCGAAGATTAACGATGTCATTCTGTATTCTTCGGGTGGTTGACCATCTCGTCGTTCCCCGCGCCACAGATATCGGAGTGCGTCCCTGTCTTCGGATCGTAGCTTAACTTGCATGAACATTTCCTTGATATCTGCGGTGACTGCAATCTCGTGTTGCCGGAACCTCATAACGACGCCCGGTAGAGACTGTAGAAGATCAGGTCCTTTGAGTAGCATGTCGTTGAGAGCTACTCCCTTCGTCTTGGCTGCAGCATCGTGTACCACTCGTAGCTTGTCGGGCTTCATTGGGTTGATGACTGCGAAATGTGGCAGGTACCACGTCTTTCCTGTAGTCTTCTGTTTCGGAGCGAGTTCAGCATATCCTTTTGAGATGAAAGCTTCCATCTGTTCGGTGTACTTCAGCTTCAGCTTGGGGTCTCGGTCGATCTTCTTTTCGATGTTGAAGAGTCGTTTCATAGAGTTGTCGTAGTTGTCAGGAAACGTGACATCTTCTTTGCGCCAGAGTAGACCAGTCTCGAATCTTCCTTCTTCTGTTTTTGTGGTGGTTTTCTCGAGGATGCGTAAGGCTCGTTCCTCGGGATCCGTCTTCGGCTTCTTAGGTTGTATGCAAAGTGCGTCCATCTCGAAGTACTGTTTGACGAGGCTGTCCAAGTTATCTTCGGTTTCTTCTGTGACATGGGATACGAAGTCGATGCTGCGTCCGACGTTGCGACTCTCTGTACCATGCAGCACCCACCCCAGTGGTGTGAGAGAGGCTATTGGTTGATTTCTGTCTCCTCTTCTCACTTCTGTAGTCAGCAGAAGATGCCAATTGTCTTGACCGATCAGCACTCGTGGCTTCACATTTGCATATATGAGGTAATCCCGGATGTCTGCCAGGTGTTTGCATCCATCCACCATTTCTGTTGAGACTCGTTGCGACGATACTTGCAGGTTCTTCACTGTGCGCGCTTGTACTTGCTCTTCATGATCGTTGAGACCTCTCAACCTGATGTTTACTCTTCTGGAGGCTGATTCTGAAGTCTTCATGTCGTTGATGGTTTCTATCTTTAGCGGATCGACGGGTCCTGTTGCTCCGACGTGTTCGGCCACACCGTCGTCGACCAATGTTACTGTTGATCCGTCGTCCAGCAATGCGAAGGTGTTGATCGTTCCTTTGGGACCTTCAACTTGTATTGGTATAATTTTCAAGTAGGACTGCTTCTTCTTAATAGTCCACGTGGAATTAATTACTTCTGTAGCTTCCTTGTCTTCTTTCTGCTCTGTCGCCTTGGTGTAGTGCAGCATCTTGTTGTGATAATTCTTGCAGCTGTCGACACCGCACACCTTGGCTCTGCAGCTATGTGTTCTGTTTCTGTAGCGAAGACACCGGAAGCATAGGCGTTTGGACTTTGCTGTATCCCATCTTCCATTTGAATCCAAACTCTTGAACTGTTCACAGTCCACGGAACTATGTCCTTCTTCGTCACACACCGGGCACCTGGGTGTGTACGTCTTCTCTGTAACGTTGTGGATCTTCTGTGGTCTTTTCTGTTGAGTGGTTGCTGAATGTGACGCCACCTGTTCAGGTAGCGCGTACGGTCCGCATAGCTCCGCTTCTCTCTTGAGGAATTTCTCCATCTTCACTAGATCTGGATCCTCCTTTGGCTGCGTTGCTGTGAAGTCGTAATATCTGTAGCGCAGCGTAGGTGTGAGCTTGTCCACGACGGTCTTCGAAACTTCAGGGTTGTACATGTAGTTCATGCAGCTGAGAGTCTTCAATGTTGCCACTACGTTGGAGACCTTCGTCGCAAATATGCAGATGTCACGCGCTGAATCAGTGAGGCGCGGCAGTGCTCGAAGCGTTTCCATTTCCATCATAGCGATCGATTCTGGTCTTCCAAATCTTGATTCCAGGGCCTTCATGATTTCTGTAGGATGTGCACTTGTGATGAGTAGCCCCTCTACTGCTTCTTTTGCTCTTCCCTTGAGGTTTCTTCGTAGGCGATTTGTATTTTCTATCGCGGTGAACATGCTTTCTGTTTCAAAGAAAGCGGCGCGGAACGGTAGCCACTCTTGATGTGATCCACCAAAATAGGGCAGCTCGATGAACTTGGGACGTTGAGCTGCTTTGACTGCGAGTGTGATGGCGGTAGCTAGCCTTGATATTTCTGTTTGCTCTCCCGCCGGTGTTGGAATCTGAGACTTCTGAGAAGGGTGTTCCTCTGGTTGCTTCTGTTGCCCCGCGTTGTTGACCACCGGGTCTTCTATAGGGTAGTGCGGTGCCTCGGTGATCGCCAACAGGGGGGCTGGCGGTTGATTGTTGAACCAGTTGTTCATATGTTCGTTGACTGCTTGGTTGGGCTGGACGGGAACACCATCTTCTGGTAATTCTTCAATTAATTCATCTTCTGTGTCTTCAGCTTCTAGGGCGGCGATGCGTGCGGCAGCTAACTCGACCTGAAGTCGCAGTAATTCTTCCTTAGCTTTCGCTATTCTGTGAGCTTTGGCTTTGCTGTAGGTTGATCCACCCCCTCCCCCCCTCTTGCTAGGGGGGCGGAGGTCCTGTGGTAGCTTCAGCTCTTGTGGGTTGACAGTTCTCCTCGTCTTGACTGTTGAAGTTTCTGTGTCCTGGCTACGCCCCTGTACTGTAGCTGTTGCCTCCTTCGCTGAGGGGGGCTTCATCTGTGTCGCGTCGGCTGGCAGCGTCGGCGTGATAGAGGGCGTGGTCGAGGCAGCGGCGACGGCCGAAACTTTCGTTTTCGCTGTTGCAACGGATGGCACTGTAGAGGGCGCTGACGTCGCGGAGGTATCTGTAGTCTGTTCTGTGGTCTCCGTGGTGCCAGTTCCCGTGGCTGTAGAGGTTGTGCTGGTTTCCGTGCTTGTTTCGGTCGTGGTCGGTGAGGTGGTAGCGGTACCCTCCGACGTGGTCGGAGTCTGGTCGGCGGATGTCTTGCGGCTCTTGACTTCTTGTCGTGTGACTGGCATTTTTGCTGGGTTCAGTTTTCACGGCGAGGTCCCGGAGCTGTCCCGGAGCTGTCCCGGAGTTGTCTCGAAGCTGTCCCGGAGTTTTCCGAAGCTGTCCCGGAGTTTTCCGAAGCTGTCCCGGAGTTTCCCGAAGCTGTCCCGGAGTTTCCCGAAGCTGTCCCGGAGTTTCCCGAAGCTGTCCCGGAGTTTCCTGAAGCTGTCCCGGAGTTTCCCGAAGCTGTCCCGGAGTTTCCCGAAGCTGTCCCGGAGTTTCCCGAAGCTGGCCCGGAGTTTCCCGAAGCTGGCCCGGAGAATTTTCCAGCCGAATTTTCTTCAGAATTTCCCAACTTATCCGGCGTCGAAGGACCATTCAATGTACCCGAGAGTACATCAACTGTCACCGGGTTGGTTGGGGGTTTCCAAAGAAAACTACTTCTTGATTCTCGAAGGCCCACTTTATTCTTCTTGTAGTAGGTACCGCTGTGGCTGTAGCTGGCGAACTGTGTCGAACCACAAAATCGCTCGGTATATATACAAATTCAGTCCTAAGAATGTAGGCCCTCTGATTGGCTGTCGGAATTTAACCAATCAGAGCGCTCATTAACATCCAATCAGGATAGAGGGGGTGAAGGCGCGGGCGGTGCGGCTAGCGCGGGTGTGAAGGGCGCGGGGAGCGCGGCCTGCGGGGTGTGTGCGCGGGGAGCGCGGTTATCTCTATCCCTCTCTATCCTGATACTACTCTAACAACGTTTATTACATAATCTAAACTATTCACAAAATATATTTCCTATCTATTTACTTACTATTACAGATTATTACGTAACTATACTATAACTATTTTACTTAGTCCGAACACTATATTATTTCACTATAGGTAACTGTTTGAGTTGTCAATAAACTTATTTCACTATAATATTCTGTCCCGCACAAAGTTGTTGAAGCTTAAAAAGCAGATTAAGTAGCTTGTAGTTTTTTCCAGATCATTTTAATGTATCTTACCAAAATAACCATTCAGACCATTAATGCTTTTGCATATACTTAGACTGTGCTTGATTAGAATAATTCTTAATGAAAAACTTATATAGTCTGGGTAGGTGTTACCTCGCGCAAGGTGCAGAATTCCTGTGGCATTACCTTTCTAGAAAAGCCACCTACATTCAGAAATGGTTGTAAATTATACCCTCCTATTTACCTACTGAATATCCTCAACTCTGCAATGACCCCCGCAGTTAAAATACTCAGAAATCTTCCTCGTCGGCAGGCAGCCCCTAACATTACTGGCGAACCTGCAATTTACCTCCGAAATAAAGTTAAAAATATGCAAATAAAAACGTTTGACCGCAGATGGAATAGCCTACTTTGGGTCCTTTACTTTATTTGAGTTTCAACCTTTTTATTTTCATTGGTAGGCCCGAATGCTACCGCAGGTTATAACAACTTAATTTAATTCATGGCATTTAAACCTTAATTATAAAGTAGCCGATGCCCGCGACTTCGGCCGCATGGATTTAGGGTTTTGAAAAATCCCGCGGGAATTCTTTGATTTTCCGGGATAACAGCCTATGTCCTTCCCCGTGATGTAACAAATTTCGTCGAAAATCGGTTGGGTTGATGGACCGTGAAAGCGTAGCAGACAGAGAGAGTTCACTTTCGCATTCATAATATGATAAATACTTAACAGTATGAATTAGTGTGATGATGAGTTTCAACTCTTTATCTCTTTTAAAACAACTACCATTATGCGATTGGTGCTAAAGGAATATTCTCTTCAAATTACTACGTTCAACCGTTTGGGCTGTAGGTTGTCTGTCAGGCATCTCAGGACAAAGCATTTTATTGTTATTAATGATAATTCTAGTCATTAATCCGAGACCAAATCGCAATTAAACCTTATTAATAGTTACCTATGGGGCCTGTGACCAGCACGCGTACAATTTCACGGACCGCAGCCATTGCTGTGGCAGCCAGCAATTAGCGGCGTGAATGCTCTCTATTCCGATCATCCCTAATCATTTACAGTCAACTGGGTTCATAAATATTATGGCTTCAGTACACGATAGCCTAATGTATTGCGAGTGCGAACGAATGTGTAAATACAGCTTGCGAATGACGCCAAAATCCCTTGAAATCCGATGAAAATTCCCAAAACTAGAAAACCCAGCTAGCACTGACCATGTGTGGGCACATACATTAAGTTAAGTAATAGATTTGTACGCCACACTGTGGTAGAATACAAATTTGATTTGATACACGTAGACACATATATACACACACGTACACACATATGCCAAGTGGCTATACATATTCGTTGAGTTTAAAAAAATCTTTATTCGAGTCAACTTCTGCAAATCAAAAAATATCTTAAAATGAGTCCTTACAAACTATCTCTGTGCCATACTATTCCTTCATCTGTTAAAAACACTGAAGCGTCTAATTGGAATGCAATTGCGAACAGTTCTAGTCATTGAACTGAGTATCAATTAAAACGCTAATTGATAGCAATTTAGGACTTGTGACCAGCGCATGTATAATTTCACGTGACCGCAACCATTGCTGCGGCTACTCTGTAATTATTGGCAGGAATTATTGGCGTTCCGATAAATCTTTAATTAATTATTTATTTACAACCTGGTTTTAAGAAAACAGAGTAAAGGTGGGCGAAACTGCTGAAGTTTGAGGCATTGGATTCAACGCGTGTGCGTTTATTGTGAGTGTCACAATAAACGCACGTCAAAAAGTGGCTAGCCACTTTTCGACGTACGATCTACGTTTCTGCACTCGTCACTACATTATAAATTGCGCGTTCCCTGTATTTTTCTCAAAAATTCGTCGCGTATAATTTACAAAGTCGTCACGGCGACAATATTCACCGATCCTACTTTGCGGGGAATTTCCAATATCGTCGGAGATGAAGGGACTCGTTGCGTGCTAGAATGTGGCTTCAGGGTCTGGATATTAAACATGTAATTCCTCAAGTAAACACCAGTTGTACTTATAAGTTATAATATTCCCCAATGTTGTCGATGTGATACCTATCTTTACTTGACAAAATAAAACTAAAATATTACGATGCTTTCAGTTTTATGAACATAACATCCGCGTGGATTACGGTTTTTTGGTTCCCGCGGGAACTCCTTAGTTTTCCGGGATAAAAAGTAGCCTATATGTGTTATTCCAGACTATAATCTATCTCTGTACCACATCCAGATCCGTTCAGCCGTTCGGGAGTGATTGAGTAACAAACATCCATACATCCATACATCCAAACTTTCGCATTTATTACGTATATTTATTTGATTATTTGATAAACTTTTTTCAAAAAAACTTGTGAACATCAGGTAGGTGTTTTTTTTATACCGAACTCGTGTCAAGATTGTCCTACCTGTAGCAACTCCACTGCAACTGCTTGTGCTCCAGATGCTGGAGGAGACATCGCATTCTGTGTTGCTGTTGACGCACAATCCATACCTACTATTGTACCTAAAATAACTCGTAAACATCTATAAATAGAAAATTATTTCTATAGAAGGTCAACTATGGAAGATGGATTTTTCCACAAAAATTGCGTAGATAATATTTCCATACACAAATGACGAGGTTCACGTCATTTGTGTATGGAATTCATTAAAATATTTTCGCAATGATTTTTGCTTGAAAATGTTTTTTATCGATAAAATAATAGGTAAGCTCCTCGAGTCGAAGGATACTTAGACCAAAATTACTTCAACCAGCGCGCAGCGATAAAATTTTCACTAATTAATAATAAGTAACCCACATTGCAACTTTAATATTAATATTATTAACTAGTGGTAATGGCGCAGATGTGCCGTGGTCTTTGGATAATGGATACATTTATTCTTCCATAACAGCTGATTTCTTCATTCGAAGCGCTTGACTGCTTGTTTTGATACTATTCATATTTCTGATTCCTCCATAGTAATAATAGTCTTTATTGCATCTTAAACATTTGTACCTTGTACAAAATTATGCATACAAAACAGAAGACAGGAAACTGTGGTAATGCGCAAAGGCAAGTAGTAGGTAATAACACAATAAGAACTTAATTTGTTTTAAGGAAGTAACAGATGTTTACGACGTAGTTACGACGGGAAATAAATTATTACTATCTATATTTAAAAAATAATAACTAACAACTGATTAAATTAAAAATATAAGAATGCATAATAACGGATTTTACCTCGGACGCCATACCTAAATCTATTCACGCAACCAGCGTTCCGGGCCTGTTCTTTCTGTTCCGTGGTTCCGGGCACACTGCCTCGACCCAGTGGTTAACACTGGTATTTAGTGATATTTTGAGTTTTAGTTTATAATTTAGTTTTAGGCGTATGCGTTACTTTACTTCTCATGTTATACTTAGATAAAATACATAGCATTCAAAAATAACAATTCGACCAAAAAATATAGCCTCGAAGATGTTAGCTATTCGTACAACCCCAACAATCATCACAATCAAGATCACATAGAAAATACCTACCTTCTGAGTCCCTTTATCCCTACTAAACGACAACATTCTTGCTAAAAAATTATCCCATATATATCCCAACCAAATAGTATCAATTGAGGACTTGATATCGTGTTTAACATAAGTAAATCGGTTTGTGATATATTTTCGTTTGTTCGACAAGCTAAAGTGGACTATGATGGAAATTATTATAAGTGGTTTCTCCTCCATAAGTGGTCGATTCCTCAACATCGGAACCAATCTTGATGCAATTTAGCTCAAAGAAATCAACGATCTAGGGCAGGGATCGTTGATTTCTTTGAGCTAAATTGCATCAAGATTGATTGATCTAAGATTGAGACCTTTATAGCTAAAACAAAACTATGGTCGTTTGATCTCAGCGATATACCTACCTAGTTAGTATCTTGGTAAAAAGAAATTCCGCACTGCCAAAGCCGCGGGCAATTTAGCTAGTTTATCTAAAACCAAAATTCATAAAAACATTTGACCCTTTCTTACTTTAATTTACTCTTAAGGCGAAAGCACACTACGGAAAAAAATATCTGGCTGATAAAGCCCGCGCGCGCCACCAAAAGTTGTAATTAATGTTCCATTGTTGTTACCCGCGTAAGTAAGTAAATACATTACAACACTTTAGTACATTCCAGTTAAAAGATAAGCAAAACAGAAGTTACGATCTTTGAGATTTTCCTCGTACAAGTAAAGGTACAAGTAGTCCCAGACTCCTTTTCAGTGAAACGGTGCGAAATCGCAAAAGGAAATTAGATTCCACGGAACAGCTCGCCACGCGACGAGATTAAAGTAGTTTCGTTGAAAATAACTTGATATTTAGGTTTCATTACGTTAATGTCACACTCAGAAACTGAGGAAATTATGATGTAATATTGTGAAAAATATTATTTCAGTATAAACTATGACACATCATGTTATGTATGAAGTATAGGTTTACATGTAAAAAGCTCAGGCTAACGGATTTGAAACTGGTTTTGGGATAATTGGCGAGCATTGAAAGCGCTGTAAGTACCAAGATTTATGAGTGCGTTTGTTATAAAAAAACCGGCCAAGTGCGAGTCGGACTCGCGCACCGAGGGTTCCGTACAAACCTGTAGTAAGTTTTAAATTATTAAAAAAAAACTACTTACTAGATCTCGTTCAAACCAATTTTCGGTGGAAGTTTGCATGATAATGTACATCATATATTTTTTTTAGTTTTATCATTCTCTTATTTTAGAAGTTACAGGGGGGGGGGGACACACATTTTACCACTTTGGAAGTGTCTCTCGTGCAAACTATTCAGTTTAGAAAAAAATAATATTAGAAACCTCAATATCATTTTTGAAGACCTATCCATAGATACCCCACACGTATGGGTTTGATGAAAAAAAATTTTTTGAGTTTAAGTTCTAAGTATGGGGACCCCCAAAATTTATTGTTTTTTTTCTTGTTTTGTATGAAAATCTTAATGCGGTTCACAGAATACATCTATTTACCAAGTTTCAACAGTATAGCTCTTATAGTTTCGGAAAAAAGTGGCTGTGACATACGGACGGACACACAGACAGACAGACAGACAGACAGACAGACATGACGAATCTATAAGGGTTCCGATTTTGCCAAATTTGGCTACGGAACCCTAAAAAACGACACATGACGTCACACGGCATTACCCCTTTTCTTTTATTTGTACAATGAATTGTCGAGTGTACCTACCTCTGCCACAGAATGGTATACTTTCTTATGAAGTACCTACTTACAAAATAGGCGCGTCGGGTCTTCGGTTATACACATACATATTGCATATACTAATACTAAAGCAAAAGTGCACTCTGTCTGTTTGTCTTTCTATCTGCAATGCTATCACGACCAATCTGTTCAACTGGTTTTGACGTACTGTATCTGAATGAAAAATCAAATTTTTGCTACGAAATTCGATTGCTGATTAATTGATTTAATTTTTTGCAGTATCGATAATGGCGCCCACGGTCACTCAGCCATGAGCTGATAAGGCGTAAAATACGTCAAAAGTTGGCTCCCAGTTGCCTTTCAGCAATAAAGAGTTACGAGATAACTTTGTTGTATTTATTTTCAGCGGGCCAAACATCCTGTTTGTGACGGATCGCTTTCCTTTGGGAAATATTAAATTTTATGTAGCGTATTTTATTGTAGTGTTCTTTGTTTTATTTGTAATATCGATGACCTGGAGCGATTAGCGATATTAAATGAATATGTTACCTTCGATGTTACCATGACATTTGACATTATTTGATCCGGTGAATCAATATCAATTAATAGAGTGATCGTACAAGCAAACAGAAATAGAAGCAGCGCCATATACTATTACTTATTCTGTGGTCATACTACTAATGGAAATTGGCAATTAGTTTATTGCACCGAAAGTAAACTATCACCTATCACACTAGAATATTAATACTTATATTACTGTTGGTTTTTACCCATGGTTGTGATGTTTTTATTTTGTTACACACCAAATTAAACAGCTACTTAGATTTTTCGTACTTTCAAAAATTGAACAGTGTGGCCTACAGCTGTAGTTCTACTCACTTTGAATAAATGACTTTTGACTTACAAAATGAAAATAGCCCGCCAACCCGCATTGGAGCAGCGTAGTGGGTCTAAGCTCTAATTCACTCTCTCATAATATGAGAGTGGAGGCCTGTGCCCAGCAGTGGGACGTTAATGGACTGTAGTGGACTTACAAAATTGCACAATGTCGTAATCTGTTTAAGTAGAGACATTAAATTACCGCACGGTTTCTAAAATCGGCTGACTGATCGATCAACGCGCAGCTCAAACCACTGGACGGATCTGGCTGAAAGGCATACAGTACGCTTACTCCCAGTTTTAACATTGCAGATACGATTGATCGACGTGAGCGTTCGATCACATTTGCGTCAAACTAAAATAAACCTTAATAGCATTGATTTAGAGCCACAAATTCAGTGCAACCGATTTAAATTTAAATTACGTATCGTTTGGAGCGCTGGCTGTGAATGCATACACGAAATTGAGCTCTAAATCAATGCTATTAAGTTTCATTTTAGTTTAACGCAAATCCGATCGAACGCTCACGTCGATCAATCGTATTTGCAATGTTAAAACTGGGAGTAAGCGTACAGATAGCTTTTATCACACAGGCATCCGCAAAGAAAAGGTTTTCGAAAATTCAACCCGGTAAAATAGGGGTTTTCTATTTCTATTGAATTTGTATTAAAAAAAACCCCGGCTGAGTTTGTTGTGGGCTCTTCTCAGACCAGGGCGCGTTTGGAACCCTCGCAGATTTAGTTTTAAGATACCGTAACTGATTGTCAACATCATCCATACTAATATTATAAATGCGAAAGTGTGTCTGTTTGTCTGTCTCTCTGCTACGCTTTCCTGGCCCATCTTTTCAACCGATTTTGCTGAAATTTGGTATAGAGATAGGGTATATCCCGGGGAAGGACATAAGACATTTTTATCCCGGAAAATTAAGAAGTTCCCGCGGGAATCAAAAATCCTTAATCCACGCGGACGAAGTCGCGGGCATCATCTCGTATTTTATAAGACGTCAATAAGTGTACATTGTACCTAAATTGAACAAATATATTTCGACTTTTTGACCGAAGCAGCGGGCAAAAGCTAGTAATTTATAATTACTGTTGCTATTATTATCGACAGAAATATATAGTGCGGACTCTTACTGAAATGTTGCACCTGCCCTCATTCCAATCACCCACCGGTGCAGTATCACCCTCAAAGCACCTCTTGCCAATTTTACTCTTTTCCCAGTTACACGATGTCACCCTTTGAGATAAGGCCACTCCTGCTAACGAGACCGTTTGTTGGCAACGCGCCACTGCGAGCCTGTACGCCTTTATATCTTTTGATATTCTTTAAGGCCCGTTTGTCTTGCTATATGTAACTATAATAATATATTCTGCTAAAAATATTCCCATACCAAGAATGTTTTTCAGTAGGTTATTTAAAAACCTTTTATACATAAAATGAATTTACATCTCAATTAAGTACTTACATATTGTAAACTCAAATTTCAAGATATCGTGATTGTATGAGTTTCAGAATGTCAAAGCTGGCAAAGCTTTGCCAATAAAAGTACTGCATCAAATTCCAAATTATTCTCAACGTACGTTTCGAGATGTCGACTCGACAATGTACGATTGTAAAGATTTGTGCGTTTTATATTATATTTTTAAGATTTGTGTGGTGTGGTGTTGTGCTGGTGCGAATTTCTGGCTCACTGGGCGGTGAATATCGCAAGCTACAAGTGCAAGATACACAATTATGTACTACATAGAGTTTTCTACTGTGGCGGATTATAGCGAATTAAACTTCTAGTTATTTCATTATAGAAAAAAACTAGGAACGTCTTATAGATACGCTCTATTTAGTTTTTTTCTGAGATCAGGCTCATAAGAGCTCATATGCTATGAGTTCTTAAAAACTGTGTTTTTACTTTTTTTCATATCTTAAAAAATGGCTGAGATATTTACGATCAAAGTGCGTATTTCGGCCGAAGGTTTTTAAAAAGCCGATGACGTCTGAATCCTAGTCGCTGCGCAGTAAAAATCAAAATTATAAAGTTATCTGTGGTAAAAATAGAAAAAAAATACTGTATTGTGCCTTGGTGCTTCAATTCAACAGTTAAAACACCTGATAAACTCTTTTTTATGTGCCCGAGAACCCAAAAATGAGTCATAACCGTGGGTGTGACGTCATAGTATAAGCGCGCGTAATCTCGGAAATTCAAAAAAGGGCTGAAACTTCTCGACGTTATAACTTCGGAAATACTGCATGTATTGAAGTGAAATAAAAACTAATGTAATATACATGATCTACGCTCCGATTTTAGGTATATTTGATAATAATATTTTGACCCTTTTGTGTTCTCCATTACTCAATTAGTAGGTACTTCAATTTCGCAGCTTTTGCAATGCTTTGTTACTTTGCCACGAAAATAATAATAATAATAATAAAAATGTTTATTGATCAAAAGAAATATACAAACAGATATCCTCTGAAATTTTACAATCTTAGGTACATAAGTTCTTAAATATGGTACTAATACTATAACTACAGTACATACAGAAAACCAAAAAGGGTATCGAGGTCAGAGGGAGTGCTTTAGCACCCGTACTAGGAGAACCTGTGTTACGGGCACCGAAAAATCTCGCACTGATTGTGCTTGGTACATGCGGAGCCTTGGGATTTCGAATTCGGAACGTAACATTAATGCTAACAGAGCAACTTCAAAGTTCTTGTGCTCGACAAACCGCGTTCACATTGTTCTTAAATAAGCCTAACCCCAATCACCTTCACCAGAGTATCTTTAAAGGGTAAGATTCAAATGTGACTTCACCCGATGAGATGGTTAATTTACATGAATCCGCAATGTTTTCGTTTCCCTCCGGGCTTCTTATTTGCGGCCATTATGCAAACAAGAGCCGTGACCCGCGGGTAAATTGTACCCGCTTACTGTAAATAAAAGGGTTAAAGCTTAGACGACGCAACTAGGAAAGTACGTTATATAATTCCCATGTATGTAGTGTCGCACTTTTCAGTGCAAAATCCTAGCAAAAGCAGTTTTTAAAAAGTCGTTGTAAAAAGCTTTTGCTTAGCGAATGGTCTAGTGAATTCAGTACAAAGTTGTTTAAAACTTAAAGTCGTTTGGTAAAAATGGAATCCTTTCTATTAACTAATTCAAAGATTAAATCGACGTCGGTATTCTGTAAATGCTTACTTGAAAAACTGGCCAAGTGCGTGTCGGGCCATACGCAGAGTATGGTTCTGTAGTTGCCCGTCACATAATGCGGGCATTTTATACGCTGGTCGACTATTACTCGTAAACTTGTAATGTTAACTTAGCTGTGATAGTTGACCTTTTAACTTCTTCATATGTACTACTTCCAACGAATTTTTCCACATCACCAGAAACAACCGTTTAGCTGGCAGACGGGGGTGACATTGGGCTGTAACAAAAATTAGCACTTTTAAGATTAATATTTCGCAAACGGATCCCTGGATCGAATAATGGTTTTGCCACACACGCAGTACTTTTTAACGACCTATCCAACGATATCCCACATCATGGGATAGACGAGAAGAAAAAAAATCATCCCCACTTTACGTGTAAGGGATTTATTTACATGCAATTTTTTTTCAAATTTTTATTTTACCACTTGTCTACCAAAATATGTATACCCATGCCAAATTACAGCTTTACTCAAACTCAATTTATTTATAATAATAACATGTAGGACATACAGGTAAGTCGTTGCATACAGGTTTATCTTATGTAACGTAATGTTTTGACTCTACCACCGGTTAACTTTACTACCATTCTTTCTAATACTAATAAAGTCTCTGACCTAAGCCACGGACAGACGGAAGGACATGGCGAAACTATAAGGGTTCCTTGTTGACTAAGGAGCCCTAAAAAGGACTACAAAAAAGAAAACAGTTTTTCTGGTGACATTTTACCTTCGTTTATTTTTGCAGTTCAAATTTAATTGCCCTTGAATTTTTCAGCGCGCTTGCTTTCTTGTGAAAATCTCGGGGAAAAGAAAGAGGGTTGACAGATAGATACCCCCAAGTAAATCTATTTTGAGACCGAGTGACTGTGAGTACGGTAGGCTTCAAGGTTTTCTTTAAGTGAGTTTTATCACACCTACATAAAGAAAAGTGTGCTTACGGACTGTTTATAAGGCAAGAAAGACTTATTTTTGGATACTGGTAAATAGAAAAGGCATTAAGGATCGGATAATTTGTAATACGCGATGTCTGTTTCCAAACTCAATGAACTTTTAAAAATAGAGCGCACATATTAAAGATTAGTATCTACAGGTATCTATTTACGGCGTGTTGTTGTGTGTTTTTTTTAATTGGCTTCATGGCTCTAGGTTCTAGCTCTTAACTCCCAGCCTGGACTATTCAGCCTTTACTTTTTGATTTATAAAACTTAAAACAATTTAAATTTAAAATTAATCATGAATTAATTTTATCAATCTACATCTATATTATTATTTTTTAGGTTTTCTACAAGAAGGTTCATAATGATATTGACTTTGTATGTATACAAAGTCAATATCATTATGAACCTTCTTGCAAGAAAACTTTTTATTTAGAAGTGAAGTAGACTTAAAAAAAATTAAAAAAAACTGCAAATTTACTGCACGAGGGCAGTAAATTCTGCAATTTACCGCACGAGGGCAGTAAATTTAACTTACAAGCCCTGGTTACTGCCTCTGTAAGTGCATTTTTCGGTCAAGTGTATTGAAAAAAAACATAATAATCACTTCAACCCCTGATGAAACTCAGCTCTTGGCTGAACGTGTCTCTTCTCAGAATGAGAAAGGTTTGGCTAGATTCCACCACGCTGACCAAGTGCGGATTCGCAGTCTTCGCACACCTCTGAGAACATTATGAAGAATTGTCAGGCGTGTCAGATTTCCTCATGATGTTTTCCTTCACCGTTTAAAGCAAGTGATTTTTATTTTCGTATAAGGCACTTAGCCCCTAAAAGTTAGCATGCACTCGGGCTTCGAACTCCCGACCATCAGAATAGGAAGCCGGACGTCTAAATCACTAGGCCATTATCGCTTTTTAGGGTTCCGTACCAAAATGGTAAAAATGTAACCCTTATGGTGCGACTTTCTCCGTCCGTCCGTCCGTCCGTCCGTCTGTCACAGTCGATTATTTCACTAACTATTAAAGCTATCGACATGAAATTTGAAATAGTTGTGCATAATAGTGGCCTAACATCATTAAAATAAAAAAAAATCGAAAATTATTTTTAGTTTAATTAAAAAAGGGGGAAAATCGGGGGTTTGAAATTTCAAAGTATGTTAACTATACTGAGTGGGATATCATATGAAAGGGCTTTACTTCTACATTCTAAAACAGATTTTTATTTATTTTTGTGCATAATAGTTTTTGATTTATCGGGCAAAATGTCGAAAAAAATACCGTTCCCCCCCCCTTATCTCCGAAGTTTACCAATTGAAAAATCTGAAATAATTATGGTCAATAGAAGCTTATGTATATTTAACAGGAAAAATAAAACCAACGCTCTAACTAGCATAGTTTTTTTGATATTAACAATAGACCTCTACAAACAAAGTTAGTTTTGCGGTTCATTTCGTCTTGTTTTTAATACGTCATAAATCGTAAAACTTACTACAGGTTTGTACGGAACCCTCGGTGCGTCCGACTCGCACTTGGCCGGTTTTATTTAATATTAATTAAGGGATTAATAATTTAAAAAAAAATTGGAATCCATACTATTATTATTGAGCTCATTTAAATCAAAAGTTAAACTCACGGCTCAACTTGGTGAACGATGAAATTTTTGAATTGCATGGATTTTCACTTTTCTGCCACATTCTCGTTATTTAATCTCACAAAAAGCCTTCGAAAACACCTTACCGTTTTAGTGAAATGAATCATTGTTCGAACGAACAAAGGGCAGGCCAGCACTCATGCAGCATAAATACAGTTATATTTCAGCCACATTTCTACTACTTATTCCACTATTCCGGCTTGTTTCTATTTAAAATGGAATTGTCATTTATTTGAGGGTCGAGTGGCCTAATTGTGACAACGCATATCAGTCGATTGCGTATGTTAAGCAACGATGACCCAAGTCGGTAACTGGATGGGTGACCGAATTTAGAGGTTCTGGCCTTTTCGCTTCCTCCGTGCCCCGGAGAGCTCGTTAAGCCGTCGGTCCCGGTTATTATCACTAACAACTGATAATAATCATTACAAAAACCGAGTTTAAGTCGAGTCGTATGTGGAGGGACATGGGAACCCACCGCATTATATCTCAAGAAAACTCCTACCTTTATTAGATTATCTAATGAAAGGGTCACGACCCTCAGTAATGAGGAATACGACGCAGAGAGAGTCATTAATTTGCCTTAAGTTTTAGTTTTAAAGGTGGTAATCCCACTTTTTATTTATTTAATGAAATGGCAAGACCATTTCTGCGATTTCAATTGGTGGTAAGTTACGATGGCGTCTAAGATGAACTTGTTAACAGCTGTTTATGCCATGTTCTTTTGACGACCTCCGGGGCGCAGTGTTAAGCGCTGTTGTCTTAATGTGCGGAGGTCCCGGGTTCGATCCCCGGCAGGGTCAATTTGGGAATATGTAATTTCTGAATTTTCCCTGGTCTGGCCTGGTGGGAGGCTTCGGCCGTGGCTAGTTACCGCCCTACCGGCAAAGACGTGCCGTCAAGCGATTTAGCGTTCCGGTACGATGCCGTGTAGAAACCGAATGAGGGTATGGGTTTAATATAACTGCCATGCCCCTAACGGGTTAGCCCGCTACCATCTTAGACTGCAACATCACTTACCATCAGGTGAGATCGCAGTCAAGGGCTAACTTAAAAGGCACGCATGGATCTTTCTATAGGTTCATGGCGACACCATACCATTGTTATTTGGCATAGTCGAGGCGTAAGTTTATCCTTACAGAGGATCAACGCCCACACAAATCGTAGACCACAGGCTCGCCTACTACCACTACCTACACCTTCGTATACACCTCCGAGCTGAATACTAATACCTACTAATAACTAGAATGACAGAATATTGTACTGCAATTTTTTTTCTTCTTTTATTCCACTGCAAGCCAGACTGCGATCTCACCTGATTCTGAAATTCTGCCAGCTTGGATCTATAGGGGAAAACCCGTCTTGCCCCTATCGTGCCTTAGACATATCCGTCGGAGGAACGTATCTCCTTAAACTGTGCTATCACAATTTAAGGAGATACCTACTCGTACGTAGATACATCTTCGATATTTTCTGAAAGTATTTTGATTAGACTTGATAGTAGTATCGAGAGTTGTGACACAATTAACCCGTTATAATGCAAGTAACATAGCATATTGGAAACTCTTACCAACTATAAGATACCAGTGCACTTAATGCAGTATCAATGTTCTGAGGAAGTTTCAAGATCCTCGGTTTTCTGAAGTTCTAAGCATGAAGCTCTACATTACTTTAAACTACTCGCGTATGTCGGCACCTACTTATATCTAAAATTAGTCCTATCTACTTATTCTACAAAGGTTCTTTGACTGCCTATTGATCGAACGCTATATAATAACGAAAATGTCTCGAAGTAAAAGAGATTAGAATACTTATAAAGTTTAAGTTTAATTAGTTATTTAATTAAAGTAAGTAATTACTCCAACGTTTCAAAAATATCAATATTAACACAAGCTAATAAACCCAATGAGTAAAGAAAACTGTATGTATTAAATTTACCTACCTAACTTTGGAATATTCCGATATCGAAATTCGAAGGAAGCACTTATTAAGTAAATTATTGCTGATTTTTATTATTAACCTATAGGTAAATGACTGCCCGTGTCAGTCTACTACGATTTGACGGCACATGCCGGGGATAGGTTGCCACAGAACTTTTCTAAAACCTAAATCTAACTGGACGAAGTTGCGGGCATTGTAGTATTATCTAGATGTTTGTTCAACAAGAGTTCGTTTTCATCGAGCGAATGCCGAGTGTAGTTAACTCCCGAGCAAGCGAAAGGATCCATAATTGAATCACGAACGTAGCGAGTGAAAGGGAGGAAGGAGAGAAAGAACATCCTCATGGACAGTGGACAAAACCATCCTTTCTCCAAGCAATAGTTAATGTGAAAGCCTGACCACGCCCGTCTCTTTCATCCTCCTCTTTCCTTACCATGATATCACCCATGTATTCTTGTACATTAGCCAGTTCTTTTCGCCTCTAGCATTGTACCTTTACTTTCCTTCTTTCTTCTTCGAACTGAGGACAATCGAACAATGTATATGCAGTACATACATACAGTGGCGGGATTTCGGAAGATCGCATTCGTTGATAGTGGCGTCAATTCCCTGTATCGCTGTTCGCAGCCTGCGGTTGTTCGCCCGTGAACTGAAAATTCTGAAAATACATTATGTTTGATCGATAAATACGATCAGTACCCACTTAGGTACCTATTTATGTAGACAACAGACATAAGATCAGACAGATGGATAGACGGACAAACAAATACATTTTTTTTTAATGTTTTTAAAATACAGGTAATAGGTATTTATAATTTAAATGAACATAAACTGTCTACGGGTTTATTATCCACATCCATATTAATATAATAAATGCGAAAGTGTGTCAGTCTGACCATCTTTATATCTGTCTGTCTGTCTGCTACGCTTTCACGGCTCATATTTTGTTAAAAGAGTCTCTCATCTCATAAAGAGTTCCCGCGAGAATGAAAAAAACTTAATTCACGAGGACGAAGTCGCGGGCGTCTAGAAAGTTTATATTTAACAAATTAAGTTAGTAATCTTCGAAATACAATTTCATTCAGCAATCAAAACACCTATTTAATAAAAACGAAACTTGAACCCTATTATCCCCTGATTGAATTTATAATTGGACAATAAATAAAAATATAGATGTTTTGAATATCTATTTCGCATCGTACCTATAACAAATTGCTTCGCCCGCCATTGGGAAAATAAATGTTTTACAAAACTTTAACCTGAATTTAACTGAAATATAATTTTACACAGTATGAAAATTGGAAACCCTTTTGAAATTAATTAATTTTCAGTTAGTTCGAATAGTTCTTCGAATTTTAACCATAAAGTAAAGTAAATATTAGGTATAGATATTTAAAGTGGTTAAAGGGTGAGTAGATGCTTGTATTCTACGTAGCTATACCAATCGTAGTGAATTTACAAAAAATATTTAGGCTCCTATGGTCTCCATTTGAGGGTGCCTTGTGCTATATTATACCTACTTATCATACGAAAAATGTTCCACCCTAAGTATGTGACCTCATTAGGTAGATAAGGCGACAGAATGCCGATAATTTATTCGCACCGCGATAACAACAACAAGTTTCGCTAGTTTAATAGGTTATTACTTGTTTGTGTTTACCCCTTGGCTGGAAACAATAATTTAAAAAAAATTATCCTCGCGCGACTTATGTACCTACTTAGCTAGGTTTAGAATTTTGGTATCTGCCACTGTCCTTTCAGCTTCTGCCCTATCGTTGATATGGAAAAGTCATGTCAAAAACGTTATTCAGTTTTTAAAAGAAAAGTCCAACAAAGAAATGTGGGAAATAGAATGAGTTTTGGCGCGAGCTTTGTTTCTGCAAACAATGCTTCATTCTGTTAAAACAGTGCACTTTTTTCTGTGGACGTTTTCGCTGTAATAAATTCTGCTACGATCTGTTTTATAACAGAATGTTTGGATTCTTCAATTTCTTGATAGATAAGTAAGTTCTACCTTTTTCTTTTTAATCCACTACAAGTTAGCCCTTGACTGCGATCTCACCTCATGGTAAATGATGATGCAGTCTAAGATAGTAGCGGGCTAACCTGTTAGAGGCATGGCAGTTATATTAAACTCATACCCCTATTCGGTTTCTACACGGCACCGAAAGTGTGTTTGTTTGTTGGTTTGTCCTTCAATCACGCCGCAACGG
Source organism: Erebia ligea (assembly GCA_917051295.2). Lineage (NCBI taxonomy): Eukaryota > Metazoa > Arthropoda > Insecta > Lepidoptera > Nymphalidae > Erebia > Erebia ligea. The sequence continues at coordinate 10,071,696 of OU785235.1, read as the reverse complement.
AGCAACGGGTCGACGTGGTTTTTTTTAATGGGCATAGTTGAGGACCTGGAGAGTGACATAGGCTACTTTTTATCCCGGAAAATTGAGGAGTTCCCGCGGGAATAAAAAACTTGAACCACGCAGACGAAGTCGCGGGCATCAGCTAGTAAACGATATTTCCCACCCCGCCTCTTTGCAGGAGATACAAATTATAAGTATTTTAGAAAGAAAATCAAATGCGAATTCACCGATAATAATTTAACTGCAAAATATAGCGTGCCGAATGAAATAAACAGTAGGCCTTTCCGTAATGGGCATCATTGGCGTAAATATCGTAAATTGAAGCCATTAAAGCTGACCCTCGAGGGTGTAGCGTTCGGCTACTTTGCTCTTGCCACGTGGAAACAGGCCTTATGCCTAATTTCAGCAGTCATGCTAAATTTAGGACGGGATTAACACCTTCCTTCTTTTATCGACACCTGCCTGCTCTATGCCTGGGCTATGAATCAAAATATTTTAAGTATTTATTTCACGTTTTGTAATGCTACTAATTAATGTTCGACTGCGGCCGACGAGGTCCCGGGTTCGAATCCCAGGTCGGGCCATAATAGTATGGGGTTTTTCTGACTAGAAATTCTCAGTACTAGCCCGGAGTTAGGGAGATGGTGGTATTTAACGTCCGTGCTTCGGAGAGCTCGTTAGGCCGTCGGTCCCGGTTATTATCACTAACATGATAATAGTCGTTAAAGCCCGCCAACCCGCATTGGAGCAGCGTGGTTGGTCTAAGCTCTAATTCCCTCTCCTATGAGAGTGGAGGCCTGTGCCCAGCAGTGGAACGTTAATGGGCTGTAGTAGGCAATGCTAGTTACCATGCTTCTTATCATTTTGGAAATCAATCTTCGAATGAAGCATCGTTTGCTATGCCTACGCTGCGCTACGCCAACGCTACGCCAGCACTACGCTAGGCCTACGCTATACCCACCTTTTGAGTCCAAGACCAATATCCATTAGTTTTACCCAGAATCCAAAAAAAATACTTAGTTTAGTATTAGTAGTATGTGAATGTGTAAACAAATACAAAGGGATTTTCGTAGTTATTTATTTCGAGCAGGTAGACAATCATGACTAATCTTTGGAAAATAGCGAAAAGCACGGAGCTGAGATTATCTCCGCTGTTTTCTTCTAATTTCCAACAATTACCTACTCAGCTGCGGTGTTTTCACTCGTGCATCTATACCTACCTATCTAGTACCTTTTTTTTTATTGTGAGATAGGCTTGCGCTTGACGACAATCAATGCTTAGTGCAAAGCAATGATGAGGTCTAGGTTGGAGCGCGCTTGCCTAGAAGATGCCTATTCACTCTTGCCTTGAAGGTACCTAAGTTATACGTGGCAGGAAACACGTGCGCTGGGAGGATGTTCCACACTCTAGCGGTCACACCTACCAAATCATTGTCAATCAAATCAAATAAAACGTTGCATTATGGCCAATACTTAGCTAATGTTAGAGCCGATAAAGGTCTAGCCCCACTTGAGATGCACGGAGCGGTGCGGTACATTTCTATTTGTAAGTGTTTACGTAAGTAGCTACCGTCAATTATCTACAGTAATTTTGCAAGTTATTTAAACAGTCAGCTTATCATTTGCAAATGTAAGTTATGTAAGATAGATAAAACTGCGGACTACATGAGTAGGTACTCATAATATTATGTTGTAGGTATTTATTTCTATCCAACTCCTGAAAAGCCTAAAGTTGTACCTAAGTAGGTAGGTATTAAGAAAAGATGCCATAATCTCGAAGAGAGTAGGTAGAAAACCAATCATTATTCTTACTAGACGCTTTAATGTGCTCTTGGCCATAACGAGCCAGAAAATTCAAGGAAATACAACAAAGAAACTCTGGATAATGGCTAATGAACCAAGCTCAAGATATTTCAATAGACCGTCTACGTTATACAAGTCGAGTGAATGGTTGAGTTCGATAAAGCCTAGAACTCGAAAAAAACTAACTTCAACTTTTAAAGAGTGATTAATTTATAATCACTCTTTAAACTTTTAAAGAAGAGTGAGCCTCGATCGCATTTGCCTTGGTTAAGGGTGCCTTTCCACCGGAGATGTACGGGGTAGTTAGTTTACCTAAAGCGGTGGGAGAGGAAAAAAATCTACCAATCGGATAACCTATTTAATTCATTTTCGTAGCCTCACTCCGCGCAGCTCTGATGGAAAAGGGTTTAGCGAAGGGTTAAGGGAGGCCTTTTGACGTTGCCGCATATAGTTAGTCTGAACTTTAGATTTATCAATGTCCTACACGGTCTGGAAAGTTTAGAAACTTTTTTTATCCCTCAGTGGGAACTCTTTGATTTTCCGAGATAACGTCCATCTCTAGGACGCAAGCTGGCTCTGTACCTTTATTTAGTCCATATTAGCCCAGTCTGACAGATTGTATCCATACTAGATAATATTATAAATGCGGAAGTGTCTGTCTGTCTGTTTCGCTTTCACGGGCCATCTTTTCAACCACTTTGGAGAAAGGTTGCATCCCGGAAAATTAAGGGAATAAAAAAACCTCTATACATGCGGACGAAGCAGCGCTCATCATCTAGTTTACTATATTTACAACACAAGTATAGCCACTTATATGTCTCGGTGGCCAAAATTCGAACTGATGTTTATGCCTGTTTAGTGTTTGTTTTTGATTTTATTTTTCACTAGCTGACGCCCGCGACTTCGTCCGCGTCGTTTAAGTTCTTTGATTTCCGCGGGAACTCCTCAATTTTCCGGTATAAAAAGTACCCTATGTCACTCTCCAGATCCTCAACTATACCCATGCCAAAAATCACGTCGATTCGTTGCTCCGTTGCGGCGCGATTGAAGGACAAACCAACAAACCGACAAACAAACACACTTTCGCATTTATAATATTAGTATGATATGATATGATATGAATACTAGCGACGCTGTCACCGGGTCAGATAAGTTTTTGGGACTATAACCACAGAATAGGTAATATGCTATAGCTATGGATTCAGTGCTCAATCAATAATTCAAAAGATAAATAAGTACTTGGTATCTGCTCTCTCAATCATTCAAATGATACTCGTCGTGATACAGATGACACTCGCAGCTCACTTGACTGTCTCCATAAAAAATGCTCAAGTGTTTCTAAATACCGGTGAAACACCTTCAAAGGGCCGCAAAATACCGGCATAAAATATTTAGAGTGGCTATCAATCTTTAAGCTCTTAAACTGCCTTTGTGCCTGGACTTTATTTAAAGCGTTCCAGAAAATCCGACACAATATAAACAACAAAAATGCTTTTGAATAATGAATTATGAACCTAAATCGTGTTTTTTTAGGCCCCTGGACTTACTGCAGAAGATTGAATGGGCAATTTTGCTACTCGTTCGCTAAAAGAATAAAAACTGGATACGTAAATATACACCTACCAATATGGAATAGGTACCATACTCAAAAAGTATATATAAACAGAATTTAAAAAATATTGAAACAGCTTTCAAGTTATTCCGGTAGGTAATTATTCCTGGCTCTTATCACAAATATGAAATCGCGCAGTAGGTACTATTGTCGACGACCTAGCACGAGTTAGCATCACAAAAACTTTGATCGATAAGGTAACTTTTGTCGAATCGTTATGAGCTTCATTTTACAGAGTTTTTGCAAGGGAATGGCTTACTTTAGTGGGTGAAGGAACTTAGAAACAATTATTTCGCCTGCAAACTTTAAAAAACGTAATACATATTAAGTTAAGTTAAGTTGTGTGACGCGTATATAAAATATATTTGGTTCTAAAGTACGGGGTACTTACGAAAAATGATACAAGTTTGTTAGGTTTCCGTTAACATTTATTTTGTATCCTTATTCATAAAGAAGCTAACTACAAAATAAAAAAAGGTTAAACATTAAAATTTTTATCTTCCTAGATCATTTTGTTTTGCCAATGATGAAGTTTATTATTATATTAAGTAGATAAACAATTTTAAACGAAACAATTCTTTACAACATTATAAATAGAAAATTAGCTAAGCAGACAACAATTCAGTACAATAGAAAACATTGACATAAATATTAAAATTACTAAGCTAGGCCAAAACGCGATTTGTTATAATAAACGGAATTTAAATAGAAATTACAGGACTTGTACTTAAATATAACATGATAAAAAAATATGCAGATAACCCGCACAGTTGAAAACTAACTACAATTTTACTCAAACATTGTAAAAAAATAAAAGAAAGGTGATCAATCCGAAATCGATGGTTGATTAATTAACTTTATTCAGATAATAATACTAATACAGCATTATATCATTAATACCAAATCAAATGGGATAGGTTTTAATATTTGTTTTAAAAAGGCTTCCTTTAACTTATGGATACATTCGATTTAACTGTGCGAATCATAGTATGCAAATAAGTATCAGCTGTGGGCTTAGTGCGCATATACACATTTCAACAACGTTGTTAGATTTCGAACATCCGAAGTGTTTTAACGTCAATACGAAATGGATCTAAACTGTCTTACTTTAAGGCCAGAGTTCATCCATAAATCAACGCAATACGTGTACCGTAGTTTAGTTTTACGATAGACGAACTCGATATTAAGCGTTGTCGAGATGCAAACTCATACTGAGTCTAATGTTAAATATGATTTTAGGTTACAACTTAACAAAATAATTGGATAAAATCTATGAAATATCATCTAAATTGGTGTTTTATGTTTCGTGTCTTACAAGTTACATAATAACTATGGTTTATGTCGTAACACGTACAATATGACATAGGTATGTTAGACTCAAGGGACATTACAAGAAAGCCGAAGTTTCTAAGAAGTGTAACTTGTGGTGAGAAACTAATTTACATACCGACATGACGCCTTTTTTTTAATTTCCGACATGTGTAAATTACGTACTGCAGTTAAAGTTCACTTCACTCATTTAGAATCTATCTAGTGTGCCTAGAGGTACTTACTCAAGACTAAACAGCTGTTTAGACTAGTAAAGTCTATCTTTTCACATTTTTTTTAAAAGAAAAAGGTATTTTGCTTTTGTGTACACCATTGTCCGTACGTTTCAGGATATAGCATACCACTGAAGATTTTATTTAACTTTCAGATACTAAAGATCAAAACAACAATGTTTTTCCAACAAGTTGGTTCAACGAAAGAACTAAAAAAGTTGTGCCTTATAAGATAATTTCGATTAACTCAAATATATTCATAAAAATTATAAAAATCCTTATCGAGTACCTATTAAGAATATGACAGCATTACATAACATACAGTCCGCGAGCTCCGAGAAATCCTATGGAATGTTAAAGTAATGAGTTAGAGTTGTCTATAGTACAAAACAACACTGCTATCTGTTGAAACAGCATAGTCTGTTGAAGCCTAAAAGACTTAATCGACTCGTGTGTAGAATTGTAAACCAAAAATAACATTATCTGTGGAATTGCTGTCAACTTGATATAAGGTATTATCTATGTTCTCTCTGTCTCTTGCAATCGAAGTGTCTCGCCGCTCAATTTATACTTTATTAAAATCTGCTTGTTTTCACATAATTTCTTTCCTTTTTGGCCTATAAACCCTTCAGGTTATGGGCCCAGTTATTATTCTGAGCGTGTAAATCATATTTTTTGAAATAAGTGAAAATTGTAACCGGCGGCAAAGTAGGTCAAAAGTCATTGACCGCGTGCACTCATACCTCGATAATGGCGATGTCAAACTCAAATAATTCAAATATCTGGCAAACCATTGAAAAACTTAAAGGTGCTAACGACTACCATAATTGGAAATTTCAAATTAAGATGGTTTTAGTGCATGAAGACCTGTGGGACTGCGTAGTGTCGGAAAAAATTACTGACGCCAAAAAAGGACTTAAAGGCCCTTGCCAAAATATGTCTTGCGGTAAGCACTGCAGCTTATCCACACGTGCGTAATGCACGAAGTGCATACGAGGCTTGGCAGAACCTTAGCCACGCCTATGAAGACAAAGGACTATGCAGGAGGTTGGGTCTACTGAGGAGCCTGTTTAATGTCAGGTATGCAGATTGCGAGAGCATGGACAACTACTTGTCAAAAATTTTTGAAACAACTCAGCAGTTGGCTGATATAGGATCCCCCCTGGAAGATGATTTTGTAGCAGTAATTATGCTAAGCGGCCTGCCTGCGGAGTACGATCCTTTGATAATGACATTGGAAAATAATAACTTGAAACTATCGAGTGAGGTAGTAAAGGCGAAATTACTGCAGGAGCAACAGAGGCGACATGGAGGAGAGAGTGAAGTCACAGCATTAGCAGCGAGAAAGGTGATCCGCTGTTACAAGTGTAAAAATCTTGGACATTTTTTAAAAAATTGCCCTTTGTTGAAAGGAGAGGCTCGTCAATCCGGTAAGAGGAAGGATAGCGTGCCAAGAAACAAGGACAAAGCGTTGCTGACTGCGCTCTCAATTGGGATTCAAGAAGGGATGTGGTACATTGATTCAGGAGCCACAAATCATATGTGTAATGACCAGACTTTATTTCACGAACATGTGCCCTGAATTGAATTTTTACTTTACCTTTACCTACTGCAGATAATTTTTCTCCATTTGCAATGTTTACATTAATTGGGTCAATAGGCACATATTCGTGAAAGTGAGATGCATGCTGCAAGATGCGGGGCTAGATGGGCGGTTCTGGGCTGAAGCAGCGCAGACAGCTGTGTACATTAAGAACAGGACACCCACAAAAGCTGTAATGGGTATGACACCAGAGGAAAAATGGACCGGGAAAAAGGTAGATATTAGTCATTTCAAAATATTTGGATGTATAGCATATGCATTAATTCCTCTCAGAAAGAAATTAGATGCAAAAAGTAAAAAGTACATTTTTGTTGGGTACTGTGAGGAAAGTAAGGGGTATAGATTAATAGACCCGGAGTGCCCAAAAACATGCATTAAAGCAAGGGATGTTACCTTTTTTGAAAATCAATTTATTTCAAATAGTAACAATAATATGTCACATGATGATATAATAGATATAACATTGTCACCCAGTACTGTCACAAATGACAATACTGACAGTATGATAGAGCAAACAGACCTTATCATCCCTGAGCCAGAGTCATTCAACAATAATCAGTGTAATACTGAGCTTTTTGACAAAAATCTATCTGATGACATATTAACTAAGTCAAAGCAGAGACGGCAAGAATTTTTTGAGTTAAATGACACTGGTGAGAGGGCATCCACAAGTCCAAGTACAGATAACGTCTCGGATGAAACTTACATTCCAGGCACATCATCAGGCAGCTCCTCAGATACAGACACTCCGAGCTTTGGAAGCATAATTGACATGGACGAGTCTGGATACATGGGGTGCATGCTGAGCTGCAGCGATTATGAACCATTGACAGTACAGGAAGCTATGAATAGCAGGGATGCTGACAAATGGCGTGCTGCAATGCAAGATGAGTATGACTCGTTTACTAAAAATAATTGTTGGACTTTAGTGGATCCTAAGGAGGGACAGAAGCCTGTTAAATGCAAATGGGTTTTCAAAATAAAACGAGATCTTAATGGGAAAATATTAAGATATAAGGCACGTTTAGTTGCAAAAGGGTGTACACAAAAATATGGTATAGACTACCAGGAGACATTCGCTCCTGTAGTTCGCTATTCAACAATTAGAATGCTACTTGCTATAGCAGTTGAATATAACCTAGATATTGACCAGTTAGATGTAAAAACTGCATTTTTGAGAGGTGAACTCAAAGAAAATGTCACGATGGAACAACCAGAAGGATTTGTTATAAAGGGGAAGGAAAATAAAATATATAAGTTAAACAAATCCGTCTATGGTTTAAAACAAGCTGCAAAATGTTGGTATGATAAAATTAACAGTGTGCTAACTAAGAAATTGTTCTTCAAGAAATCTTCTGTAGAACCTTGTGTATATTTTCGTTCTCAGAATGGAAGACTAACCATAATTACTGTATATGTTGATGATATACTGTTATTTACATCTTCACATAAAGATAAGAAGGAAATTAAAGAACAGTTAATGAGTGAGTTTGAGATTACAGACCTTGGAGCAGTTCATGAATTTTTAGGCATGAGAATTTACAAAGATAATGGAATTATAACCTTAGATCAATCTAACTACATAAGAAATGTATTGAAAAGATTCAAGATGGACGATTGTAAGCCAATTGGAACTCCAATGGAGACTGGCATTAAACTTATTAAGGCAGAAAAGTCAGAAAATTGTGAGTACAGAAATCTCATCGGCCATCTCATGTATTTAGCTGTATGTACCAGACCTGACATTGCTCATGCAGTAAGCTTTTTGAGTCAATTTAATGACTGCTACTCTGATGTTCATTGGAAAGCTGCAAAACGTGTTTTGAGGTACTTAAAAGGCACTATAAATTATTGTCTGTTTTTTGAAAAATCAAGTTTAGATGTCACTGGATATGTGGACGCTGATTGGGCATCTTGTGAAGTAGATAGAAAGTCTTACACTGGTTTTGTATTCAAGATAGGTAAATCAGTAGTTGCTTGGGAAAGTCGAAAGCAAAAAACAGTAGCACTCTCGAGTACAGAAGCAGAATACATGGCACTGTCTGATGCTTGTAAGGAAGCCTTATTTATAGGTACTTTCTTTAAAGAATGTCTTGATTTGCATTGTGTAACGACTTTATATAATGATAATCAATCTGCACAAAGGTTGTGTGAGAATTCCATGTTTCATGCTCGCACAAAGCACATAGATGTTAGACATCATTTCATCAGAGATACTATTCATAAAAATTTAATTAAAGTGAAGTATCTATGTACAGAACAAATGACAGCTGACATTCTCACAAAAGCTTTGGTAAAAGATAAATTTGATAAATTTAAATGTCAGTTAAATTTAAAAATTAGAACCTAAGAGCTCATTAAGTAATAATTATTGTTGTATTGTTACATTCTATTATTTGTATAATGCAGGATAAGGTTCGAATAGGTTTGCTTATTGTTTGATTAATTTATTTTGGATTGTTATGTAGAAATCAAACACTATTGTACTGTGATAGCTCATCTATTAGGACTTGTACTGTAGAATGTGTATCGTTTTGGTTTAAGGGCACATGTTGAAACAGCATAGTCTGTTGAAGCCTAAAAGACTTAATCGACTCGTGTGTAGAATTGTAAACCAAAAATAACATTATCTGTGGAATTGCTGTCAACTTGATATAAGGTATTATCTATGTTCTCTCTGTCTCTTGCAATCGAAGTGTCTCGCCGCTCAATTTATACTTTATTAAAATCTGCTTGTTTTCACATAATTTCTTTCCTTTTTGGCCTATAAACCCTTCACTATCGCATAATTACTCGCGTCAAGGTCGACACTAGTGCTGGGAGCGAGTTGGATAGGAGCGATGGTCTGGCGCGGCGCACAGCCGTCGCTACCTCAGACCCCGATTCCTCGGAGCTCGCGCGCGGACTGTACTTATGAGTACAGGTTTAACGTGTAAATAGGTTGATTGTTAATACTCAAGTTAGCACAAAATATCTTACGGTGTTAATAAACCAAAATATCATTAACAAATGATATTATTATTTAAGTCGGTATTATCTTCACTTCCTTTCCCAAATAAAATTTATAAAAACAAATCTAGTTTATTCGTACGATCACAGTCAAAATTCAAAAATTCAAAATTCAAATGTTTTTTGATATAAAAACGTTAACCGAATCAATATAACGGTACCTAATATAAGTCATCACTGAAAAAAATCTGGTATTACATATAATTATAATTATATAAAAATTATTTTTAACATAACTCATATATACATTCAATTATCAGTATTCTAAACTAACAGTATGTCTTTATTCGTCATACATTAATCATGATACAATACTTGTATAGACCATCAAGTCTAATGCGACATCTATAGAGCGAACTTTGACTTTGCTTAGACATGGTTAAAACGAGACAGATTTATGTTACTCACATAAGTCCATCTCGTTTTAACTCTAAGTAAAGTCTGAGCCAAGTCAAAATACGCACTATATATCTCAGCCTAAAATACACCCAAGCCAAAGCGCATGATTTTTGGCACCCATTAGACGATCAAACTGGCATTAGTTAAGAGAAGTGCGGTCCATACAAATGATTTATTAATTCTTGTTTTTATATTACTAACCAACCAAGCCGGATACAATTTTCTAGACAGTGGTTTGTCAGATTTCTATAAAAAATGCAGTTCCAAAATTTATTATCAATTATCAACGGCCCGGTGCTTGAGACTTTTTCGACTTCGTCGTTAGATCGCGGTAACAACGTCCGCCATGCGAACTAAGCTTCTTACAGTTACGCGTTTCAAAAAGAGGCTACTGTTGTTATCATGGAGTACAGAAACGAGCGAACGAGGAAGAAGGAAGTCAGGACTATGGATCCACTTTTCATTTTCAGCATTAATCTCGTCATTGCGTCACGGTTTGAACTTATGCCAATGAATAGTCTAATGACCGCCTATGCAATCACAAAAATAATTCATACACTGCTGAATATTCATAAGAATACTACAGTTTATACAATCTCACCTAACTGGGGTCTATTTCTTTATAGAAAATTATTCAGTGTAAAACGAAGTTGCCACTATTAATAAAACTTGCAGCAATCAAATCTGGCAACTTGCACTGTGTGAATTCTCGTGGCAAGTCCATTTTTTCAAGTTCTTGTATACCAACTTATAGCGAAAATGTTTGCATAGTGCAAGGAACTTGCCTAAGCTGATTTCTGTAAGTTTTATTGCCGGTGGAGACATTGCTTAAACATTTTTTAACGCAGTCCCCACCTTTACAAATTACAATACATACCAACATACTTACCTAGAAGTACACGAAAAATTCAATCACAATACATCGATAAAGTCAAACTTATTACAATAATATAAATACTTACAATCGTTAGTCACGTTTAATAATGTATTAAATGCACAATGAAAAGCCAAAACACTTCACAAACTAGCATGCATATAATATATCACAAAAAACACAAACGCTCTTTAGGGAAGACCGGGCAAACAATAGGGACTGCTACAAGCGAAAAACATCCTAAATACGCGGGGATAAAGTGCATTATAAATACGATTAACATTAGAACCACGGCGTTGCATGGAAGCGCTAAGATAAAATCGATTGATCGGTTTTTATTTGTACGCATTCAGTCGTTGAGCGCAAATATTGAGCGATGCGATTGCGATCACGATTTCGGTTACGATTATCGACCAATTTAGAGGAAAAACTTTTTTCATTTATTTTTACTGGACTTACATTTCTTTAAATTTAGACTTACTCTCTTCATTTTTTTAAATTATGAAATGTGTCAAGAAAAAGTTTTAATTATCATTTTTTTTTCTCGAAGTAAGAACCTGTTAGAGTGAGTCTTATATTGCTTGCCACTGGTGCAATTATTCTGGTCCTTTTTTTTCACTATACTGGAAATAATTATTGTAATGACTCCTCATTTATTTTCCAAATGGGGTCATTACTCATTACATATTAGTCTTGTTACAATCGAAACACGCAAAAGAAATCGCACTTTCACATCACTAGTTGCGGTATCAAAATGCCTAATCTAAGTGCAATGGATAAAAGGCGGGTTCACTAAAACAAAGCGGGATAAAACAACAAACCAAACGGATAAGTGCATCACGTCAATATAAGAATATAAAGAACCGATATCTAAGAATTTATTTTTTCCCATTTTCTTTTTTTCTCGTGTATTCTAAAAAATGTTCTCTATTTTACAGGTTAATATGATTCTCTGGAGGTTTGCAACGCTCCCATGGCCGAGTCACTCGGCCATTTGAGTATTCCAACACTCGATCCAACTATTTAAATAACAAGTATCAGCTGACATGAATTACGCACTTTCAGCAAAGAAAAATATGTCAAAACACTACTAACGTTTTTTTTTCGACTTGCGACTAGTGAAATCAACTCTACTTGACCATTAATCGATTAGTTGTTATCAAATACCCCTCGATTTAATTAGTTCGCCCCCGAATGCACTATGTTTTAGTCACGCCCCCATATTCTATCGTAGGACATTACGCACCATCTTTGATATTTCATGACGTCATATACCAGATATACGACTCGGAAATGTCGCTGGTGTCGAACTGCGATTCATCGTTTCCAAAATGTTTTTTGTACCACTATAAAAACCTTAACAATGAGCCAATTGCTAAAATAATTGTTTTTTTTTAATTAAATCGCTTATTTCCTAAAGGAATTTTGCCGTTTTATAATCCTATAGGTATAATTTTTTACAAGAGACGTGATTTATTACAGTATTATTTAGTATGAATTAAATATATAAGATAAAACCGCCAACAACGTAATATTTTAGTGTTTAAAAAATAAACAATTTAACAAATAAACCTTATTACAGACATGCCATTGCAGTAACAGTCGAATACTGAAAAGTCCGTTACTAAAATATTCTTAAAAAATATTATAAGGCAACCTTAGTAATTAAAGTGGCTATAATTTTTAGGCCATCTTATAAGCATAAGAAGTGGTTTCATCTTTTATTTTTGCTGTATAAGCGAATATGTAAATTATTGATTTTTTGTATTCGGCGTTTGTACAACATTTAAACAAAAAAATCTGATTTTGGCTAAGTATCATTGAACACTAAAATGTTATACAAATACAATCAATAATTAATATCTTCAATCATTAAAGTACAAATTATGCAGCCGGCCGTCAAGTAGTGTCCTTGAAAATATCTACGAATTCACAAACTTTAACTGACAAAATTGACAGTAAGGCGATTAAAACCTTAACATTATCTGAATACGGTCAGTTTTAGAATGGAATGCAGAACTTACTTACTTCATTTAGTTCTGCTGCTAAAGTAAATACGTTTAGCGGACATTCTTTAAGTAGATGGTGTAGGACTGCATAATTATCAGCCTGTACTTTGATATACAATAAGAATAGAACTGCATATATTTTACTTTAATGATCAATGTATAATAAATATTATAATGCGTTCAAATTAAAAATAGGACGAAATTCCGCCATATTGTGACGTCATAGCCATCGCCGAAACCTTCGAGCATTTAACCAATGGGAGTGAAGCCTAAGTGTGTTTGACCAAGACGAGCGTACCCCAATGCCAAGTCTATAAGAAAGATTTTAGTTTCATTGTCTTTTTCGTAATATAAAATGACAAGATGTAATTGTGTGATGAAAAGGACGACCCTGTATTGCGTGTCCCCCACTGAAAGTGACAGACTGTTTTCAAAACTCGACTCCTGTTGACTAAATCTTCAAAGTTGCGAACATTATTTTCATGTGACAGTCTATGACATGATATAATTGAAGACTTCAGAAAACTTTACTTGAGATATTATATTATTTCGACGTATTTCGCCTACAACGAAGCGATATGACATTTGCGTTAACGTTAACGCAAACTGAACGATGATGAACTAATCTATGATTAAAATATCATAGTATAGAGGTCATAGTCCGTCCTACTCATAGTTTGAACGCGTTTGTATACGCTATCACGTCTCTCCGGTACGGGTATAACGGGTAACTAGGCATGTGTATATGTTGAGTGTAAAGTGAGTGGTCGATGTGAATGGTATCTAGAGTTGACATACTGATCCGGTCCCGCGATGTGCGCTACTCCTCCGCGCCTGCGTCCTCACTGATTGTATCGCCTGCTCTTTCTTGGGAAATGTTTTGACCTGCCATTTAATATTTTTATGTGTTAAACAGCATTTGTTAAGTCGAGGTTATTAATACTATCGATGATTTTCTGAATGACAAAGTTGCATGGAAGCAACCGGCCTCGCATCCAGTGACCCACAAGTCAGTGTAATACTTGTAACGTAACGTATGTGTTGTATTGTTCACTTATTGTAACCTTTTCCTTTTTTAAGAAAAGAGCAACTGCTCAGTTTCTTGCCTAGAATCACCTTTCCGAACCGGTGGTAGAGTCTTAACGTATCATAAGTAACACAAGTTGTCCTACGTGAAATAAATCATATATCATTTATGGTTTATCTTGCAATTATTGTGGTAAAGTAAGTACAAGTAGGCAATCTATATGAACGCTCTATTTTGATGCGCAATTTCGAGCTTGACAGAGCCTCGATAGAGACTCTACGGAGATTAGAGACAGAAACCCACCCGAAAACTATCCCCATCACTTACATGCGTGGCACAAAGTACTCCGTGTCACGAAAGAAGTCTAAGAACCTCAGATCAATAAATAGTATAGATTGTGGATTGTCTATGTAGTTTGTCACTATCTTCCTAGTGATAGGTGGGAGCAAGAAGGGAGGTTTCAGCAACCTCAAAATTCAAATTTCAAGGCAATAAATATTATGCGACAAAATAAAGTTAACGGAACGTCACGTGCAGTTTGAACAACAATAGGGTATTTTCAAAATTGACAATATTAACCTCAAAATTCAAATTTCAAGGCAACAAATATTATGCGACAAAATAAAGTTTACGGAACGTCACGTGCAGTTTGAACAACAATAGGGTATTTTCAAAATTGACAATATTAAAAATTAAAGGTTTCATTTGACTATGAACACAAACAGCCATGTTTCAGAAACAGCCCTAGGGGCTTTCTTTCGTGACCCGGACTATACCTACTTTGTGTTACACAAGTACGTACAACCGAATACGGATGAAACGCAAAATTATTTAGGGGTACAACCATACAGTGAAAATCAAGTGAAACTCAATAAATAAGGGCTAATCAAGTGAAACCATACTAAGAGGGCATTCCCAACAATATGAATTATAAATGTTTAGGAAGTGCCATACTCGTATATCCAGACAAATCAAATCCATCATTATTGTTTACCTGCACTTTTGAAAAATATTGAGTTAATTGATTGAACGTTAATTCTGTATGCATTAGAGCCAGAATGAAGTTTGAGATTGAGAGTTGAGACGTGATTTTTTTAATCATATTGAATTGACTAGCTAAAGAATCGAGATTTCTAGTCTCTTCAGATTTGTAAATTTAAAGATTTGTGTAAAACAGGTCAAACTCACCCTTTTTCGCTGATGAAAGTATGCACTTCTTGCAGCTTATGAAGAAAAAGGAGACACATTGGAATTAGGCGTGGAAGGCATGAGGTCCATAGTCTTGCACACCCATCCTGCGATGTCCACGCGTTCTGCCTCCGCGCCGCGGATCCATGAGTGGTTCTGCAGGAAACAGAGACATTGGATTTGTGCAAGTCAAAATGACTAGAACCCAGAGCCGAAAAGATATTTATGCCATTTTTTTAAAGGAGTTGGGCAATAACGTTCAGTCCGTGTCACGAAAGAAGTCTCGTAGAGGCGGCGCTAGTAGTCGCATATTTTTGTATGTAAAATGTATGTATGTATGGCAATTAATGTTCTAATTGCCGCGGGACTTTTACACTTTCGTGACACGGACTATATGAGGTCCATTATGTGCTAACTAGCCCAGCGATGTCCACGCGGTCTTAGCACGAGAGATTCTTAACGAATCTATCTCACGCCCCAAAAGTGCCATCTGGTTATCCTAAAACGAGACGGAACAGGAGTCAGGGCTGAAACAAATAGTCTAGGTAGCAAAAGATGCAGAAGGACGTGGGAACCCACCGCATTATTATCCCAAGAAAGCTCCTACAATTATTTGATTAATGGAAAGGGTTCACGACTCTCAGTACACAGAATACAAAGCAGAACAAGAAAGCCAAAACTACGTACAAGGACACGCCCGGGCTAGGAGACTCGGCTTCTAGGCCTACTCCGGCAGACTTCGGCGTATTTACAAGACTTCACAACTCACAATAAACCTTTGTGAGCTCGTTCGAGGCGACGAAGGTACACGTAGGTCTACGTGTACCTTCTTCTTGTAGTCGCGCCTGACTTGACACCCCAAAACTTCTAGTTTTAGGGACAACTCAATCAAATCAGCAACTCTTTATTAAACTTAAAAACGCACTTCTAGTATGTAAGTTGTATGAAATTCACAGTTGTGACGTCATCAAATTTCAACGCACTTTTTTTCTCTAATCTATATTTTAAAATGGTTATCAAACTTAAAACTAACCGAGGATGTGAATTTTAGGTCTTTTGGAAGACCCTCTATTTAATAATGAGTTAGATTTTTTTTTTTATATAGGCATCATTCCCTATTGAAACCGATAGACAATACTACCACTGGATCGATCGGTACTTCAGATTACAAACACAGAGCTGGCAGCCCTGCTTAAAATGACTGAAAAAAACTGGTGGCAAAGGCTACCTCTGAAGACACACAAAAGATAGAAGAAAGCCCAGCCTCGATAAGTTCTATTAGGCCCCGATGATTTCGGTCATCGAAGACCCCGTCTCGCTTACTTACCATAAGCGTTTTCAAGTCGGCTCTTTCGTCGGGGTTCTTCTTCAAGCATCGGTCGACGAAGTCCTTGAAGTCGTCGGAAAAGATGCCCGACGGTAGCTTCGGTGGTGGCTCGTTGACTATGTAGTCGAGGAGTTCGAATATAGCCATCGGACGTGGGGAGTTCGGTGCCTGAAAGAAGGAGCAAACTCAAATCATACACTGACAGTTAAAGTTATAGTGCTCTATGGGCGCAAAATGTATTTTTCACTTATTGAATCGAAGCAGGCGTTACTTTGCGGAAGTCCATGATAATGAATGAACGAGAAGTTTAATTCGCTATAATCCGCCACATTAGACAAATCTATGTGGTACAGTGAGTGTCCTTCACCAATAGTTCAATTGCTGGGTGGTGGGTGTTTGCATGCTATTGGTGAAGGACACTCACTGTACCACATAGATTTGTCTACTGTGGCGGATTATAGCGAATTAAACTTCTCGTTCATTCAGTATTTTTCACTGTAACACTGAAGTATGGTGTTTAAAAAATTTAGACTTTACATGCTTTATATAGTTGCCTGTCTCAGGACTAAAGGAATATATATTATTTTTAAGAATTCCAAATGGAAACAATTTTCGAAATCGGCAGCCCGAAATTTATGTCAATTTCTTCGTAAAATAATAAGAGATATTATGATCTTCTATGTTCCGACGGACATCTCTGATTTTACAAAGGGACGTCGTTACTTATTGTTTTGAAGTGACAATTATTTATTCAAAGAACTGGAAGATTAATTCGCTATAATCCGCCACAATAGGTAAATCTATGTGGTACAGTGTGTATCTTGCGATATTCACCACACCACACAAATATACAAATATCGCAAGATATACCTAGATTTACCTATTGTAGCAGAGTATAGCGAATTAAACTTCCAGTTCTTTCATTATCATGGACTTCCGCAAACTAACGCCTCCTTCTATCCAATATTTGACAATTCTTTATCTGCCCAGGAACGACTACACAGAATGATGATTTAAAAAATCATATAGACGTACGTCATCTAGCATTAGTCCCAACGACAAGATATCCGACTGCACTGAGTAGGGAGTGCTTTTGACACAGTAAAAAGATACAACCAGTATGGAAACTGCCTAGAGGCGTTCGAGGCGGCTCACTCACTCAAACATGCGCATCTACGAGACCCATAAGCACGGGTCGCGGTGCCGTCAGTACTGAGTGCCGCGTCATTACGTGTCGTGGATGCGTGTTTGTGTGAGTGAGCTGTTTCGAGCGTTACTGGGTAGTTTCCATACTGGTTGTATCTGTTTACTGTGCTTTTGAGTCACTCGGGCTGATAACAATACTAACCTGTCCCGGAGAATGGTCTTCGTTGCTGCCGCCGAATATGGCCGCTAGCGTGTTGGCGTCGGGCGGCGGGATGGGATACATGCCGATCGCCATCTCCACCAGCGAAAGGCCCAGTGACCAGATATCAGACTGCACGGAGTAATGCGTGCCTTGGAGACGCTCAGGCTGAGAAAAACAATGTGGCCTCTGTATAACACAATCTGTAAACTAAACTAAAATGACACATCTAAACCTAGTTTTGTCCCTTCTGCAGAGAGTATTATGAAAGGGTTAGCAATATTTTTAATGCTATCATTTTAGTTTAGTTTAGAGATTGTGTACAACAGAATCAGCCTCAATGTCTATGAGTCAAAGATATCCGCTAGGGCGTGGAACATCCTCCCAGCGCACGTGTTTCCTGCCACTTAAGTATCTTCAAGGCAACAGTGAATAGGCATCTTTTAGGCAAGCGCGTTCCAACTTAGACCTCATCATTGCTTTGCACTAAACATGATTGTCGTCAAGCGCAAGCCTATCTCACAATCCATACTAATATTATAAATGCGAAAGTGTTTCTGTCTGCTACATTTTCACGGCCCATCTTTTCAACCTTTTTTGATAAAATTTGGTATAGATACAGGTTGTATCCTGGGGAAGGACATAGGCTTTTTTATCCTGGAAAATTAATGAGTTCCCGCAAGAATCAAAAACCTTAATACACACAGACGAAGTCGCGGGAATCATCTAGTAAAAAATAAAAAAAAACTCAGAAATATGAGACAGCTCAAACTTAGCATCTTGAAAAGAACTAAAAAAAACCGGCCAAGTGCGAGTCGGACTCGCGCACCGAGGGTTCCGTACAAACCTGTAGTAAGTTTTACGATTTATGACGTATTAAAAACAAGACGAAATGAACCGCAAAACTAACTTTGTTTGTAGAGGTTTATTGTTAATATCAAAAAATTACGTTTGTTGTATGGGAGCCCCCCTTTAATATTTACTTTATTGATATTTAATTATTTATTTTGAAAGGTAATATACAAGTTAATATTCTGTGAAAATTTGAACCGTCTACCTGTTACCGTTTTTAATATTGAGCAAAAAAATACGAAAAAAACACGTTTATTGTATGGGGACCCCCCTTAATATATATATTTTTTTAATTTTTAGTATTTGTTGTTATAGCGGCAACGGAAATACATCATTTGTGAAAATTTCAGCTTTCTAGCTATCACGGTTTATGAGATACAGCCTGGAGACAGACAGACAGCGGAGTCTTAGTAATAGGGTCCCGTTTTTACCCTTTGGGTACGGAACCCTAAAAATACTGGCCACACCGAAGTCGGATGAAATTTGCATATCCTACCGGTGAGTACGCATTAGAAACGCACGGCTTTCATTAACGCGACGACCGGGACTGGGGGGCTACGGCTACCTTCCCGGTTCCTTAGCACGGCCTCGGGACCGTATGGACTGCAGTTGGACCAAAAAACCTGTGCGTCTCAACGTCATTCTTAGTCTGAGTCACATTATAGTGACATTTGAGTCTGAATTTCCTTCTTCCATACTATCCATTCTTCCATACTAATATTATAAATGCGAAAGTGTGTCTGTCTGCTATGCTTTCACGGCCCAACCGTTCTACCGATTTTGATGAAATTTGGTATGGGGATAGTTTGTATATTTCATGTAGTACAATTTGTGCCACTTATGTCAGGACTCCACCGCCAGTTCGGAAAGGAGATTCTATTGAGAAGAACCAGCAAAAAACTCACCAACAACAACAATGTGCTAAACAGTAATTTATACTTACCGACATATAACTCCTAGTGCCAACAAATGAGTTGGCCATGGAGTCTATAAGTTGTCCCGAGACTCCAAAGTCACATATCTTGATCTCTCCGTTACTATTGACGAGGATATTGGACGGTTTCACGTCGCGGTGCATGATAGCATGCTTGTCGCGTAAATAACTCAGCCCTTTAAGGACAGCTGATGTTATTGTTCCTGTCGTAATGTATTAATGTTTAATTCATGTTTGATGGAACACTATCATAGAATATTAAATTTTAAAATAGTATAATAGTAGTAACTTAACAGTACAGTAATGTACAGTTATGAAGTAAGATAAAAGAGTGACAAATCTCTATTGCATTTTTTAAACATTATTTTGATGAAGTATTTTTCTGGTGTCAATCTCTATTATAGCTCACATAAATTTATATTAGGTGTTTAGTATGTATAATAACCCTAGTAGCCTTATAGGGCTGAGATTAAAATATGCACTAATCACTCAAAAACATATTCTGCATCGAGTAGAAAATAACAAATTCAGATATTTGCTTTGCTTTATTAAAACTTTAACTGTGACAAATATAATAATTTAAGTTTTAGGTGGCCTCGCTTTATTGCACTCCAGTTTAGGAAACTTACCTAAAATTGATTCAGGAATCCTTCCAGCCTTTTTCAATATTAAATCTAAGGATCCGCCATCCATATACTCCATGCAAATAGAAATTTCCCCATCACTGTAAAAAGCTCCGTAGAAGCCAACAATATGAGCAAAATTGCACTCATGAAGCACTTTTAGCTCTCTTATGATCTGCTTCTTAATAGCTGGCTTCACTTCTAGATGTATGAGCTTTCTGGCCATTATGAGGCCAGTAGACTTGTGGCGTACCTTCATGACTACACCGCCGTTTCCTTGACCTAAGAAAACAATGGAATAAATTGATACACTACAGTGTGTAATACAATGAGTAATGACTCGTGATTGTTAAAATAAAGAGGAATAAAATCTGGAAGAATTCTGCTAGTGTAAAAACGCAATTTTGCTTCCACTTATACAGAGCTATGGGAAGGTATTATGGTTAAAAATAGCAGCAACACTGTTTGTCTATGGCATTATAATATGCAAGAAAGTAGGAAAATAATTTTAAAATTATCTGGCGTATTACTGGACTGTTGTAAAAACTAAGTATGTAAGACACAAAACGTCAATAGAGATAGTCAATGTGGGCAGTGTCTTTAAAGGTTTGCACAGCCATCTCACCCAAAAGAAGAAAAAGAACCTTGGATGAAGTCGATTGTTGCATCGTAAGAACTTAAAGCATTAAGAATGTAACAGACAACAGACTATGGACCAACAAGGCCATTTAATGGCCCTTTCTTAGCAAAATAAAAAAGCATAATGGTTACCAAAAATATCAATTGATTCTCTTACCTAATTCACCTAACTTTTCAAAGTCATCATCACTGAGCTCCCCAATTTTCTCTTTCTGACACAGGAACACTTCTATCCTGCGTCTTTGGGTGTCATCCATTTCTATCTGTTCAAGCCTCTCAGTGAGAGCTTCGATGCTTGTTTTGGACTTGCCCGCCAAACCCTGCCGCCTAAAACATTGAATGCATTGCCATGAACAATGAATACATTTCTTACTTTCATAAACTGTCTCTCAGTGAATAAACTCTAAGGAATAAGGTTATTATGATTCCTCAGCAACAAGGATATAATTCCTGTCACCACCACAATTGCATAAAATGTCAACGGTATGATGCAGTGTAGAAACCGATTAGGGGTATGGGTTTAATATGACTGCCATACCCCTAACAGATTAGCTTGCTACCATCTTAGACTGCATCATCACTTACCATAAGGTGAGATCGAAGTCAAGGGCTAACTTGTAGATTTAAAAAAATTACACTAAGGGCTATTCTACTAGTCATATATAACAATCCATCTATTACCACAAAAAGGGGTTTTTATTCTGCTCAGGCTAGTTACCTCTTGTTGATTATGTAGAATGCAATACACTTATCATTCTGGAATATATTACAAACCTGTTTAACAGGAATGCATTGCTAATGCAGTTTACTTATCTTGAAATAATTGGGCCATAATTATTTATTGATAAACATTGAGCAAACCAAAAATAACTGTCTCAGACTATTTTAAAACACTAATTTTGTTAAGACCAGTAGTAGTCCTAGTCAAAAAGTAAGGCTAGGTCACATTCCACAAAAATTACATTATGAAAGAATAAGATAGACAAAAACTGCTCATTAAATAAAACAATAATGAGTTACAAATAAATTATCATTGACAAATAGTCCAGTCATCTTAGTCAAAATTAGGTAAGAATCTCGGAATTTGAGATACCCAGCTGATTTTTTGTATAAACTTGTATTTTGGTATTCTAAAAGTTGTCTCAAAACCTACATATGGTAGGGTGTCCGCGTCTATTAAAATTTGAGGTCAAAGGTCACAAAAATCGATTTTTTGCATATTTTTTGCGAATATCTCATTTCCTATGGGTTTTTCGCTATTTGTATTTATTATCAATATTGTAGAGAACTGAATTCCCTACAACTTTTGTATACAATTTTTTTTTATACGTTGAATCGTTTTCGAGATAGAGGGCGGAGAGCGCGCGGTTCGAGCATAATGTAAGGTCAAACGGTATAGTCTTGTCAAAACACTCTAGATAAAGTTTATTAAGTAATTATTGATAAATAAATAATTAATAGTAATTTTCATTTGTTATCAACTCATCATCATTATCATCATCATCAGCCAATATGCATCCACTGTTGGACATAGGCCTCTTTAAGATTGCGCCAACTTTGCCTATCCTTGGCTGTTAGCATCCATTTGATGCCAGCCACTCTCCGGATGTCGTCGCTCTACCTAGCCGGGGGGCGCCCCACACTCCGTTTGCCGAGACGCGGTCTCCACTCTAGGACCTTGCGACTCCAGCGGCCGTCAGTCCTACGGCAAACGTGACCAGCCCACTGCCACTTCAACGTGCTAGTCTTAGAGCTATGTCAATTACTTTGGTTCTTTGGCGAATTACTTCGTTTCGGATTTTATCCCTCAAAGAAATTCCGAGCATAGCTCTTTCCATAGCGCGTTGAGCAACTTGAAGTCTGTGGACTAGCCTCGATGTCAGTGTCCACGTTTCGGCACCGTAAGTCATAACCGGCAGGACGCACTGATTGAAAACTTTGGTCTTCAGGCATTGCGGTATATGCGACGAAAAGACTCGACGGAGTTTGCCATATGCTGCCCAGCCCAGCTGTATTCTCCGTTATATCTCTTTCTCTAAACTGTTACTTCCTACTTGCAAAATTTGCCCAAGGTATGTGTATTCTTGGACAGTTTCGAGAATAGATCCGTTGACAGTAATCGGCCCCGGAATGACCAATTCATTGAACATGACCTTGGTCTTGTCAAAGTTCATCCGGAGACCG
The DNA here is from genome assembly GCA_917051295.2 of Erebia ligea. NCBI lineage: Eukaryota > Metazoa > Arthropoda > Insecta > Lepidoptera > Nymphalidae > Erebia > Erebia ligea. The sequence continues at coordinate 10,048,727 of OU785235.1, read as the reverse complement.
ACACGTCGGGAGGCAGCGTGAAGGCTATCGAGCATCTTCTGCAGCTCTTGCAGCGAACTTGCGATGATGACGATATCATCAGCGAAGCGGAGGTGTGAAATGTGCTCTCCGTTCACGTTGATGCCTTGTTCGTTCCAGTCAAGCGTTTTAAAGACATCTTCCAAAGCATTAGAAAACAGTTTCGGGGACAGAACATCCCCCTGTCTCACCCCGCGATGCAATTGGATAGGTCTTGTAGACGCACCCTGTACTTGGACAGACATAAATGCCGAGCTATATAGGCATTTCAAAACTTCGATGTATCGCCAATCAACTTGGGATCGCTGCAAGGATTCCAGAACAGCCCAGGTCTCGATGGAGTCAAAGGCCTTCTCATAGTCCACGAAAGCGAGACACAGAGGCTGTTTGTACTCATAGGACTTCTGCACAATCTGCCTCAATGTGTGTATGTGGTCTATGGTGTGGTCTCTACAATGCACGAATGTAAAGACTTTACAATCGTGCATTGTTGAGTCAACATCTCCTGAAGATGCTACTCCTGAAGATACTACTCCTGAAGATGCTACTCCAATCTGTACTTCATTATTGTCTACTTAAATTATAATTAGTGGAAATGAGAATATAATTATAATGTAATTAAAGTTTGTCCCTTAATATTTTTTTAATTTTAGGAATGGGTTGTAAGTATTATTGAATAAATAGATTCAATTGATGAAAAAAATGATTAAATATGTATAATGTAATACTTGATAACAAATGAAAATTATTATTAATTATATATTTATCAATAATTACTTAATAAACTTTCTATAGCGTGTTTTGACCAAGACTATACCGGTTGACCTTACATTATGCTCTAACCGCGCGCTCTCCGCCCTCTATCTCGAAAACGATTCAACGTATAAAAATTTTTTTTAAACAAAAGTTGTAGGGAATTTAATTCTCTACAATATTGATACTAAATACAAATAGCGAAAACCCCATAGGAAATGAGATATTTGCAAAAAATAAGCAAAAAATCGATTTTTGTGACCTTTGACCTCAAATTTTAATAGACGCGGACACCCTACCATATGTAGGTTTTGAGACAACTTTTAGAATGCCAAAATACAAGTTTATACAAAAAATCAGCTGGGTATCTCAAATTCCGAGGTGAACTACTAAGATGACTGGACTAAAAGTCAATTTCAAGGAACAGTACTCAATATTTTGTTATAACCAGTTTAAACTTACTTGATAGTTAAAATTATAATATCATTCACGAACCATAGTTTATTTAAGGTAAACCAACAAATCTCAACGACAATGTTTCATACAGGAATTATTTTGCTGTAGAAAAGTTTGTACATGCAACACATTATAGCAGTATAGCCTAGTGGTAGACATCGGCCTCCTATTTGTGTGGTCTTGGGGTCGCTCCTCAGGCATGCAATTCAAACTTTTCGGAGTTAAGTACATATATGTGTAGTTTGAGCAATTAAATAATCTGGCTTTTAATGTGAAGGTGAGGAACACAATCAGGAAACTGTCAGGTTTGAAAGTTCTTCATAATGTTTTCAAAGGTGCGTCAAGTCTGCCTAACTATACTTGGGCAGTATCATGGACTATGCCAGGCCTTGACACACAGTATGACAGGTTTAGTGGACTAATTTTTAATCATAGGACTTTGTGTGCTTTTGAACTGGAAAATGAAGCATGCAGTAAAAATACAGCAACAAAAACTGTGCAGGTCTTACCTACCTAAGTACATACTTAATTATTATTTACTTAGGTAGGACTTGCTGATGAGAAGTTGACACGTTTAACCATAATGGCTATGAGCAATTTAAAAATATACTAATCAAAATGAAATAATTAACACTAGCTTTTGCCCGCAGCTTTACTCATGTTAAGTTAAATTTTCATCCAAATTTCAACACCCTATTTTACCTTTATAGGGGTTGAATTTTCAAAAATCCTTTCTTAGCGGATGCCTACATCTTAATAGCTATCTGTATGCCGAATTTCAGCCTAATCCGTCCAGTACTTTGAGATGTGCGTTGATAGATCAGTCAGTCAGTCACCTTTTCCTTTTATATATTTAGTTATAAGGTAGGGCAACTTCAAAATCACTGTAAGAGCTATTACAATATATTCAATTAAGTTAATGAATAATTGTTACTTACTCAGAAGCTGTAGCAGATTTCAACTGCGGGGTCATATTGGACGGCGTTACAGCCGGGGCCGTGTCAATAGACCCCGGTGGGAGGGTCAAGTTTAATTTATTTTTCGACATTTTGCTCATTTTGAACACACTTGTATCACGGCATTTATACAGTTTACTATTTCCTATAACTCCCTAAGCAATGATTCACTGTTTACTTACAGTTATAAAATATTTAAAAAATTAAACTTTGTTCGCAAAAACCAGAGCAAAAACACCCCAATTTTTTCCCCAATACATTTTTGATTTTGACATTGACATTTGACATCCTCAACGTCACTCAACACAGTACTTGTGTCTTTTTGATACTTACTCTGCGTTGCTGCCGTTTTATTGTCTGTGGTGTATGGTCAAAGAGGGCCAATAATTATTAGTGGGCCAATTATTATTACCATATTATTACGATGTTTGACACAGACATGTGATGTTTGGCCCAAGCTAAGTTGCGGTATTCTATGCTCTTACTCAGGCTCTCACACAACTCTGTGCTCACACACAACATGTCTGTGCTCTCAACAAAGCTCTCGTTTCCATAGATTGCTCAAAAAGCCCAATGCCAAGCTAGGATTTAAGGGCTCCCACACACAACTGCGAATTCACATCGCATCGCAAAAACTTGCGAGTTGATTCGCATCAGAGACTATAGTAACCAGGGGGTCTACTCTCTTTCTCTCAAACGAAACTTCGCAAATGAACGAACGAAATTTCGTTAACTCCTCTCCTACATAATATTATCTCTATGCTCCTCTCTATTTCGTTTTCGTACACGCAGACGAAGTACGGATCCATAGAAAATTTTCGTGACCGATTGGATTGAACGATTTTGTGTGGGTCTAATAACCGACTAACTACGTTCGTTTGCGAAGTTTCGTTTGAGAGAAAGAGAGTAGACCCCCAGGATTCGCATCGCACATTCCTGCGATGTTACGTCACACTTGGTGACCCCATTTTTAGGTGGTCCGCTCTGAGACAGTGTGTGGAAAAATGGCAAACGTTGACGCGGATTTTTTAATAACGTTAATTGAGGAGCGCCCCGTCCTTTGGGACAAATGGAGATCTGCTCATTCTATTTCTAAAATAATCAAAAAATGTTTCTTCGAGTTCCTCTGTTCTCAAAGCATTGTATTTTCGAATAAAATAGTTCCCATCAGCGTTCATTATTGTATTAAGTGGATGAACCAAAATCTTCTTTTTTTCTATATCTATCAAATAACAAATAAATCAAATAAATATTATAAATGTGAAAGTTTGGATGGATGTATGGATGTATGGATGTTTGTTACTCAATCACGCTCCAACGGCTGAACGGATCTGGATGAAATTTGGCACAGAGATAGATTATAGTCTGGAATAGCACATAGGCTACTTTTTATCCCGGAAAATTAAAGAGTTCCCGCGGGAATCGAAAAACCTCAATCCACGCGGACGAAGTCGCGGGCATCAGCTATTTAGTTCATAAGACACAGTTCTAATCTGAATTGTCAAAATGTTTTTGCAATTTTTAACTAAAGGCGCTCTCATATCAGAGAGCGTTCGTAAGACGTGATGTCACATTGTCGCGTTGTGAATACAAGTGTTACGCCGATTCCGAAATAAAAACATGACATTATTTACGCTCTTCATCGGAATCATTTTAAAGGATACGTACGTCAATACAAAACGAACACAATGAAGGTATTAAAACTAAATGCATGTTCCGAACATGTATCAGTTTTATTTGATTATGCAAATTTAAAATTTCAGATATCTGCACTCTGCAGGTATAATACACGCAACGTTTCAGACTTGATTTATAACTCCTGCTGTTTATTTTGTAAGTATACGAGACGGTCACGACCTGTCAGCTCCATATTAAACTATTTGACTGCAACAATCGTAGCTGAGATTTGTATGGCGATGACAAATTGCAACCGAATTTCTAAATATCCAGAGAATACAAAAGAAGACCTCTGGATACCTTGACTTCAACATTATTGACCCATCCTAGAATACAAAATAATACTAATATCCATCACACAATAATACTCAATATTAAAAATACTATCGTGTGATGGATTAATATGACAGCTAAAGATTAGAGAATTCTGAAAGTGTACCTAGTAGGTAATCGCACCGAGCTTATGAACGTTTTTGGCACGTTACATGGAATACCACAAATTCTTGTGTGGCAGTCACATTCTCAAAAATTCTAAATACGTATAGACAACTCTCTATAATAAACATTGGCACGTACTCGTAATATGCACGCACCCGACCAGCGTCGTGACTTGTGGACTATGTCCTAAATCGTTCTCATTCTGAGAGGACTCGATCGAGGAGACCCGCTCAGTATAAGTAGGCCAGCAATGGGTAAAGATTATGAAGCAAAAAGCATGGCTTAACCAATATTTAAAAGCAAATTTCAATTCCAAACAAATTTTTGTTTCAAAAATTATATATCCTTTACGAATACGCGAATCATACGATACAAAATCATACTTCATACTAATATTATAAATGCGAAAGTGTGTTTGTTTGTTGGCTTATTGGTTTGTTGGTTTGTCCTTCAATCACGCCGCAACGGAGCAACGGATCGACGTGATTTTTGGCATGGGTATAGTTGAGTACCTGGAGAGTGACATAGGCTACTTTTTATCCCGGAAAATTAAGGAGTTCCCGCGGGAATCAAAAAAACTTAAACCACGCGGACGAAGTCGCGGGCATCAGCTAGTATTATATAAATGCGAAAGTTTGGATGGATGTATGGATGTATGTTTGTTACTCAATCACGCCCCAACGGCTGAACGGATCTGGATGAAATTTGGCACAGAGATAGATTATAGTCTGGAATAACACATAGGCTACTTTTTATCCCGGAAAATTAAGGAGTTCCCGCGGGAAATGAAAAACCTCGATCCACGCGGACGAAGTCGCGGGCATCAGCTAGTTTAACAATAACAGCACTGCAACACGCTTCTTTCGATCCATGTCACTACTTCTAAAAACATGTCCAGTACGGTAGACTACCGTCGAGCGTATGGTCACCTGAACCAACGCTTTGCCGCACGAAATCGCATCGCAGTTATGTGTGGGAGCCCTAAATCCATGTTAGTATTATAAATGCGAAAGTGTGTCTGTCTGTCTGCTAGGCTTTCACGGCCCATCTTTTTCGACGTTTTTAATTATTATGAGTTCCCACGGGAATCAAAAAATCTTAATCCACGCGAAGTAGGGTATCATCTAGTAATTTAAATAAAGACGATATATTTTTAGCTTAGCTATAGATCTAAAATAAAATAGTGGTAACTCCAATTAAATGTTGCGTTTTATTTTACTTTAAAATTATTACAGTATACTATTTACAGTTTAATTAAAAAAGATGTTCGCTTTGTTCAACTTTAATAAATATCAAGTCAAGTATGCTACGAGCCAGTTAAAACCATGATAGGCTTCTAGCTGCTTGCGGTACTTTAGCTTTGCACTCTTGGGTCTGGCGTTTCCGACCACGTTATACTTCTAAAACACAGCGCATTGTTTTGTCGACAGTGGTCCTTTAGCGGAAAAGACTAAATAAAGCACCGCTAGCAACATGCCTGCCAATTTTTAATGAATTATAAAAATTTACTTCAATGTTAAAATTATAGCCTGATCAAAAAAAAAAACCTTGGCATGTTGCGAAAAAGTGGAAATAATTTTGATGACTATTACTTTCTTTAAAAAAAGATATCCTCCTTTTTTAAGAAGAGAAATGTAATCGTGGCGCCCACATACAGGTTTTTTTATTTTCCAGTCAGTTACTCTTTTAAAAAAATATTACAATAATTTTTTAATGTACTTAAGCCTTTTTGGCTTTGTAGTTCCTACTTTGATCATATTTATTTTTAACCTAGCTCAGCAATAAATCTTTTACCAAAAACACAATCATATACACAAAATATACAGCATCAAATCAGAGAAACTCAAAAAATATGTCCACTTTTCAGCCATTTACAGTCTAGGTTGGTACCTAGACAGTAATTGGCTGAAAAGTGGACATTCTGATGTTGCATGTATTGAAATTTGACTATTGATGTTGCATGTATTGAAATTTTTAAAACAGCAATGTGTAGATTTCTTGCTAGGTCTTCTCAGTAAGAAAGGCATTTCAAACCAGTTGATCTTGACAATTTGAAAGCGCTGTATAAAAAAATATTCGAATAGGAAACTGCTATTCTAATAATTAATCTATTTAAAATTTACATAAACAATACAATTAAACGGGCTACATTTTAAATAAACATTAAAAATCCAGAATTTACTTATAATATTACATAAAATCATGTTCATGAAGGCTTTAATTTTTTTAGAAATGTATTTATGCCAGGCTGATTTTTCAATGCCTCTTGGTTAGGCTTTTTATTATCTACTTTCGGTTTTTTTCCATCTTTTTCGTCTGTTACTTTTGTTTTCTTTTTCTTGTCTGTTTTGGGGCTTTGTTGTTCACCCTCTGGCTTTTTCTTTTTTACCTTCTTTTTTTCTGGCTCTACACTTTCATTTGCAGGTTGTAATAATGGGGTTGGGTCATTCATAATCATAGAGAATTTTCCAAAATAATCCCATATAGCATCTGCACATTTGTCTGGTTTTCCTCCGTCTTCTGTCTCCCAGGATAAGCCGTAGAACCAAGGTTTTAGCTTTTCCGTAGGTTTCTTCATTTCGTTTTCAAATTCGTCTTCTAAATGCTTGAGCCTGGCTTTCTGTGTTTCCGGTGAGAGGGATTTGACGTCATCTTCATCCATGGTTGCTTCCTGTAATTTTTTTAATGGTATTATTTATTTAAATGATCTTTTATTTTACTTTATGACAAAGGTATAGAAAAGCGATTGCTATAGGGACAAATCTCAGAGCCTAATATCTGTTAACATTAAGGGTTCCGTACCACCACAACACAATACAAATTCTTTTTGTAAATAACAAGAGATAGTCTAAAAAGGTGACCATATACTAATTTCTATCTACAAACTAATCTTATTACTAAACTTCATTTTGGAAATGTTTGAGATTTTTTTTTTTAATTTAATAAAACGTATGTAATGTTGCTGTATATTAACCTTGAACCATACTATTAATTAGCCAGATATATAGGTAATGTAGTAGCATCCAAACTGTTTTGAAATAGCTATTACTTTTTATTTAAATTGACCTCTACGAATCCTACCTGCTCTCCCCTACAACCTACAACAAACATTCAGATATAAGTCTCCTCCCTGTTCGTTAATTTGTATTTAGGACATTTAAACCTGGCATTAACCATTGATCAAAGATTACTGATAATAATTTTTGATGTCCTTAACTCTGGCTGTATAAATGGTTTCGATCGAGTGTGTTGGATTGAGGTTTTTTGGTTCCCGCGGGAACTCCTCAATTTTGCGGGATAAAACGTAGCCTATGTGCTATTCCAGACTATAATCTATCTCTGTGCCAAATTTCATGCAGATCCATTCAGCCGTTCTGTCGTGATTGAGTAACAAACATCCATCCATCCATCCATCCAAAATATTAGTATAGAAGATGTATTTTCATTATATTTATGTAGTACTAGCTGATGCCCGCGACTTCGTCCGCGTGGATCGAGGTTTTTCGGTTCCCGCGGGAACTCCTTAATGTATCGGGATAAAAATGAGCCTATGTGTTATTCCAGACTATAATCTATCTCTGTGCCAAATTTCATCCAGATCCGTTCAGCCGTTGGGGTGTGATTGAGTAACAAACATCCACACATCCATACATCCATACATCCATCCAAACGTACGCATTTATAATATTTATTATTATGAAAATAGAAAATAGTAGTAAATGCCCTCACCTCATCACTCAAGTACCCATGGGGTACAAAAACTTCATTATCAACCTCGTACTCGTCAGCGTCTTGCTCGTCGTCGCTGCCCGCAGCGCTGCCGTCGATGCTCTCGCCGTCTTGCTCTTCCTCCCATTCCTCATCGCTGTCCACTTCATAGTCTAGGAGTTTCTGGACATGCGATAAATAATAATCCGTAGTAAATATTATAAACTAGATGATGCCTGCCCGCACTGCGTGGACTAAGTTTTTTTCGATTCCCGCGGGAACTCCTTAATTTTTCGGGATAAACAGTAGCCTATGTCCTTCCCCGGGAGTACAACCTATCCCTGTACCACATTTTATCAAAATTGGTTAAACAGTCGTGTCGTGTCGAATCGTGAAAGCGTAGCAGACAGACAGACACACTTTCGCATTTATAATAATTAGTATGGATGCGAAAGTGTGTCTGTCTGTCTTTCTGTGTGTCTGCGACCCTTTCCAGGGCCCTGTCAGCGACCATTCCATCTTTTAAATCGATTTCTACGATTGGTACAAAGATTCCTGCAGTAATTTTAAAAAATCCATAAGTCACTTCTAGCCTGTATATATATATAAAACTATAGATACTCAAATTAAAAGTAAACTAAATGATATACATACATACATCATCTAGTACATACCAATATCAAATTTCAACAGCAAAAACATTCATCATGTTCTGTGATGTTAATAAGATATTTCATCAGATAAAGAAAATTAATAAGATTAACTTAGGTAAATTCTGTTAAGCCAACTTGCTATCACAATTATGCTGTACCCATATTTAGTAACACTCCGTTTAACTTCATCATTCTTGAAAGGAATAATTACTCATTGCAATCTAAGGATATAGATTTATCTCAGCTGTTTTTCGTCATATTTTTGTTTCCTATAGGACCATTTTGAATTTGCCATGAAACTATAATATTTCCTTACCTCATCAGTCTTGAAAGGTTGCCTTGGCTTGATAAAGGAACTCTTCTTTCTCCAGGTACCCCAGTATGGTGGTCTCCGGTTGTCGTGGAACGCAAGGAGTTTGGGTCGGAGCTTCTCGTGTGGTGCTGAGTCACATGTGATAATCTGACTTATGCTGTCCACAGGTGGTGGAAGTTCGTCTTCTATAATAAATTATAAAGATTTATTTAATATTTCATTTTTATTTTAGAGACACTTTTAATGACTTGCCATCAAATAAAAATAACTTTATCCTGGACAAATGAAAATTCATTGTACAAAAAACCTCTATGAAAGATCTGTAGCCCTAATTATAATATAAATCCGGTATCCATCAGGCTTATATTCAAACCTATATTAGTAAATGAAAGAATAATCACCACAAGTAAGAAATGTAATCTTAAGTATAATACTAGTGGTTCGCCCCGAACTGAGACCTTGCGGTATCCATAAACTTGTACAGAGCGCCATCTATTGACATCATTGTGAAGTTCTGTTAAAAATACTGAAGCTCATTAAAAATTAAATAATTTCGTTTCCTTATAATATTTATCTAGGTAATTTTAGTATTTGTTGTTCAAGTATAGGATATAATTCAAATAACTGATCAAGTTTCTGGCTCAGCCTTTCAGAAAATTGAGAGTTCTGAAGCAACTATGGACAGACGGATGGACGGACAAGTGCAAATTCATTCAGGTAGACTCAGAGACCTTCGCTTTGCTCGGTCAATTATAAAGAGGTAAAGTTTGTGAGGTTGTAGGGGGTAATCTCTGAATCTACGGAACCGATTTTGAAAATTCTGGTACCAATAGAAAGCCACATTATTTGTAAGTGTCATAGGCTATATATTACCCTGAAAAATTAGGGAGTTCCCATGGATATTTAAAAAACTTATTTCACACAGACCAAGTCGCGGGCATCTACTAATTAGAAATAAATGAACTTACCAACAATCATAACTTCATCATCATCCTTATCACTTAAAGGCCAAGTTTTTCCATCAGTCAAAGGCTTTCTCGAACCATCCTTCAAACTTATTATATACAATGACTTTTCGGGCACATTTTGTTCTACCAACAAATTGTCTAAAGTTTGCCTACTACTATCATTCAAACTAACTCTTGTGGTGGGCGCTAATCTCATATCAGATTTGACTGTGAAACTTGATAAGACATCATTTTTGCTGATGCAATTTATAGTAACTTGGTCTTTTTCTGCTTTTTGTTTTGGTACAAAGAAAGAAACAAAGGCTTCAGCAGCTTTCTTTTTCTTTTGTTCTTGCTCTAGTTTCTCTTGTTCTAGTGCTTCTTGTCTTTTTCGCTTTTCCTCTTCTCTGGCCTCTTTCTCTTTTCTTCTCTGTTCCTCTTTTTCTTCCTTTTCTTTGCGTTTTTGTTCTTCTTTTTCTTCTCGCATTTCTGAAATGAACAATATTACTTTATTTAACTGGCTGTAATCAATAATGGTTAAACTGTTTATGTAAAAGGATTTTGCAGATCTAAGATTTTTAAATCAATAAAATATCTGTTTTGGCATATAACTTACTTTTTTCTAACTCCTTCTGTTTTTCTTTCTCTTCCTTTTCTTTTCTTCTCTGTTCCTCCTTTTCCTCCCTTTCTTTCTTCTTAGCTTCCTCCTTTTCTTCCCTTTCTCGCTTTTTCTGTTCATCTTTATCTCTCTTCTGCTTTTCCCTTTCTTCTTTTTCGAGTTGTTTCTTCTTCTCGCGCTCTAACCTTTCCTTTTCTCTCTCTTCTTTTTTCTTAACAGATTCTAATTTCTTTTGAACCTGTAACACATAATGTTTGATCAGAAATAGTGGAATTACACCAGAGTGGAAACAATAGGGCAATAAAAATAAACCACTGCGTATATTATGTACTTAAACACTTTACTGTTGTGTTCAGTGTTAGCACCTTACATAAAAAAATCATACAATGATGCTACTTAATTTAAATAAATGAATTTACTTAAAGTAATCTTTGGTTTTAAGTTCAATCAAACTAGCACTATTTATAGCCCTACTAGATGATGCCCACAAAATCATTCATGTAGATGTTGGTTTTTTGAGAATCTTGGAACTATTGGAGTTTAAACATTAGCATAAGTCCTTCGCCAGGATGCAAGCTATGTCTGTAACAAATTTTGTCCAAATCTGTTGAACAGATAGATTGTAAAAGCCTAACAGACAGATACAGAGTCTTCTGTACAGAGATTTCTATTGAATGTAGTAGACTAGATGATGCCTGCATCTTGTTGTGTCGTCTATGTCTACCCTGATTTTGGTTTTGGTGGCCTCCCTTGGTTCCAAGATAATAAGTATCCTGTATCAGCCAGGACCAATACTCTGGGATGCAAGCTATCTTTGTACCAAACTGGGTACAAAAAGGTAACAGCTGGTTTGCTATGCATTGTTTTATAGGTGTGTGAAGGCACTTAGTAAAGTTGTAAGCTGAAAGATTTGAAAGCCCACCTCATTAATAAGGAAAGAGAGAGATAAACTACTTACTTACACAGTATTAGCAAAAAAATTACTTACTTGCTTTGGTGTTAAATTTGTGTTTGTGGAATCATTTATAGATACATCTCCTTGGCTGTTTGTAAGTGACACTTTTCTATTGGATCGTCTAGGAGTAGATGGATCTGAACTGAGAGATTCATCACAATTACTAACTATTGAGGTATCCAAGTTTTTATCTTCAATTTTTGATTTAATTCTCTCACTCCTTTTGGGCGACTTAGCACTGGTATCTTGTTTTTCTGCCTCTTTTGGGTCCTCCTGGTCACTTTCTGTGTAAGGTTTTTTAGGACTATGTTCAGATTTTTTAACATCATTTTTACTATCTGAAGAACTATTTGATTTTTCTATAGTAGTATTAATTTTTTTTTCATCACTTTTAGTCACATTATCTGTGCTATTTGAGTTATCATCTAGATTTATAATATTACTTTTTTTGTCCAATGTTAATTTTCGTATGATTTCTTCTTCTGTGACCTCCTTTTTAGTGTCACCTGCCTCATCAACTTCCATCTCCTCCACACACTCGACTTCATTTTTGTCGCAATTCTCGTTATTTTCGACTGAACCATTTTGGATAGCAACAGTTTTTGACTTTTTCACACCACCTTTCCTCTTCTTAGCACCTTTAGCCTTCTGTATTTTTTTTTTCCATGCTGTATCTACTAATTTCACGATGGGATTTAGATGTACTGGGACTTTTTTAACTTCTGTGGCGTTATTGCTATCATCGTCACTTATTACTAATATAGGGTCTTCTTGTTTATTATTCTTCGTTATTTTACCCACTTTACTAACTGGTTCGGGCTCCGGGGCAGACAATTTTCGCTTTCTAGTCTGAGGAGTTACAGGTTTCGGCGAAACATCACTCAAAGTTTTGAATGGAAGACGTGCCTGCTTTAAAACTTTTTTCGAAGGTGTAACTTCTTCACTATCCGATGATTTTGGAGTTTTCATGTTTTTAATAGATAAATACCGAAATACTCAAGTCTAACACGTTATTTGTATTCAGTTTTGTGTTAGAAAAACAATCACATGACACATCGCACCTTTGACTGCCTTGACTTTGTTTAACTTTGACAGATACAAAAACGCGGGAGATTAAGGGTGTGTTCCGAAATACACTGCGAACACTGTTCAGCGTGGAGAATGTGGAGAAATTCGTTCCGTTATGGACTGACGGTAAACTGCCGCAGTATCCTAGGGAAATATATGACGTCATAAATCGTCGCCATTTTTGTACTGTGAGCACTGGCGTTTTCGAGCCTCGAGGTAAGGTGCTCTCAGTGCTGACTGCGTTCCGTTTTAAGCAGTACCTAGTATACCTAACTACGGCTTCGCAGTGTACTTACTAAATTGACGTCACACCTTACAGTGCTCGCAGTGTATTTCGGAACATACCCTATTCGAAAAATACATCAAAACTTTTTATAAAGTTTTTATACTCATCAATAATTACCTAATAATTGAAAGTTTTTAGAAAAAACAATTAAGATTAGAGAAAATACTTTCGTCTTTACTTTTCGTGCGGTTTTTATAAGATTGCCAGAATCATGGAATTAGGACTTACGACTTGCGTACCTACTAATAATTGTATGTCATACTCAGATGTCATAGAATTCTAGCCCCAGAGCGATCGGCTAAAAATTGTCGCAATATCACATCCAAAAATGTCATATAGGATATCCATTGTTACAGTCCTTATAGCCGGCTTCACGTAAGCTTTTTCAGGATTGTAGCAATGGGTTGCAAACCACAGATTACTAGTCACGAACGCTGAATATCGATATTTTGGATGTGCAGACCTATTTATAATCCGACTAATTTGAATGTCTATGGTAATCATGTGGTAATCTAGCAATATAAGTAGACTTGACAGTCTTCCAAATTTAACTGCGTTACCTATTTCACTAAGTAATATTTTAGAGTCTGTGGTGTGTTGTGATTTTAATTTATTATTTGGCTTTGTTTATTAGTAAATATAATACAAAATACTTTAATTTAAGAAGCCATGCGCGCATTTTAGTAAATTTTCTTTTTACGATGCAATCCAGAGAATAGTAACCAGAGAGATGCAATCAAAGATACCATAAGCTAGAGATATCTCGAGATGAGAACATACTATTTCTATGGAGATACCACAGCGAGATACCGAAATTGTCTATGGATATTTTCATTTTAATCACAGATATTTTATTTGAATGCCCAAAGAATCAACGCGGAAATGCAGCCAGCATTCTTGCCACCATTCCACGCGGGCATGTTTCTAGCCTAAAGGTATAGTGTATTGTTTCCAATAAAGATTTTAAAAAAAAAGTAAGTAGGTAGGTACATAAAGTCTACCTACTTACAGTAGAATCTCGATTATCCGAACATCGATTATCCGAATATCCGATTATCCGGACTCATCCTTCACGGCTCTAATTACCGACTTAGAAATGATTTGACGGCGCAACGAGACATGAGTTTTTTCCCGCCTCCGAGTTCCGACGCGACGTGTAAGTACGACGGTGTAGGTACTCCGGCTTTCATTTGTTTGTATTTGATAGCGTTCAACTGATAGGTTGTATTTTTGTTAACATTTCTGTTTACGTTTTGCGTTAGAAATCTATAATGCCTAAGCGAAAAAGAGTAGTGTTATCTCATGATGACAAAGTAAAGATAATTGCGAGCTTAAAAAATTGTGAATCTGGCAGTAAATTGGAGCAAATGTATGGTGTAGGAACTTCTACGATATCATAAGAGCTTTTGAAGCTCTCGATGCCCCATAAAAATGGTTGGAAAGACAGGACGAATCGGATCCCATACAGTTATTACAAGTTACAACTGAAGCGCATCAGGGACTTGGCCGCAATGAAAAGATGTGATTCATTACGTCAAAGTTTAATTAAACAAATTATTTCCAACCAAAATTTTAAGTTAAGTACATAGGTTACTCGATTTTTTTTGATATCATAAACAAATAATAATAAATAAATAAATCTTTATTTGCCAAAACTGATTACAGAATTTCAATTGTATGAAACTCTGCCTCCTGAGGTAGTAAAAACTGTGTTACAGGAGACAGAATATCATATTGTATATTATGACGTATGTAAACCCCTTTCTATAGTAAAAAAGTTATTTTTGACTTTGAAATCGATTATCCGGATTTTCGATTAAACGGAATACCCCTGGTTTTAATTGATTCGGATAATCGGGATTCTACTGTACATAGTTCTTTTTTAACGTTAATTTTAATTTTAAATAACTAGAATCTAGATGATTCCCGCGACTTCGTCCGCGTGGATTATGATATTTTGATTCCCGCGGGAACTTTTTAATTTTCCGGGTAAAATAGCCTATGTCCTTCCCCGGGATACAACCTACCCCTGTACCAAATTTCACTGAACGTGTAGCGTCTTCACAGTCAATATAAGCTTTGTTATTGCGACACTTTATTATATATACTATTTTGTTTTTGTTGTAGTTGTGACACTTTATATGCTTTATATATACTTGATATACTCATGTACAGACATTCTAAAGTATTGTATTTACTAGGTACTTCGCACGTTCTTGTCATGCATTCTCAAATTTTACTTTTGTAGGTTAGGAATTCATAAATGTAAAGATTTTGCGTGAAAAGAAAGTCATTCGCAGTGCAGTATATATTCAGTTAAAATCTGTCATTTTAAGGTTATGTTAATTAGTTAGTTATTAGGTTATGTCCCCCTTTAATGTTTTTTAAAAGGAAAGGAGCAGCCGGGCGTTTGCTTAATCACTGAAAATCAATTATCAGAAGAATCCTCAGGTTATCCAAGCGATATTGAAGAAGAAGAAGATAATGAAATTACAAATAGAAGCGATATTGAAGAAAGAGATGATCAATTTACAAATGTATTAAAAAAATCTCGATTAATGTAAACTAAATTCATTTACTAATTGTTAATTTAAATATAAAATTAAGTTTTTTATTAAATAATAAAACTAAGGATCTATTGTATTTTTTTCCGTACAATTGAATAGTGCAATTAGTTTTTAAGAATTATTTGAAAATTTAAACAAATTATTAACATTTAGTAAAAAAAGGATGGTTGCAAAATTCATTTTTTGATTTTTCCAATTTTTGAGCATGTTTCTAAATGGGGACTGTATGTTTTTATTATTTCACAAGAAAGTATAACTCAAAACGAAAAAATTGCGACCTGAAAGAAGTCTCTACGACAATTTTCCTAAGGAGAATTTTAATTTGAAAAATATTTTTTTGGGCCGAAAAACGTGATTATCTCGGAAGTCTCTTAATATTTTTATCTGACAAAATTTGTGGATATTTCAAACACAAAAAGGTATACTTTCAGCAAGTTTCGTCAAAATAAAATTATTTTTGTGTAAATGAAAAATAAAAAACGATAAAAGTGGTTTTTCGCATTTTACTCGGAGATTTTGAGATTATGTGAAAAAATTATAAATACAAAAGTTGTAGATCTTTTTATGATCTACCACTTTTCTTTTGTACACTTTTCTTTCCAACTTCAACTTTCGCCGGAAATCGCAATAATCCAAAATTCCACCCCTTTTCATCCCCCATGTTTATCTGGAAACGCCCCTGCTCACGCATTTTTTTTTTTACGTTTATTATACGCCACTTTACCATTTCCAACTGTTCCCATCCTGTTAACAATTTTGTTTTTTTTCGTTTCATAACAAGCTAATTCGCCTGGACTATTGGTATGTATTTGGTCGTACACTTATTATATTTTTTTAAAAGCGTGAGTTGGCAATAGTTACTGCCAATGAAAATATTTTATTACCTAGACTTATGTATACGGTCTAATAAAATATTCATCTCTAAGTAAATTGTCAATAGACTATCTTAAATTAAATAACATTTTGAAGCCATTCCAATATAGCATACCTACTTACTTGAAATAATAGTATTTTCTATTTTTACCAAACAAACAATCTATTCGAGCTTTTTAATCCTTATATTATATTTATTTTAGTCATTAAAGAGTCGTAAAACGATTATTGGACACCATATGTCACCGCTAAAAACACCTCCCACCATGTATCAATGAGAGCCTAGTTTGACGTCACTTTTGTCATGGTCCGTAAACGACATCTTACTTCAAAAGTCTTACGTGATACCGATTTTCAGCAATGTCCATACATTAATTCTATCGATAGTTACTGCATCAATGTCAAAACATTTTTTTGTCCTCAACGATCCTTTACGGACAGTCGCAGTGATACGTGAAGCCAAAACCATGTTTTGACATTGATGCAGTCCTTTAATGATTGCGACAATTTATAGCCGATCGCTCCGGCTTTATTATGGGTGTGTTCCGAAATACACTGCGAGCACTGTAAGGTGTGACGTCAATTCAGTACACTGCGAAGCCGTTCCTTTATAGTTAGGTATACTGGGTACTGCTTATAACGGAACGCAGTCAGCACTGAGACAAACACTGAGAGCACCTTACCTCGAAAACGCCAGTGCTCACAGTACAAAGATGGCGTCGATTAATGACGTCATATATTTCCTTATGATACTGCGGCAGTTTACTGTCAGTCATAACGGAACGATTTTCTCCACAGTAAAGAGCACTGAACAGTGCTCTCACATGGATGTAATAAGTACTTACGTACGTAAGTACTTATTACATCCATGTGCTCTCAGTCTATAACGGAACGCACGGTAGGTATATAATATAAAATAGTGATAAGTTGCATGGCATGAAAGATGGCATATGTGTGAAATTTTCGACTTCAGGAGCTGCAAGTCGGAAAAACACGTTCTTATCTCTCTATCAAGAAAAAATTGAAAATAAAATCTATTGTCAAAAAAAAATTCGACATCTTGGTTTTGTGACAAAAAGAATCTACATAATAAAAGTAAAATACATAGCGCTCGATTAATACAAAATAATGAGTAAAAAATTTGATTTTAGAGATGTGTCCAGCGGATTGCAAAAATTAAGAGAATTTTTATTGGGCAGAAAACACGTACTACACGGTAGATTTACCCCCCTTTTGGCTCCTAGGACTCTTCCTCCCCCTGATATACCTAGGGGTCCTGATAGTAAATACTCGGACAAGTATTACTATCAAAGAAGTGCGTATGATTCTATCCAACCTCCTATAGTAGCACCGATAGCGGAAGGACCGCCAATTTTAAAAGATCCTACAAAAAAAGCTCCGGCGGGTGGTGTACGTGCTGATGCCGTAAGTTGAATATTATAAAATAAGTAAGTGGTGTTATCTGAATATGACCCCACGCACCTGATCAAGTCTGCAGGGTACTAATTTACTAATTTAACTTGCCCGGATCTATTTCAACTTTTGAAAGCCAAGGCCAGTATTCATTGAGTGGCGACAGGCTAAGTTTTATTTGCATTTAAAAAGTTTACTCTCTTAAACGAGTACATAGGTACCTCTTAACACCACCCTCTGAAATTAATGTTTTTTTTAAATAATTTTTTCAGATTAGTTTCAACAGTGCACCAACTCCTGGTCCAGCGTGGTGGTGGGACGGCCACTGCTATTATGAATGCGTACCGGATCCTCCTAGCTACCCCGCTCCTACTCAAGAACCGGATCCCTATTGTCCTCAAGAAGCTTCACCACCTCCAAAATAGTCCAACGATAATTTAAAACGCCTCAATTTTATTTTATAATAAAATTTAATTGATATCTATACGTAATGTTAATTGTTATTTACATACAATAAAATCAAATCTCTAAGCATTCTCTAAGGGGCGGGATATAATATTAATAAATATACGAGAGGCGCAGCGGCGTTGTAGCCTTGGAAGTATGAAAGCGGCGTCCGCGCCTCGACGCCTCTGTATACCTTGCGTCCCGTCGCTTGCAAACATTTTGTATGAAATAAGAAAGCAGCGGCGCGCCTGCATCTCGCCCGCACCCTTCGCTTTTCGTGTATATTATATCCCGCGCCTTAAAGTCTGTAAGTACTCGTATGAACATGAACTTCATTCCAAAACTGGATTGATAATACAAAATAATGGAGAATACAAAAGGGTCAAAATATTATCTAAATAAAAGGAAAAGGTGACTGACTGACTGATCTATCAACGGACAGCTCAAATCACTGGACGGATCGCGCTGAAATTTAACATGCAGATAGCTACTATGACTTACACATCCGCTAAGAAAGGATTTTTGAAAATTCAACCCCTAAGGGGGTAAAATGGGGGTTTGAAATTTGTGAAAGTCCACGCGGACGAAGTCGCGGGCATAAGCTAGTTATCAAATATACCTAAAATCGGAACTTAGATCATGTATATTACATTAGTTTTTATTTCATTTCAATACATGCAGTATTTCCGAAGTTATAACGACGAGAAGAAGAAACGATGAGAAGATTCAGTCCTTTTTTGAATTTCCGAGACTACGCGCGCTCATACTATGACGTCACACCCACGGTTATGACTCATTTTTGGACCCTCGGGCACATAAAAAAGAGTTTATCAGGTGTTTTAACTGTTGAATTGAAGCACCAAGGCACAATACAGTATTTTTTTTCCATTTTTATCACAAAGAACTTTATAATTTAGATTTTTACTGTGCAGCGACTAGGATTCTGACGTCATCGGTTTTTTAAAAACCTTCGGCCGAAATACACACTTTGATCGTAAATATCTCAGCCATTTTTTAAGATATGAAAAAAGTTAAAACACAGTTTTTCTCGTAATTTTTTGTAGATTTATTTGGCACTAGATGATGCCCGCGACTTCGTCTGCGTGGATTAAGATTTTTGATTCCCGCGGGAACTCTTTAATTTTCCGGGATCAAAAGCCTATGTCCTTCCCCGGGATATAAGCTACCTCTACACCAAATTTCAGCAAAATCGGTTGAAAAGATGGGCCGGGAAAGCGTAGCAGACAGACAGACAGACAGACAGACAGACAGACAGACAGACACACTTTCGCATTTATAATATTAGTATGGATGTAAAGTAAAAAACGTTTGTCAGACCCGGGTTTCTACTGCAAAAGACTCGAATAATATTATTTCTAATTCGACAACCACGATGACTGATGAGTTAAAAATAAATGTGCGCTAAGCTCTTTGGCTATGCTTTACATAGCCTGTGCATAGCTGTTAGGCTGTTAGAGCCTTGTTAGAGCACGATTGTGTTTTTTTTAATGTCTGCTTCAGGTTATACAATACTTATCTATGGTCTGCAGTTTATGGCTATGGTTTCTATGGCTCTATGGTATCACATGCTTTTGGCGGGCATTGGAGCATTGGCAACATTTCCCGCCCTTTACACTGTGAGTTTCCCGCCAATTATTCAATTATTTACTGCTGCATTCAGATTTCAAAAATTAAAAATAGCGTTTTAGGTATGGTTTTAACTTTTGGTTGGTATCAGTTTTTATCTTAATAATAAGGGTAGGTAGGTACTTATAAGATTTAAAAAAAAAAAACGAAGGTGTCCAAAGCCGAAGCCGGAGCTTCGGTCGGACACTATACATTGGGCATCGGTTGCTCTGACTTCATGTTAAATGGAAATAAACGGATGCATTTATTTTTATAAGTCTACGGTCTACGAACATGAAATAGGGATGATGCCTAAGTATATCAAAAATAAATTATTTCGAACTGATTATTAAATAGAGGGTATTCCAAAAGACCTAACATACACATCCTTGGTTAGTTTTAAGTTTGAAATATAGATTAAAGAAAAACAAGTGCGTTGAAATTTGATGTCACGACTCACGACTGTGAATTTCATACAACTTCCATACTAGAAGTGCGCTTTTATGTTTGTTAAAGAGTTGTTTGATTGAGTTGTCATCATCCCTATTAACATATCTAAAGTCAAGGATAGGTACACGTCTCATAATACTGCATGTATTACTTGTTTTTAGGTAGGTATGTCCTCAACTTTGTTTGATAAATAATGCATTGGTTTTCATTTTCTACGTTGATCTCCCTATTTAACTGACGTAGGTATGACTGTAATAGGTAGGTACATGTTAGAATCATGGGTTATAATAATTATATTCAACCATCGTATAGGTGAAAAACTTTTTAAATGCGAAAGCACGAGAAAGTCTATCTAGCTTGACGACCTCCGTGGCGCAGTGTTGAGCGCTGTTGCCTTAACGTGCGGAGGTCCCGGGTTCGATCCCCGGCAGGGTTTGGAAATTTATAATTTCTGAATTTCCCTGGTCTGGCCTGGTGGGAGGCTTCGGCCGTGGCTGGTTACCACCCTACCGGCAAAGACGTGCCGCTAAGCGATTTAGCGTTCCGGTACGATGCCGTGTAGAAACCGAATAGGGGTATGGGTTTAATATAACTGCCATGCCCCTAACAGGTTAGCCCGTTACCATCTTAGACTGCATCATCACTTACCATCAGGTGAGATCGCAGTCAAGGGCTAACTTGTAGTGGATAAAAAAAAAAAAAAAAAAAAGCTATCTTTCTGTCTCACGGCCCATTAGCTGTATAACCGACCGTGTTGATACCTAAATAATTGATTAGTTACGAGTAGGTAGGTACATCCAGCAGGCTTAGCATTTCTTTACACAACATACCTAATACGTGCACAAAATCCGGTAAGTAGGTAGGTACCTATATTACGAGACAAAAAATAGTCGGCATATGTAAGGGTTCATAGAGAAAAATAGCTCAGTAAGAAATATTACTTTTACCTATATTCTCTACTTTTGACGTAACGAGACAAGCAACCATTTAGTACTAGGTACATCTGTAAGCAACCATATTAGCTTAAAATATAGAGATAACGGCTAGACATAATTTTACTCGTTGTGCGCAATGCGAAACTAGGACCTATTTTTGTTCTCGAAAACTGAATAGTTCACAGAGGATTTATCAGCAACAGCGGACAGCAAAATCCATGCACTGGAGACAAAGTCGCGGGAGTCAGACATGATTGTTGGATAGGTAATTCTATCGCGCGTTGTTTGTAAGTACAGTAGAATCTCGATTATCCGAACATCGATTATCCGAATATCCGATTATCCGGACTCATCCTTCACGGCTCTAATTACCGACTTAGAAATGATTTGACGGCGCAACGAGACATGAGTTTTTTCCCGCCTCCGAGTTCCGACGCGACGTGTAAGTACGACGGTGTAGGTACTCCGGCTTTCATTTGTTTGTATTTGATAGCGTTCAACTGATAGGTTGTATTTTTGTTAACATTTCTGTTTACGTTTTGCGTTAGAAATCTATAATGCCTAAGCGAAAAAGAGTAGTGTTATCTCATGATGACAAAGTAAAGATAATTGCGAGCTTAAAAAATTGTGAATCTGGCAGTAAATTGGAGCAAATGTATGGTGTAGGAACTTCTACGATATCATAAGAGCTTTTGAAGCTCTCGATGCCCCATAAAAATGGTTGGAAAGACAGGACGAATCGGATCCCATACAGTTATTACAAGTTACAACTGAAGCGCATCAGGGACTTGGCCGCAATGAAAAGATGTGATTCATTACGTCAAAGTTTAATTAAACAAATTATTTCCAACCAAAATTTTAAGTTAAGTACATAGGTTACTCGATTTTTTTTGATATCATAAACAAATAATAATAAATAAATAAATCTTTATTTGCCAAAACTGATTACAGAATTTCAATTGTATGAAACTCTGCCTCCTGAGGTAGTAAAAACTGTGTTACAGGAGACAGAATATCATATTGTATATTATGACGTATGTAAACCCCTTTCTATAGTAAAATAGTTATTTGTTATACAAGAGTGAAAAGTTGTTTTTTAACCGCGTGCTCAATTTTGATGACCGAGCAAGCGAAGGATTCTAAAATTGAATCACGAGCGGAGCGAGTGATTCAAAAATTAGAATCCTGAGCGTCAGCGAGGGAATCAAAAGAGCACGAGGTGAAAAATCTTTTCACTCGAGTGCAACACGTAACTTTTCATCCCACCTCAGCGAGGAAATGACTAAATGCAAAAAAAATCACAAGATTAAATTCAATTCTGTTCATTTCTTCGTCACTAGAATCACTCATTTTAGGTTTTTCACTTATTTTCAATTTTCTTGTTCATAATCGGTTTTAATTTTAAACAATATGACGTGAAAGAAAATGGTGCGCGCAAAGCAAATTAAAAAAGTACACCAAGAAGGTTACTTACGAGTGTGAGTTTTTAACAAATTAAAAACGATTGTATGGAAATTCGGCACCATAGAGGTACAAGTAAATAGGTTTTAATGATGTTTTGAATTCACAAACTTCATAGACGAGTGATATTTACTAACGTGCACACGATGTTCTAAATTCAATTTACTTTATCCTCTAGAGGATAATAACGGCTTTTACCTTCAGATATCGAAGAGTAAAAATACTCTTTCCGAGATGGTGGGATGAAAAAGTTATTTTTGACTTTGAAATCGATTATCCGGATTTTCGATTAAACGGAATACCCCTGGTTTTAATTGATTCGGATAATCGGGATTCTACTGTACCTATATTGTTCAAGCCTTGTTCTCGATTCTAGGATTCCTTTAATATTGCGTGAAGTGAAGTCGTATATAATTCACATAGGTAGGCTTATGCCCTTACTTCGTCCGCGTGGATTGAGGTTTTTCGGTTCCCGCGGAAACTCTTTAATTTTCCGGGATAAAAATATGTAGCCTATTTGTTATTCCAGACTACTTATAATCTATCTCTGTGCCAAATTTCATCCAAATCCGTTTAGCCGTTGGGCGTGATTGAGTAACAAACATCCATATCCATACATCCATCCAAACTTTCGCATTTATAATACATATTAGTATAGGTAGATTAAGTATATTAACGTACTAGGTAGGTACCTAGTTACTTAAAAATATTTTTTATCATATTTACTTAATAATTGTAAGTCGATAATGTCCTCCCGACCGAATTTCGGCCACGGCGGCCCATCTCCAGAGAGATTATAGCCATAGACTGCGCGGAAGATATTATAATAGTGCTCGAGTGTGCAATATAATAATATAGAGGTGCAAGCTCTCTGTCCCTTTACTCTCATAGCCCGATGGGACGGAAGATCTGACTCGACCGGAGATATATCAGGCGCAGGACCGACTTCCTTACTCCAGGCTAGTACCTACCTACTGAGAATTTCTTGTCAGAAAAACCCAATACTTGTTATGACCCGACCCGGGACTCGAACCCGAGACCTCGTCGGCCGCAGTCGAACATGCTAACCACTAGACCAACGAGGCAGGCAGTATGAGTAGATAGACCGTATAAAAATACATATCTCTAATTAAAAAATATGTCAACTTAATCATATAGGTACCTACCAATTGTTTTCATGAGGTGTCCGTGTACCTATACTTTTATGTAGGTAGGTATCTAGTATCTACCTATAAATGAATGGTTCTTACTATATAATATTATAACAAACTTATCTGGCGCGGTGGCCAAAATTGGAACTAATTTTTATGCCTGTTTAGTTTTCATTTTTTTTATTTTTCATGTAGGTAATAGCGATCCGTCACCGGGTCAGATAAGTTTGTGGGACTGTACTACCCCAGTATATTATTCTAGTCTTTGGACTGTACTTTTATCTTCCTTACGTCGTAGGTAAGTGTCTCGTACCCCATGCAAGGGACGTAGTACGTAAGTACTACGTAGGTACATAGTAGGTATATAGAATAGCGAACCGGCTCAAACACCTGTGCCACAGTTTAAACAGTCTTTAGTAAAGGAGCGGACTCCACAAGTAAAACGATCATGAGTAGTGATTAGACTTAATCTCTTCTCCGTTGTAGAGTGCGGTTGGTACAGTCTGCTACAAAATAATATTATTAGGTATTAAGATCACATTTGAATTTTAAACATCAAGGAAGGTTTTAACTTTTTTACGTCGTTTTAAAATGGCATAGGTAAGTACTTATCTACCTAGTTAATTAGCTGTTATATTCATAAGTCTACAGACCAATGATATTTTATATTACCTATATTAAAAAATGGTTAAAAACTGACAGAGACGTAAATTAAAATCCTGACATAATAAACAACGAACGATTATGTAAGTTGGATGTGGTGCACTAGAAGTATGCACCTAGAATTACTGCACAGCTCCAAGGGTGCACCAAAGAAAAATGAAAAGGCCTGTGAGGATGTGCTTAATATACGAAAACATTACTATGATAAGCCTATCTAAGAATATGATCAACAGCTTAAAATGATGATACATGTGCCTTAGTCGTATCAAAATACAACCGCGCGATCAGGCAGTACAGAATTTATTTACGTACCTACCTATTTATTTCTCAATTATATGAAAGCATCTCGTCTGTATAAATCTGGTATGGTTTTCTGGCTGCGACATTGGATTTTGGCCAATAGCGAAGTAATGTTATGCAGCAGAGGTGATTGCGATCATTACTTCTGTAGCTATAATTTTGTCATAGGTAAGTAATATGGTCCCAGTATCACAAAAATATAAGCAACACTGTAGTTTTGCATCTTTTTACACGACTGTACAGCTACTAGCTCGAGCGCATGAGCAAAACACAGCCCAGACGGTCAGTACCTCCGGTATCAGCGTACTCCATACACGCATCATTTGTTAACAAAAGGGAAGATCACCAATGATGACTGATCCCTACTTCAAATTCCCGCCAAAGCGTTGTTAACGACCTCCTAAAACATTTTACGACCGACCGATGTTGTGATCACTCAACGTTCTTTATGACTCGTGTGTTTACCGCGGTTGTGAGTAGGAAGTAGGAACCACCTGTGACTTTTTTTACTACGGCATCAAAATGAGAGAGGAATCGGATACTACAGCCATGAATGAGAGGATAGCGGAGTTCCGTAGCGATCCGGAGAAGCTTCGGCAGGCCACCGAATTCGTAGACGAACTGATACAGCAGGCAAAAAAAGAGGCCGAGCTAAAACAGAAAGAGAAAGAGAAAAGCAAATTCGTAAGTATCAATGTATATTAAAATAAGGAAACCCCTAAACAAAATGTATGGAATTGATAGGGCGGTAAGTGTTAATTTGGAGTAGGTAGTGCTGATGCAAATAGCTTCTTCGACATACTCTACCCTCGACACGTTGAAAACGTTTATTTGCATGCTTAGCACATTTTTCGATTTCACTTGTAACGGTAGCTCTCATAATATTTGCATTAATATAAACAACGAGGTTGTCGGCAAAGGCTGGTTAACCTTTGCCGACAACCTCGTTCTTGCTATTGTGGTTTTTGAACCTTTGCTTCCCCGGGACCACCCCGGGACTCTACGGCTCTGTGAAAAGTGACATAGGTTTTATATTTGAAAGTCTTCTTGACACGATTAACTACATAATTTCTATAGTTAGCTAGGTCATTATAATTTACATCTCAATGTTTCGACAGCATAATCTCTTCTTTTCTGAATCTCTATATCATATAGGTACGCAAGGACCTTTAATACGGATAGGCATTCCGAACCAGTGGTAGATTCACTCGACGCACGATTCAAAAGCACTTGAAAAAGTTTATTTGAATAAAAAACATTTGAATTTGAAATTGATTGATATGGTTCCGACCATAGACTTCCTACACAGTACCTACCTATTGCCCTCACAATTCAATTTCTCACACCTCAATTTCTCATATGCAAAAATTCTTGAATTCATGCAGTAAGTAGTTCAGTAGTGTGACTAAACTTACTAAGTAATGCGCTTTATCATTGCTGATCTCAGAGAAATTAACCACTTGCTGATTGCACCTTATTTTCAGAAGTTTCGTAGCTAGCTGGTAACTATTTGCTATTTATTTGGATTTATCAGAGACCATGCTCAACAAGCTTGATAGCCTGCAAAATTTATGTACTATACGTTCGTAACTATTAAATGAATAACGGAAATATGATCATGTGTCCGAATTTCGTGCTCAGTTGAAATGGCTGCCAATCCGATCTCGTAGAATCTCGCTCTTTCTCTCTTGTACTCCATAATATTATATTATCCTCAGACTGCACCCTATTTTAAAAAGCGATTCAGCTTTCTTGGCAGCTAAGTGGCCTTGGGAAGATGCTTGCTGTGGCACAAGCTGCCATAGCTCATAGTAACGAGCTCAGTTTGGTGGTCCCCAACGGGCATTGCGCAAGGGAGGCACCGATGCGTTCTTCACCTCGTGCTCTTTTGATATTGATTCCCTCGCTGACGCTCAGGATTCTAATTTTTAACTAAATTCTAAACTCGCTGCGCTCGTGATTCAATTTTAGAATCCTTCGCTTGCTTGGTCATCATAAATTGAGCACGCGGTTAAAAAACAACTTTTCACTCTTGTCAAATAACTATTTCTTTTGTATGTAGGTGTAGGTATAAACTGTTAAATATATGAATATGAATTTATTGATATTTAGTTATTTATGTAGATATTCTAAGTATGTATATATTTGGGACACCCAGAGAAAACGGATTTGGCACCTGTCAGTTGAGCATGCCTAGTGATGGGCAAAAAATAGTGGTAATAAGTAATACTTTAGGGTGCATTCCGAAATACACTGAGAGCACTGGAAGTCCCCAGTAAAGAGCACTGCCAGTGCTCGCAGTGCTTATAACGGAACCCACACTTAGTTAGTTACTATAGATGCGTTCCCGACGTAATATTTACAATATTTTACGTCGAATAATTTTTTTTGTTAAGTAAACTGGTTGTAAATTTTAACTAGCGTAAGGAAAACAAAATTGATATAGCATTTTTCTCTCATTTATTTGTATACTTATTTCTATGAAATTATTCCTAAACATGTTCCAAGTTCCAACCGATCCCAGTAGAACAGGGCACTACTATTTTCGAGAACTGACACTGGGTCATACCTATAGGCAAAGCTAAATTTCACACAACGAGAGATACGGGAGCGGGAGAACGTATGCGTAGGAGAACCAACAACAACAGCAACAACAGGAGCTGAAAAGTGATTGACAATGAAGACTGACATTTTACGCCAATTTATGGGTGTGTTCCGAAATACACTGCGAGCACTGTAAGTCCCCAGTAAGAGCACTGAACAGTGCTCGCAGTGCTTATATCGCAACATGTTTATATGTATATGTTTTTACTATAAAGCATCGTAGTTTTTACTTCAAAGTTGTTTCAAACCAGTAAGACGGCAACTATTTCTAACCCATAACTTAAGACATAAAATTCAGGTAAAATAGTATATTTCATTACAAGTGTGGAAAGGCTGTCATTGCAAAGAGTTCCGACAAATGTCTACCCGAGCCGAGGCGCAGCCGAAAGCGAGGGTTGACAGTCGGAACAAGTTGCAATGACGGTTCCGCACGTGTACTGAACGACTATTTTTAATACAGTTGCGAAAAAATGAAGCAATTTAATAAAATAATAAAAACACAATAAACTCAACTAACTTAACATTTATTTCTTATAAAAGTTATAATTCACATATTACATTGAAATTGGTACAGTTTTTTATACTAACGGGAAGTTTTAGGTTGCATATTTACTGTTTGAGACAAACTATTATTAATTTCGTATGATTGTTCATGTATATTTGTCATACAATGGCGTTTGCTAGTTGATGGAGTTGGATCTGATGAATTATCATTATCAACGAAGGTAGATGGACGAACGTTCTCTGCAACATGTGATCGACTGGACCTTAAATTAATGGTGTGTGGATTTTTTTCCCAGTTTCTAGTTTGTTGCATTTTCAGCATACTTTTTATCATCGAAAACCTCGACCATAACGTAGAAGGTTTTAATTTTGCTGAGAGTTCGGAGAAGTATGCCAACATAACATTTTCTGAAAAACTATTTGCTTTATTCTCTTCTCTCCACGCAATAAATTCGTCGTATGTAGATATGTAGCGACTTTTTGACTTTTCCGGTAAAATGTTCTCCGAAGCATTTTGTGCAATTATACTGAGTTCCGGTGGCGTTAATTCAAAAAACTAGGGTCGAAACAAACAACATTCATTTTGTGCAACAAACAACTAAACTCGCAAAGAAAATTTCTGAAAAATGGCGCCAACCGTAGAATATAAGCAGAGTTTTTTTTTCTTCACCCATTCTGGTAGGCAAAGAGAACTATGCCCATACAGCCAAGTCTTCAGTAGAGTTTTTTTATTGATATGAAATGAAAATGAAATTTAATGAGATGAAATGAAATGAAACCTAACCAAACTCATTCAATCAAATCATTAAATCTGTTAATGAAACAAATTATTAGCTTCTTTTTAGAAATATACGTATTTGCATGAATCATAAAAACTTCTATGATTTTTTTTAGTAAAAACTTCATGGTTGGTTTTTCTTTTTAATAGACATTATTTTGACAGTTGGGAAAGAGAACGCACGAGTTCGGGAAAGGTAAAAAAAAAGCACAAGTATGTAATAGCCCACATCCCGAACGCTATACGTCCCTGCAATACGCCACTTTTTGAGCAACTGTATTAAAAATTGTATTACCAAATATTTTGTACCCAGTCACTACGAAAATTGTCAGTTGGGCTAACCTTGTAATAGCGTAATACAGTTTGAAGTAATATATTATGTTTTCTTATTTATTATACATTGAATTTTGCAATAAACTTCAACGTTTATTACAAGACAACGTGATATTATAATTTTTAATTGAATTAATGTCAGTAGTGCAAAGGACTTGACCAGCGCAACTATGGGAGCTTGCCTAGATATCAAAAAATAATGTGCAGCAATGAACTCTTTATTATTGTAATTTTTATATTTTATAGTTTTCAGATAAAAAAGCTTCAGGAGTCTGAAGGCTCGGAAAACTGAGAAAATAAATAAAAGAAGTTTCGCCTAAAAACTGTTTTCCCACACTAGATGGCACTAGTTGTTGGGGTGAGCGAGTCTAAAAAAATATATTAAGTATTGCTAACCACGTTTCTCAGGAAAATAATTAAGCTTTGCATTATTTGGGCATGGATGAGGATAATACTGGAATAATAAAACTATATTTGCAAGAATTACGTAATTCCTTTAAAAATCACGCTACATTGTACTGCTGCCACACTAGATGGCGCTAGCGAGTCTTTTCAACTATTTGACAACAGATGGCGCTAAACGTTTAGGTTAGCGAGTTTGTTCAACTATTCGACCACAGATGGCAGACAGATGCAATGCCAGAGGGCGTTACGTTCCTTTAAACGCAGTGATTATTTGAAAATGCTTTGTTCGTTTGAGGCTTGTCAACTAACAAAAATAATAAAAACAAAACATACATTTCCTTTTAATTACTATTTAATTGATCAAACATAAATCACTCATAATATAGTGACTAAGGTGCTTATATGGTATTCATAGGTAACAAGATTATTATTAGGCATGGATAAAACGGAACGTCAAAATGGAATAGTGCTTAAAGAGGAAACCGGACGCTCAAGATTTAAACCATAAACGTATTGTTTTTAAAGACATTTTAACCTTGACCTTAATCGGAATAATAAATCCATAGTAATTTCGGTTTTAATTTTTAAACCTTACTGTAAAAACGGAAATCCTGCACATTGTCCTGAATCGGAGGGCAGTTACTGGTCATGTCCTTTACGATAAAAATAATTATTTGCCGTTTAATGTTCGTCACTTCAATGTTACCTGGATCACCTGACATCTAACTTACTACTATTACCTATTCTGTGATCTAACTGCCAAAAACGCATTCTTATAGTGTCCCAAATATAGTTTAAGTACCTACCTAGTATCTATATATTACTATTGCATGTACATCAAAATTGTTGCACTTTCCCGCTCCTTTTTAAAGTTCCTTAAGAAACGGGTTGTCTGATTTTATAAGAACACTAGCTTTTGCCCGCGGCTTTGATCACGTTAGCTTCGACTCCTTATTCTTATTTCTATCCCCCCCTAGGGGTTGAATTTTCAAAAATCCTTTCTTAGCGGACGTGAACGTCATGTAGCTATCGGTAGGTATGCCAACACAATTATTTTGATAAAAAGCTTTATAGGGCAATATTTCTGATATTAGATGGTGATCGGCTTTTGTTTATCAGATAAATATTTTAAACTAGCTGATGCCCGCGACTTCGTCCGCGTGGAATGTTTTTTAATTCCCACGAGAACTCCTTGATTATCCTGGACTAAAAGTAGCCTATGCCACTCATCTGGCCCTCAACTATGCCCATGCGAAAAATCTCGCCGATCTGTTGCTCTGTTGCGGCGTGATTGAAGGACAAACCAACAATCCAACAAACAAACACACTTTCGCATTTACAATAAGTATTAGTATGATATGATATAGGCAAGAGAGCTGATAGTGCATGGTTTGATCGATATTGCTGACTCTACATTTGAGGGCGTGGGCTGGATAGGTCATAAAACTCATAAACATTGATAAAAAAACCGGCCAAGTGCGAGTCGGACTCGCGCACCGAGGGTTCCGTACAAACCTGTAGTAAGTTTTACGATTTATGACGTATTAAAAATAAAAATTACGTTTGTTGTATGGGAGCCCCCCTTTAATATTTACTTTATTGATATTTAATTATTTATTTTGAAAGGTAATATACAAGTCAATATTCTGTGAAAATTTGAACCGTCTACCTGTTACCGTTTTTAATATTGAGCAAAAAAATACGAAAAAAACACGTTTATTGTATGGGGACCCCCCTTAATATATATATTTTTTTAATTTTTAGTATTTGTTGTTATAGCGGCAACGGAAATACATCATTTGTGAAAATTTCAGCTTTCTAGCTATCACGGTTTATGAGATACAGCCTGGAGACAGACAGACAGACAGACAGACAGACAGACAGACAGACAGACAGACAGACAGACAGACAGACAGACAGACAGACAGCGGAGTCTTAGTAATAGGGTCCCGTTTTTACCCTTTGGGTACGGAACCCTAATAACGCGACCACTCCAAGGAATAATACGAGTACCTACTTATCAAGAACTAACTGTTCCCAGTGACTTTAATACGTGTAATTTTTCATTTTATTGACCGAGCGAAGCGAAGGTCTCTGAGACTACTTGGGTGAATTGGCACTTGTCCGTCCGTCCGTCCGACTGTCAGAGCCTTATAACTTCTGAATTGCTGAACGTAATTACTTCAAATTTAAATATAATATGTAAACCGATGGCCTTCCACCGAATATGGCTTAAAAAGTTATAAAAATCTTTATTTCAGGGGGGCTCTCATAGAAACGAATGCGAAGTAAAATATTTTTTATAGCGTTACATAGGGTTGCGGTCATGTTGCGGTATATCATTTTAAAGATAATTAGGAATAGAGTCCAAAAATATTTTTTTAAAAATTTTTCTCCTAAAATTGACGAAATGGGGGGCTTTCAAAGTGGCGATTTTCTTCGTTCTTCGACGTCCAAAGTTGACCTCAGAACTCTCAATTTTCTGAACTCTCAAGCCTGAAACTTGATCAATTATATTTGAATTAAGTATATCCTGTACTTGAACAACAAATACTAAAATTAAATATTA
Source organism: Erebia ligea (assembly GCA_917051295.2). Lineage (NCBI taxonomy): Eukaryota > Metazoa > Arthropoda > Insecta > Lepidoptera > Nymphalidae > Erebia > Erebia ligea. The sequence goes on along the minus strand of OU785235.1, from coordinate 10,016,801 downwards.
TAAGGAAACGAAATTATTTAATTTTTAATTTTTGAATTCGCGAGGTTTTCCTGAAAGTTCATTATTGTAATTGTAGGTCCAGTGATCTTTTATAATATACTTAATAGATATGTCAGCGTAAAATTGTAAATATTACCGTTTAGATAGATTATAATCTATCTTCGCGAGATTGTAAACTATCGAAAGATTGTGAACCGTAACATACTTACCTACTGCTTACAAATTACAATTTTACGGTGACATACTCGTAGGTAGGTATAATACCTATTCTATACATAATATAAAAAGCAGGTCCATATTATTTGCTCTAGCATTGGCAATTTATTTAGAACTGACCTTAATTTTGACTGTGCGTCTGTAGGTCGTACCATTACAGTATTCTGCGATATTAGTAAGAGTGGGAGTAGTAGGTACCTACAGTAGGTATTTTTATAAGTTCTTTAGTAAGTACATAATTAATAATTATTTCTGATGGGTAGACCCATTTAGGGATGCCTCGTTATAGTTAACTGGGGCCGTTGTAACATTCGTGACGTGGTGATTGGTTCGCAGTTACTTGTTTTCTGCGTCGCGCGTCGTATTCCTAATTACTGAGGGTCGTGACCCCTTTCCATTAATCAAATAATGATAGGAGTTTTCTTTGGATAATAATGCGGTGGGTTCCCAAGTCCTTCCTTCCGCAAAACAGAGTACCTACCTAGGTATTTATACTCTTAGGTTTTTGTAATCATTATTATCAGATGTTAGTGATAATAACCAGGACCGACGGCTTTACCTGCTCTCCGAGGCACGGAGGAAACGAAAAGGCCAAATTTGAACCCACCGGTCACCCATCCAGTTACCGACTTGGATCAACGTTGCTTAATAATCGCAATCGACTGTTAGATATGCGTTGTCACAACAAGGCCACTCGTCCCCGAAGTTATTTATTAGTTGAATTTAAATAGACGTAGAAAATTGTTTGAACCTGTCTGGAAGGAACCTAAATCGATCCAGTTGAGTCTCTTTATAGCTCCATTTGTAAACTGTGCTCCGTAAACCCATTAAACGGTATTGGAAATTGATTAGGTTTTATTGTCAAACACACTGTTCAATGTTGACTAAAATTAATTAGAATCTGGGCGTGGTTTTCTTTAGGTTAACCTACCTAACTAATGCAATAAAGAAGTTGCACGTCATCTTTAAAATATCACAGGAATTATATAAATTATGTCTTTCTTGCTAAATTACTTTTATATTGAATTGGCACAATCGAATTGTCTGTTACAGCTGTTACCAGCTAGTTTTTTAGGGTTCCGTACCCAAAGGGTAAAAACGGGACCCTATTACTAAGACTCCGCTGTCTGTCTGTCTGTCTGTCTGTCTGTCTGTCTGTCTGTCTGTCTGTCTGTCTGTCTGTCTGTCTGTCTGTCTGTCTGTCTGTCTCCAGGCTGTATCTCATAAACCGTGATAGCTAGAAAGCTGAAATTTTCACAAATGATGTATTTCCGTTGCCGCTATAACAACAAATACTAAAAATTAAAAAAATATATATATTAAGGGGGGTCCCCATACAATAAACGTGTTTTTTTCGTATTTTTTTGCTCAATATTAAAGACGGTAACAGGTAGACGGTTCAAATTTTCACAGAATATTAACTTGTATATTACCACAGAATAGGTAATATTACCTTTCAAAATAAATAATTAAATATCAATAAAGTAAATATTAAAGGGGGGCTCCCATACAACAAACGTAATTTTTAAGCAATTTTTTTTAATAATTTAAAACTTACTACAGGTTTGTACGGAACCCTCGGTGCGCGAGTCCCACTCGCACTTGGCCGGTTTTTTAAAAAGTGGTTCGCCCCAAAGGCCAAACGGAGACCTCGCGGTATCCATAAACCTTTCATAAACTTGTACAGAGCGCCATCTATTGACATCATTGTGAAGTTCTGTTAAAAATACTGAAGCCCATTATAAATTAAATAATTTTGAATGAACGAGAAGTTTAATTCGCTATAATCCGCCACCACTCCGCCACAGTAGACAAATATATGTGGAACGTACCTACGTTTCTCTCCGAAACTTTCTCGTTTCTTCGGTTCGAACGTTTCTTCGGTGCGAATTGCTGGGTGGTGGGTGTTCGCATGCTATTGGTGAAGGACACGCACTGTACCACATAGATTTGTCTACTGTGGCGGATTATATTATAGCGAATTAAACTTCTCGTTCATTCATTATCATGGACTTCCGCAAAGTAACGCCTGCTTCGATTCAATATTAAATAATTTCGTTTCCTTATAATATAAATCTAATTTTAGTAGGTATTTGTTGTTCAAGTAGGTACAGGATATAAATTCAAATAATTGATAAGTTTCAGGCTTAGCCTTTCAGAAAATTGAGAGTTCTGAGGTCAACTTTGGACGATGGAAAATCTCCACTTTGAAAGCCACCCATTTCGTCAATTTTAGGGGAAAATTTAAAAAAAAATTTTTTTGGACTCTATTCCTAATTATCTTTAAAATGATATACCTACCGCAACCCTACGTAACGCTATAAAAATATTTTACTTCATATTCGCTTCTATGAGAGCCCCCCTAAATTAAAGATTTTTATAACTTTTTAAGCCATATTCGGCGGCGGGAGGCCATCGGTTTACATACCTACTATATTTAAATTTGAAGTCATTACGTTCTGCAATTCAGAAGTTTTAAGGCTCTGACAGACGGACGGACGGAGACGGACGGACGGACGGGCGGACGGACGGACGGACGGACGGACGAACGGGCGGACGGACGGACGGACGGACGGACAAGTGCAAATTCACTCAAGTAGACTCCGAGACCTTCGCTTCGCTCGGACAATGAGCGGCTTCTAAAGGAATTCGATAGTGAGATAGCTTGCATTCCAAAGACTGAATTTTGTCTCGCAAAATCAAAGAGATTCCACGCAATTTTTCAAAACCTACACATGGGTGTACTGTAGGTAGGAAAATGAGTCTCGGGTCATGTGCCCCGGTATCATCTAGTTTTTGTTTGCAAAAGTTCAATATAATATTATGTTGTGTAATGTATAAGGTATGTAGGTAGGTATGTTATGTTTATCCCGGCATTCTATAAGTAGGCTATAGCCTCTGTTATAGTATAATACAAATTATGTTGTAATCTGTGGTTAACTAACTACCTATGTATCCCAGAGATCGGTTTTCTGCTATATCGCCTCCACTTTGCACGGTCTACTGCATCCTCCCTTCGTATCGTACTGACATAATATTATTAGGTATCCACTTCAACCTATGGCTATTTTGTTCTAATTTACAAAATATATTCTGCTATTTTCGAATGCAAGACCAGGAAAATTGAAAACGGTCTACAACCTACTGTGTGAAGCTTACGAGCTCAAACAGATAGGTAACTAAACTCCTTGAGCAAAAAGTTTGCTTGTTTAGGGCCAATCGCACCGCGACAGCGCTTAGCATTCATGTTTAATCTGACCATCTCGAAAGACTTGCAAATAGTCGAAGTTCTTCGACTTTTTACCAAAATTTTAAGCTTTTTGATAAAACTTCCTGAGGCCAGGCATGTGGTTTTGTTGAGGGTCGATCCAATGGGACCACGGGTAAACGCTCCAAACTTGCAGGTTTTCTCGAAATAATAGGCTAGTAAAATAAAAGCACCTATCCATTCTTTATTCAAAAAGCACAATAAGTATATTCCCATACTACTAATAACCGACCTTCATTCAGGATCACGGACCGAGATGGCCACTTGAGACGTTTTCAGCCATATTCCAACAACCCTCGTATTGCGTACTTACATAAGTTTTAAATTGTGTCTCGTAGATGGAAAACTTGGAGAAGGCAACCTTATATAAGCGGATAGAACGGTAGATCGGCGATGCGAAATACCCCTAATCCCCATGACAAGCTGTAATTATCCCTTTATTCAATAGGAAATCTATTGGGACCTTTTCTATTTGTGGCGGATAATCCTATCTATATCCTTTGTTGATTAGTTAATACTTTCACCAGATCAACACTTAGGTACCTACTTAAGTAACTAGTAAGAATGTAACGTAAGGTAACGTTATAAGGTTATAAGGTTGTAGAATGCTAACTTTTTTAATGTGCTAAGTATCGTTAACACATTCGCTGCGGCAGCATTGGATCCTAAACCTACGGCACGTGCGGTACGAGACAAATACTGCCCGTATCTATATTTCCTGATATGCGTTACGACCTCTATTTTGCCGTACCGGAACCTGACTTTCAAAGTCCATGGAGACGTGGAAACTCACCATATCAATGGTTTTTTTGAACAAATCGATAGGCTACATCCTCGTGTATACCTAGCTGCGGTAGCCCCGGGTTCTCTATGATATTTCGAAAGATACAGAGATTTTTCAAAATCAGTCATTTACGGCAATATATATGCCGTATAGCATAGAAGTTGAAAAATTGCTAGGGATGGGTTTACTTCTGAAATGACAATCGATATTTTAAAGATATTCTTTATTAAAGACACAACAAATTTAATTGTATAAATCAACATAATTCTTCATAATTAGTCAACATAATAATTACTCTTACAAGTACCTATCGCCAATTTTAAAAAATATATTTAAATATAAAAAAAATTAAAATAAAAAGCAGTCACTCATGTACTTAGTACAAATACACTGATTAATAAATAAATAATAATAAATACAAATAGGTTTTTTAAATTTTGATCCATATTAGGGTACCAAATTATTATAATTACTTTTTATTTTTAATCTATGATGAGATAATATTAGGAACTTTAACGAAATAAAATAAATTTTAAAAACTAGGTAATTCCCTTACTCATATCATGTTTTTTACGTGAAAGTCTCGTCGCGTAGTTTTTTGCATAAAAAATATCGAGCACTTACGGCCAACACTAATGCAAACTGAGAGGCCGCGCGGACGCATGCAGTGAGGCGCGGGGTTGGGGGGGGTACGGCAAGATAGTCGCCGTACCGCACTGAATAAAAATACTTACCTTGCTGTGCGTTACGGCAAATATTTTGCCGTACATTATTAGTATACAATATCATTATATTAAAAGCAACCATATAGAAAAAATCACTGTCTCTTTCCTACACGTACGGGAACATAGATAAATCACCCCCGCACCGTGCGCAAAACAAGGAAAACGAGCTGCCGCACTGGCTGACCGTCAAATACGGCAAAATACTTGCCGTAACGCAGCGAAAGTGTTAATGGTAAAGACATGCCTAGCAAACTAAGTAGGTATATCCATGTAAATAAGTAAGAGAGTAGGTATATATAGTAGTATTCACTGCATACTAGGTATAGACTATAGATACCTAGAGTACCTAGCGTAACGATATAAAACGATTTTTTTAAAGTTTCTACCGACAGCACGACAAGATCAAAAATCTTATTGCGAAAGGAAACTTAAGTACCTATTTAGTAGGTAACAAAACCAATAACTTCTCAAGAAGTAGCTAGGCACTCAGTTACGCTTGGGAAAATTCATATTTTTTTTTTTAGCTTAATAAGGTAATTTATTAAACAAAATATTATAAATGCGAAAGTGTGTTTGTTTGTTGGTTTGTTGGTTTATTGGTTTGTTGGTTTGTCCTTCAATCACGCCGTAACGGAGCAACGGATCGACGTGATTTTTGGCATAGATATACCTAGTTGAGGACCTGGAGAGTGACATAGGCTACTTTTAATCCCAGAAAATTAAGGATTTCTCGCGGGCATCAAAAAAACTTTAACCACGCGGATAAAGTCGCGGGCATCAGCTAGTTAAACAATAACTTTCAAGTTACAATACTCTTGTAGGTTCAACAATTAAAAACTTGAAGTTATTCTGTAGGTAAGTAATTATGTATCACAAAATAAAAACAGTCAGTCTGTCAAAATGGCACTGCATATCTTTGGAATACACCTTAAACCAAGAGAACTTAAAACTGCATAATCTACTTAGATTTAGGCTTCTCGTTGGTTCCCTCGCTCTGATCTTTGATTTCCTTACACAGGGTCTGCTTATTTGATTTTCTTACATAATACTTTAGCACTGTGCCGACCTGTGGTGCCGACTGCCGAGGTACCAAAAGGTGCTCTAATCTAAGAATGAACGTTCCTCGTAAGTCGTAACTCATATTTTATACACGTTAACAGTAAGCTACTGATGTAAGACACCATACTAACGTAGGGACCTGAATCACCTGAATACTTTACCACGTGTGACTTTACTAAGCACTACACAAAACATTGATAAATCAATTAACTCATCGCAGCACTTTATTTTGTAATAGGTATGAATTACCCGCTATACTAAAATAATATTAAGTAGGTATCAGCTTGCAAATATTATGTAAATTAACGAGATATTAATTAGCTCTTTTCTTTGTTCCAGGAATCACAAGACACAGGTCCGGGTAAGCACGGTCTACCTATCTATATTCATGTCTGATTTTATTTCTTCTTAATTTTGGGGTTTTGCCTTTAAAAGCAACATTTTTAAAATATATATATATATATATAGCGAGCAAACGAGCAGGAGGGTCACCTGATGCCAAATGATTACCGCCGCCCATGAACATTTGCAGCACCAGAGGAACCGCCAATGCGTTGCTGGCTTTTGAGAAATTTGTTTATCCGCCCTTTGAAGAGCCCCATATTATATTGGATATGAAGCAGGCGTTACTTTGCTGAAGTCCATGATTATGAAGGAACTAGAAATTTAATTTGCTATAATCCGCAACAGTAGGCAAATTATATGTGGTACCTACAGTGTATCTTGCACTCGCAGCTTGCTTGCAATATTCACCACACCACATAAATCTTCCAAATTATTCTCAACGTACGTTTCACTCCGACACCGGAGCATCTTCAGGAGATGTTGACAATGCACGATTGTAAAGTGACGATCGTGTCGTGTCGAAACGCACAGTCGAAACCCATTAGGTACTACATTTATGAAGGATTTTATATGAATGGATATTGCCCACCTCATGTCCACTGTCCAAAAACATATTATATAATTGTAATCCTTCATAAATGTAGTAATGGGTTTCGACTGTGCGTTTGGGAGCAATTAGAAATAATAAAACACAATAATAGAGGATTCCAGTTGTTAAATGAACAAATAAATGTATCAAATTCACCTTTACTCAATTTATACAGTAATAGGGGGGGAGGGGGCGGGGCTTCAGTATGAGTCATGTCAAAAAGGTATAAAAGCCGGACCTTTCGACACGATCGTCACTTTACAATCGTGCATTGTCGAGTCAACATCTCCTGAAGATGCTCCGGTGTCGGAGTGAAACGTACGTTGAGAATAATTTGGAAGATATACTCGTATATGTGGTGTGGTGAATATTACAAGCTGCAAGTGCAAGATACACTGTGCCACATATATATTTGCCTACTGTTGCGGATTATAGCAAATTAAATTTCTAGTTCCTTCATACCCCATATTATAATCATTAGGGAACACAGAAGATGGAAGCTGGTTCCACAATTTTGTTTTTGTTTCTTTGACGTTGCTTTTGCAAAGTGAGTGAACTGTTTGTCGTGAAAAAAGATAGTATTTTTCAGTCGGTACATTTATTTCTTCAACAGTAGGTATAATAATATTATAGTACCTACGCAGAACCGGAATATAACACGGTGAGCAACCCTAATAAGTATGATATTAGGTAGGTAGGTAGGTACATACTCACAATCTCAATGCATCTGGTATTGGCATGTGAATCGTTCTACAAATAGGACACAACCACCGAAATGGCTTTATCCGCAAATAGGCAATAATCGGGGTTGTTTGTTTTATGAACCTACTCGTACCCACTACCTAACTAGTAACTACCAACAACTGTACTAACAACGTAATTTAAGTTAAGCTGAGAACACACTATAAATTTTCGCATGGAAGGTGCTATCCTATAAAATTTGTAAAGCTCCATATTAAGGGTTTAATTAGCTATAACATATAGGTGTAGGTACCTACCTAATTAAACCCTAAACTTCTATAACTAGGTGTTCAGAACATACTTATGTATAGAACCCAGCATAAGTCATCTGTATTATGTAACCTGTGTGGCACGGGACACCTCGGCGACCAAATATTGTTGTTTGAGCCGGGAATAGCTGGACTGTCATAAAAATTTGTTTTCCGTGGTACATAAGGCTGCAAAAGTCAAACCATGAAGTAGCATAATATACACTTGTAATTTGTATGTCCTACATGTAATAAATAAATTGAGTATTGAGTGTCTTAGGTACCTTGAAAGTTGAAACTGTCATCGTCAACAAAAAAACGTCCCTTGCTGCACATAGGTGTCTTATAGGGACTTCTGTACGCCGCACCACCTGAATTCAGCAGTTCCTTGTGACTCACTTGATGTTATTCATCCACCTAGATGGGGGTCTGCACTCTGCCAACGCACCTTTTACCTACAGTGCGGGGTTGGGATGCTGCGTACTGACCCTAAACAATATTATGCTGAGGATAAGTAGGTGTAATAATATTATGCTGATGATAAATAGGTGTAACGAGAGTCTTAGTAAAAAAGTAAAGAAGGTAGGTACATGGATATTATCTCCGTAAAGAAATCAATGTTACTTGTTTACCTTTTAACATCTGAAAATATGATCATGACCTTCATGTTACCGTCCCTACCTTCGATAGGTACGACCTTCAGAATCTGAACGTGTTCAAATATATGCGATTGCGTGCACCATTGTATTTTTACAGAAACTCCAATATTATATGCTTCAAACGAATATGTAAATTACAGGGCGCCTACGAGCTACAGACGACGACTAAATAAATTAGTTAAATTTGCATGCATAATTGCATACCTAAGCGATTTTATTCATGCGAATTACGCATGTGTAGACCTGGCCTATATTAAACGGGGAAATGCAATCAGTTCACGTAGAAAAATAAATTATTCACGTCGTATTAATTTTATTACGTACTAGCTGATGCCCACGACTTCGTCCGCGTGGACTAAGTTTTTTCGATTCCCGCGGGAACTCATTAATTTTCCGGGATAAAAAGTAGCCTATGTATATATGTATATTCTTTATAGCTGATGCCCGCGACTTCGTCCGCGTGGAATAAGTTTTTCAGTTAATTTTCCAGGATAAAAAGTAGCCTATATTACTATCCCACGGTATAATACCCCTATAATGGTGAAACACGTACTTCTTCATATTTTAACGAAAGCCCAAATGATGTTTCATGGCTATAACCACACTATAACTCGAGAAATTAAGGATTTTCATACAAACTCTCAACCCCTATTTCACCCCTTCGGGGGTGGAATTATTTTAAAAAACTGTGAAACACATGTTTTCATTTTCAACCCGCAGCTCATATATCAAGTTTCATGGCTATAACTTGAGAAATTAAGGACTTTCATACAAACTCTCAACCCCTATTTCACCCCTTCGGGGGTGGCATTTTGAAAAACTGTGAAACACATATGTTTTCATTTTCAACCCGCAGCTCATATATCAAGTTTTATGGCTATAACTTAAGAAATTAAGGACTTTCATACAAACTCTCAACCCCTATTTCACCCCTTCGGGGGTGGAATTTTGAAAAACTGTGAAACACATGTGTTTTCATTTTCAACCCGCAGCTCATATATCAAGTTTCATGGCTATAACTTGAGAAATTAAGGACTTTCATACAAACTCGCAACCCCTATTTTACCCCTTCGGGGGTGGAATTTTGAAGAACTGTGAAACAAAATGAAAACATATTATGTGTTTCACAGTTCTTATTTTCCTGGAAAATTATCCTGGAAAATTAACTGAAAAACTTATTTCACGCGGACGAAGTCGCGGGCATCAGCTTTAAAGAATATACATACATACATACATACATAGAAAGAAAGAAAGAAACAAGAAAGAAAAAACATTTATTTCCAATGTTGCCACACATGCCTTTACCTCAAGGGTATGCTACCCATACCGGGGGATAGTAATATAGGCTACTCTTTATCCCGGAAAATTAATGAGTTCCCGCGGGAATCGAAAAAACTTAGTCCACGCGGACGAAGTCGCGGGCATCAGCTAGTACTTAATATAATGAGAAGGGTTATTTTTAATATACCTACCATGAATATTAGATCATTTCCTAGTAGTCAAGTAACGAATCTCCCTTGGATCATGGAATAGGTTAATTTTGCATGACAAAACTATGAATAATTCTTGTCGAATGAGACCGTCTGAGACCAACCAATATAGTGATTTTACATTGTTCTCAATGTCAGAACAAAAAGAAAATGAGGAAAATCTTATAAGTAAGAGATGATTTGTTATATTATGTAGAGGTACGTATATTATTATCAATCCATAACCTTAACTAGGTACTGTCTGTACTCTGTACTCTGTAGGTATTAAGCGATCATGAGAAATCTCGGAACTCGACAAAATCGAATAAACAATAATTTATTAGATAGGGTAGGTAGGTATATATACTCCCCCTCAGGCTTACCAATATAAGCTCATCTGTTATGAAAATTGGACTTTTAAATTCGATTTATTACCCATTTCAAGGAACTTAAGTAGGTACCTACCTAGTCCTACCTACCTATCACATAACGAAAAATCTTTCACTCTCTAAGAAAACCTTTAGAGATTAGGGAACTTGCTCAGCTAAATCTACGATTTTTCAGATGCTAGGTATTTTTACAAAACTATTCGAGTTTCCGCTTATTTTGTTTCGAGTAGCTTTTAAATTTAATGTGTTTGTCACTAAGAAGTGATTACCGCCGTTTTTGGACATTTTCAGTAGGTACCTGTATCTAATCTACGATACCAGAGGATACGCCCATGAAATAACTAACTTGATTGAATAAAACCGCCGCGTTTCATGCTGATTCGATGTCTGGTCGAAAGTCGAAACCACGGCAACTGTTGCCAAAGATTTGATTTTTGAGAATGGACGATTTGTTGCCGTCATTTAAAAATTATTGATTTATCTACTATCGTCATTTACATGTAAAATTAGGTAAGTATCTATTCGAAATAAATCATGTTTAGCGAATTAGCGAACTCTACGAGTAATTTTAAAGTCAAACATCATAACCATACGAAATGTTATTTGAAACTAGAAATAAGAATAATACCTACTATTCGTGTTCTATATTGAATAGAACAAGTACCTAGTTAGATATTTGACTTGGCTGTGTTTTTTTTTAAATAGAGCATTATAGGGTTCCTGACTCCTGTTTAACTCCTGTTTAATTTGTCCGCAAATAGGCAATAAGAGAAGAGTGACGATAACACTTTAAGCGCCACTTGAGCTACTCGGGATAAATAGTAAATACTAGTTACAGGTTTATCTACTCATGTGCATACATCGTGCATCGTAGGAAGGAAGGATGCTGTATCTGAGAGCTGCCGGACAATCGCCCTTCGCAGACGCGTCGACTGACCTGCCCTTTGCCGCGGCCGCGCCTCGTTATCATTGACTATTTCCTTACCTTTTTTTCCCCTTTTTGAGAAAAATAATCTTTTCCATTGTTCGGTAAGAATTTCGCAAAGTATTTGTTAGGTATTAGGACATCGCTTTTGGAATAAAATGTCAGAAGGAAAGTTAAAAATTGATTACAGTAAAATTACTGTGTAAAAGACATCGGAGCAGGAACTGGGTTCAGCCTAGAATAGAAGTAAATAGCGTGCAAATGAACCTGCAGTACACGGAAATAGGTACTTTAAACTTTTATTTATATAAGCTTCATAATAATATTATCTACTGTCACTCATTTTATGGGTTCCGTAGCCAAATTTGGCAAAAACGGAACCCTTATAGATTCGTCATGTCTGTCTGTCTGTCTGTCTGTCTGTGTGTCCGTCCGTATGTCACAGCCACTTTTTTCCGAAACTATAAGAACTATACTGTTGAAACTTGGTGGTTGGTAAGATGTATTCTGTAAACCGCATTAAGATTTTCACACAAAACTAGAAAAAAAACAATAAATTTTGGGGGTCCCCATACTTAGAACTGAAACTTTTTTCATCAAACCCATACGTGTGGGGTATCTATAGATAGGTCTTCAAAAATGATATTGAGGTTTCTAATATCATTTTTTTCTAAACTGAATAGTTTGCCCGAGAGACACTTCCAAAGTGGTAAAATGTGTCCCCCCCCCCCCCGTCCCCCCCCCCCCCTGTAACTTCTAAAATAAGAGAATGATAAAACTAAAAAAAATATATGATTTACATTATCATGCAAACTTCCACCGAAAATTAGTTTCAAGAACGAGATCTAGTAAGTAGTTTTTTTTTAATAATTTAAAACTTACTACAGGTTTGTACGGAACCCTCGGTGCGCGAGTCCGACTCGCACTTGGCCGGTTTTTTTTTTCTCCAAGTTTCCTCTAGGCATTTAAAGATAATCTGCATCAATGTAGAAAACTGTAATTTATAGCATTTTTATACTTAAGTCACAAAATAGTGAAATTTACCATAAAATATATTTATAGAATAAATACTATACTTTTCTGTACCTACTATAGTGAATTGGAAAAATAATAGGTAATACCCGCTATGAGAGCAAAATAATACGTAGGCATCTTGAAGGTACAAAACTACTTACAAAATATGTAATCCGTCATTGTCATATTATTATGTATTGTAAATGTATATGTATGTATATTCGTATGTATAAACGTCCGTCAAACTTATCTCCTCAAGTCTAGCTGGAAAACATTTTGTGAGTTTACATTAGAATATTTCTTTGTGAGTTTGTAATCTTATCACGAAGATCTTTATCTCAATGACAGAAGCGTATCTACTGATAAGAAGGTCAAATAGAGTTATCTTAATGTCTAGCAAAAGGTTAGGTAAATAACAAATCTATCTAAGTATCTACTTTCATAATATATGATTATTCCTGTAGGTTAAGTCTGTAGGTAAATACCTAGGTACTTTTTTTTTTTTTGAAAAATGTAATTTTTATTGTGGGTGACGTTGTACAGTGTACTACTTATATTTACTTACTGACTATCTACTAGCTGATATTCAATCAATCAATTAGCTCTAAATTCTATAGATCGATAGCTCAAGCTTTTTTTGTTAATAAATCGATTATTAACTCGATTTCGAACGCGTGGATTTATGTTTTTGAAATTCTCGGAGGAAATCTTTGATTTTTCGGGATAAAAAGTTGCCTATGTCCTTCCAAACTAAAAATAAGTTGAAAATATTTAGATACTAGCTGATCTACTAGCAAGCAACTAGCTTGTCCGCGTGGATTGAGGCTTTTTGGTTCCCGCGGGAACTCTTTAATTTTCCGGGATAAAAAGTAGGTAGGTAACCTATGTGTTGTTCCAGACTGTAATCTATCTCTGTGCCAAATTTCATCCCAGATCCGCTTAGCAGTTCTGGCGTGATTGAGTAACAAACATCCACTTGAGGTTTTTTGGTTCCCGCGGGAACTCTTAAATCTTTAAACTCTTAACTATAGGTAGTTACCCATGCCAAAAATCACGTCGATACGTTGCTCCGTTGCGGCGTGATTGAAGGACAAACCAACAAACCAACAAACAAACACACTTTCGCATTTATAATATTAGTATGATTATGTATAATATTAAACTACCTATATCGTCGCTGTAGTTGGAAAATTAAATAATTACACTTTTTGCGAAATCGACTTTATTGCATTTCCAGAAAGTCCAATTAAAGCCGCATCTTTTTGTATTTCTAACTTTTCTTAGTTAGTTTTAATTAAAAGATAATAATATATTAATATTAATAGGTAATGTTATTTTCTAAGGCTTAATAAAAGCGTAGCAGACGGACAGACACATCTTCGTATTAAAATATTGATATAAAAGTATATAGTAGAACCCAAAACATTTTTTTAAATATTTGTCTGTCTGTCTGTCCTTTGAACATTTTATGATTTATCCTATGATTTTATCGTAAGATCAATTCCGATACCTACTTACCTAGTAGGTACAAATAGTCCACACTCCACAGTTGTTTGCATCGTAATTCGTAACAATAAAATTACGGAAGGAAAAATGTCTACGAAAGACGTTACTTTTTACGACCAGCTTTTCATTACTTCACACCCACTTACCAGAAAAGGCTGTAAAATTATGGAGGCATTCGGGAAAACTACAGAAAACTCTTGATTTCCTTGCGTCATTAACTTATGTCCTCTTACGCCTAGGTAGGTAGGTACCTGACGTTTAAAATATAATCTCTAGTAAGTAGGTACCTAAGCACTAAATGAAATTGCAAGTAGGTATCGGTTTATTTGCTTAGGTAGGTAGGTAGCCCGCCACTATTTATATTGTTTTGCTAGTTATATAAGTTAGTAGGTAGGTACCTAATGTTGTTCTATCTTAATTTGACCGGAATAATTTGTATCTTATCGTCTTACATAGGTCCTAATCTATGATCCCTGAAAACGTAAGTAGTAGACAGACAGGCAGACACACTTTCGCATTCACTTATAATATTTGTATGGATGATATTAGTAGGTAGGTACTTAGTACTTACATATTATATGGATTTTTATTTTACTTACCTCATGAATAACAATATTTTATGTAGGTAGATATAGGTACCTATATTATCACTTAGGTACCTACTGTTTAACAATTTACATTATGTGAGGAGTCAGTCACAGCTCAAAACAAAACCTTGCATACTGAATACGAAATGGCCTCGGCTCATAATAGGTACTTATCATGAAAATGTAAATCCCGCGTGAATACCTATTACGTGAGTCTAAAAATGAAATTCTTTACGCGTAGCTACCTACCTCTATACCCGGATTGAATCTTAATCTAGTTATCAACAAGATAATATTAAACCTAGATGACGCCCGAGACTTCGAACGCGTGCATTTTTTGAAAATCCAGTGGGAATGTATGATTTTCCGGGATAAAATGCCCTTTATTTACAGGGCGGGATGCAATCTAGGTATCTCTTTACCAAAGGACAAAATTGAATGGACAGATTAGATCCAGGTATTGCTAAGTAAGTACGTACACATGTGTGTGTTGAGTCTAACTTATCTTGTAAAATAAACGCACATATTAATAAGTATATTGTTGTGATGCAGCGAAAAGAGAAAAGTTTATTTTCGTACCACTTGCTCAAAAAAGTGACATTCTATGCCACAAAAAGCGAACCTAACAATAGTCATTTTTAATCTGTTAAAAACAGGGAAAGAAAATTGTACTGAATTTCATTCATCCTCTAGGGGGAGAATGTGATTTAAATTTGGAATACTTACCGAAATTTATACTGAACTACTCGTACATCTGTGTTTACACCATTGAGTTTGTATATAAAGCAACATATTTTTGAAAAAGGAATACGCATTTATTATGCAGTTATGATTGTTATATTATAATAAAATGACGAAAACCGACGAGGCCGTATGAGCTTGATGCCTTTGCTTTTCCGACAAAGAAATATTAGTCTAGGAATTTGCCGCGTTTTTGTTTTCTTCAAAAACATTAAGTTTATTTTAATTTATTTTTATAAATAAGTTAATGTTCTAAAAATACGTTAGGTACGATGTTAAATCAAAGCGACAGTGATAGCGAATTGTTGGATTCCATCAGTGCAAATGCTGCCGCCACAGGCTGCCGCAATTATAAATAATTTGCTTCCAACAAAATCCAAGGAAAATTATTTAAAAACTATAAATGTACCAAACAAAAATGTAACTCTCTCTTTTAATAATTGGACCAATGTTTCGAATGTTAACTTTTACTTTTAAAATTGTCATTATTTTTAATAAAATATGCTTATCTCATATTACTTTTGTGTTAATTTTTTCGCAAATGGTACGAAAAGTAGAGTATTTTCCTCGGTGATAAAGCTGTCTTAGTCTTGGGTGAACTTAAATCCCTCGCTACACTCAGGACTCGTCTTAAATCCCTCGCTTCGCTCGTGATTTAAGTTTTTAACACCCTCGCTACGCTCGGGAGTAAACCTCAAGTCCTTCGTTACGCTCGCGATTTAAATCGTCACCCGCGACAGAAGACACTGCTTTATCCCCTTGGTTAATAATCTACTATTAAGTACCTATAGAGAATTCCACCAATAGGTGGAATTCTCTCTAGTATACTTAAGTACGTATTTACGCTGATTTTTAGATAAGACTAGCTGATGCCCTCCTGTCCTTACTTCATCCGCATGGATCGAGGTTTTTGGTTCCCGCGGGAACTCTTTAATTTTCCGGGATAAAAAGTAGCCTATGTGTTATTCCAGACTATTATATCTATCTTCGTGCCAAATTCCATCCAGATCGGTTCAGCCATTCTGGCGTGACTGAGTAACAAACATCCACCCATCCATACGTCCATCCATCCATCCATCCAAACTTTCGCATTTATAATATTAGATAGATTTAGATAGTTGTAAAAAAAATTAAGTGGATAAAATACTAAGTATCTAGCGTCGGCCAGCTTGTCTTGACGCACATTATTTTCTGCCTGAATGGGTGAGCTAGTTATGTACTTAATTAAGTAGACGACGTTATTTACTTCTAGCTCGTTTATCCCTTGGGGGATGAACTAATTAAAATACCTTACCTACTTTAATAATATTAAAAATGCCAAACTGAGTCTGTTTGTGAATTTATCCCGGTCCATCGGTATCACGATTTTGACAGAACAGCCCCCCGATTACGTAAGAATTGTCGATCAAATGGTAAAGTTTCGGCGTCAAAGTAAAATAAACCATGACAGCATTGAATTAGAGCTCAATTTCGTCTGCCCATTCTTATACGTTTAGGGTATCGTACATACCTAAACGTATAAGAATGGGCAGACGA